>JALQBC010000001.1:0-1200000 GCA_023375675.1 Cytospora piceicola | reverse complement strand
CCACCATGGTGACGCACGGCAGCGTAAAGGCCCACCTCTTCGATCCCGTCGCGCACCTCCACTTGACGCCATGGCTCGCCGGCCTCCAGGCCCAGTGCATCACGCACGATCAGATGGTGGGCTTCTTCTTGACCCCGCTCAGCAACGAGAAGCTCCTGGCCTGGTGGAAGGACAGGATCGCCGAGACCAAGGTCGGCACGAGGGTGATCATCATGCTGCTCAACGAATCTGAACCGGGATCCAAGGCAAAGGGCGACGAGCTTGTCGGCGTCGTGATGCTCGACATGCCACATTCAGAGACGAGTCCCTTCCGCGCGCGCGTCGAGTGCCTCCTCATCAGCACTAAGTATCGCAATAAGGGCGGGGCCATGGTTCTGATGAAGGCTCTGCATAACGAGGCCATCAGGAAGGGCAAGACGCTCTTGGTAAGTAATCCACCTGAACTTGAAGTGATAACAGGAGACTCATTCTGGTTTATCTAGATGGCGGAGTCGGAAAGTGGCGGTGTTGCCGAGTCGGTTTTCCTCAAGATGGAGTACACTGTCGTCGGCAGAGTGCCCAAGTACAGTCTGAATCCCGCGGGTGAGCTGAGGGACGGTGTACTCTTCTATAAGAACCTGAATACCTAAGGCTCTCGACGATAACAGTTAAAATGATGGACCAACCAAGTCTCCAGATCCCGACAACTGAGACAACTGAGACAAGCAAGTCAAGACCGTTGCTGAGAGGCGGCGTCAGCAGCTCTCATGATGATGGTAGATTGGCCGAGGAAGATGAATAGTGTTCAGGAAAAGTAAGGTCAAACAGCTCAGCGTCAACGACAAATACACAGCGCAAGGAATCAAGCCTTGAAGGCCCGATTATAATGAGCGACAGAAACGACGTTGTATGAGTAGGGAGGGCACTTGGCTCATGTATCAACAGAAGAGGGATAAAGGCCCGATGCCTAATGTGTGTTTAGGTTTGATTTTTACAACTGGTCTATAAGATGCTCATGGTTTGGGGGTAACTTCATAGTGTGTTACGCAGCATAGATGATTAGTACGCGATGCCCAAAAGGCCTGTCTCCAGGGCTATCACCACCATCTTTGAGAGCGAGGTCGTACAGGAAACCATCAAAATGCGAACCAGCGTACAAATGCCGCGTTACCTTGTATTGTCTATACATTCAGTCTACTCTTTTGAGTAGTATGCATGTTGATGGCAATTTTGAAAACAATGATATAAAACGAACCCACACCGGATTTCCCAGTAAGAACATCATATTGCACAGCAACACCATCGTGGCCATTCCATCCATCGATTACACAGACGTCTTGACGATAAACTCAGAGCCTCTCAGTCAGGCTAGCAGTTTCAGGGCCATTGGAGGCCTTGTCATATGGCCTGGATATATCGCTGTACTGGTTGGCTGTGTTGCTGTGAACGCCAAGCTGCAGCGCAAGAGAGCACCCCTCGTCTAATGCCAGTATTCGCTGCTCACTATGCATCATCGACAAAAGACGACGCAGACAATAAGACTAGGAAGTGACCGACAAAATACCCAGGTCAGTGGTGATGTATGTGCTCTCAGGCGGTCTAGGACCTACTCAAATTGGCACACACTCATGAAAAGAGAAAGAAGCAGCATTTTCCCCGTGCATTGTTTTTCCAACGGCGGGAGGAATCTCCGCCACTGCAGTCTGGTCCCACCGTTTCTTTCTGCATTCCAGCTCTGCTATATCTGCCTGTCTGCCGAGTATTGATACGGCCTCCGATCCACTGGGCCCGCAGCTCCGGTCTGGGGTCTCGATTTCAATTGACCTGTAAGAATCCAGATCTCCGGCAGGTGGACATGACCAGGCGTGCCGCTTCGCCTTGCCACCATGTCCGTGTGGTTTGTCTCGGAAGCCTCTCTGCATCGACAGCTTCCTCTTTCGGTTGGGCCCGGTGGACTGGATAAGCCTCGCCGCTAGGTACAGGTCCCCCCGGAGGAATGACGAGCGATAGGCAGCTCGATGAGACGCTGAGATACTTGGACAATGTATAAAGCAGGTCTCAACTGCCTGGTTCAGATGTGTCTTTTCGTGATGAGTTTACGTTGCTGGAAGTTCTACAATTAGTGAAAGATGCGTCGTTCCGTCTTATTCCCGGTTGTGCTCGCCGCCCTCGTGGAGCAGGCCTCAGCTAGACTCTGGAGCCGGAGTCTTTACAATGAGACCACTGCGAACCATACATGCCAGCTTCGTGAGTCCCACAACCAGAAAATGACAGACGTTGAAGTCAATTCCGACGACTAATTCGGAAAACAAACCCCAGAGGAGCCGGTACTGTCGTGTTCTGCGGGGGCACAACCAAGCCTCGTAGACTCGTGCTGCACCGAGACATTCGGCGGCCTGGTATTGGCCACACAGCTCTGGAACATCTACACGGGCTTCGAGTCCCAGGGCCAGATCCTCCCCAAGGACACATGGACCCTCCACGGGCTGTGGCCCGACTTCTGTAACGGCTCATACACGCAATACTGCGACCTGGACCGGCAGTACGACCCGTCCCCGTCCCCCAACACCACAACCGGCACGTCCTCGGGGGCCCCCGTCCCGGCGTACACGGGCCCGGACATCGGGACCTTCCTGGCGCCGCTCGGCAAGTACGACCTGCTCGCGTACATGAACAGGTTCTGGGTCTCCTCGGGCCAGGCCAACGCCGACTTCTGGGCGCACGAGTTCTCCAAGCACGCCACCTGTTACAGCACCTTTGACGTGCCGTGCTACGGGCCCGAGTACGTCGAGCACGAGGACGTCGCGGACTTCTTCGAGACGGTCGTCGCCTTCTACCAGGGCCTGCCCAGCTGGGAGTGGCTGGCGGGTGCCGGGATCACGCCGAGCAACTCGACGACGTATACCTTCTCGGACATCCAGTCGACGCTGGCCGAGGCACATGGCGCGGTGCCGTATATTGCTTGTTCGGGAGAGCGGTACAATGCCACCGAGGCCGGGGCGGGCAGCTTGGATAATGGGTATACGCAGTTGAGCGAGATCTGGTACTGTAAGTACAAGGAGGGGCTTCCCTGTGGTTGTCTTGATGGGGGACGAGACAAGGCTGACCGAGACGAATCCTCAGATCACCACGTGTACGGTAGACCGCAAAACCATGATGCCGTGCCGGTCGCTGCGAACTCAACTGGTGGAAGCTTGGGTAACTGCGCTTCAACACCTGGAGCTATTTACTACTATGAGCGAGCGAGTGGCTCTGAGAGTTGAGTAGGCTGAAACAAAGGGTGTCACAGTGGTTTCCCAACTGCGTTTATGACAGTATTTCACATACTGTGCTCGTGAAGTAGTATCAATACAAATAGCCTACAAGGCTAAGAGTAGCTAACATTGCAAATGCATTATTGTCAAAACTCACATTCAACTGACCCAGGACATCGAAGCAAGTTCTGCTTGTGACTCGCTCACACCAGGAAGAGAGTTGAGATAAAGACCAAGGTATCAAGACGCGATGAACAACTGTAGAATGCGCACCACGGAACAGTGCTTTACGGAATTCGCCACTTTGCAGCGATCTCGCCATGACCTCGAAGGGAAAGAAAGGACCGACCAGACTGCTACTACTCATCATCTCCAACCTCCTCCACCCTCGGAGCGACGTATCTCTGGTTTGCTTCTGATTCCGTTGCAATCCGCGTCTCAGTCGCCGTCGTCGTCGCACTGGCTGGCATCGGCTGGCCGGTAGCAGCAGCGAAGGCTGAGGCCTGCGCGCCACCTCCAGCTCCACCTCCAGCAGACGAGGACCTCGTCTTCTTCTTCTTCTTTGCGACCTGTTTTCCCGTTAGCAACAGTACAACTTTGATCAATTACAGCGTTTCCATTCTACTTACCTCGTGCCAAGCCCAGACAGGTTTGAAAGAATCGACAAACGAAACATCCTCCCAAAGGTTCGGGAACAGCCAGAGACCAGGTGAAGCGATGAAGTATGTGATGCAGAAGAGGATAACACGGAAGATAGCCATGAGGAAAAACAGGCCCAGCAGACACAAGAAACCCCAACTCAGATAGTACACGCCCTGGCGCATCTTCAGGGGCCACAATGGGTAGCACACCACGATGAAGATGGCAATGAGGGCCAGAGCGGCGTAGACCTTGCGCATGACCTGGCTGCCCTCGTACATCCAAGCGTAGTACATGTCGTCACCGGCATCCTGTTGTGACACAATCTTGACGGTCCAGAGGCCCTTGACGCGCTTCGTTCGCTTGGGGGGATGGGCATGGCCGGCATGGGGGTCGACCTTCTCGACTCGAAGGGCCAGCATAGACATGGGCAGGAGCTTGAAGGCGTTCTCGAGGGCGGCTCGGTCGGTGACGGCGGGCAGTGCAGGGTTCTTCTTCCGGGCCTTCTCGTATGCTGGAGTCTGCAGCGCCCGAAGCGCCCTCTTGACTGCGTCATGGTCAGTATTAAACTGGTCGCGTCAGGGGTGCTCTACAACACGTACCTTTGAACATCTCCTTGCGTTCTCCATTGAGGATACAAGTACGAGGCTTCAACTCCTGACCACGCAGGAAATTCGCAAGGGCTATGGCAACAGGGTTGGGAGGTCCCGGTGTGATCGGCTGAGGCTGGCCGCCGGGGCGGGCTTGCCCTGGTTGAGGTGGGCCTTGGGGTTGACCCTGGCCTTGAGCCTGTCCGGGCGGGGCCCCTCCTTGCTGCTGTTGTTGCTGCTGCCTCGCAATCATCTCGGCCCGCTGCTTCTGCATTTGCTGGATGAACTCCTGGGGAGTCATGCCGGCTTTCTCAGCCTCCTGTGCGATCTTCTGCTGCATCTGCTGCTGCATTTGCTTTATGACAGCCAGTTGCTCTGGAGTGGGAGGTACGCCGGGTCGTAGGGGAGGCACTCCTGGTGGCATGGGCGGCACTGGAATAGCACCCGGAGGAGGCATGCCACCAGGCGGTGGTCCGTTGGGATTCTGCATTGTGGGAGACTCGGTTCTGCGGTTCCTTGGTGATAGTGGCTGTCTGGTGTTGATAGAATCTGGAAGCAAAATCAATCCAGGTTCGTCACCGGCGAGGAAAATTTGGTGGATAAATCAAGAGGTGAAGTTGTTAAATTCGTCGCAAATGTACAACAAACAAAAAGCTGTCCTTAATTCAGATGTCAGGCTGACTTCCGAACCGCAAGCTGTTCACTTCTGGAGCTTTGTCTCGGGGCCGGCCCGCCCAGTTCGTCTTAGTGCCTGAGCGGCCGGCACTTCAACCATTCCGAGCCCCGGCTTACTAAGCATTTGTTTTCAGTCAATTCCAGCAGTTTGGTGAAGCATCTATAGATCCATCGTCAACTTTAAGTCTTGTTACATTCCATCATCAGTGTCCTGTATCAGTACATCGCATATAATTCCTTCTCCAAAACCATCCCGTCGACAGGGCCAATCAAGAGCAATACAACCTCAACAGCATGAAAGCTACCTACCTAAGGAAGTAGCAACAACGGCCGGTGACGTTAACTTACGATAACTCTGATCCTAGGGATCCTTCTGATCATGTTACATCCCCCGTGCGGCAGCACTGTTTGATGATGGTCGTAAGGCTACCTAGGTGTATTGTCCTGCTATCAATAACAAGACTTGAGCTCCATAAGCGAATGCAGCGCTACTTGACTGGGACGAAGGGCCCGTCAGGAGGTCACTGGGCCTCAAAGATGATGGTCGGCCGCCTTGTCATCTCAACAAGATGATGACTTTCGCCACTCTTTGGGGCCTTCACCATGGTCGCGCCTGCTGATACTTCTAAATCGCATCGGGGATGTTTGCCTGTGTGGTGACCGTATTACGACCTGGCTGTACGAAGTCAACTATTCTTAGAAGGGAAGCACCATCCAAGATACCGGGATGCCCGACTAGACCAAAATATCACTCGGCGAATCAACACCTTAGATTGGCTAGGCTCGACCGTACTAATTAGAATACACGGCACCGGCTGGCACTTGAGTTTGAGTTTGTCGCGGCTGCAAGGTTGTTACCTGTGTTAAACGCCTGCTCAACGCCTGCTCATCTGTGGCACGATGTCTTGCATCGAGCATTTGTCGAAAATTCTCCGGCCGTTTATTGTCGAACATGTCACGGGGCGCTGCTGTGAAAGCCGCCAACCCAGGGTTAATCTTGGTGCTACCCAAACCAAAAAGGGCGACAATCTATACTTATTTCGGTGCTTTTATTCTGTAACGAGCCCACGTTTATCGACGCGGGCCGTTGCTTGCTATGCAGCAAGCTACTGGACGATCAGACGATACGCCATTGGAAGGTGGCGATTGTGGGAGGACACCATCTTGGGAAGACTACCTAGGTAGTTTGCTCGTGAGAGGCGCGGCCGCTACTTTGGGCCACCCCACGAGACGTCGTGCCTGGCTTCAGGGCTGGCCTATCAAGGAGGCCTTGGACACTGTTTCAGCAAAGAATAGAAACAGCTCTAATAACCCTGGGGCCTCACATACACGCCGCCGGGTCAGAGAAATAGAGACCCTGCCTGTCAAAGGGAGCTAGGGAGACGACCTGCATGGCCGGTTCATCTCTTCCTGGCTTCTGTTTTTGGTCAACAGACCTTCCTTTGTCTTTCCCTTTTCGTATGCAAGATTTCTGCAAGGATGCCGCAATGCCACGAAGCCTGGGCTGCCCCAGCTGCCCCATTGTTCTCACCCAATCTGGGGGGCCCACGAGCCAAGCTCTTCGGAACTCTGTGGCAGCGCTGGAAGAAACCTTCACGAGGAGGTGGTAGGCGGTGGTCATCATACCAAGGCATTCTGAGACATCGACTCGCTGAACTTGATTGTTCATCTTACACGACTGGTGGATCCTCTTTATTGGGGTGTAGCGCCAACGTGCGCCAGCCATCCGGAGCAGCTGCCTGCATCAACGACACCCTTGCCGGTAAGCGCCGACTGGCCTGGATTGGCCGAGGGTTAACCCATCCTGGCCTATCAAATGGCCCAAGCTGAGACCTACACCAATGTATCCATCAACGACTCCTCCTCTTTCCGTCCACACAGTCAGCGTGCCTCAGTGCCTCAGTGCCTCAGTGCCTCAGCTCAGAGCTGCACCTACCTTTCTCATTCAGAGGGTGTGTAGCGTGGGCTCTGCCATGGGTCTGGAAGGAAGGTAAAAGAGGCCCATACGGGTCGAGCAGGTAGGCCGCCAGTACTAAAGAATAAGGTATGCCACATGAGTTCCCAACTTTCTTCCGTTTTTGCCGTTTACCTTTACGTTGGAGTTGACTCCCGATCACTTAGTTCTGGTCATGCGGGAAGTTCTTCGCTTTTCTTCTTTATTTCCCCAATACTGTAATTTCTAGTCATTGTTTTTCGTTTTCCTCCCTTTTTATTTCAAACACTTCCGGATGTTCTCAGATCGCTGGTCGTCTATCATCATCTATTCACCCTCTTCGCCCTCTACACGTGACCGGCATGAAGACCTTCTCCGTATGAGATACCAACACGATGGGTTCCAAAGGACTGGTTTCACAGGGATGGTTGGATACCTTGAAGTCATTATTCTTCTCATGCTCAGAGAGCAAGGACCCTCGAAGTGAGTGCGCCGCTGGCGTGGACGGCCGCTATCGCGTGGACGATAACCTGCTGGGGGGAGATGGTGTGCTGAACCGATCAGGTTCAGAAAAGCAATACTATCAGGTCTTCTACGATCAACCGAGGTCGATGCCGCGTCCTCGTGCAGTACCGCAACGGCCCGGGTCAAAAGGGAAGCTGCAGAAGGACAGTAGGAAGCCCACCGGACGACAAGCGGATATGGGGTGGCTCGACAGGAACTTCCGCGCCGGCAAGAGGAAAGCGCCTCGGCCGTTGATATCGGACCCCTTCAACTTCCAGCACACAGGGTCAGGAACAGTGAATGTGATCATGGCCGCGGCGCCGGACCTGCCTCGGTCTGCCCCGCCATTCCGACCCCTCCAGTTGAGCATCTACGAGCAGGAGAGCCAGATGTCACCGTTGTTGCCACACTTCACCGATACCGACGATTCCCTCTTACGGCCTGAGCAGGCACTCACCCGGAACTCGAACCGGGATACCTTCGATGAGGACGCCACCACCCTGGCACACTCCAGGAGCTACTCGTCTTTGTCATTTCATATCCCGCGACGCCCGAATGAGGTATCTTCGCTCACCACTGCGACGCCAACCAATTCTGAAGACAGCCCTCCAAGGATACCCCCCCGAGCTCGAACACGGCCACGAGCATATACATCGCCTAGCGTTGAGGCCATTGTAGAGCGCATTGCAAGCGCCATCATTGAGAGGGATATCATACAGGAGGAAATTGAGACGGTCAAAGAGCGCCAGAGCATAAGCCTGAGCCGGCCGGGCAGTGCATACGGCCAGTTCCCGCATGGTAAGGTTCATGCATTCGCATATTCCGATACCACCCAAGATTCGGCCAGAAACTTACATGTATACCCAGAGACAGAGCCTATGCCCGCAATCCCAGCTATGCCACCTTCCGCGCCATCCTTCGCAGAGCGCGTCAGCATCGAACGCCCACGCACCGCACCCTCCACGCAATCTACCTTCAACAGTGCTTACCCGCCTCCCCCTTCCCTCTTCACCGGTCGTTCCCAGAGCTTTGATACGCCGGGCGCATCACAGACTCCCTCCTCCGCACCACTGGTGAGGCAGCCAGTGCCTCAATCCGCATTCAACTCTCACCCTCCCTGGCGGAGCCCACAAATTATCGATAACTCTCTAGACATGGGAGTACCCCTGGCTCCTCCGTTGCCCCTGATCCTTAGACCGCCCCTGCGGAAGAAGAAAAGTTTCTCGCGGGTGTCGAGCTGGCTATTCCCTGCTGGTGTTGAGGAGCGGGAGCGGCAGCCTACTCCTACTCTACAAAGGCAACATACACGCGACGTTTCGCTCGAATCGGTAACGAATTCCCCGCTGCCCATTACCGACCGAGATGCCTTCTACCAGACCTTGCCGCCTTCGGCCATATTCTCTGGCCGGAGGAGCAGTTTCGACTCGGTGTCGGATATCACCCGGAGCGGCACACATTCGGTATACTCGACCGACGACGACCCATTCATTGGCCCCGGAACCGGGACGGCCACTTCGAATTGGAGCCCGGGCAGCACACCACCCCAGCAGGCTAGGAGAAAGGATAGTGCCACTAGCAGAGTCGGTGGACATGGCGCGAGTCTGAGCCTGACGAGCACTGGGACCTTTGGCAGTCAGGTCAGGCCGGTTGAAAGGCCGAGTCCGACAGGTGTTGGCGTTGCCTTTTGATGAGGGACGTATAAAATGAATCTAATGAGGGAATACCAGGGAACAAAAAACAGGAGGGGTCAGGGCGATTGGGATATATGGGTCTGGGTCTCGGTGAATTGGGCTGGGCAGACTCTGAGCCGGCGGACAATGGGAACCAGGATGGAATCAGGATGGGGCAACGGGTGCCTTGGAGGAGAGAATATCTTTGGCATCGAGCTAAGCTCATGAAGTGTATTCAACTATGAGTCTTGTGGGTGGCCAGCGTTGTCGTTGCCACCGCTGCTGGTTGCAGCTTGCAGTTTGGGTTACTCTCTAGATACCAGGATACCAAGTCAAAATTCGATGTTTTTTATACCAAGGCTCAATGGTCCTTGTAATAGTATGCAAGGTTCAAGTTCGACCGCAACTATACGCGATCCTCAAGCGCAAGATGTGACATAAATGGGGACCTAGGGGTCTTGCCTTTGCTTTTCTCCTCATTGGATCAGAGGGGGAAGGGGGTTGTTCCATGCTTTTTCCTTTTTGTTTTTGGTTATTGTTGCGCGAGCTTATATTAGATATCCTCCAGAATGTACCTAGGTAGCCCTTGAGTGGATGAAATTCAGCCTATGTGCAATACTCGACATGAAGGTTGCCCTCCAGTTCTGGAGGCAAAAACGTAAACGATGGTCGGATAGTAAATAGCAGAAAATAAGCTATATGTGTGTAATTAGTTACGCATAGTCTGAGGCGGAGGTGACGAAACTATGCTGAGGATAGTAATCAGTCGAGAGAAGTAACTGTAATCCTTTCACTACAGCACCCTAATAGGTACCTAATGTATACGCGTCTTTCCAAACGCATTGCCTCGATCAGGAAGCTTGGCCCATATCCGTAGCTGTAACATCACTGAACAATTATCGAACTTCATTGAGCAAGGCGTTGGATGGTCTGTTATATCACGAATAATTCAGCTGCGATAATCTATCTTCGAGAGACGAATCCTGTTCTTCATTATCCCGTAAGTTGCTGGTTATTACCTAGAACAGGAAGCCCGCCGTCATCATGGGCTGCATATTTACAAGAGCTATGACTTCTTCCTCCAGTCTCAAGTCACGATACACTTGAGACCATGCATGAGCTTAACGAAAACGTGTTAGGTGACCCCGGAGGTAGTGTGATACCAGAGCCGCCATTCGCCAAAAGATTGTTCATTAGGATTAATAACCGTTTCACGCTGTGTGTGATTCCTCTATTCAAAAAATTATATTACAAATTAAGGACCTTAAGCACTGCAAGATGCTCACTAGAAACCGTTGCCCTGTCTTTATGAATTCCTTAAATTCAAACTAGCTTTCGACGTCTCCCCGGGCTGGCCATATGGCTGCCTCAAACAATGGTATCCAGTATCCTGCGTTCCTGTTTCTCAACTCACTGGCCGGGTGTGTGAGTGGTGATGCTAAATATTTCGGCGGATCTGAACCGGAGCCAGACTAATTGATAGTGTAGGGTTGTTTGCCCATGCTTGAGAATGCATCACGGCTCTCCCTGGGATTGCTCTCGCTGACATCCGTACCTAGAATCTGCGAAATAGAGCTATACATCGCCGGTGAGGTTGATTTCCTGTTTTGGTGACCATGACCACTTGTCTCTAAAGGGTACGCCAGAGCCAGGTCTTCAAGACGATAATCCGGATGTGTCTTGGGAATAGAGCCAGTGTAGCTGGACCAGGCCTCCGAGCCAAGGCCTTGATAAGCCAAACGCTGAAGTTGGAGAGTGCCATTAGCTGTCCACTCCAAGTATGCGTAATCATTGTACTGGAAGCGTCGGCAAACCCAGCCAAATAGAGGCTCAATGAGAAATGAGACCAGTATGATGATGACGCCGGTGATGTAGGTGAAGCAAAGCCCAAAGACGCTGAAGGAAGTGAAATCTGTGCTCAGGATTTTCTTGACATGGTTACATTGTTAGTTGCCGTGTATTGTATCAGATAGAGGTGTAGTATACTGCTTCTTACCTGACTGTTACACATTTCCTCCTCATATGGGTGCTTAGGAGATGATATGAATTTGGACTCAAGTATTGACTTGTCGGTTGGGCCTCGAGCTGCGTTGACGAAAGCTGCCTGTTTCGCTGCTAAAAGAATTGCCCACCAGTGAGTAACGTCGAGTTGCCACTGGTTATTCGGGAGTATCCCCATATATCCCTCTGACAGGTGTACCCGGGACTCAAGAAATTTGCTCCCAAATCCAGTAATCAGTGAGTTAAGTTCATAAGATGTGGACATGATTTTGTGAAACCATGCAAACCGAGAAGATACTGGGCCGGAGACGTTTGTGTTCCCCCTTGTCTCCTCCAGGGTTGTGTTAAACAAAGGCGCAGCTGAGACGATGGCGTCTGAGTCACTAGCCAAATTTCCACACTTGAAGTCAGCGTTGCAGTACTGATACTGCTGGATGCAGCCCATTGGAGAAGCGGCTTCTTCCGGCCTGTATACAGTATGGTTTTCTATGTAACCGTACATATGGTGAAGGGCAGTGGTGCCAGTGACGTTGCCTCGGTACCACGGGTCATCGGTCTGTTCCCAGAAGTTCACGCCATTTCCTGAGAGGAAAATAAGAAATAGGTCGGCGTCAGGTCGGAATAGTTCCGGGATTGGAAAAAAGTTCGAGAGTGTCTTGGACACATTCCCATTAACCGTATCTGCGGTCATAACACTGCCCATTTTATTATTAGGTGGTAAGTACCCTAGGGTACTATGTCGGTATATTTGATTTGGATATATGTAACATACCTTAAACCTAGATCGGTTGCCCATGCAGCGAGACTATTGCCGCTCTGTCTGAGGTACTGTTCATACAGGTCCTCAACTTCATAGGTGAATTCAGTGGTTGCTGTGAAAGATCGACCATACCAATACCGAGTATAATAATCCTTTTTCGTACTCTTATTGCCCGAAAATCCTTCGGTAACTATCGGCGCGCAATGAAGTACATTTCGGTAGAATATTCGTTGGTCGTCGGGCATATTAAGGCCCAGGTCTTCACGACTGTCGATATACCCCGAGTTGAGACGTATATTCGAATCATTGCTTCGACAGAGGCCATCAGAGAATGGACAATCAGCCTGGTTGTCGACTGTCCCTGAAATATGACTTTTGACGAAGGTCTTGCAATCGATAATACCCGTAGCATTGCCGGAATAGCAATTTTGCGCATAATTCGCTGCGTTGCTTAGGAATTGCGAAATGTACGTATCCACCGTGGAAACGCTGGCAGCGGATCCTCCTCCGGTATGAACGAAGAGGCACTCGCTCCCGTTAAGCAGCACTTCGTTGCCAACTCCTGACGATACTGAGGACAAAAATCCTCCAGCCGCCGTGAAGGCACAGAAGGAAAAGGCGGCAAATATCAAGGCCGGAAGTGTGCGGGTGAGCACGTTGTGGGCGTCGTAACGCCAGGCCCACGCGAGCTCAGAGAGAGTTCGGAAGCCAACCGCCGCCGAAGACGAGTTGCGTAGGACTGTGGCCTCGAATGTCAACACTATATCCACAATATGTATTCATCGAGTAAGTGAATACTCACTGGCTTGACGCTGGTGGTGCAGAGCATCCCGAGGGTCAGGTGTGGAGTGATATCGGTGAAGTAGCTGACAAGAAATACGCCAGAAAGCCGTTGACACAATCCCCACAAAGATGGCCGTAAAGGCGATGAGCAGATTGCCGTATTTTCGGTCAAGAGTCAATGTTGCGCCCATAATGCGACCGCGGGACCAGTTGACCCATATGCCGAGATGGACATTGTACTGGGCTGTCCTCGCGGCACCAGCCCAAGCCGAAGAGTTGGTCATCGTAGTTTCTGATCAAAGGAGTCGTTGAAAACTGTAGACGTAATATGTGGCTCACAATGCGGAGGAATATAGCTAAGCATACGACAGAAGATTCAATGGGTAGAGAACATATCAGTCGAAAACTAAGAATGAGGACTACCGACCTTGGTATAACATCCTAGATGGCATACAGTGTAGGACAGACACATGTCGATTCATCCGAGATGAAGAAGCATCCGTGTGCAGCCTCCTCCCGTCAAGAGCTATCCTGTCCAATGACTGAAGCACCGTTTCTGGGTGGGAGCGGCATTGTCTGCTGTGTAATCGACAGTGTACCCAGCGTGTGGTTGTATTTTGATAGTCATAGCTATGTATATCTTTCAGCTGCAATTGTTCAAGCGGGCTACGGGTCGCCACTCCATCTATCCTGCCCTGGATAGGCAGGTAAGGGAGTATTCAATATCAAGATACCAGTGGTATCTGCAGTGATACCCCAGACTTCCGAGTGTGGTTGTATTCCAATAGTTATGGCTATATATATCTTTCGATGCAACTGTTCAAGCAGGCTGCGGGCTGGGCCCAGAATTTGCCCACCCAATGGAACCCGTGGACACCCGTGAATACCTAAGTAGTTAATCGCTTTGGTACCCGCCGGTATTTGGGTAATCTGGGGGAATACTGCATCAACTCTGCCTTCAATATTCAGGTATTAAGGAGCCCGCTACGTCGGCGTGTCCCAATCAGAATATGGCAGCTGCACGTAACGATATCGGGGGGTGCCGAGGCGATAAGAGTTATGTTTGAGGGTGTGATACTTGCGAACCGTTCCGCAAGTATTTCGACTCTCCAGCATGCTCTAGCACCATTCGATGTTACATGCATTGGTCTTCAGTGCATTCGAAGGAGTTTTGATCCTCAGAGTCACGTACACCTGCCACTCTCAGCCATCCCAGCCTCCCTCCAAATATCCCTTCTCAGCTATCGGAAGACTAGACTTGGGGAATTTCCAATAACGTCGGCCGAAATTCAAATCATTTCCAAACTGTGAGTTAAATTGCCCTCCGCTGCACGGTGACTTCTAAGTTAGAGCTTCTATGAAACACTTTTATCCCCAAACAATCTCAGCAATGTACAGGTTAGTAGAGGAGGAATCTGGATTACGAAGTCAAGCAGCTTCTATATTATTCTTGGACGGTTGACCTACAACAGAGATGACATTATTTATACATTCGAACATCGAGCTCCATCTGGATGTGTAACACAGGCCATTGTGTAGCCGGTGCATGGTTGCTAGCCGCCCTACAGTAATGACTGTAGATCCGCCTATATTTTAGTCACGCATCTGACGATGCCAATAGATTGGAACTTTGATACCGGGTATGGATAAACATCCTGCAGCGGCTGCTCTAATGGACATTGATACACTAAGAGCTAGAAAAGTGCTGGGTGGAGTATGGCCAAGTTGACGATAAGGTCAACATGGATGTCAAAGGGGTAAAAACTACTAGGAGGCGAGACCATAGAGAGACAACTTTCTAGAGGCTCTTGAGTGAGACAGACATGAGCCCTTCGAGGAGGATGACCCGCCAGGCTTGAATCGTGACAACTTGAACCCCTGACGATGCACATGTGAGTATGGTCTACATATATAGTAACGCTCCAATCAAGAGTAAGGTGCTGCATTGAAAAATAAAAAATAACCGGCGACTGCCGGAATTACTTGAGTTTGCAGGAAGAGAAGTTCATTCTAGTTGCGATATTGGAGGCCACCTCACCTTTATTCAAGGTTGATTGTTGCCATTCGTGCTGAATTAATCGACTGGGTGGTGCTGTCGTACATACGTGGCTGATCGATCCATGGATGCTGATTGCTCCGGCCCGCTCGTACCAGGTTTCACCGCATGTACAACCTGCCTTTTTCCTTTCTACTCCGCAAACCTCGCACCCCAACGTTGGAAGCATTTCGGAGATTGGGCTCGACCTTCTTTAACGGTACCGAGTCAAATTCTTGTTCTCGAGTTTTTTCCTTCAAGTGGGGAATGCAATTTATCCACGATTGGGGGCGGAAAAACACTAATAGGGCTGATATGCCCGTTGCAGCCATCATCTCTACTGCCCTGGCTGAGAACTGCCCTCATTCCTCACCCCTGATTTGGGTGTGAATGGGTGTGTTCGGGTACGTCAGAGGGTAGGGGACATCATGGATCTCTGGGATGGCTTCGTCAACACCGTCAACATGGCGCGAGGCAGATACAAATATAGCCCGCTCCCAAGCCGTGACCGGGTGAGGGAGGCCCAGGAGGCCATCAGCTTCTGGTCGAATCGTCATCGCACAGTGTTGAAAGTCATAATGGCAGCTATGGCTGTCGTTATTCTTATCTACCTCGCCATGGCTACCGCGTGAGTATACAAATGGCCGTGTTTGACCACCACTTCCCCCACCCCCCTCACCCTTGGTCAACCACATGTGGCTAATAAGTCGCGCAGGCGCGTGGTGAGAGCCGTCAACGACACCTCCTGCGACACCGTTGCAACTGGCTTCCGGTGTTCGCCCGAGATCTCTCACTACTGGGGCCCGTATTCCCCCTACTTCTCAGTGCCCTCTGAGATCGACAACTCGATCCCGGAACAGTGCACTATAAGCTTTGTGCAGATCCTCAGCCGACACGGGGCCCGTGATCCCACCTCTAATAAGGGGGCGGTGTACAACTCGACCATCCAGCGCATCCAGAGCTCCGTGACCAGCTATGGCGCCGGCTACGGCTTCATCCAGGATTATGTCTACTCTCTCGGGGCTGACGAGCTCACGTTCTTCGGGCAGCAGGAGCTGGTACACAGCGGGCTGAAGTTCTACGAGCGGTATGAGACACTGGCCCGGACGGAGAGCCCCTTTGTGCGCGCATCGGGGCAAGATAGGGTCGTCGAGTCGGCGCAGAACTGGACTCAGGGATTCCACAAGGCCCGTCTGAACGATGAGGCAGCCGACGGCTCTGACACGTACCCTTACTCGATCGTGACTATTTCCGAGGACGAAGGCTCCAACAACACGCTCAACCACGACCTGTGCACGGCGTTCGAGGAAGGGCCCTACTCGGAGCTCGGCGCCGACGCGCAGAGCACATGGATGGACGTGTTCCTGCGCAACATCACGGCGCGGCTGGGCGCGAACCTGCCGGGGGCCAACATATCCGCGGCGGACACGGTGAGCCTGATGGACCTGTGCCCGTTCAACACGGTCGCGGACAGCCAGGGCCGCCTCTCGGGCTTCTGCGGGCTCTTCACGGCGGACGAGTGGCGCAGCTACGACTACCTGCAGTCCCTGGGCAAGTGGTACCAGTACGGCGGTGGCAACCCGCTGGGGCCGACGCAGGGTGTGGGCTTCGCCAACGAGCTGGTGGCGCGGCTGACGGGCTCGCCCGTGGACGACGCCACGAGCACGAACCGCACGCTGGACGGGGACCCGGCGACGTTCCCGCTGGACAGGGCGCTGTACGCCGACTTCAGCCACGACAACACCATGACGGCCATCTTCGCGGCCCTGGGGCTGTACAACGCCACCGCGCCGCTGTCCAACACGACCAGGGAGTCGGCGGCCGGGGCCGCGGGCTACTCGGCGAGCTGGACCGTGCCGTTCGCGGCGCGCATGTATGTGGAGAAGATGACATGTGGGGGTGGTGCTGGTGATGAGCTGGTCCGGGTGTTGGTGAACGATCGGGTGGTGCCGTTGCAGAACTGTGGCGCGGATGAGCTTGGACGTTGTACGTTGGGTGACTTTGTGGATAGTTTGAGCTTTGCGAGGGAAGGAGGGGACTGGCGTGCGTGTTTTGAATAGATATAGCTACTTAAGTAGGCAAATTACTGGACAGTAATTACAGAGTATACCCTTTTCTTCCAATACAGTCCTGTGCTAAGGATCTATCTGCTTACTCAAAGAGTAAATATATAAACTGCTATCGAAGTAGTAAGATTGTATTATTAGAAACTATGGACTATAAGTTAGCCAACCCTTTGTCAATAATAAAGCACTGTCATGGCCTAGAACTATATCTTCTTGAGAGTTAACAAAAAAGATGGAGTCTCGCAATAAACAACCCCTACATACGCACGCTTAGACTATACATATCTAGAACAGAGATAAAGGTCTAATTATGAAATCAAACCACTAGAAACCAGTCGAAGGTTTATAGCTCTACTCTGTTTGTGCTTCATGGGCCATCATCGAGAATGTGCCACGTTAGGTTGTGTTTCTGCCCGGACGTGGCAGTATCCATCTATAAATTTGAAGCAACACACACGCGACTCGCTATCTGCAACATGCCTTCCTGATGATTATTGCTTCGCCTGTTCTGCTGGCCAGCTGATTGAGGCATTGCCCAGCTTCACAAGAAGGGGCTTGAGCCATTCCGCTCGGCTACGTTTCTGCACCCAGTTTGCGACCGAATCGTACCGGGATTTCGCTTTATAGTATTGGAGGATCACTGGAAAGGTCAGTACACATAATTGGAAGGGGGAGAGGGGGTGCTCGGAAGATTTGGTATGAAATTCAGTCTCACTTGGGTCCATGTCCTCAAATCCAACTTGCTTTGCGATTAACAGGATATTGGTAAAGATTTCCTCTAGTGTTCCTCCAAGGGACGGGAAAATTGTCTCTGGAGTCCTTGGAGGCGCAGAGCCGTGGTGTTGTCGTCGGTCGTCATGGAATCGTCCTCGTTACCAGCCTTTCCTCTGGCCATCTCGTGAGAAGTGTCTTGTAGTCCACCCGACCGGTAGGTTGCTTATGTGGACGGATCAATTGATTCTTCAGCAAAGTGTACCCGCCAAGCAAGCTTGGCCTTTTGTCTGGAATATCCTGCGCGGAGACTGGATGTGATACTGGTGCCAGCCGCTGGGAGAAGACAATCGGAGACTCCGATGTCGAGCCAATACCAGAGCGCAGACTACCAGTGACTAACCCACTCACCTCGGGGCCTAGAATTGTGAGTGAGATACAGCACTTAACCAGGCAGCCTTGGGCTTGGTAAAGACTAACTATGAGAGTAAGAATCGGTGAGCTTCTCGCTAAGCTTGTAATCAGGGTTAAAGTTGCCGATCCAAGTTCCTGTTAGCTGAATGAAGTTGTACATGTCATCACTTCCACCCATCTCAAATGGATGTTCCCGTGACGGTGAGTATATGGGGTATATATGTAGAGAGGAAGACCGAGAGAATGGGTTACTGTGACGCATCCTCAGCCAGCCGCAGAAAGCTACCTGCATTGATTGCCTTCCCTTAGGAAGGTTATCACTTATTTTGTAAAGCGGACAAGTATATACACATATGTTACCTAGAATTTATAGCCACCTTGTTTTAATTATTTTTAGATCTCAATTGTAATTACGCTAATTAGCTATAATAACTATCTCGCGGATCTATTTAGTTGCTAACGGTAGTAGGTTTAGCTATTTCGGATCTAGGTATACTACTAAATATATATACTAATCAGAGAGTGGCGGTAGGACCGCCTGCTAAGAGGCCTTGTGTCAGGAAGGAACAGAGACTTCATAAACGCTGCTGAAGCTGCTCCGAATAAGATACAGCGCCACCTTCCAGGCGTCCCTCTATTGTATCTTACACAACCTCAAGCGCCTTGGATAGCTTAATATGTTAACATATTGATAAGCTCAGGCTGATTATCATATTCAAAGTTGAATATAAACTTTTCATATTGAAATTAAAGAATAAAGGTATAGGCAGCGCATTTGATGTAATGAAGTCAAATAGGTTGCCGTAAGCTATAAGCCGGTGAGTATAGTTTATGTTTATGCGTACAAACCACGTAAAGCAGGCAGGGGGTCGACAGGCCTCGCCCATTGTCGATTCCTATTCAATACTATAGATCGTACCTCCCGGCGCATTATTCGAATTCACGCTCGAAATCAGTGAGGATAATGCCTTACGTTCACGACTTCGAAAGGACGGAGGAAGGTCGCTTGTTACTCAGGTGATGATTGCCTTACTAAAGGTCGGAAACCCTGCATGGGTGCGGCGAAAACCTGTATTGACGTTATGTTTTCTCGGCGCGGAGCAGCAGTGCGAGGTTTCTCTCCTTTCGGGTAAACTGTACATAATAATTGTACTCGTGTAAAGTGTCTATGAGACCCATGCCTACTTGGTAGGTACCAATACAAGTCCCTGTTGGTTCGGCCTCACGGTACATCTGGCCAACCGCAACGGCTTAAAGATTCGCTGGAGACTGTGCACCGTCTCGTGCTTATGACTTACACAATGTAGAGTATCTCTTTACAGCTTAGCGTTCAGGGTTTGTGATACTTCGCGTAATTGATTGTTTCGTTGAACCGATATCTTGTCATTTTCATTCTTGCCAATTTCGCATGCCTGGCATCCAACATCCTCCTTCTTTCTCTCCAACCATACTTACCTTCCAAGGGGGGGGGCCTCCACTTTCCCGACCACCATCGTCCAGTCCCACCATCCGCGGCATCATTGATCCACATACCCAGGCAGAAGAAGTGGCAGAGCCGACGACAGCAGCCCTGCAGAACAATAATGTAAAGGAGATTGCATCGGCTGTTCGGGACGCGACACACGACAAGCCAGCGTTGCCAACAGAAGAGCCAGCTGGAGATGCTCCCTGGTCCATATGGTCGCCCAACCAGAAGAAGATCATTATTCTGGCTGCCTCGTTAGCTTCATTTCTCTCGCCCCTATCCGTCTATGTATGAGAATTGAGCGTGAGCCTCTGTGATAGATCAATAAACGTGTGAACATGACATCTGGAGTCACTCAAGTCAAACAGGATACAGTTCTTTTAGAAAAGCGTCAAAGCATTATGAAGTCTATATTCCAGTAGAATACCAACATTACGGCACGGCATCTCCGTAACAAGACATTGTTTCAGATAATTATAGCCATTAAGACATCTGACCATTCTTCGCGTTAGCCAGCCGCTTATAAACCTAGGGGCTGAGATAAGATGTCAGTTGCAGCTCGCTAGATTTCTGGATACTAAAAGAACTATATGTGCAGTCCTTTGGTCGACTCGATCTCCAGCGGCCCAGAAAACCTCCCGAGAATAGGCAGATACCGCTTTGTAGTCCCAGAGCTGCCGTCCCTGCCCACCTTCTCCAAGAACTCCATTGGTCCGCTGGAGACACCTGCATCGTTTCTGGCATAATGGCGCACAGGAATCAAGTACTTGACCTCCGGTAGCTGCGACCGAGGTCTGATGTCGAAATATACATTGGGGCCCAGCGTCGCGCGCCAGAGCTCCCGTATCTCTGCCCGCGTTTCTGGCGCGAGGCTGATTATATTGTCTAGGATCAAGTTGTAAACGAGGTGTGACAGTGAGGTGCCCGGCGTGCGCATGTAGACCTTAAACCGTGGCTTGGCGGGCGCAACGCAGTCGGTGTCTCATGCAACATGGTTGCGAGGTGGCACCCCGTTGCTTTCCGCTAATAAGTACATAATGGACTTATAAAATTAGGCTGCAGTGAAACCGCAGTCTCGAAGGCTTATCCACAAGAGAATGCCGTGGTGGGTCTCGTCTCTACACCGACGATACTAATGTACTCTACTCCAGAATCCTGAATCCTAAATCCTGATCGTGGCGTAACGTGAAGTGATGTGCATAGTCGACCCACTCCCAGGTTTTCCGTCGAGATATGTACGCTACCTAAGTAAGCATGGGAAGTGAAGGGACAAATCTCTATAAATTCGTGTGTCTCCTTCCAGTAAATGATGAGACTACAGATTCACCGTACACCAAGAGACATCATACATTAATTACGTTACGACTCGGTACCTCGCAAACATCGTCGCCGCCTCCTCCGCTTGAGCTCCAGGGCAGTCACCCTAAGTTGTCGGTTCTGCACCGCTCGACCACTCTTTTCACACAATATCACAACTTTGTCTTCCTAAAGTGCCCATCGCAACTTGCCGAACAAGCTGCAATGCTTGGAATTACAAACCTAGGGCAACAACGCCGTTTAATTTCATTTTTCCTTGGGTTCCTCCTCCTCTACAGTATTCTGGCACTCCACCTCCGAGACGTTTGCTACCGAGACCCGTCTTCTTTTTTTTGGCGCCCGGAGGAATCGCGCACTTTATCGTACTCAAACCTTCGAAAAGCGCAGGCTCGTCGACTAACCAGTCAGGCCGATAATCACGAGCTGACAAAATGGGACAATACTGTAGCGCCACAAATATGCGTTGGAATTGGGTCGGTGACCCGGAACGGGTTTCCGTACTTGAAGCAGACGCTGGGCTCCGTTCTCGAGGGGCTGGAAGAGTTTGAGCGGCGGCAGATCTACGTCGTCGTCTTCTTGGCCCATAGTAACCAGTCCAAGCATGAAGAAAGTGGTGCCGCTTGGCTGCGCAACGTGGCCGACAGTCTTCCCTCTTATGGCGACGACCCGGATCTGCAGGGGTTGATCGCGGAGCTCGAGGACGACCTTGACTACTCTGCCCACGCTCGCAAGCAAAAGATTGACTATTCCGTTCTGCTGGCCGAGTGTGCCAAAGTCAAGCCCGCTTATACTATGACGCTCGAGGACGACGTGATCGCGCTAGATGGTTGGTTTCATCGCACACTAAGCGCGCTACACAAGGCTGAGAAGGAGACCCACAAGATGGGAAAGAAAAACTGTCAGTCACTCTTCTGTCTTTTTTGGATCTTAAATATGCCGAATCTTGCGTCTTCCTCCGGCACTTGAGCACTGGTTCTCTGGTCATCAGAAGTGACATATTGCTTTTACACCGCCCAGGAACCGCTACGCAGGGAAAGCAAGATATCTGACTAGTTTTTATCCAGTTCTCTACCTCCGGATATTCTCTGATGGCCGTTTAATGGGCTGGAATAGCGAGGAATGGCCCATCTACCTCGGTTACAGCGCTCTCCTGGTACTTGCCGAGCTTGCTGTTATCATGACTCTGCGATGGCGCTTCCTGGTGGTCCGCAAGTCTATGCCTGTGATATCTATCTTCATCATCTGTGGTATTTGCACACCCATGATGATCGGGCTGGTCTTTGCCAGTGGTCGTAGTTGCATGTTCCCACGGCAGCCGGGCGTCAGTCTTATGCCGAAATACGGCTGCTGTGGTCAGGGTCTCGTATTTCCCCAGCAACGGGTTGTCGAGGATCTGCTGCCACTATATCAGCATACAACCGATGCACATGCCGCTGTGGATACCTATCTCGAGGACTATGCAAATGCGAATGACGAGCTTCGATGGGCTATCACGCCAGTCCTGATACAGCATGTCGGTGGAAAAAGCTCGCACGACGAACGGTTAGACGATCATTTTACAAATGATATGCCGTTTGATTTTGTATTCGAGTCAAACAAACCAGAACAACTTGCGCGCGAGCACGAGGCTTGGGGAGGCCGGCTGCGGCTAAACGCAGAGGGTTTCATTTAGAACAATACACAAGCATCCTGAGTTAATAGTACTGTAATGAACACCGTATGTTCAAATGTTCCTAGTTAGAGTGACCTAGAGTGTACAAAGTGTTTATACTATCGGAAAGGTTAAGGCAGATATTATAAAGATATGAATGCCGTGCAGTACTTCTTAGTGTCGTCATTCTAGTGCTTAAGAGGAGGTGAATCTTATTATGTATCACAATACTTGGATTAACAACTAAAGAGCAAAAATATAAGGGGTATCTAGGTAGTAATAACTATGTTATATATCTAGCTCGTAAGTAAAGACCGCTGCGATCCCTAGCGGTCCTAACGGTCCTAACCCTAACCCTGCTGCTAGTCAAGTAGGTCCTTATGTTCCGTGGTGGGAGCCAGCTTTTGATCTTGTCCCAGACTGGTGCCTCGTTGTCGCCGATCAAGCAGGATTTATCAGTGTCCGGCTCATGATCTGTAGAAGACTAGGTTGCGCGATTAGAGATTGTTTATTCATGATGAAAGTTGGACTTATTTACCTAGGTACTGGCCAAAGTTCTGACATCAACAGAAAGTGTTGTTAGCAGCTTGTGGTATTAGTTTCCACCAGTTGACTTAGAAGCGTTGTGACGGTAGCCATTGTTAGTAGACCACCCTGAGATCGGACAAAGGAACATAAACCCCCCGAAAATGAAAACTGAACTATAGTTTGATATTATAATATGGGTTGTTACCGTAACTAAATCTTTTACTGGAGTCAATTTGGGATATGTTTTTTGATAGTATAATTCTTACTCCATCACCGTCTTAGTTCCCTCCAATGAGGTGCGTATGTGGGCATTGGGTCAATATCTCACCATCGAACTCATAGACTCTTGCGGAAATGGAAGCTTTATTCTATTCAAAGTAGATGTCAATTCATGTTCAATTTAAGTTCCGTTGCTTCGGCGCATCATCTGATACCAGAGTGGTGCCTGCGGGCAAGTAGGAGACACTGTCTGCCGAGCTCTCTCCAGGATCCCAGATCATGTGTGATCAGTGCGGTCTGCGCCAATCCTCCCCGGTCGAGAAGGACCAGGCACATATCGGTGTTTCCCAATTTATGTGAATCAGAATATCTTAGCCTAGGGTGTTTGAGAACATTTGAACTGGATGTCACTCAATGCTGCTGAGGGGTTATGTACCTAGGACATGTGGCGAGGTTTCTAGGCAAATGCATGAAAACAACCTTGGAACCTTGGAAGATATGGCTGATGTTACTGTCATTGTTCATTTCGAGGTTCGAGGTTCGGTACCTACTTAAGTAGGTATCCATAGCACCTGAGATAAGGATTGTTCCAATTGGTCCAGGGGCACCGCACCTACTGAATTTTGTATAATGCTGCTATGCTTATATGTTGGTAGCCACATTTGGTCAATTGGGTCGTTACTCCCCAGCCAGCCAGCCAGCCTGGACCGCCTGGACCGCCTGGACCACAGCGGGGTTCAACAGACCCAGCATGTCGCAAGCTGCCCCAGACACACGGACAGTCTGCCCAGACAGGCCTGACAGGCAGACAGGACCAGGGTGGGACATCATCTGGACCGAGCCAAGCCCCGTTATCACCCAATACCCAAACAAAGGCAAGCCGCAAGCGAGCCGTGACGGAGTTTAGTTTCTGGTGCTACTGCTGGTCGCTGCCAATGCTACCATCAGCGTCACTCACACCATCTTTTTACTTTCCATCAGCGACCAATCTTGCAACCCGATCCTTAGCTGAAAAGACGAAGATCAGGAGGAAAAATACCAACACGACAAGCAAATGTCAACTGTGCATCCGGGCATCGACAGCAGTCAATCCACAACAAACACTTGACAGAGCGCGCCCCACAACGACTCAGTCCAGCCAGCCCGACTAAAAGGCACTTCTTTGCGATCCGTGCTCCAGAGCCTTGCTCGATCGCTCGCTCGCTCCCTTCGACCGTCGATAAACACTGCTCCCGCCGTTTGACGAATACGAAACCAAGATGGTCGGAACGGGCGGTGCCATAGTCATCACCATCGTAGTCCTGGCTGTCCTCGGCGCCACGGGCTGGGTGCTCTACAGCAGACAGCGAGCGCAAAAGCTTGGGGTGCGCATTGATCCCCTTCCCTCCCCCCTCTCTTCAATTTGTAGACGACCGTCACACCAGAGCAATCGATACTAACCGAGCAAAACCTCCCCCGCCCAACAGCTCCCTCCACCTTCCATCACCTCCTTCATCCCCTTCCTCCACAAGTCGGAACCCAGCCCCTACGGCCCGCCGACCCCGGCGCCAGGCGGCATCGTCGGCTGGTTCAACGACCAGGTCCGCAAGATTAAGGAGCGCAGGAACAGGACAGCCGCCGGCGCGTACGAGGGGGGGGGCCCGGGCGGCGGCGGCGGCGGGCGCGGGCGCCGCGGGTTCGGGCCGCTCGACCCGGACGAGGCCTGGGACGCGAGGGTGGGCAACGAGGCCGACAACTACGGGCCGGGCGGGTACTACGAGGAGCAGGAGCTGGGCCTGCACGAGCCGGCCGGGCACGCCGGGCAGCAGAACACGGCGTACGGCGGGGGCGGCGCGGCGGGGGCGGGCGGCGCCGGCGGCCATGAGAGCTATCCCATGAACCTGGCCGCCACGCCGCACGTGTCGCCGCCGGCGTACGGGGATGACAGGGGCAGGACGCTGAGCCGGGAGGGCGGGCTGAACCCGTTTGACGATGAGGCTGCGGAGCCGAGTAACATCAGCCTGAGGGGTGTCAGCCCTAGGCCGATGGATGCTGGCGAGCATGGGAATGGCGATGGTGGTTCTCAAGCCGAGAGGAAGAGTATCTTCCGGGAGAATGTCTGAGTGCAGAGGAGGCTACGATGGTGGCTAGGCGGCCAGGAGCTGGGGCGAGGAGATATGGAAGCAGTGATAGTGAGCCTTCATCCGGTGCAGCATATGGATCTGCATGGGGTCGGTTTGGCGATTCTCGAGAAACAGACATGCTGGGGCTTGTAACGGACACGCAATCATGGTTATGAATTTGCATGGCAGGGCGGAAGGGTTTGGGAGAAATGGGGGTTTTTCTGTATCGATTCCTAGTGGATGGATTCCTCGGAGCAAAAAGTGGGCGCGCTCGTTGGTTGCTCAATATTCTGGACTCTGAATATCCTTCGTTATATTCTCGAGGGCATCTGTTCTCTCTGTATAGAAAGGCACACTGTTGCCAAAACAGAGCGGATGCACTTGTTAGGGAAGGGGAAGCTACCGTGGGAATTAACTGTTTATATTGATTTGATAACTCGAACGTCTTGGCACCTTGAAGACCCCACGGATTCATGCGGATCAATTCGTCAACGGTGGGCCGCTGACGGTTTGATGTACAGTAGCAGATGAACCACTCCCTGCATTCCCTCCATAATATATAGTGTGCAGAGCTGCCCCTCTCCATAGCTCCAACCCTCTTCACGCCCATGAAATGGCAGTACCTTCAAGTCGCCGACTGTACATCCACCACCAAATACCACCTTGACATAACTCAATCAAGATGCCAGACCTCAACCTACAAGAAATCCACGACAGCCTCGTGACCATTGCCTTCGAGGCGGGTCAAATGATACTGGGCGCCAACGTGAACAGCATCTCGACCGACACGAAGCTGAACTGTCAGTCTGGCCCAAGTGTCATCCCACCACATACACCCCTTCCTTTGATAGTGACTTGAACTGACGCATGCCCGCCATCATCCAGCCGTCGACATCGTAACCGAGACAGACAAGGCCGTCGAGAAGCACGTCACCACCCGCCTGCAGACCCTCTACCCCTCGTACCTCTTCGTCGGCGAGGAGACGTACGTCGCGGGCCAGACCAAGATCACCGACGCCCCGACCTTCATCGTCGACCCCATCGACGGCACGACCAACTTCGTCCACGGGTTCCCCAACGCCTGCATCTCGCTCGGCTTCGCCGTGGCCCGCAGGCCCGCCGTCGGCGTGGTCTACAACCCCTTCCAGGACCTCCTGTACACGGGCATCAAGGGCCACGGCGCCTACATGCAGCGCAACGCCTCGCTGGCCGCGCGCGGGATCCTCAAGGACGGCAGCGAGGGCTGCGAGAAGGTGCGCCTCCCGGCCTCGGGGGGCGGCAGCGGCGGCGGGGCGCCCGCCCTGGGCGACCTGTCGACGGCGCTGTTGGCCTGCGAGTGGGGAAGTAGCCGCGACGGGCCCAACTTCGACGTCAAGGTCGAGACCTTCCGCCGGCTGGCGGCCAGCAGGGAGTCGGGCGGGTCCATGGTGCACAGCATCCGGAACCTCGGGTCCGCGGCGCTGAACCTGTGCGCCGTGGCCGAGGGCGGCCTGGACGTGTACTGGGAGGGCGGGTGCTACGCCTGGGACGTGTGCGCCGGCTGGTGCATCCTCGCCGAGGCGGGGGGCCTGATGGCGAGCGGCAACCCGGGGGACTGGGAGCCCGCGCTGGACGCGAGGGTGTACCTCGCCGTCAGGGGCGCGCCCCAGGGGCAGAGGGAGATTGTGGAGGAGTTTTGGAGGGTCATTGGGGACGGGAGGATGGAGTACACGCATTAGGTTGCGGGTTTCATCTCTCATAGAGCCTCGTCGGGGACTACGCATCCAGGCGCTGAGACGATAATAGATGAGTAATATAGATCCGCAAAGGATCTTGAAGAGGACGCAAGAACTTGAATACAGTGACAAGCCACACGAGTAATTCGGGGGATTGGTTCTGAGTGAGCTTTCTTGAAAAGGATAAAAGCGCACAAGATGCTTATCTCGCGTCAGACGAGGAGAAATCCGCAGAGTTGCCAGACAATAAGTTTGTCGTAGCTGCAGCGTTCAACCCAATACCAGATATGAGACTACATAGCATCTATATGGCTGGACAGTAGAGGTCAGGCTGAAACACTATCACAAGCGGCACGAGTGTGTAAATACTTTATGAAGCAAACGACCAGGCCAGGAGACGCAATTAATATTCAGTTCAATAATGACGAGGCTACACTGGTACAACAAGGTGGTACACCATCAACGGTAAGGCTAGCTGGAACCAAGTACTTGTGTCTGTCATGCCGTCTTTGGGAGGGACAGCAGTGTCGATGACTGGATGAAAATGCAACGGGCACATACATATGCATCTGGAATGCGCTTATTACACAAGACAGACAGAATATCAGACCTGCCAGTAAGAAGAGGCATCTCGACAGGCTTCCAACCACGCCAGATTCGAGCTAGGGGGAGGTAGGCAGGCGCACACAGCCGCGAGTGGCAAATCTATTTTCCGCCACATACTATGCTCTCTGCCCGTTCAATGCAGAGGCGAGTCCAATCATAAGGAGCATACAACTCCAGGTAGTGAAGCCATTGCTGTACAATCTATTGCCTGTGGCTCTCCGCTAGGCTTGTATCGCAGTTGTTAACCTCCTATCTCATTCTAGATCGTTCATCGACAGCCTTCTCTTTCGCCATCGCTGCGACTAGCCTTCCCCCGTTGCACAGCGTTTGACTGCACCGTCATCCAGTGCTCCCTCCTCCCATTTGACAGTCACACATCGCCACCCCTTCATCCCTTCGAGATATTTCAACATCACAATGCCCTGTTACATCAGAAGCAGCGGGACACCGCATTGGCAGCGCGGACTAGCCAGCCACTGGTTTCCTTTCGACCTGCTCACGCAGAGATCCGTTCCCGAGCGCGAGAGGTGTAACTGAGTCTTATTCGACATCTGGTTGACGAATATTGGCGGAACAAACAACGGAACTAATATGACCGTTTTGGTGGTGAGTAACAAATAGCTACCGTACGGAAATACTTGCCACATCTGCTGCTATCCAGGGGTACCTAGGTAGATGGGAGTGAAGCTCGAGCCCGAGTCTGCCCAACCGCTGGACATTCGTTTTGACTGCACCTCGCCGTGCTGGGACACCTCGGTGAGTTGGTGTTGTCTCCATACCAAGTGAAGTTATGCTGTATGGCATGCGCGCCGTTGGCCTTGCCACACCACATATGGGCGGGGCTCCTCGAGCAGCCGGCATCGCTATTTCGTGGCCATGTTCTTTTGATGACAGACACCTCCTGATAGCAGCCGAGACTCCCAGTCAATTGCACTTACCACCACAGTCAATCGGAGCTGCCCCCTCACAGGAACGGATGATGTTACCGCCATTGAGACTGGTGATGTGCCATGGAGACTGGTGATGTCAGATTCGCGGCTTGCGGCTCAAAATCGAGACCCACCTCATCACCATGCTGCCAGGTTACAGGGCCGAGAATTAGGGAATCAAGTAGAGACACCTTCGGGTCTACCCGAGACTTGTCGTTAGTTTGTCTCAAAGAGACGTTGAAACCAGTGTTTTGGTTCATTGCGTGCTCAGATTCGCCATCCAGATCGTGGGGTTTTTGGTGGCCGTCGCTGAGTCTAATTCGAGGAACCCCCACCCCATAACCCCCGTTCTATGGATCTGGGGAAGGACGGGATAGGGTGCTACTGCAGGGGTCTTTTCAGCCTCCATTTCAACGTTAGATAGACACAATATAGTAAAGCTGATATGACGTTGTTTTGAGTGAGGACGACATCTCCTTCTTCTATCTTCATTATCAACAACTTGAGAGGCGACACATCGACTTGGGCCACAACGTTAGCATAAAACTAGCCTACTGGCCTAGACCGCGAGGCCACTTCCACGATGAACACCGGGCACGTGCCGGGCACGACCGGGGTAATTGCACCCGAGATGTGGCCGGAAAGGCAAGCCTAGAGGCCTAAAGGCCTAGAGGCCTAGATTGACCAGAGCCCAGCTAGCGGATGGGAAAAATCAACGGACCCCATTGCTGCGCCTTTATCAATCACGAGAGGGTGACTTCCCAAGTGGGTATCTGGGAGCGCGTGTTCATGCAAGAACCGAAGGTTGCTAGCGTGCTGGTCAAATCTGGCACCGGCATAGAGGTAACATACGCTGCATACATGGCACTCATACATGGCACTGTGTGCCGTACGCCTGCATGCATCTGCATGGCAGAAAACCAAACACGGTCGAACGAAAGAAACTCTTCCTCGATAAGAGGGTTGCATGGCAGCTCGAGACCGGTCAGCAGGTCAGCACATCCTAGATCCCGAATCTAGCTGAGATATTTCACCCCTCATATCAAGTGTCGTTATCTTGTGCACCCGGCTGGTAGCAGCCTTGTCGGGAGAGGCTCGTACGACTTCAGAAGAAGCAAACATGGTGTCGTCGAGAAAAGCCACCTGCACGTCTAGTGGTAGATTTGGTCGCACAGGCGCAACACGGGGGGAAGAGGGCATAGGTATCTTGCTGGTCTCGCCCCACGGTTGGGCACAGGCTCACGGACCACGGCGGCGGCGCTCTTCTTTGACGACGCACGATATGGGGCCTGAAAGGGTGTTTGCTACGTTGTTTCGGACTTTCGACCACAAACCGCCAGCGAATCCGTGGGCCTCGCTGATCATCTCTAGGATCTCCCGATCCCGGCAGTGGTCCTATTCGCAGGGCGGCACGTCGTCAAGCATGGGCACGGGCTCCAGGGCGACAAGTGTCTCAGCAGTATTCGGGTCGTCCGGGCCGATCAAGAGATGGAACTGTCCCGCCGTGACGCAGAAGTATTCGAAGTCGTGATCGAAGCTGGCACCCGAGAGCCCACAGATGCGTTTTCAGTTCTTTTGACGTCACTTGCAGGCCGGGGAGTTCTCGAGCGCGTGGGAAAGAGCAGATCGTGCCTGCGTGTCCAAAGACGTGATCGTGAGGGTGGGCATGCCTTCGCATCACTGCGGCTCCGGGAGGACAGCTGGTCAGCGTGTGCAGGACTGACAGATAGCCTGGACAGTCAAGTCAGTCACCGCTCCTCCACATTTTTGCCGAGACCCGTCTGGCTGCCGCAAATGGAAAATGATGTCCGGTTTTCGCATGCACTGTTGAATGCCCCGCTCGAGGGGGGGAGGGGAAGAAAGTGCAGGGGAGACGGAGGCGCTGGTAGCTGGGAAGAGAACCATATAGAAAATAGGCGAGTGATGAGGAGTCGGTTCATTGATATGTAATTATTGGGTGATATTATTGACTGTTGACTTTTTGGAGACAGGCTGGTCTGCCGACACGGAACAGGGTTACAGGGGGTTTCCAAGGCCTGCAGGGTTACATGTGGGGTGCCTGGAAAACGTTCATCGGCGTCTGTGCAACCCTTGCATGCACCCTGGAAACTCGGAGACTTGGAGACTTGGAGACTTGAAGACTTGAAGACCTGGAGAGGCAGCGTGCATCGGTGCATCGGTGGTGGACCCTTTCCATGTCACTGTTACTTCCCGCAGGTCCAAAGGTTGCGTCGACCGCTCTGGCCACTCTTAACTCTCTTCTTCAAGTGGGAACTGCCCTTCAGCCAGTCAACGGCAAGACTGCCATCGTCAAGGTCTTTTTTTGGTCCAAGAGTCTCCAAAGCTTCCAAGGTTCTTCTGCAAGTTGTTGACCAGAGGGGCCCTTTCCCTGTCCCTCTCAGGCCAATCATTTCTCATGTGTTTTTCTTACTCGTGTATGTGTCATGGCGACTGGGGGCCACCAATCTGGCGACCTGTCGGTGATCTTCCTCGCCTGCGTTGGCTGCTTGGGAATGTGCTGCAGTTTCTGTGCTCTTTGCCTCCGTCTCCATGTCAGATGGGGATTCCTCACTTTCTTCCTCACCCAACAAGAGCGTTTCGGATTTTCTGGAAAGAGAGAGAGTGTGTGAGTGTGAGAGTATGTGTAGTGGCGGTAGGAGCACTCCCTCCCTCCCTCCCTCCCTCCCTCCTTCATTTTGGTACAGCTGCAAATGCAGCAGCAGCAGCAGCAATCCAATGGCGCCAATCTGGTCCAGCCACCACCAGAGACTTGGCCCTGGCCCGGATATCGGGGTGTAGTATGGATGGGGCGCATTCCCTACTGGGGTTACTCGTTTACGGACTGCTATCACCGTTCATCCCCATGCGGCCCAGACCGACCCGGCTATTATCTTTGGCTACCTAGGTACTTAGTGCCTATCTACCCTAGGGTACCCAGGGTAGGTACCTAGGCGGTCCAATATCTCCTCCTACTGTGTTGTCAACGACAGAAAATCTTCTCCTCGTTGACCGTGTCTCGGCTCCGTTGCACTCGTTTCTGTCCGGCCTACTCTCAACGCTAACTTGGCCCACAATCAGATATTCACAAACATATATATATTCTCCTCTCTCCCGGCTCTCTTCTCTTCACATCCATATTATCCTGCTGCTCTCGACTACTTCGCTGCTTTGCTAACTCGTCCTCTACTCACTGCCTGCGTTCGCTGTGATATATATCTTTCTCTGGCTCTCTTCAGCCGCTAAGAACATACATATATAATACCATCATCTGCTTTCCTCTTTCGGGAATCCACTCACACTTCCATATCGCCAACGTCGCCCCCGGCGGTCTACCAGAAACAGAATCCCACAGTGACAAGCCGGAATACAATTGCTGTTCACTAGCGACGTTCCACTTGGCACTTGAGCTCTGTTACAGCGTCGTGAAATAAGTCGTAGGACTGAGACCAACTATCGGGAGCAATGTTCCTGACAAAACAGAAGTCACCCCGGAACCCGGATGACTTCCCAACTCTCCAGCTTTTTGTACTCGGTATGCATATCTATGGCCATAGCCAACACTGTCTCTGTGTGTGGACGCCTTCACTGACATTTCAAAAAAGCCATCGTACGTCTAGCCGAGCCTATCGCTCTCACTTCCATCTTCCCATATGCCTGGCAACTCGTCAAGCGTTTCAAGGTCGGCAACGAAGAGGATGCAGCCACCTACTCCGGCCTTCTCATCTCGTCCTTCGCATTGGCGGAGGCCGTAATGGGCATTTACTGGGGAGCGCTTTCGGACCGCATTGGCCGGAAGCCTGTTCTCCTGATAGGTTGCGCCGGTACACTCGTCTCGATGGTTGCCCTGGGATTTGCTACGAATATTTGGGTGGCCGTCCTCGGGCGCCTCTTCGGCGGCGCTTTGAACGGCAACATCGGAGTGATCCAGACCATGGTTGGGGAGCTTGTCAAGAGACCTGAACACGTAAGTCTCTATCTCGCCCAATCTATAAAACAAAAGCCCATTGCTAACTTTCTACTAGGAACGTGAGTCTGATTCCGATCGCATTGTAATCCGGCGAGCTGTGATAAGTTACTAACTTCGCGAAGCGCGAGCCTATTCAATCATGCCGTTTGTTTGGAGTATCGGTACCATTATTGGCCCAAGTATAGGCGGCACTTTCGCAGACCCACATGCGACATGGCCGGATGTCTTTCCAGAAGGCAGTCTGTTTGAAAGGTTCCCGTACCTCCTCCCGAACCTCGTCTGCGCTACACTCCTGCTGGTTAGCATCATTCTCGGCTACTTTCTCCTGGAGGAGACGCTTCCTGACATGCAGCCTCGCATGTTGGTTCCTGAAGAGACGTACCTGTCTGAGGAGACGCCGCTTAGAGAGACTTCCGATGCCATCAAACGACCTTCAGTGGACCTACGTGCAGAGATCTACGGTACTTTCTTGCACGAAACCCCTGAGGCTGCGAGCATGGCACATGAATCGGAAAAGCCTGCTTCATTCAGCATATTCAGTGACAAACGCATTATGGCTGTAGTTGTCAGCTTGTCCATATATGTAAGTTCAGCTTTGGGTTTCTCTGTATGGCGGTGCAGTGCATCCCGTGGATGGGATAGTGAAGAGTGCCTATTCTGTCTATGCCAAGTGCTGACCATGCAACTCGCTACAGACGTACCATGCGATGTGCTATGACCATCTACTGCCAATCTTCTTCGAGGATGAGAAGCGCGTGAACAGCCCGATCAACACCAGCTCGATCTTCTCCTCCAGTCTCTTCTATTTCCCCGGTGGACTTGGTCTCTCGGTCCAGGCTGTTGGCGGTTACGTAATGGCCATTAATGGGGTTATTGCCCTATTCATGCAAGCAGTGGTGTTTCCCATCGCGGCTGAGAAGATCGGGATCTTCAGGCTTTTCATTATCGTCACTGTTCTGCACCCCTTGGCATGCTTCGTCATGCCGTTCCTCATCTGGGTACCGGACTCCCTTCTCTACCCGGCCATCTACGCCTGCCTGACCATCCGCAACGTCTTCTCGATCCTGGTCTACCCCCTCCTCCTCATCCTCATCAAGGAGGCCGCGCCGAGCTCAGCCGTCCTCGGCAAGGTGAACGGGTTCGCCGCCAGCGCTGGTGCGGCCTGCAGGATGGTGGCACCGCCTGTCGCCGGGTACCTGTACACCGTGGGCAGTAGGGTGGACTGCACGGCAATAGCCTGGTGGGGGAGCGCCCTCGCTGCCCTCGTCGGGTCCTTCCAGTGCTTCGCCGTCGAGCGGACCAAGGCAGAGGCCGTGGATCATGAGTCCGGCGGGGCGGGCAGCCTGTCACGCACTCACGCCAAGGCGCCGCAGGCCATTGTTTCGGTGACGCCTGTCTCTGAAGAATACTAGGGAGCTGGTGCAAGGGTGTCAGGTGGAGGGATTGCGCTTGGGGACTTGGGGAAGGGGGGAAAGAATGAATGAGACGACCACGACAAGAGTTAGGTTCAGGGCCAGCAGAAGGCTGGCTAGCTGAGACTTGGGTACGGTTACAACAACATGATGGGAGCGGGTATGGCGTTTGAAAGCGTTTGAAGCTTGGGTTTTTTCGGCGATTTGTTTGCGGCGGGTCACAAAACGGGGTGTTTGCACTTATGTCTGGTGTTTGGGTCTGTCATTGCGGTGTGGTAGCGTTTCATTATCATGAGGTTTGGCGCTGGTGATGGGTTTGTGTCTGCGACTAGAAAGAGATAAAGATACCTGAATACCTACTATAGAGATTAGCTTTACTGGATTAAAACTGTTACGAGTATGTTCTGTTGCTTTCTTTCGGCCAAGAATTGCGATAAAAAACAATATGATCACAGCATATAAAGTGACCACATGCATTCATCAATACCTTCAACTCGGGCTCTATATAGTGGCCCCCCTTCGTAGGACCTACTGTATAATTTACTCGGTCATCATTGTCAAAATTGGTTCTGAGCTTCATTTATACTGTTCCTAGCATGCGGTTCTATCTAGAGTATACCATACGTAAGTACTTATGAAACTGTAGAGCAGCTCAATGAGCTCAAGGCCTCAGCCAGGTGTTTAAGATTGTAAAGAAAAACCCCGAGAACACTCTCGCCACCGTCCCTCAAACCTGTATTGTAGACACTGGGTAGTAATCTGTGACGATTCCGAGCAGGGAAAATCGAATAGAGCAACTTAAGTGCTATTGTAACCGACTTAAAAGTACCCTAGGGTAGGTGTGGGAAGCTCCCATATATGGGTAATAAATTGATAGAGCTCCGCAATAATGTATGTAGTAGCTGTTATGGTCTTGAAACCAATATATAAAGTTATTTTCATTATTCTATTTTATTAAGTTTGTTTTCTAGATTACAACTGATTCGACTCCTGTAGCGTGACACCAGGGGCCGCAAACCCGATTATCTTCGCCGGCGCCCAACCCCCTACCTGATTATCCTCACACGCCTGGCAGACGCACTGAAACCTCCAGACGTCGTCGTCATCGAAGCGGGTTTCGAACTCGACTCGTCTCCCCTGGGCGCTACGATGTAATCATTGGCAGACAAGGCAGTTCATAGTCGGGTCGGGTATCTTGAGCCAAGTTCAGCTCTAGCACACTGTCTTGCCATATCTTACGGAGACGCCTGTACGGGGCTTTATCAGTACCCTCGTCGCTGGGCGATGAGGCCGTGAGGAAAAGTTCGACGCCAGTTGACCTGTTCGCACTGGCGTCGAGATCCCATCCTGCGAGTGTCTCGAAGAGGCCGATAACTGCGTCCGTGAATGCGCGATTATTCGCGCGTTGCTCCTCCGTCGTCTCCTCGTCTATCATGTACAGACCTCTGTACAGACGGTATTCTGCATCGTATTCAGGGAGTCCAGCCATGAAGACGATTTGGCAGACATAGGCCTGGCGGGTAGGCGTCACAATGCGTCGGACATTTTCCAGGTCGGATTGGTCAAAACAGAGCTGTCGAAAAGTCCTCGTCTCGACCAAAAATTGCCATTCCCGACAGACGGACGCGCATGACGCCGCTGACTCTGGGCTTGTTTGGATGATGCAGTTGATAATATAGTCCTTGATTTCGTTCGGCAGAGAGGTAAATTGAGCCATGTTGATATTGATGATATCCATCCCGTGAGTCGGGTTATCGTTTGTATTACAAGGCGGGCGAGCGAACAGGCACATACACATACACACACAGTACGAGCTTTGGTTGCCTGGACCTTCCACTCTCCTCGATTTAAATGGCTCCGAATTACCTGGGTATACTGTATACTACAGTATTCATGCTGATTAGCTACGCCTACGCACCCGTCCCGCAGCTCTGATTGGTCCTAAAATAGCGAGTGAAAGGGCGCTTTTCGTGAGGCCTTCAGTTCGAACTACGATACACGCCCGGTTTTTATACCCCGTCTGAGTAGATGTACCTAGACCTAAAAGCTTGGAAATAGCCATTAGAATAGCTATTAAACAATTAATAGCTCTTAAGGGTTCTAGCTATAATAGATAATGGCTTTCTTTTATTTCTCGAGTTCCTTGTGTTCATTAACCCGAACCCTAGGATCGATCTACAGTAGGAGCCCATGACGACGGCTCAAGTGAGCATCTCAAAAAACTCCAGAAAATTGCCCATTCATTAAGACATATCTCGTGGTTTATATTTGACTCAAGCAGATTTCAAAGCTTCTCTCGTTACAGTTTCGTTTGGTTGGCCTTTATAGTGTGTTGCCTTCCTGGGTTATAAGTTGCTCTCTGATAGAAACCTTCGGAAACATTTGGTCGCCCCGCCGCATCAAGAATTTCATCGTCACCACAGTGAATGAGCGCAATAGAGATTCCTGGCTTCGACGGACACTCCAAGACAACAACCCAAATCTGAAGCCTGCGGATAATAGATTCTCGGTCAAAATTAAGGAGAGGAAAAAAACAGGACCTTTTACCTTCGTACCCACAACGAGGTGACAGCCTCATCAGTCACACACATTCAAGATGGTGCAACTCACAGAAATCACCGACAAGACTGAGTCTTTGAACATATCTCAAGATCCAGCCCCACCATCAACACCACAACAGCAAGAAGCACCTTCGGCACTCCAAGATGCATCATCCCCAGCACCCCCAGCAACCCCAGCAGACCCGGTGGGCCCTGCACCACCACCACCGGCAGCCCATGTATACCAGCCCTTCGAGAAGGTCCCAGGGCCAGAACTCCCACCCCAGCTCGCCCGCAGCGCCGGCAAGTCGGCCGAGGAGATCATGGCGGACCTCAACAAGTCGCCCCTCTTCATGACGGAGCTCGAGGAGAACGACGACCTCGCGGCGCTGCAGGCCCTGGCCTACGAGGGCACGCCCCTGGAGAACGCGGCCGACTTCAAGGAGCGCGGCAACGAGTGCTTCAAGGAGAAGCGCTGGCGCGACGCCATCGAGTTCTACGGCCGGGGCGTGGCGCTGGTGACGCAGGAGGAGAGGCGGCGGGCCCGCGGGGAGCCGGCCCACGAGACCAACAACCCGGACGGCGACAAGGAGGCCGAGGTCGCCGCGCAGAGGGCCGTGCTCGAGATGCTCTACGTCAACCGCGCCGCGTGCCAGCTGGAGCTCAAGAACAACCGGTCGTGCTGGCTGGACTGCTCGGCGGCGCTCCGGCTGAACCCGCGCAACGTCAAGGCGTGGTACCGGAGCGCCCGGGCGCTGCTGGCCGTGGGCCGGGTCGAGGAGGCCGACGACGCGTGCGCGGGCGGGCTGAGCGTGGACGCGGACAACGCGGCGCTGCGGGCGGTCGGGCGCGAGATCGTCGCCAGGGCCGAGGAGCAGAGCCGCAAGATCGAGGCCGAGAACAGGGCCAGGTACGCGGTGCAGCGGCGCGCCGCCTTCCTGCACGCGGCCCTCAAGGCCCGCGGCATCAAGGTGCGCAGGTCCAACAGGCCGCCCGACATGGGCGACGCCAGGCTGGAGCTCGTGCCGGACCCGGAGGACGCCAAGAGCACGCTGAGCTTCCCGACCGTGATCCTGTACCCGACGCACCTCGAGAGCGACTTCATCAAGGCCTTCAACGAGAAGGAGGCGCTCATGCAGCACTTTGGCTATGTGTTCCCGCTGCCGTGGGACAAGGAGGGCGAGTACAGCGCGAGCAATGTCGAGTGCTTCATGGAGACCATGACTGGGGGCCTGGTCAAGGTTGGCAAGAAGGTCCAGTTGGGGAAGGTCTTGTGTCTGGACAGTGTGGAGGTCGTGGATGGCGTGGTCAAGATCTTCGTGGTGCCCAAGGCCAAGGCGGAAACGTGGGTGAAGGAGTTCAAGGCGGCCAAGGAGAAGGAAAAGGCGAGGGAGGCATCTTGATACTAGCAACCAAATACTGGATGAAGATGACCTTTGGAGAGGGATGGATGAGGAAGTATGAGGCATCCATAAGACCAGATTCATTGCTGGTTAGTCTAGGGGCGGTCACCCTTTTGGGTGGCTATTGTAGTGGTCTGCTCCGACAACAATGCCTCGGGAGGTTCCTGCTACATAGGAAGGTAGCCCACACAGCTCAAGCCTTTACGCGAAGTGGTGAACGTCTCGAGCATTTCGAATCATTCGGTTCTAACTGCCTACTAAAGGTACCTGGAGCTAAGAAGCTGTCGTGGTGTCGAGCCCCTGAGGACTGCGCATATTTATGCCAACCCTAGTTTTTCCCTGGCAAGGAATCGTAAAGGTATCAGCCCATCTCTTTCCCCCGACCGAGACCCTCCAGCATAAAAAAAAAACCCCAGAAGGAAAGATCCCCACCAAACGCCATCCACCAGTAAACCCTTGAAAATGCCTGGGAAATCATTGGGAGTAAAGGAACGCACTAGTGGAGGATACTCTTACATGGACGTTGCCCTACGCCTCTTGCTTCTATGTCCATCCGCCGTCGCCACCGCCGCCGACACAGGCGACATCGACACCGACTCGGCCCCGCAGCCACGTGGCGGGTAGCAGACATATCCCTCAACCCTCTTGTTCTCCTTGTCGCCCTGGCCCCACACCTCTCTGATGTCCCTCACGCTCAGGTTCATCAGCAACAAGGCAGCGTTCTTCTCCACGCCGGACGCGGCCGCGGCGGATGATGCCTGGGAGGCGCCGTCGTCCTCGGGCATCCGACCCGCCGACGCCCGCGAGGTCGTGGTCGTGACCGTGGTGGTCGGGCTGCTCTCGCTCTGGCCGTCGTACCCACAGTCGGCATCCACCTCCGGGGCCGGCCGCTTCGACGCGTTCCATGCTGCTGCTGCAGCAGCAGCAGCAGCAGCAGCTGGCGCGTGGGAGATGGGGGGCAGGCGGTGAGACGTCTGGTAGTGGTCGAGCCCCGCGTGGTGTCCGAGGCGCGGTATCGCGCTCAGGAGCGGGTTGGGGCCGCCCGCGTACTGCATCTCCTCGCGGAAGCCGTGCTGCTGGTAGCTGCTCGACGGGGTCACCGACGAGGAGTGGGGACGGGCCGCATGGTTCGCGGCCGTCCAGCCGCTCGACCGCGGCGGCGACATGGGCGAGTACGGCACGCCTCGGTGCAGGACGTGGTGCAGCGGGGGCGTGTCCGGTCCGGTCCGGATCTCCGGGTCCGACTCTGGTGCTACCCCGTACGGTCCGTCCAGGCCGCCCTTGAAGCGCATCCGGCCGCCGAAGTCGACGCGCTCCAGGTCGTAGTCATATGGAGATCCGGGGCGGTGGACGCCACGACGTGCGAGCCGCGGGCTGGGGATGCTTGTGGGGCTGGGCAGCGCCGGCCCGTGGCTGTAGTGATGTATTTGTTGGGGGTGATGATGGGGAAGTTGGTTGTTGCTGGCGACGGCGTTGGCATTGACGTACATCCTGCGAAACATATCGGCCTCGCGCGCTGAGTCTGCCACAACCGCGGGGTCAATGGCCATGCGTCCGTGGTCCGGAGAGCCGGGGGAGATGCATTGCGAAGGGAAGTCATGGCCGAAGATGGGGATCAGGGCGCCGGCGATGGGGGCGCAGAAGGTTGCGCAGACGGCTTTTGCGCATGCGAAGGGCATCCAATAGCCTGGATAAGTCAGTATCTGCTTTGGCATCGATGGTGTAAGTAGAAGGAGGATGTTGCTTACCTTGAGCCATGATTGAGCCACCGGTAATGCTGTGTGTGATGTCGCGGAGGCCAGGGTTCAAGTTTAGCATTTTTGCTGGCATCGTCTACTCCCTGATTAGCATTCATGCCATGAGAAAGTTCAGGACAGATAGGAAGAAGTGGACTGAAAGAATCATACCTTGGAGTATTTGCAACACTTGAAGAAAGGGGTCATGCGGACAAGGCCAACATTGTAGTCCCACATGACTGTATACTCGGAATCATCACCCGGGACTTTGAAGATGTATTGGAATACTGCATTCAGGTTGTAAGCATTGATTTCTGAAAATGGTAAGGTGCGACTGGTAGTTAGGTATGCTAACCTTCGAAGCTTTCTCTACCAGTCTTCTCGTAGAAGTCTTTCTTGCCACTGTTGTAGGGAATGTGTCGACAATACTCCTGGATTTTGCCAAAGGGGTATATCTGGTATCTCTTGATCTCTCGGAGCGAGGCCTCATCCAAGTTCTCGAATGGGGGGAAGTTGACAGTGCCCTTGGCCTTGGACTTGACAAAGCCTCCAGAGTCCTTGGTCATCTTGGGCGGCTTTGAAGAGGAAATGAGGTGTCGTTCGAACATCAAGCTTGTGCAATCGTCGGAATAGGAAGTTGCTGGAGACGACAAGGCTGGACTTGGTCGATATCGAGGAGTTGGGGGCGGGGGGCCAGGGGCCACCGGGTTAAGAAGGGAGGCCAGTGACAACATGGCGGTGAAGCCCGAGAAGATGTCTCGAACCTGCAGGAGAGAAATGCAGGAGATGGAGAAGGATGGTAAATGATCCTGAATGGGCAGTTTCCAAAGCTCAGGGGAACGGGTAGTGGTGATATGAACTCAGACACGCAAGAAAGCGCTTGCAATTAAAATGGGGAGGTAGAGCAAGGCCAGGTCAAGCAATGCAAGGGAAACCAAGTCCCTTTTCAACAGGCAAACAGGCAAGGCAACCACAGTGATCCTCGCTGGCCCACCTAGACCACCCTCAAGGACCAAGGGAATGTGAGAACGCGGTGGCCTGGACAAGGAATCAGATATGTTTTCTTTCTTCTCTACTTGACACTGGCCATGCAACTATCTGCAAGTACGGTGGTCGCTTCCCGTAACGAGAGCTGTCGGCGGTGTTCTCGGTGCTGCTTCTTTGTCCAGGATGTCTTGGAATCGAGCCTCTGAGCGAAGAGATGTCCGTTTGGCAGCGCCCACCGCTCTTTTTGGGGGTCGAGTTGTAAGCCACAAAGTGAATACTGATCGGAGTGAGCGATAGAAGACGGTCCAGCTGATCAGGCGATCATGGGTAGGGTTTTTGATGGCGGGTTTGGGCTGGATATCGAGCGAGACCTGATCGAAGTGGTGTCCACGTTACCTTTCTTGAGGATCCCTTCAGCAACAGGAGACCAAGCCGATCGGAAAGGTCAAACGACTCCGTAACAGTCGCAGAGGGAATGCTTTCCCGCTCTAACGAACCCGCTCAGCAACGGCAGCAACAGCTCTTCCCAACCCTGTTTCGGTTCAACAACAACTAGTCCACTCCAGCGTGTGGCCAAGTTCAGAGGTAACTCAAGCAGCTAGTCAAGACTCCCAAGCCCATGAAAACACCAGGGACAAGATACTAGAAGATGGCGACACTAGAGTCGAGGTGAAGTAGGTTTCAGACGATTTCACCAGACTAGACTGAGCTGGCCCGAAAAGGTGAACACAGGCGACTGCATGACGCAGCGGATATGTGGCTAAGGAAAAACAAATCAGTTTGGTAGCAAATACTGTAGCATTGACAGCCAAACACGCCATTGGCTTGTTTGGAAATGTACATAAGGAGCTTTGACAGAGACCAGCCTGACGGATGGCTGCAGGAGGTGCCGTTTAGTTACCAGGCTACGCGGTTTCCTGAGAAGGGTGCAACAAAGAAAGTCTGTATCTAGACCCAGATATCCTAGACAGCATCTCTTGCTTGACTCGACACACGTGGCCGCTCTGTCCGCAACATCACGGAGAGGGGAGGAAACAACAGGCCAAACAGTTGCCAGTTGCTTGAACATGCGGTGGGCAGGGAGCAAGGCTGTTTCCCAACCTTCTGCGCATGCTTCTTTGCATATAGTGAAAACATCTCCCCATGCTCTGGCTCCATTCGCCTGTCAGGATTTCGCTCTGACCGCCAGAACGACGAACGATGTCTTTTCTTGCCTCATATCCTCTGCTGAGGGACTCTGTAAGTACCCGCGACGTCTCTCAGCAACAGGCATAGAAGTGGACCTTATTCTCGCCTTCTCATGAAGGGCTTTCGACTGGCTTTCCAGAAGGTTGGGGTTGGTGGGGATTGTCAATTGCAGACGGACGCGGAGAGATGCGGGCCACGCCAGCGTGCCGAACTGTCTCCCCCACGAGCCTGACTTGTACAAGCAGCTCAGTTTGTCCGAAAGGCAACACAGGTTTCGCACTTGTGTGGGTACGTAAGTCAACTAGCCAACCCTCCCGTACTCCTTGACTGGCCGACCTGTAAAAGCCCTGGCATGATCTGCAAGTGAGGACTGGCTGACCTACATAGCCAGCCTGACAGTGTCGAAGAGTTGATATTTAATCAAGGGATGGTCACCATGAACAGGTGAAGCCTTGCATGAAGCCACAACCTTCGGTCAGGCTTCTTCACCGAAAGCATTCCTCCAGTGGCCTCGAATCCTGTGAGAAACCGGTGGGGTAGAATTGGGGAGCGGCGTATTCCAGTAACGTTATGTGTAGCCAGTAGCAGTCTGTGTTGATAGGACCATGCAGCTCCATCCCCAGATCAGAACATCAAGATGTAGTGTTGCCAACAGAATGGCGGTGCTCTGTCCGGATCGAGACTCAGATTGGACGACTGTGCCTCGAGTCAAGGCGACCCCTGAAGGATCATAGGGGCGCATCGTTCCAGCCGTCATAATCTCTGCAGCTTCCCGTGTTTAGATGGAGCAAATCGCCCAAAAGGTGAAAGATGGCATGGCCAGTGCTTGCTTTCAAACGGGAGTAGAAATGACAGGCCTGGGGTTTGGTGCCTTTTGAAGCACAGGCTGAGCCGTGAATGTGACCTGTTTCTGGGAAAGGGAAGACCAAGCGTGCTCGATTAACCCGATCCCGCGAGGACAAGGTTTCGTGGCACCCATGGAAGCGTGTGGTTCGGAGTGCATCGTAGCATTACGATAAGATGCAATCATAGTTGAGGCAGAAAGCACTCGATGGCCTGTGTTCATTGACCTGCAGAATCAAGAGCACACATATGCGTCAGTGTTGCACTCCAGCCTCGACAGATACATAATGTGACAGTCACGTTCCTCCCAGAATTCATTTTTGGCAACTGGCCTGGGTAAATCTGGGCAGTCATGTTTTTGCCAGTCGATATGAGCCCGCCGCTGTGAGAAACCCCACTCCCAAAGGACGTATTCGACTTTGTCGTGGAGATAAGCTTAATTCCTCCCATATCCCATATGTTACTCCTAAAATTGCAGCCCCGAGGCTCATGAAGGCAAGCCCAGACACACCCGGTTGGTTTCAGATGATTGTGCACCTCGTGGCTGTAACACGGCAGGAGGTTGACAGGCAGGGATAAGTGAGGTCTCGCAACGCTGATGAGTGCTGTGTTACCGACGTGGGAATTCCAACGGTTGTACACTTTCATCGGGACATTTTCTCCCCTCTCAGGCTCGGGTAGACGTCGCACGGCAGCTATGATATGCAGCAGCAAAGCCGCTACTGTCCACGCACTCGTGGAACATCTCCCCACTCGGAGAGACGGCGAGGGAAGGGAAGACGAAACGGGCAGAAAGGGAGCAAGCAAGAATTAGAAACCCGGCATCGTGCTGGTCTGGGTCAGCGTTGAGGTATCTTCTTTGACCGGTGGCTGATCCAGAACACTGAGCGATCCGCAATAGAATTTCTAGATACCAGTATCAAGATCTAATTAGATTGGACTGGCAAGCCTCTATGAGCCCGACACTTAATGCGGAAAGGTGATATGTCAGATGCGCGGAAGTGATCTCGAGACAGGTGTGGGCAACACGCAGTAATGGTTGCCGTCAGCCCCCTTTCCCAACGAAGGTGCTACTTGGCTCACCGAGATGAGTCCTTGCACAGATTGCTGGAGGCCGCGTTATAGGTGTCCATGGACGGCTCCCGTTTCCTGAGAGACCCATAACCAAGCCGGTGAGATGGCAGAGTTCAATGAAGGTCGTGGTACCGTACTTGGTAGTGTCGCGCGACTGCAATGCGTCGGTACAGCACAGCAGTTGTCCTTGGACGAGTTGAGGGGAGGGGCAGGGTAACGAAGCCAAACACACAACTTCAGCTGTGGCACTGGAGAATTCTTCGTGCAGATGGGAAACGGTCACCGGAAGCGCAACGTGCAAGGCCAGTCGGACAAGACGAATTTATGTGCCACGCGCTTGCCACGGGTCACATCGACCAGCAGTCGGAAGTCCTCACGAAGGACGTCCAATTCGTGGCGTCTGTGGCGTTGTATTACTTTCAGCCTCGCTTATGTAAGTGATCTCCGTTTGACTCTAGTTTCGAGGCTAACGGGGCCGTTTGAGCTAATCCCTGCAAGCTGCACGCGTGTGTGTGCGGAAACGCACAGTACACTGCCGTCCAATGATCTTACATAACAGGGTGGGGAGAGGGACGCGTTTTAGCGCAAGCCTCGATCGCCCCCAAGGACCAATATTGAAGGACCAAAACAAACATCGACAACCATAGCCCTGGCAACCACTAACAACACACCACAACACATCACGACTCACTTCAACCCGACCCAACACAACACAACATAACGCAACACAATACGACGCATTGCATTCATCACTGGCGACGTTGCGCTCAAGCACTCCCATACAGATCACACTGTAGGGCTTGATACTCTTTACTGCAAGGCTGCAGGAAGGACCCCCTCGTTGTGGTTCTCCACAGCCAATCTTTCGCTTGTTCATGCACTCAACCTTTTCCCTTGCCTGCATCACCTTGCGACTCGGCGCTTGGGCTCCTGAGCCCTTCAATCAACCATCACGATGGATTCGGACGTTGAATCGGCCTTCGATGACTTCCAACAAGACGACTCAGATGGCTACTCGCCTGAGCCGGTAAGTGTTTCACATCAATCATGTTCCATTGTCTCGGCTGAAGCCAACACCTCTCCGAAACAAAGCTCGTCTTCTTCAATAGCGCCTGCTAATGATTCTCAGAAGCTCAAGGTAAAAGCGCCTGCAAAGAAGGCAACAGCAACCAAAACTGCGAAAGTGGCTGCGCCGAAGAAGTTGACCCAGACAACCCTCAAGGCGAAACCAGCTCCGAGGAAGCGCGCGAAGCCAGAAAGCGACGACGACGACAATGCCGATGATTTTGATGGCGACATGTCCAATACCCCCCCCAAGAAGCAGAAGACGGCTACGGGGGCAAAGAAGTCAAGCGGCAAACCCCTGGGCGAGATCGAGAATGATAGTTTCACTCAACTCGATGGACCCTCGGGCTCCAGGCAGTCCAAGAAGACCGCCACCGAGACCTACCAGAAGCTCACCCAACTTGAGCACATCATCTTGCGACCCGACAGCTACATTGGTTCCGTTGAGCGCTCAGACAGTCAGATGTGGGTATACAACAAGGAAAAGTGCTTGATGGAGTACAAGAAGATATCCTTCGTGCCTGGTTTCTACAAGATCTTCGATGAGATCCTCGTCAATGCTGCCGACAACAAGCAGCGCGACAAGAGCATGAGCTACATCAAGGTCCACATTGACCGCGAGAAGGGCGAAGTATCCGTCGAAAACGATGGCAAGGGTATTCCGGTCGAGATGCACGAAAAGGAGGGCGTCTATATCCCTGAGATGGTCTTTGGTCATCTCCTCGCTGGTTCCAACTTTGACGACGGCGAGAAGAAGACCGTCGGCGGTCGCAATGGATACGGTGCCAAGCTTTGCAACGTGTTTAGCACAGAGTTTAGCCTCGAATGTCAGGATTCAGCCAACGGCAAGAGGTACAAGACGACCTGGAGGGATAACATGGGCAAGATGGACAAGGCCAAGATCACCTCCAACAAGAGCAAGGACTTTGTCAGAGTCACTTTCAAGCCCGACTTCAAGAGGTTTGGCATGCCCGACGGCATCGATGACGACACCGAGGCAATCATGTATCGTCGAGTCTATGACCTGGCTGGTACTGTCGAAGGCGTCAAAGTTCACCTCAACGGGGAGCACTTGAAACTTGGATTCAAGAAGTATTGTGAGATGTATGCCAAGTGCATCGCAAAGGAGCGCCAGGACGTCGACGCGGATGGCAACGGCCCCGCCCCTGCCACGGTGATCTTTGAGGATACAAAGGCGCATGAGCGGTGGCAGATTGGTTTTACGGTCTCAGACGGCTCGTTCCAGCAAGTCTCTTTCGTCAACTCAATTGCCACAACCACTGGCGGCACTCACGTCAACTATATTGCTGATCAAATTTGCAATGCCCTCCTGAAAGATCTCACCAAGAAGATGAAGGGACACTCCCTTAAAGCAAATCACATCCGCAACCACATTTTCATCTTCGTCAATTGCTTGGTCGATAACCCGGCTTTCGCGTCTCAGACCAAAGAACAGATGACCACCAAGCAGAGCGCATTTGGCAGCAAGTGTCAGCTCACAGATGGCTTTATCAAGAAGATTAGGCAAACCGACGCAATCGAGAACATTCTTCATTTTGCCGAGAAGAAGGCAGACAAGCTGATGGCCAAATCCGATGGAAACAAGCGGTCTCGTATTAGCAACGAGAAGCTCGTGGATGCAAACTTGGCGGGAACAAAACACGGCCACGAGTGCACCCTGATCTTGACAGAGGGTGACTCGGCCCGTGCTCTGGCTGTCGCAGGTCGGGCCATTCTCGATCCTGACCGCATCGGTGTCTTCCCGCTAAGAGGAAAGATGTTGAACGTCCGTGATGCGTCGATTGACCAGATCACGAAGAACCAGGAAGTCCAAAACATCAAGCAATTCCTTGGTCTGAAGCACAAGCAGCAGTACACCGACACCAAGAGTCTCCGCTATGGTCACCTCATGATCATGGCTGATCAAGATCATGACGGCAGTCATATCAAGGGTTTGCTCATCAACTTTCTCCAAGTGCAGTACCCGTCTCTGCTCAAAATTCCAGAATTCTTCAGAGAGTTCATCACTCCTGTGGTGAAGGTCTGGCAGGGTCCCAACCCGAAGAAACCTCTACGCCTGAAGTCTTTCTTCACTATGCCTGAATACGAGGAATGGAAAGACAGACATAACCAGGAAATCAAGAAGTGGCATTACAAGTACTTCAAGGGTCTGGGCACCAGTTCGAATGAGGACGCTCAAGTCTACTTCACCAACTTGGACGATCATCTGAAGGAATTTAGTACTATGCAGCCGGACGAGTCTGAGTTGTTCGAGCTCGCTTTTTCGAAGAAGAAGGCTGATGCAAGAAAGGCATGGCTCGGCAATTTTGTTCCCGGAACATTCCTCGACCACTCGACCAAGAAGATCACGTACACCGACTTTGTAAACAGGGAACTCATCCTCTTCAGTATGGCAGACAACATGCGGTCTATTCCATCCGTTGTAGACGGGTTGAAGCCGGGTCAGAGAAAGGTTCTTTTCGCCTGCTTCAAGCGTAATTTGGTCAAAGACAAGAAGGTCGTTGAATTGGCCGGGTACATTTCTGAACAGACAGCTTACCACCATGGTGAAGTCTCTTTGCAGCAAACAATCATCGGCTTGGCCCAAAACTTTGTCGGCTCGAACAACATCAACATTCTGGAGCCCAGTGGTAACTTCGGTTCTCGTCTTCAGGGTGGTAGCGACGCTGCCAGCGCTCGTTACATTTTCACCCGTCTCTCACCTTTTGCCAGGCGCATCTTCTCTGCACTGGACGAGCCAAACCTCGAGCCACAGTACGACGACGGCAAGCAGATTGAACCCAAGATCTACGCTCCGGTCATTCCGATGGTTCTCTGTAACGGTGCTGATGGCATTGGTACCGGTTGGAGCACATCCATTCCTAATTATAAACCAGAGGACATTGTCGACAATCTGATGAGACGTATGGGTCGCAAAGAAGGCGAATCATCGGAGGAGCAGCCTTTCACGACCATGACGCCCTGGTTCCGTGGCTGGAAGGGCACGGCTAAGGAAGAGGCACCCGGCTCAGGGAGGTTCAAGTTCAACGGTATTGCTAAGAAAGATGAGCGTGATCCCAACACAGTCGTTGTCACTGAGCTTCCGGTTCGTATGTGGACGGATGACTTCAAGGCCAAGCTTGAGCAAATCATCAAGGGAGAAAAGGCCCCATCTTTCATCAAGGACTACAAAGAGTACAACGACCATCAGAACGTGCATTTCGAGATTCAGATGGACGAGAAGCACACGGCCAAGGCGGACGAAGAAGGCCTAGAGGAACGGTTCAAGCTCAACAAAACTATTGGCACGACAAATCTTGTTGCTTTCGATACTCGTGGTCAGATCCGGAAGTACGACAAGGTCGAGGACATCCTGGAGGAGTTCTACCAATACCGTCTGGAGATGTACCAGAAGCGAAGGGTCCGTCTAGTTGCTTAGTCCCCCCCCCCCCGGCGCGCCCTATTTCTCGACGTTACATGCATCAGTAGCTAACATACTATTCTAGGCCCACTGGCTCAAAGTCTACCATGCTGATTACCGCAAGCTGAAGAACATGGCCCGTTTTGTGGAGGAAATCATTGATGGCAAACTGGTAGTCTCCAGAAAGCAGAGGGCTGTCTTGGTGCAGGAGCTTCGTGATCGCAAGTACGAGGCTTTCCCCAGAGGCGAGAGCGTGAAGAAGGCTCGCAACACCGATGAAGAGATGGACGAAGACGAGGAGGAGGCCGACGAACTTGAGTCCAACCAGCCTGGTGCAGGCGACTACGATTACCTTCTTTCAGTACGTTATCGACGTCTTCCTTCTTCTTGACCAGACTACTGACTGTTTCTTTAGATGCCCATTTACTCTCTCACGTCCGAGCGCCTTGAGCGCTTGAAGAAGCAAATCGCCGCCAAAAAGGCCGAGCATGATGAACTGGAGAAACTAAGTGAGAAGGACCTCTGGTGCAGGGATCTCGAAGAATTCAGCGAGGAGTGGGAGCGCCAGAAAGTCCTTGATAATGAGATTAAGAACAACATTCGCAACATGGGCCGGCGGCGATCCAAGAAGATCGGGGCTGGCGGGGGTCGTGGCAAGCGTGCCAAGGGCGACGATGATGACTACGACCCTGGCAAGCCTGCCAAGGCAGCAAGGACGATGAAGAAAGAGACAATAGTCGAGAAGAAGGTCGTGGTACCGCCAAGGAAGCAAGCTCAGACGTTTCGTGAGGCCTTCACTAGGAAGACTACGCCTAAGTTTGGTAATGATGGTCAAGATTCTGACGACGACGACTTTTCTGCGCTGATCAAGAGCAAGCCTGTACCTGCAAAGAAGCCAGAGCCTGAAAAGAAGTTTTCTCCCGTGGAATCTTTTGCTGAAGATTCCGAACTCGAGGAAATCACGGCACCGGCACCGACGACAGGCCGCTCAAAGCGTGCTGCCGCTGCTAAGAAGCCATCTCCTATGGATTCTTTCATTGAGGAGTCAGAGGTTGAGGAGGTCGCACCGGCACCAACGACTAGCCGTTCGAAGCGTGCTGCCGCCGTCAAGAAGCCTTCGCCCGTGGAGTCTCTCCCTGAGGATTCTGAGATCGAGGAGGTCGCACCGGCACCAACGACCAGCCGTTCGAAGCGTGCTGCCGCCGCCAAGAAGCCTTCGCCCGTGGAGTCTCTCCCTGAGGATTCTGAGATCGAGGAGGTCGCGCCGGCACCCGCAACTAAGCGTGCCACCGCTCCCAAGAAGCCTTCTCCCGTGGAGTCTCTCCCTGCCGAAGACTCAGAGGTCGAGGAGGTTACGGCACCGCCACCGACGACAGGCCGCTCCAAGCGTGCTGCCGCTGCCAAGGCAAAGACCTGGGTCTTCAGTGATGACGATGAGTCGGAAGATGACAATGGCGACGACATGCTCGGAGATGTTGGTGCCATGGTCCGCGGTATCGGGCAGCCAGCTACGGATTCAAAGAACGGCAGACTTAGCCTGTTTGCCATGTCACGATCCGAGCATGGCAACGCTGCGGTGCCGAAACTGAAGCAAAAGCAGTCGGCACGCAACTTTGACTTTGACGAACCCGACGACACGAACTACGAGCTGCTCGCCAAGTCCTCGCCGCATAAGCCCACCAGGTCATCTGATATCGATGAGCTGATGTCGGACGACGACGTCGTCGCTGCCACGACCTCAGCCAAGGCGAAGGCGGCCCGGACTGCTGCCGCGGCTGCACCGGTCAAGAAGGCGCGTGGGCGCTCGGCTGTTGCCAAGACCAAGGCGGAGAAGCCGGCTGCGAAGCCCGCTCAGCCGTCGCCAGCTGCTAAGGCCTATGCGGCCAAGAACAAGGCCCCTGCTGCGTCCACCGCTGCCGGCTCCAGCAAGCTGAAGAAGAAGACTTTTGACTTCAGCGATGACGATGAGGAGAACGATGTCGATGTCGTTATGGCTAATTCTCCCCCGCCAGCGGCTCGTGCTCGTCCCGGTCGGGCAGCGGCTGCGAGAGCCAAGAAGACGTATGCAGTCATCTCTGATGACGAGGATGACGAGATGATGAGCGACGGCGCCAAGGGCGGTGATGATGATGCGGGAAGCGACGTCTACTCTATTGAGGACTCGGACTGAGGGGCTTCTCCTTTGTACTCGCTGTGATGATGGTGCAGGCATGAATGACCTCCCTGTTTGTTTTCTCTGGTTTGTTTTTCTTTTTGGGCATGTGAGGGACGAGATATGGGCGGACGGGCTGGGCTCGGTCATTTGATATCGACACGGAAGATTTCTCCCCCGGTCGCGAATTCTTGGGGGTTTGGTTGGGTGGTTTTCTGTCTGGTTTGACTTGCGCCTGATCTTCTCTTGCTTCTACTGGGTCAAGATAGTACCTCTATCTCTTGACGGCCCCAAAAGTGTTTGTCAGTACCGAACGGCCTTGGTGCCCTTCTTTTTACCCTTCTTACGATTACATGATTGCCTGTATCATACATTTATATTGGAAAAATGGGAAACGTTGCGATCCGTATCAAGGGGTTGCTGGCTATGCTGGCTATGCTGGCTGAAGTGAACCGAGTGACAAGTCCCGCACTTTTAGTGGTTCTTGAGAACCGTTGGGCAGATGGCACCTACTTCCCCATCATCGTTGCCCACGGGTGAGCAACATGGCATCAGTAGCTAACGGGACCGCACGTTTCTTGTGTTTGAGGTTGTACACCAACAACGCCGAGGCAGGTATGCCTGTAGGGAAAAGAGCATAGAGTATGCTGGCATCGGTCAGATATATGCGAGATGACAAGCCCCAGGGACTAAAAGGACCAGCACATTACAGGGATCAGAACATATTACACTGGTAACATAGAGCAGCGGCTGCTTGCAGTGGTCTTCTATATGCCTCGAAGTGCTTTTCGCTCGACGAATGCCTGTCTTCAGTCATGCAGTAGAGAACGACAACCCACATATGGAACAGGCGCACGTTGACACGGAAGATGTCAGGAAGGAACTGAAGAAATAGTAGAATCATCATCTTTGGATTATGATAATAACCGTCACCCTCCCACCGTCGACCGTAAGGAAAAAGTGACTACCATTGCATCATTAACCATTAAAGTCGGTCCACATGATGGCAGTCAAAACAAAACACAACGCGATTCGCTTTGCACGCCGCAATCTGACTCCAGAAGAAAACCCTCTCCTGATACCAGATCAAAACTTCTCGCCACCCTCATTTTGCAATCTACCCCGTCCCTTGTTTCCCTGGTATTGTCCCCAGTTCGTATCGACATGCTTCTGTCGATGTATTGGCACCCGGTAATTCAACTAACCAGGAGGCCCTGGCAGCCCATACCGCAAGGCGTACCGTGATTTCGTAATCTCGAAGTTGAGGAGATAAGAATGGCTACCAACTCAAGGGTAGACATCCCATGGAGATATCCTCAAACCTCATCACACGACTACAAGCTCAAAGCTCGTAGCCGCTTTAGGCAGCATAAAGGGGCTCCTGCTCAGACTCGTGCTTGAAAGCCGGCTCGGGCTCGCTGTGCACGACGGGAGCAGGCTCCTCGTGACGCCTGAAGTCCTCCTGAGGAGCAGCGGGGAAGTCGCTCTCTCTAACAGCGGGCTCCGTACGGGCAACCTCAGGGGACGTGGAGCGGCCACGGAGCATCTGCTGGGCCTTGGAGGTGTAGTCACCCACAAGCTGCTTGGTGGCCTCGGTAGCGTTGGCGGTGTGGGTGACGGTAACCTTGCGGAGCTGCTCAGTCTGGGCGCCGACGAGGTTCTGGGCATTCCTGAGGTGGTGGTCGATGAGCTCCTGGTTGCTGGTGTAGATCAGGGGCGCAGTGAAGAGAAGAGTGGTGGCAATGAGGGCGAGTCCCCAGTAGGGAACAATCTTGACGAGCCAGTAGGAGATGAAAGCGCTAAGGCAGACCTGGTACATTCAGCTGTCAGCTATTGTTTGCTTCAGAAGTCATGAAGGGGTTCATGTAATTTGTACGTACAGTCAGGGAAGCCCAGATGTTCTCAGCGAAGACGATACGCTGGACCTCGATAACGAGGAAGTTGACCAGCTCATGAACGTCGCCAATAACGACATCGAGAGTCTCACGGGGAACAGTGTAGTAGCGGCGAGGACGGAGCTGGCTAGCAAGACCGGTGTTCATGATGGTCTTGCCGGCGACCTCGGCGGCAACAGTGACGCCAAGGACCATCCAGGTAAGCTTGAAGCCCCATCGCAACAGATCCAGGTATCGAACCGCAAAGATGAAGGCGACGGTGGTGGCGTAGGCAATAGCAGAGGCACCTGGACAGACAAATTAGTAAACTGCTTCGATAGCTAGATTCCTGCACCTTCCGCCTGTTTTCGGCTAGTGGAGCAAGCTTAAGCTTATTCGGATTGGGACTTGTACGTACGAGGGTTGTTCCACGACAGGAGCTCGGAGAAGAAGGAGTGGTAGTGGGTGAGAGGCTGGCCGGTGGCAGCGGGGTTGTTAGGGACCTGGCGAGAAGCAGCGAGGTTGGAGAACTCGTTGGAGGTCTTCAGGTGCTGCTCCTTGACCTTGTCGGCAACGGGGCCTGTAGAGAGAGGGGGAAAAGTCAGTCTCGAGAAGCAATTTATCACGGCATAGATAAGAGGGAAGGCAAATGCAAAGATGACGGCAAATATCGATGGCTTTACGGAAGCCTCTCAGGTAGATGGGAGAAGGGGCAAGCAATGGACATACCGTTGGCGACCGAGTTGGTGACCGAGTTGAAGGCGTCGGCCATTGTGAAGATAGTTTTGGGTTGGTCGAGAAAATGGGTAGGTATTTCACAGAATCTGAATGTCTTGACGATGGAGCACGTGCTCTATCTATCTGGATGTAGATGGATTCAGTAGGTGACAGGTGCAGAATGCAGTCAGTGCAGAGTGCAGCAGCAAAAGAGGATTTGATGGGTGGGATGCAGGTTGATGTATGAGGTGGAGGTTGGATAGAGAGAGGTCAGAAAACTGGTAGAAGGAAGGAGACAGGTTTGTGAAGGTTGTGATGGTGTCGTTATTTTCAGGTGGTTTTGTTCGGGTTGGTGCCACTGCCAGTTTCCAGGCACAGGCTCCTTGTTACAGGTTCCCCAGCTACGTAAAGGCAGAGCAGTGACGCTCTCCAGCCGTAATCTGTGCACGTCCCAGGCCTGGACAGTGGGGCTACATGGGGGGCTACATGGGGGCTTCATGGGGCCTCATGGGGCCTGTGCATGGATGTGGCTGGTGCGTCGACAACTTAGCTTGTCTTGTTTACTCTACTCGGTACAAGTACGGCCAGCCAGCCTACGGGAACTACACATTACATCATGTAGCATGACGACATTCTTTCTATGTCGTCGACCACTGCAGTGTACGAATTGATGCTGCACTATATTCACCAGATGCAGCAGCTCTGCACCATGACTGTTGCCATGTAGACTACCTAAGTACCTAGGTGTTTATGCTGTATGCTGCCTTCCAATAGCATTTTATTTTATCCATGATCCGCCAGTCGGTCTGTCAAACAAGATTCTACCGTTTTCTTACCCCACACTATAACACACTTATACACACACGCATACATACTTACAGCTTACCAGTATAGTGTGCGCCGCCAGTCTTACCTGCCTGCCTTGATCCATTGACCAAGCCTCAGACCCCGTCCCACGTTACCGGGACGGGTAATAACATAGAGGAGGCTATAAGAAGTAATATACTGACATACATATATACATATGAATGTACGGTTCCTTGATTCCATAACTGGCAAGCCAGCCAGCCAGCCAGTCTGTCAGTCAGTCAGTCAGTCAATCAATCAATCAGTCTGTCAGTCTCTCAGTAAGCCCAGTAAGTGGTAAATGGAGACGACCAGACCCGGCCCGTCAGCCGTCATCATCCTCTTTGCGTGACACCGGTGACGCCAAGAAAAACCGGGCTCGCCCTCCAACCCGTCATTCATTCATTGTTCCTGCTTTCCCAGCATGTGATTCCCTGACTAAAACCCCCCCTCCAGCCAGTCAGCTCTGGAATCCAGAGACAAAACCAGGGAATGTGGCTTGCTTCTATCCACAGTGAGCACATCGACATGCTGTCAATTTCGTTGTTTTGTTCTTTATACGTAGCTTGTAAAGGGCACCTATTCTACACTACTAGTAAAACTTGTCGAAGCCATACCCTCTCATGAGATAAGCTTCTCCCGCCCTCCTAACAATATCTGCTGGTCGACCTTTTCACTCTGGGGTCATCTGGCCGTCAGCGTTTCTTATGCCTTATTCCGTACATTGTCAGTTTGTATGGCACTCTTGAAGTCCTACTGTCTTCGGGAATCTCGGGTACGGCACCAGTACCTCGCAGACACGGAATACTGGATCTCCCCGAGAACTGCGACCGGGATACTAGACGCGTTGGACCATGGCGGCTTACATGAGAAGGCCTGGAAAGGTTATGGGAGGAAGCTTAATGGAGACATTCGATGAGGACACATATTTTTTGATTTATTATATTCTGCTCTCTGCTCTCTGCCGGCTGCATGGTCTCCGGCCTCCTTGAGGCTGGCATCCTTCCTACAGTGTCGAGGAAATCATCATCGGCTCAGTGGCCGTCAGCGGTCCTCCCGGGACAGGCTGCATACTCTACGCAAGTTGCTACTCTCCCGCCTCTCGCCAATTCTTCGCCGCCTTTTCTGGCAACTTCCTTTCCCTGGGAGTTGTAGGCCACTGCCCGATAACCTTTCCCAGCATATCTTCCCCAGGATGGCTCGATTTTCGAGACGCGGCCTTCAGGTGCATGGCGGTAGTGAGCTGATCAAGTGCAAACTTGGTATGTTGGAGCGGCGGGGACGATGTTTGGAGGGTCTCCGGGCTGTCGACTGTCCAGCATGAACCTGGGTCGCTTTGACAGCGTAAGAGGCTCGACATGCTCCACATCCTGAAAGTTCCGTAACCAGTTGGCTCGAGAATGTCGACAATTTCTTTTCTCTGTATTGTTTCCGCTCGATTGTGTGCCTCACTCGGCCAGTCGAGAAGATGCCGTACGGCATATCGGACTAAGCCCCTCATCACTTATATTGTGATGTGAGCCTGGTGGTTGTCAGCGATAGGGGGCAAATGCGGAAGCTGAGGCAGAGGTGAATACGCACACTTTGTATAGACACATGTGTTCTGGTCATCATTCATGTCTTCAGCTCTCCTAGGGAGGTGGGTGAAATTTACCCTCACTCCGTCCACCAAGTTGCGCGCCCAGCGAGCCGACCTGGTGAAGTTGTGGATTAGCATTAATCATACGCTGCGTTGACCGAACAGGAGAGAAAAGCCAGGGCACAGACTCTTGACCGTCGTTGAAGCCCCTCGCCTTTTCTTCTTTGCTCGTGGCAATCGAATACGCAGCGCTTGAGTAAGGGGTGGTATTCGTACACGCGAAGTATCGATATCTTCGTGACGCCCTGCTGCTCCGGTGGACATGGGGCCTCAACAGAGATTTTCTTATCTTTGCCTATAATTGCCGTCGTCATCATCGTTCACGTCGTCGCCGTTGCTGTTGCTGTTGCTTATTGATACGGCGACACGGCACTGCTTGCCCAATGTCAGTAAGCCGGAACACCATTTCTCGGACCCGGAAGGGTGGGGCCGGAGGCGTGGGAGAAATGGAAAGAACATTGTTGAACCTCAGAATGGATGTGGTACCTTTGTATAGACACATATGTTCTGGTCTTCACGTTCTCTTTCAGATCACTGATGTTATCCGCGTTGCTGGCCCTCAAGTGCTTCGTGACGCTGTCTTTCGGTGACCTTGATCAACCACCTCAGAGTCCCTTGCGGCGGGAGGAAGGGTGGGGGGGGGGGGGGCGGAGCTCCCGCAAGGAAGATAATTCTTGGATTCTCGTGATAGCCGACGAGACCATCGAACATATTTCTTCTCATCCTCCTTTCACCACCGTTTTCGCTCAGTCCAGCACATTCGCTGTTGAATCAATTAGTTTACTGCGTGAGTACACAAGGAACACTAGCTTACCTGCCCCTTACTCCCCCAGGGTATAAGGCTGTAGGTGCCATCAACAGGAGGTATTCTCTGTAAGTCCCTATATGGCGATGTATCCCGTGGCGAATTTCGAACAAAAAATCAATATCTAGCCGGACAAGATTTGGTCGACGTGGAAGACCAGCAGTACGTCAGTGACAGCCTCTGAACTCGCGTTCCGCTGATATCGAGTATGCTGCTGTATGCAGGGCGATGGGGTCGAAATTGACGTGGGCACGAATGGCCGCGACCACATCTTGTTTGAATGGCATTTCTGTGGTAGTCTGCTGAGCGTGGTTTGTCAGACCCACGCCTTACAAACCAGGTGTCTACTTCTGTTCAATGTTGTTGATTTCGTGAGCAGATGAGTGGCACTGGGGTGCTGGCTTCAAAACCAAACCCAAGACCCTGAAGTATGCTTCAAACTGCGTCGTGAAGAATATCCGAGGAGCGGGGATACCAAGAAGACGAGAAAACTTACCAGCAGATATCCGGATATATAATTATACAGCCGTAAGAGGCTCTCGGAACGGTCTTCTGGGTCCGGTGCGTCCTCGACGTCCCGTGAAGAGCGCCCCCTCTGAAGAAAGGTTAGCTCGTACTCGTGGCCACATGAGGCCCCAAGGGTGAACGGTCCCAGGGTGACATAAACACTATAGTAAGTCAAGGCGATTGGCAAAAATAGACACGCAAGAGTAGGGAGGACGGGATTGTGAGATATTCAGGGTAATGTCTGGACGAACTTCGCCAGGGATACCACTTGGTGTGCGAAAACAAGGAGATGGGGTGAGAGAACTGTTGTTCTGTTGCAAGTCTGAAAGAAAGGAGAGAAGAAACAAAAGCCAGGAAGTTCAGACGGAAAGGGAAACAACATCTCCTTCCGTCCAGCGGGCACGGAGCGGAGGGAAGGAAACATGTAGCAAGAGCCCATCGTACAAGGAGGGAAAGAACGTTACAAGCTAAAGGAACTGCGTTACCTGGAAACGTTGTCACCCGGAAGAATACACGGCAAGCGAGAGGCAAAAAAAACAACAAAATAAAACACGAAAAACACGAAAAGGCATGTACTACCTACCCAGGTACCTAGGTAGGTTCCGAGGTCTGTTTGCATGTGCATACGTATGTGTATGTATATGTGGACTTAGGTACCTATGTATGTGTGTATGTACCAGGGAAGAATATGTCTTCTCGTTCCGTTCTACAAATGAAAACCCAACAATAAGTCTGTAAACTCCCATGTTGCCTCCCCTTCTTGCAATGGGGGCCTTGTGACAGCGACAAGATGCTTCTTCGCCTGATGTAAATCTTGTAGATGCCTCTGCTGTAACGTGTAGAACGCTTCGAACAAGAATGCCGAAGCCGTAAGATGCCTCCCTCTCCTCTCCCGCCACCACTGTATCTAAGAATGGGTATAAAAAACAACCAAATCGTTGTTGGTAATGGTAAATGCCAAAAGAAAGCAGGCCGCCTCTTCCTACCCAGTCCAAGAAAAAGCCCATTGTCAGGGCAACGCTGTGTTGTGTCATGTCGAAGATGTGGTAAGCCAACTCCGACTGCAATGGCGAGAGCAAAACAAACCACCCCCCCCCCGGGATATCCAAGCAACGATTCCAAACAGCATGGCTCTTGGTCCCGGCCTATCGCTTCAAGCAGGCACATCACGTCTCACTCCCTTCCTCCCTTACTTCCGCCCCCATCCCCAGAAGCCAGTAGGGGCCGGCTCGGACTTGCCCGGCGCGGTGACGCCGACCACCGGGACAGGCTGGGAGAATCCAGAAGACGGCAGCGGGTCACCCGGGGCCAGGCCGATGGTCCTGCGCAGCTGCTCGAGCCTCTGCTTCGCCTCCTCGGCCTCCTGCTTGGCGACAGCCTCCGCCGTCTTCGCGTTGATGAGCTCGAGCAGCAAGGTCTCGGTCTCGTTGGACGGTTCCTGCTGTTCCGGGACCGGCGTCGGTGCAGGTGGCGGCATGGCATTGTCTGGCTCGGACACGAGCAGCGACGAGGTGCGCCTGTTGACGGTGATCTGCGAGGGCGTCGACTTGCTGCGGTTGAGCTTGAACTCTCGCAGGCCCGAGTTGGTGGACTTGATGCTGGGGCTCCTGGACAGCCAACTTGAGCCGTTGTCATTCCCACCCGAGTCCGAGGCCCGCACGCGCATGCTGTGCATCTGTCTCTCAAGGCGCTGCTTGTCCGTGTGCAGGTTTCGAACGTGGGCGTGGCTCTCGCGGAGCTGGTCCTTCAGGGCCTTGATCTCCTCCTCAAGGTCCATGGCCCGCCGGTTAGCGTCCTGTGTTCTAGTCGCCTCGATCCGCAGCTGTTCCTTGGTTCGCGTAACGTCGTCGCGCATCTGGTACTTGGTCTGTGTTATCGACGACCTTCTTCTGTTGGCAGCGTCGGTGAACCTCCCCTCCACACTATCCACCAGGTCCGAAAGTCTCTCCGCTGGAGACTTGTCTCCATCATTGTTGTCGTCAGCGTGGTCGAACGGCTTGAGTGTTTCTTCGCTGTCGACGCTCTTCGCAGTCGTGACAGTCTCGCTGCTCGGCTTCTTTCTAAGAACATCAAGCAATGGACGGACCGCCCTGCGATCTTCCTCCCTCTCTTCTCTTTCCTTTTGTAATTGATCGGCTAGCAGGCTATGCTGTCGCTGTAAGTCGCTGAGGGCAACGAGAAGGTCTTCGATCTGGGTGTGAAGGTTTTTGCTGTCACTGCTGTGGCCCTGGATCGCCAGTTTGACGGGGCCGCTACCGTCGTCGGTAGCGGAGTCCCTGGATACGGATGTGGCGTCGGTCAACACACTGGACGCGGAAGACGTAGACGACGATGAGCTGGCTTCCATGGAATTGAGGGTGGACGCCAGGCTCTGCTTAGACGTGCTCCTGCGCAACATACTCAACGGACGAGAAGCTGCACCTGGGGTAAGACTGGAGGAGTTGGTGTTTGGGGACGATGCTTTGAGGGAAGTGGTCGAGTTGGCCCATAAGCGCCCCAAGAAGCGGGATGCTGCAGTGGTAACCTCCGACGACCGTGCAGCATTGGCGCTGGTGCTTGCGGGCGGATTGCTCAATTGGCTCTCTCGGTACCCCTGTTCTAGCGCCGCGAGTCGTTCCCTGGAAACAACGCTCGACAGGCTGACAAAATCGGAGACAAATTCATCGGCGTTGTAGTGATAGCAATCCCAGAGACCACGGGAAAGTAGGAGCTGCAGGACATCCTCCATCTCCGTGCATGCAAGGATGCGCCCCTGATTTTTGCGCATGAGCGACAGGGCAACTCGCATGATCGTCTCCGATGCCCCCTCGGCGAAAATGACATCGTAGATGCGGAACAGCATGGGGAGGGGGCATGTAACGGCGAAAAAGGAGAGGAACCACTGTGAAACGTAGGCGGGGTCGACCTGCAAATCATCCATGTGCCCTGAGAGCGCGGGCAGATTGACTCGTAACAACTCCCGGAACTGGTAGATCTTGACGTGCAATCCACACAAATCTGGTGTGAAGGACGACCGCAGATCATAATCCTCCATCAACCTAGATTGCTGTCAGCTGCCAAATCATCTCATCTCGCCAAGGGACACCAAAAACCCCCCCGACAGATAGCTGATCAATTACTTACTTTACCAGGACACAGAAGGCCTGCTTATCCGTCATGTGCATCAAAAGCGGGCCGACGAGCAAAGCGAGCCCTTGGCAGTACCCGATCTTCTGGTCGTACAGACTGTAGCATTTGAGGACGCGGCCCAGCATGCGCTGTCCATTGCCATCGGGGTCGCGGAACATGTCAACACCAGGGAAACTGCGTCCAAGGTCCTTGCCAATAATGCCCTCGTATGGGCTTGACTCGCCCGTGTATCTCTCGAACTGGTCCTCGAGTGTCGAGTCGCGCGACCCAGACATACTCTGCCAAACAACTCCACGGAGCGGTGGTGGGATACCCTTGCGGATCTTGTTGGCTAAAAGTGTGGGCAGCCGGGCGGCTGTTTGTTGGTAATCCTTGACAAGCGCCGCGTAGAACTCGAGATCCGTCATGGGCGGTGGAGGCAGCATCGAGTACCGTAGGGGAGCCGGCTGCGGCCCTTGAACCAACTCTCGTAATTGCGCCATGGAAGGCGGACGCGGCTTGCGCGCGGACTGCCGAATTCTCTCAGTTGGGCCTTTGATCTTGACCTTGATGCTTTTCGGGTTCGTGGCCAATTCGTCGTTTGCCTGTTCTAGACGCGCAAGGAGCAGGGCTGTAGACTGTAGGACAAAGCCACTGTTAGCAGGCAGACATACCTAGGTAGGCAGAGAGTGGCCTCAAAAGAGGAGGCCCGATATTGAGATGAAACCTACAGCTTCAGATACCTTGTTCTTAGATTGGGCGTCCTCTTTCTTCTGCAGCTGCTCCCAGTCCACCTCTTCGTCATCAGACCCTTCCGTGTCCTCGTCAGCAGCGCTGATTGTCTTGCTGTCGTCGTCCTTAGCGTCCTCGAGCTCGTCCTCCAGATTGGTTTTCGAATTGTGTATTGTCGTAACCGGGCTCATGAGCTCGTCGTCACTAGTCGGCGTTTCGGAAGAAGCGCCGAGCGGGCTCGGGCTGATCGGTGTCGGGCTGATCGGTGTCGGGCTCAGAGCGTCTGCAGGCAAGCTCCACCTGTTTGATGCGGTGCCGTTCGAGGAGACATTGGTATTGACGGTCAGCGGCCGGGGGGGCTCGGAGAGACGGACGGTCACCAGGGAGTCGTGCTCGGCGATCTTCCTCACAGGACCATCAGTTGGCTGTGAGCTGCTTCTCTGTCGAGTAGGTTCGGATGTGGTAGGCGACGAGGCGGCAATCGATGCCGGAATTGAGGCGGAGGAGTCATGGCTTTGCTTCGCAGAGGCAGCAACTATCTTCTCCTGGTCGGTCTCCATTGGGAGTGGAAGGATGGGCTGCCGACCTCAGCACCGGGGCAGAATATAGTCGGAATGAACGATCGAGGTCTTGTTTCGGCTGTAGGTGACTGGAATGCAAATCGTAGTCGGATCGACAGGGCCCCCAAGTCCAAACAATGAGGCTTGACACAACAAGCAGATATGGTTTAATTGATAGATAGATACCTTGACAGCCGCAGCAGGCTTCAAGTACTTGGGCCGGGAAGTTTTGATTTGTTTGTAATTCTTAGGAGAAGGTTCAGGGGGGGATGGAATTTGTCGTCAATGCACTGACGTGGGTGAGTAGCGACTGCAGGTGTGTGTGGTGCTGGCAGTCTGTACAAGGGTAGGACAATATGGGACGATATGGGTAAATATCTCCAGAAGCGCTGGTCGGTCCGTCGGAGCTGCCAGGTCTACCAGGCCTACCAGAGGTCGGTGTGGAGTGCAACGATGAATGTTTGGTGCCTTCTTTTCTGCTCCTTCCCTCGTCAGGAACGTCCAGGGTCTGGAGTCAAGCGAGTCGAGAGGCGTCAAGTCCTGGGTCCTGTCCACAGGAGGTCCGCCCTATCAGGGAAATAGATGGATGTCAGAGTTGTTGTTGCTTGGATGAAGCGATCGCCGCCAAGTGAGTGACTATGTATGTGTGTGTGTGTGTGCGTGTGTGTGTATATGTGCCAGATGATGAAGAACCAACACACACAGTATTTGGTTTCGGGTTTCCGGATGAGTGGCTAATCCAGTTGGCCAGCAGAAAAAGTTGTTGTTTCACTCGGTGGACTGGTAACGAAAGACTTGAAACAGCTGCGGAGGGGAGTTTAATCCACGAGCAATCAATCGGCCCACTTGCACTGCTGTAGACTCGGCGCTGAGACGAAACAGGAAGAAAAGCCTGGCCTACAGGAGAGAAACAACAGAGCGACTGAGCTTGGGATCGAGATGCCCAGTAGTCAAACAGAGAGAGTGTGTGTGTGGATACAAACAATAGGAACACAAAATGGACGAATGATGAGATGCAGAGACGGAACCAAAGAATGAAGTCGAGACGCGGTGATGAACGGTCTCTTGAAATGCATATGCTATCCTCTTTCTTGTCTTTCTCTTTCTTTCTTTCTCTCTCTCTTTTTCTCTCTCGCGTCAAATGACAGTCAAAGAGTGGCAGTGGGTGCCCACAGGCTACCTGGGTAGGTGGACTAGGTAGTTGGTCAATAGTCGCGTAAACAACGTCAATGCATCCGTGGATCACAGTCAGTACACTACCTAGGTACATACAGCACTTCTCCCCCCCGACGCGTCCAGCCCCTCTCGAATCGCCCCGAATCGCCCCCGAATCGCCCTCAAAACTGCCCGTTATTGGCCGATGCAGCTGATCTGCCTTGCATGGACACCTCCTTTTTCCCACAACGCCACTGGCTGCAGGTGTATGTATGTATGTATGTATGTATGTATGTATGTATATGTGCTGTAAATTAAGCTACGAAAAGCTACTGCCAGGAACAATTGGAACACTGGGAACACTGGGGAACCAACCCCAGGGCTAGACGGCTCTTTTTGTCAGCCTTTCCCCCTCCCCCCCGGCTTGGCCTCCCCTGAGAAGGCCTAACAGTCCGCACACTCTGACGCTACTTGTTGCGGTCCCGCCCTTGGATCCCTGTTCCCACTCCAATCCGTTGGTACTCAAGTTCCGACAGTCTGGGCTACACACCCGTAGCCGCCAACTGCCTCGCTATTGTCAAGAGGGCTAGTGGCCTGTTACAGCTTGGACCTGACAACATGAATGAACCCTGGAGCTCTTGAGGCTTTCGGCTTCTCCAACCGGCCCCTTTTTCTTGTTTTCTTTTTGGAGGAGTGCCCGTCATCACTCCGTTGATGATTACCTACCTAGGTAGGTACCTCTAGCCTAGGTATGTGTTAATAGTACCTCATGAGTACTCTACCTGGTACGCTGACCCAAAACACCTTTCATCATCAATGCAAGACGGAAACTAAAACAAATGCCCGTGTATGTACCTAGGTACCTAGATACATATCTACCTAGGTATATAATATACCGAGGCACCTGCATCCGTACACTACACTTGATGTCTGTGGGTATGGGGAATCATCTCCCCAGAATGTTCTTCGCAATCTACAAGCCAGTTATTCTTACATACATACGAGGTTATCCAACGTCGATGCCCGACACCCATCTTGAAGAAGGTCGAGGTCAAACCCTTTTCAGTCTCGTCGCCACGTATCCATCTCGTACAATGACCGATCTCACAGGCGATCCAAAATTGCAACACCTCTCCCCCACACCTGGGCACATCTGGGACGCGAGATGCTTGAACCCTGTTTTCCCGTACCCCATCGTCAATTTTTAGCAACCACCCCGTTGCCCACTCATTGCCCACTCGTTTGCACTCCTCTCGGTTGTTCACGGCCATACGGCCTTCCCGTACCCAGCGCTTGAAAGTACCGGCCGCTCGTCTTTCTTCAGATGGAAGCTTCCGAGCGTGCAGAAGAAAGGCTACTACTTCTCAGGGTTTGGCCAAGAGCTGATCTGCCGAGATGAGTGGACAACCCGTGACCGACCTGACCTGACCTGCCCGGCCACGTCTGGTACAAACCATCTTGACCTCACACTTTCCGTGTGTTTCGGATCAACATCACCACCTCCAATCCACCTCCAGCCCATGTGTGATTCGTGTGGACCGATAACCGAGGCAGTGTCAGGTTCAATTTGGTGTCGCTCGACCAAGCCGAGAGAGCTCAAAGCCCCACGCTCCAGTGACGGGGTTGACGAACAACCACGCGAAATTCGACCCATTCCAGACATATCACTCATTGACAATTGTGGCTATGTGGGCAGCGAGAATTTCTTCATTCCACTCATCATTCCATCGTCTAGTATTATTTATACACCCAGGAAAATCCGTGTTCATACATGCTGAGTCGCTTTTGTCATGTGCGGGACATATAAGGGCACACGCAACGGGGGTGACCGCCCAAGTATCCAAGTTTCAAACCCAACTTCAAGTCCCGCCAAGTCCGTCTTTTTGAGTGGCGGAAACACACCGTTGCCCACGCAAACCAAAGACTTTTCTCCCCTTCCTTCAATTTAACCATCAACGCCAGGACGCCGGGACGCCTAACACGTGCGGGTATCAAATTTGGTTCAATGAAATGCATGTCCCAATCACTGACGCATCCCTATGCCGACGTCATAGGCTGACTTGTCTGCGGCGCAGAGACTGTCGGCATCTGCGGTGTGCCCTGTTGGGCTGACGATGCTGGCGATGGGGCCGAGCTGACGTGCATCTGACCTTGGGATGCCCCAATGCTAGCCGCTCGCTGTGCGTTCTGTAACGCCGCTGTAGGGTTGGAGGCGCCCGGGTTCTGTTGCGGCCTGAGTGATGGCACTTTATTTGGATCGATACCAGGAAACAGTGCCTGCAACTTTTGATACTGCTCTTTGATTATGTTTTCCCTTTCTTCACGGTCTGCGGACCCATCGACCTTTTCGGCATCTGGGGTTGGCGCAATCGGCCTCAACTTAAGCTTCAGGTTCAGGGGCGGTGGCGAAAGGTAAGCGGGAGCTGCCTGAGAGGGCGCCTTCCTGTCTGCGAGCGAGGCCAGATATGCGAGATTTGCCTGCAATCTCCTACATACACTGTGCCAATGGTTAATATAATCCGTGGTGTCCTCAAGCGTCGCAAGGTAAACGTACCTAGTCCAGTCATGAGAAAAAGACTCCTCCTCTTCCAACTTCTCCTTTTGCTGCTCGGGATTCGTCGAGCTCATCTTTTCCTTCTTGGCTTCGTCCATGCTGTGCTTCAGGTGAACAGCCTCATAAAGTAGTTCCTGGTTTATTTCTAACAACAGTGAGATCCTCTCTTGCCCTCTGGCTTGCGATACCGGACTCAACGGGGTCGAATTGCCATTCACAGTCGGTCCTTGCCCGGTCGAGGGAAAAGTTGGTGTCTGGGGGGTCGAGGCACTGGTTGCCGACTGTGGAGCTGCCTGCGTGGGAGTCTGGCTTGGCGGCGTGGGTTGGGGATTTGATGGGGTTCCAAAATGTCCTTGTTGGCTAGACAATGCTGGATTTGGAGTTCCCTGAGAGCCAGAAAACTGACGAGGTGGTGTTGGAGTGCCCATGCCCGCAGCATTTTGTTGTGCGTGCTGCTGCATACGTTGCATCATCTGCTGCTGGGGGGTCATTCCTGCTGCGCTCATGGGAAATCCACCCATCGAGTTGGCCATCATATAGTTGGGATTGAACTGGCCTTGCGGACCCGAGGTAGACGGGACGCCAGCTCCATAAGGAGAGCTTGTGTAAGGCGCTTGGAAGCCCACTATATTCCAAAATCCGGGTCAGTGAACACTCGAACAACAGACTGTGCTTCTATAGGTGCAATGAGCGGAACGGCCGCTTCGTCGTTGTCAGGAATGAGAGGAGGATTCTTGGCCATCTCGAGGCCGGCAACCTCCGTTGGGAACGGGCAGTCCGCAGAGGGGAGAGGGAGGGTTGGCAGCAGCAGAATAAGGGAGGAGCAGCAGCACAAGCAAATAGACGGGGGACTAGATGGGGTGTGTGACGTGAGTAGAGACAAGAGAACGGACAAACTCACTCTGACCATTAGCGGCCATCTGCGGCATGGCGGTATTTTGCATCATTCCTGCATGGCCAGCACCACCCGGCAACATGGAAGCCGGATTGTGAGCACCAGGGAAGGCACCCGAAGCCCCCATGGGGAACTGGTGCTGCTGGCTATACATCATCTGCTGCTGATGAGGCTGGTTCGGACCAGGACCAGGCTGCATCTGATGAGGGCTCTGACCTGGTGTGGGGCCATTGAAAGGTTGACCTGCAGCATTGCCGAAGCCATAGGGAGGATTGTACATAGCTCAGAGTTCCAGGGACGGCCGGTAGCAACCCGAGAAGGAGCAAAGCAAGGACGGAGAGTATGTAGCTAAGGAGGCGCCGAGCAGCGAAGGCGATCAGCCCGATTAGGAAGCGCAGTTCGCTTCAGGTACGTGTCTCCTGCGGCTGTCAAGATCGTGTGGGGTACCTTTGGTGGGTAGGGGGTACGACCATCAATGAACCTCGACGGCAAGACAAGCCTGTGTGAATAAAAAACGGTGCCGGGCCGCGTGGGACGAATGATTTGACGGGCGTGGATCAATGAGGTGACGATGGTACGCAGTACAGGGTGCACAGCGGCAAGCAGGGCCCTTGTCTCTCGTTGCTAATCAAGCCAATCTTGAGCCACAGATACACACCAGTGACGAGTCTATGTCTCTTTCACGAGTGAGATTAGGCTCGGAACAGCAGACGTAAATGGGCGACAGTCCAGCAGAGGAGCAGGATAGGGGCCAAGTACCTCCCAAGTCGAGCGTCAAGGTGTGAGTGTGTGTGAGAGTGTGTGTGTGAGAGAGCGAGTGAGTGTGTGCCTGAACGCCAACCCCAGGATGACTGGGGTGTGTGTGTGGAGGCGGGATAGCAAACAAATGACAAGCAGACTGGCAGCCAGATAGGCAGAGAGCGTCTTGCAACAGGATCCTCGGGATCTTCCTTCCTCGCTTCCTGACCTTGCCCTTGGTGAGGTATTGACCAAAGGAATTAGACGGCAGCTTGGCACCAAAGGTGAGGTGACACCTATCGACTTCCTTTTGGCTTGCTTGCCAGGCCTGGCTGATTGATGACAGTCAGACAGGTCAGTCGGTCAGTTTGACCGGGTTTGGATGGAATGCGATAAGCACGCAAGCCAACAATTCCAGACAGGCAGGACGGCGGTAGACGGTAGTGTAGTAGAGACGGTAGATCAGGTAGCCAGGTAGCCAGGTACCAGGCAGGGACTCAGGGTCTCGGAGTCCAACAAGGCCTAGCCAAGAGCCAAAGACAACCTAGAAGATAGGCAAAGAGACGAGACGTCGGCAGTCCGAGGAAGAAGGTCTCAAGTCGGGTGGATCAAATGCCACACTTCCAGCGATGAACCTAATCTAGGGGGGGGGGGAGGGATCCAAGGGGTGGGGTCGTGGGAACGGGGAACGTTGAAAGACAGGCAGGTCGGTTGTGCCTGGGAAATGCAAGATGGAATTAGAAATCGGTTTAATGCGGTGTGATGCTGGCGCTGGCGTGACGGCGTGAGAGTGCTTGTGCTGCTTTGGATAGCTATGCGTGCGTGCGTGCGTGCGTACGTGCGTGCGTGCTTTGCTTTGAGTCGGTCATCAGACTTTTTGCGCGGCGGGCGCAAGATCCGAGGGAAAAACAGTTGGAAAAGTGGGTGGCTCTCATCGAAAAGCGTGGGGCGGCCTGGACTATTCCCCATACGGCTAGTCTAATATGGACAAGGATGACCGCAGGATACTGTGGTACGGCACAGTGCCTGCACAGTAACAGCGCTAGCACTATTGAACGAAAACGGCACATGCTTCTTTCCTTCTTTCCTTCTTTCCGTCTTTCTTAGTCGTCGCTCCTTTTTCCCCTACAAACTCAAGTATATACCTAGGTAGGTACCTACTTACCCTATCATTTATACCTGTTTGCTCTGGTGGTACTAGGTATCCGGGGAGTACTTTGAAATCTACAGGTGCCCAGGTATCTCCAGGCGGCGCTACCATACGCCACATCACAGACCATCACAGACTGACTGACTGACCCCTGTGTAATGTCGTGAAACCTTACCATCGGCATATTGAAAGTCGGACTTGGTATCATGGTTGTTGTGTTCAGCCATGGCACATGATAGTGCATCTTTCCCAGCGCTGTATCAATTGGTCGCTGTCTGGCCAAATTGATTGCAGACTTACGGTTGCATCGAAAAGGTCGTCATAGAGGTATGTCGTGATAATAAGCATGCAGGAAGCATGCGGCCAGCCTCGTGTTTTGTTCCTTCGGCCAGTGAAGGAACAAAGGAACAACCTCCATTGTAACTATTACTTTGCTAGCCTATACGATCGACTTGGGATGTACCTAGGTACTATCGATTTTACATACTACAAGTAGCCGTCTTAGCATGGGCAACATGTTTGTTTCAACCCTCAACCATAACGCGTCCCATAAGACGAGTTGCCAGCAACGACCCCAATGAACTCCCGAGCGATTATGGTGTCTATCAATGCATCCAAGGTCAGCTGGGACTCGGCCTATCAAGAAGCCAGGGCATTCAAGAAAGCTGTCAGGGGTTTCATTGTCGCTCGTTTCGGGGGTCATATGGTCACTCACCCGTCTTGTTCGAAGGATGCAACTCATCATACCAGAGGAAGGTGTCCACGGCATTCGGCTGGTCGACACAGTCCGAGGTGTTTGTCGAGTTGCAGTGACGGAAGTAGCCCGTGGCATTCGCCGGCGCATCCAGGTAGTCCGACGGGTTCTCATAGATATCTGTCAACAAGCTGTTGACATCAAAAATATCGAATGTCGCCCCTGGCCATCGAGCCTTCACCAGCAACTCAAAGGCCACGCCGTAGTCAAATAACCGGTTGGCAAGCTGCGTGTATTCCAGGATCTTGTACTCATACTCGGTCTCATTGTACAGCGTCTTGTTCGGCCAGAACAGGTTATCCCCGGCGCCTCCACTGGACTGCGCTGCATATGCTGGCGAGAGTTGCAGTGGTGCGTTGTTGAGGAGGACGAAACGCCGCCCGCCAGTGGAATATATGATATCGAACACAGACCAGACACAGTCTATGTAAGTGGTAATGTTTGTCTGGCTAAGCTTAATTTCAACGAAGCCATGCGTGAAGGCAAGCAGGTTTAACTTACCCCAGGTGCCTGGGAGTCTGACAGAAATGCTCCATAGCCCAGGTCATTCGTCCCTATCCAGAGCGCATACACCGTGTTCTCCGCCGTCCTGTTTGAATATAAAGCCTGGAACTGGACGTCGGCGACGAAACTCGGGAGCTCATCGTCCACCACGGAGGGGAACGGCTTGTCGATGAAGGACAGGTACCGCGAGATGATCTCGTTGGAACAGGTCGCGCCCGAGACGGCATAGTCAAAATACGCAGCCCCCGTGTACTGCTCGACGAACTGTCCCCAGGCATATCCACCAGATGCCGTGTCATTGGACTGCTGCTGGAGTGTCCCGGCCGGCGGGGGGTTACCGTCGTTGCTGATATAGTAGCCGAGTCGTCCGTTGTCCGTATAGGAATCACCAAAGGTTACAAGGTTCTTGAATGGCTTCGAGGAACACGATGCTTCTGCTATCGCTGAGAGCGTGCTCGCGAGTAGGACAGGTGTTGAACGCATGTTTTGTCTTTCTCTATTTTGCCTCTTTATAACAGGTGGCAGCCCTTGAAGCACCTTCTCTTGAGGAAGGGGAGCTGTGGATGGCTCGAAAGGACGACGCCGTGGCTATGACAGTAGAGGATAACGCAGACGGGTGGGATGGAGTTTGAGTGAGTGAGGTGTCCAAGGAGCTTGTTTTAAAGACATATCCATAGTAAGTTATGTCAACCACTCTCTCATCGGTCATACCGAGGGGCCATAAAGATGCGGCCTAGGAACCTGTTCATCCGAGGCGAACGGACAGGGACATGCAAAGACGAGGTATGGTCGATCTGCGGAGTAGTCTGCTTGTCTCAACAGCTCAGTCGGGTCCAGCACTGTGGAGAAGAAGAAATGCGAGGGTAGTCACCAATGACATTGAAGTCCATCCGGTTTGCTGCATAAAACCTGGGGGAAGTGTCCGAGTTCCTAAAGAAGGAGCACTCCTGAGGCGGGATACCAGTTGACGGGGGGAAGATTGGGGAATCCTGGGTCTCGTCCGAGTGCAATGCGTCATCAAATAGATATTGGACATGATCTAAGGTTACCTAGGTATTTCTTGGTCGATATTGGTGCTTGACCAGGACCAGAGGAAGAGGCGTTGACCAGTCAAACCAGCCCACCTGGTCCCTGGACACCATCTTTTTGGGGGCTTGGCCGTGTGCCAGGTTCTCGGAGGGGTTGGCAGTATATTAACCAGTCATGCGATACCACTGAGAGCATTATTTTTGAGCTTCCGATGATGAAGGTTACATCCTCGTCACATCCTCGTCAAACAGCACTGGTGTCGAAATGTCGGCCTCGTGTGCCGGGCGCTGTCTCATGTGCCGGGCCGTAAGTGGATCCCGTCGGTGGGTCTCCGGACTCGGAACCGGGACCCAGAAGGCGGGCTGCGCCGGCACTAATAACTGAAGACTCATCACTCTCTGGTACAGTGACTCAACTCTCATCTCATAACAGTCTCTCACCCTTAATTACGCCTTCGAACAGCTCAAGCAGCTTACACGGCCTCAAGACTGCCGATCTGGACATACATCAGACCTCAATTGCTTGTAGAAAAATAACTCGGGTGACGTCAACATCGTCAACATCGCCAAACATGTCGCCCTTCAACCTCGAGACATGCGCTCGATCAAACATCCTCAAGCTCCAACCATACCGTTGCGCAAGAGAGTAAGTTGACAAGTGAGAGCAATCACGCCCCCTTAGAGATCCAATCGGCTCACATTGGCCCACCCTCAGTGACTACAAAGACGACGGGCACAACATCCTGCTCGACGCCAACGAGAACGCCTACGGCCCGCCCATCACCCAGCAGGCCGCAGCAGCGCTGCAGGGCGGCAGCGCCGCGCAGCTGGACCTGCTAGGCCTGCACCGGTACCCGGACCCGCACCAGCACCCCCTCAAGCAGCTCCTCTGCGACCTGCGCACCACGCACGCCCACACCCCCAGGGCCCTGGCGCCCGAGAACCTCTTCGTGGGCGTCGGCTCCGACGAGGCCATCGACGCCCTGCTGCGGTGCTTCTGCGTGCCCGGCCGCGACACCATCCTCGTGTGCCCGCCCACCTACGGCATGTACTCGGTCTCGGCCGACGTCAACGACGTCGGCCTCGTCAGGGTCCCCCTGCTGCCCGCGCCGGGCTTCCAGCTCGACGTCCCCGCCATCCTCAGGACCCTGGACGCGTCCGCGGAGAACCACGTCAAGATCATCTACTGCTGCTCGCCCGGCAACCCGACCGGGTCGCTGCTGGCCAAGGACGACATCCAGAGGATCCTGGAGCACCCGACGTGGAACGGCATCGTGGTGGTGGACGAGGCGTACGTCGACTTCGCCGGCAGCGAGAGGGGCGAGGCCTCGCTGGCCGAGTGGGTCACCGAGTGGCCCAACCTGGTCGTCATGCAGACGCTGTCCAAGGCCTTCGGCATGGCCGGCATCAGGCTGGGCGCCGCCTTCTGCGCGGCCCCCGTCGCGAAGCTCCTCAACAGCCTCAAGGCGCCGTACAACATCTCCTCGCCCACGAGCGCCCTGGCGTCCCACGTGCTGGCCTCGGAGGGCCTGCAGACCATGCGTACGAACCGCGCCCGGCTGGTGGAGCAGAGGAATAGGCTGGTCGCCGAGTTGCCTAAAATCCCTGGCGTGGGCAGGCTGCGCGGTGGGGTCGAGAGCAACTTCTTGATGTATGAGATGCTGAACGCCGAGGGCGAGCCGGATAACAAGACGGCTTTGGCGGTGTATGAGAGCCTGGCGGAGACAAAGGGCGTTGTTGTGAGGTTCAGAGGCAAGGAGCACGGTTGTGCTGGTTGCTTGAGGATCACGGTGGGAACTGAGGCCGAGGTCACGCGTTTGTTGGAATCAATCAGGAAGACGCTGGGCGAGGTTAGGGGCACGGCGGCGCCCAAAGATGAGGAGCGCAGGGAGAAGGAGGCGAGTGGTGTTGTTGCATAGAGGATTCAAAGCATCTCAGGATTGGTATAGAAAAAAAGAACTAAAGGCTCGAACGCCAACATCCTCCGCTGGTCGACCGTTGCGATGCAACTCATCCTGTGTACAGAGATGTAGCAGCATATGCCGAATCAAACTCTAGGTTGCAGCGGTTCCATGCGTCACTACCGACTTGTGGTTCTACGTCCCATATCTCGGTCAAGCCATTACAGAGCAGAACGATACTTGGTACCCGAGAGGTGACTATTAGGTAGCCTGTCGCATAGGAACAATCGCATACGCGTCGGCTCACAGTGAATGGAAAGAAACGTTAAGAGTGCCGTGCTTAATAGCAAATTCTTGCGTCTATCATTTCAGTTCTGTCCTTTTCCGAGAACGCCTATGACTGATGAAACAAGCAACTATTCCGTACCTGTACTTGGTATCTTTTATGACCCACGATCCGACTCAAACAAATGTCCGAGTGTGTTCAGCCAAACGCCCTTGCAGATTACAACGCCTATCAACCCAGAAGACCCTCGAGTTGGAGCTGCATGTCGATACAGAGCCACATGACAGCACCCTAGACCGCCCCGACGACCCCTGTAAAGACCACAGTGAAGGCAACCATATTCAGCGCCATCCAGAAGGTCTCGCCGCCAGGGATCTTCAGGCCCACGCCCGCCGACTTCGATCTCTTAGTTTGAGTTGGCGAGGCAGTAGCTGGAACCATAGCCGCAGAGCTCGAAACAGAAGTAGTGACCGAAGAAGTGGACGTCGCCTTCGTAACGGCGCCCTTCGTGGTGCTGCTGCCGCCGGTCTTCTTCTTCGCCGGCTGTCGGACATCCTTGATCGCTCCCTTGGCAAGGGGCGCCGGCGCCTGTCGCGCCAACTGTCCCTGGATGGTCTCCAGCGCAGACATCTCCTGGCCGAGGCCCACACTGCCGTCGAAGCCGCCAACGTACCACTTCTGCCCGCAGGCCGTCGAGTTGCCACCCCCCGAACACGCCTTCGCGGCCGCCATGGCCGAGGCGTCGAGGAGCCGGTGGACCGTGGGCTGGAGGGAGGGGATCATGAGCGACGAGGCGTACATGAAGCGCGAGAGGTAGCCCTTGAACGACTTCATGTCCGTGTCGCACCTGTCCACCTGCTCGCACGCGTGTTCGTACATGATGTTGGTGGCGTTGTCAAAGGGCGAGAAGAAGGACTCGGCGGCCCGGAGCAGTCCGTCGGCGCGGTCGGTCCAGGTGGTCGCGGCGTCGCCGTCTGTGGTGTTGGCGAGGACCGCGGCGCCGTACAGGTAAATCCCTGCGGCATAGCTGAAGGACACTGGGTTCATGACGGTGCAGTTGTCGCTGGAGTCTGCGCCGTCGTAGACGACGTATTTCTCACCGACCATGTTGATCGCGACAGACCAGTCCCAGACTTTATTCGCCCAGAGGAGATATGTATCGTTGCCCGTGGCACGGTACAGCCGCGCACTGATCTGGAAGAGACCGCCGTTGGAAACCGAATTGCGGTAGCTGAGGCCGTTGGGGTTTTCGGAATAGATCTGCCACAGAAGACCACCACCACAGGCAGAGATGTTCCAACGGCTGATCATGTTGTTGAACGTGTTCTCCGCGACTTGGAGCCACGAAGGAATGTTGGTGTCTGCCACTTGGGGAAAGTTGCGCTCCGCGGCAGACAGCATCGCGAATGCCCAAAACGCCTGGTCGTCATTGCCTTCGTCTCCCCTGTGCATTGCCATGATCAAGTCGTAGGGAGGCTCGAGCTGGGCGGCCAAGGCGGTGGTCAGGAGGTCATCGTAGCTGCTGTCGTTGGTGTAATGGGAGTAGTCCAGAAGCGCGCCCATGAGGGCACCACACTCCCACCAGTAATAAGGGGACACCAGCTCGGTAAAGACCTGTTGCGCTTCTGTTAGCAACGGTCGTGAGATGTGGATGTTAATGTGAATCAGGTAGGCAGAATAGACAGAGAGGAGACGGCACGTCTACTAGGACAGCCACTCAAACTCAACCGAGAGCACACGTCCTTCACGTGTACTATTGGACCAGTTTGCTGTTGTGTGGGGTTTTCAGGTTGTCTTCTGGCCAGCACTCAGGTGTGCCACCTCCTAGTCTATCTCGTTGCTCAAGACGCTGTCTTACCGTCGCAGTTCCTGGGTAGTACGACAGAGCGCCGTCTGCCAGGGTCTTGGCCACACCTTGGATGGATGCTGTGCAACATCATCAGCAAACGTTCTTCTTCAGTCATGACGTGCTCATTTTGCAATATAGACTGACCGGTCTTGTCAAGGTTCAGGTTGGGAGGAGCCACGACGGTGACAGCCGTGACGTAAGAGAGGAAAGCCGTAATAACGGCAAACTCGCGGGAGAAGGAGGCTCGCATGGTGGGTGGTCGCTGACACGAATTTGGGAAGGGTTTTTATTGAAGTCAGGGTCTGCAGCGAGGCAGAATCTAGAAGATTAAACCGAGGATATTGAAAAGGAAGAAAGGCTGTTTTGTCGTGATTTGATCCGAGAAGGATGGATATTGTTGGATGCAAAGATCCCGGTTGGTGGTGGGTGTGGTGCAAAGCCAAATAAACAACCACGTGGAGAGGAAGGAAGGACAAAAGATGAAGCTTAAAATCAGAAGTTCCCTTTAGTGGAAGAAATTCCGCAGTGAAAGTTAAAAACGACGTGAAGACGATTATTGGCGATGCCATTCCATTAGAATGGCATTGGCCCGGGCTGGGGGAGGTCATCAGCTTGTATACTTGCTGGATCCAGCTGTCATACCGAGTTGGAGTGACAAACCTAGAATACTCGTGCCAAGTAACAACTGCCTCGTCCACTGCTATCCAGTCGGGCTTATGATAAGACCAAAAATAAAGAGGAAAAAACGAGGTGCCCCCTGTCTTGAAAGTGTTTTGTTTCTTCCACATCTCGTCACTCCTGAGGTCTGTACATCGGCATTGTCTGGCAGATGCAGGCCAGGCCTGATCCATGGTCTCCCCCAGGCTCCTTTCCTGGGGGCGGCTCAAGGATGTTTATACCTAGGTAATTATGCTTGATCGCTCTTCTGGGTGCTGCTGAAGAAAAGGGGATTTTGTCTCATCGGGCCCTCCATTGGCTGGAGTGTTAGCCATGCCGGTGACTTGAAACACTCACCCGCCACATTAGGCTGACTGGCTGCCGCGCGACTCCTTGGATGGTCCTGATCGGGTAGTATACAAATGTCTTCGATGAGCTGCATGTAGACACTGGGAGGACCAGTAGAAGGATGTTGAAGGGGAATGTAAGACTCATTTGTGTAACCTAAATCTGCCAGACTGAGCGCAAGGTATTGGTCATTGTGACACCTGACCTGTCATATTTGACCTCGAATTGGGGTCAAATTGAACCAGACGGCGGAAAAACATCCAGGCTCTGAGTTATATATCCCAAGAAGATACAATCCATCGCATATATTGGGTATAAAGTTGCTCGCCACAGATTCCCGGGAGTAAAGATGACCGGCCCAAATTCCAAACCGAAACGCCCATGGAATGCCTACTATTATGCGATATGCTAAAACAATCGCTTGGTATCTCATCTTCACCCTACGTGATTCTGAAAAGCCTACGATGTGGTAGGCCGCACGTATTCATATCATCAGCGCAGCCACCATCATCGCGAAGCCCAGCGATATTGAGCCCCTGGAATCGGACGTTCCGACCGCCCACGATGTCTTCGTCGCAGAAGGGAAGTACCACGCAGTATCCGATGGACTGATTGTCTCCACGGGATCATCTCCTGTCGGTTGCGCAGGGTTTGACGCCGGCGCAGGGGACGACAAGGCCAGACTGGCCCACTGGACATCAGCCCCCGAGTAGGTGACCGTGCGCGTTGTCTCGGTCGGCCCTGTGGTGTTGTTCTGGGTGAACTTGGAGCCGAACGAGGAGTACTCCGTACACGTGGCAGCCGTCGTCGATGCTAGCTGGCATGATATCACCGCCGTCCTGTTGGTATGTCAGTTCCCGGTGTCGCAGACCACGGATATGGCTTGAGCGCATCACTGGTCGGGAGTCTCAAAAGACTGACAGTTTGCTTTCTATCGACCCAGAGTACTTGAAAGTGCTCGGCCCCTCTGCAAATGTGAATGGTACAGGGCCAGAGATTTGACAGTCATCTGAGTTGGAACAGAAGACGGTATATGTCGTTGCAGTACTGTCCTACGGCATTGTCAGTGAATGTACGCTTCCAGAACCTGATGATGAACACCAAAGAGACTTACACTGGTCATGACACTGCCGGCCAAGCCATCCCAGTTCCCTGTCTGGTATCCAGGGACGTAAACGGACACGGTAGATTGAATGGTCGACTCTTCGGCTGCCGTCGGTATTAGGTTTGGCACCAAAGTGGCCATCAAGAGGGGCAGAGACAGCCGAACACTCATCATGGTCGGGGATAACAGAGCAAGAAGACCAGTCTCAGGAGGGCTAGCGGCTACCGGATCATTTGTGATGTGGTGGTTGAGGATATGGCCCTCTAAACCGGCTCCATCAAAAGCTTCAAGGAGTCGAGATCAAGACAAGTCGAGTTCAATGTTTGAGCTGAAGGGATGTGACGCCCAGCACATATGTAGACAGGACAAAGGGAAAAGGAAACCATTTGCTTTCACCATTTCGGGCCGCTGGCTTTGATTGGTAGCGAACGTATGTTTCGAGGTCTTGGCTCTTGGCTGTCTGACCTTGCCAAGAACATTTGCTCCTCTGATGTTCCACCTGATGCTACTCTGGAGCTTGCACATGTCTCCATATGTTCGCAACGTACACTCAATAGATTTGACAGGCTGCAAGGGGTGGAATCGTCGATGCCAAGCCTGGCCTTACATGAAAGGTAAACGATGCTGTCGCCCTCCCATCCAACGCTCAACGAATATTGCCAACTATTTGCCAGGCTAAAGTTTCGAACTGCACAGTGACGATGCAAATTGGTCATCCCAGATCGAGTTGCCAACGGGCTTGGCATCATGAAAACCCCTGGTAACAACCTCTATGGATACACTTCTATAGCACTTGAGCAGGAGGGAGCTGATAGCTGCTGGCCGAGGGAGGCATCCTCGCCTTGCACATCAGACACACCAAGAACTAGATGGTTCTTTACGTGTGGCATACATAAGACATACCTATTTGTCGAAGATGTCCTACGGTGGACAGAGAGAAGTGAACCACGGTTCTGTCATTTGAGTAGCGGTTCAATATATGGCCAGAGTTCACCCACATCCCGAAGTTCGTCCGGCCTTGCGGTGTGGTGATCTGCTAATTTCGGGACCGACACTGCAGTATTGCCATGTACCGTGCGATATGTAAGTGAAGCCCGAGGTCGTGATGAATATTCGACCCGCCCAGATGTCATGCACTTCAGCAGCTTTGTTTCTCTAGCACAGTAATGGCTCGTAGATTAAGGCCAGGGACTGTTAGAGGAGTCAGCTCTATTGGGAAGTTGAAGGACTTGAACTGGTGCATGAAGCGGCAAGACTTTGCAAGAGTAGATGAACATGGTCATAAGACCCGCCAAGCCGCTGCAACTCATTCAGATGAGAATGATCTGGCCTCAAGCTAGTTGCTCCTTGGCGCCGGAAATTGGAAGGGCTCCTGAAGCTTGCACCCCCCCCCCCCTCTGACGCTGCTGAGCAGTGGCTCAACCAGGGGTAAACGGGAGACTTCCCTGTCTCTACTGGTCGCACTCGCTGGGTCTGCCGCGCGGAGGCATACTAGCATCCGCCTGTAAAACGATGACCTCACCGGCAGTGGTTACCAGTTTGTCTTGGAAACCTGTGGTCGATATAACCTATGATGATGAGTTTGATGACTGTGCCGGCGACACCCGAAGCGCAAGTTTGGCGGCGCCTTCTTCTAGCCAGCACTCGAAAAAGAGGGGACCGGCCTCTACGGCACGTATCGGCGTCGTCTTTGCGCCGCCGACATCGTGTCCCTTCTGGATCCGGGTCCGCGAAGTTGGCTGTAGACCTGGCTGGGATGGTATCCACGGTTGTGGGTGCCCTATTGGGGCCTGCGCCTCCTCACGTAGCTCGAAAGCCACAGTGAAGGTGCAACCCTCTGGGAGAACCTCCATCTTCTCACCCGCATAAGCAATTCGTCGTACTGCCCCTCGTAGCTGCTCATCGACATCTGTCCAGTTGATGGCTGAGGCGAGATCATCTTCGGCCGGTCCACCATCGCCAGCTGCGTCTTTGGTGTTTTCATCTCCACTCCCGTCCTCATCCTCAGGGCCGTCTTCGTCATTCTGCTCATTGCCCGCACCTTCGGCACGGAAATTGTTCAGTGCCTCAATCCCTCCTGGCCAAGCCGGAAAGTGGGAAACGTCGAACATCCACCTCTCCAGGATGCTTCCAGGGGTTATGTGTTGAGTTGATGAGACCTTCAAAGATGATGGGTCAGTCGGAGCATGGATCACCACGGCCACTCGTTCAACCCTTCCCTGCGCAAGCTGCGCCGTAACCGCGTCAACTGCATCGTTGATCCACGAACAGACCTTGGGATGGCGAGACTGGTGGACGGGTAGGTTGAATGCCTTGGTGGAAAGAAAGGTCTGCTTAGGGTAGACGCCGCGGTAGTAGAGGACCGTATGTATGGAGACGGTGAGAAAACTGGAGAAGGAGCTGAAAAGAATGCGTGCCTCAGCAATGGGCACCTCTGTGGTTTGGGGAAATGTTTGTTCTGCTGCTGCCCCTGGCAAGGGAGGCGGTGGCATCGACATGGTGTAGGTTCTCCTCTTGAATGCCTTGTAGGGTCCAAGTCCGAGTCTGGCTCATCCCATCTGAACTACTGCTGACACCCTTCGCGTCGAGTCAGGGTCGGCTGGACAGATGCAGGCAACGAGGCAGATAGGTCCTGGATACTCGCATTGGGGGATGTGTTGAAAGAAGAATCGATGCAGCTCTTCTTCAATTCTCACTCCGTCCGATATGTTAACGATGGATATGTATGGCACACGAGGTACTTTGGGCCATCAGAATACCCATGAAGCGTTCCAAAAGCAGAGATACGTGAAAGGAGTATTAAGATTGTGGCATATAGTATAATACGGGAGCCAAGAGTAAGAAAAAAGGTTTGGACATATTAAGTTCTCAAGGGACTACCTAGGTAGTTGGTAGTGAGTGTAGTCTCTATATTCTTTAGCTCCTACCAATTGCAATTTAAAGATGGTGTTAAAGTATTACGCGATAGGACGCGACTGAGCCGCGTCACGTCTACAGGGCAGAACCCCACCATACTTAGGTACCGGTACCTGATTAGGTACTAAGTATCCATCCAAAAGCTCACCTCGCCAGAGCCAAAACCACCCCCCCGCCAAACCCCACGTCAACAAAACATAGGAGCCTGTACTCTGGTTGGCAACTGCATTAATCACCAGACTCGAGCTTACTCGTGTACTTACCTAGTGCTAAACAACGCGAGGCTTGTCTACAATTGGCAGTCTTTCAATCCGATCTTTCTTTCCTCAGTGTCAGGACCTCACCCCCCCATCGACTCTGCAATCCGAGCTTGAGCAACGACAGACAAGATGGAGGACCAGCTGGCTCAGCTGCTGGCCAACACCCAACTTCCCGCCGAAGAACCTCGAAAACGCGCCGAGCTCGACCTCAAACATGCCCAGACGAACCCTGCTTTCCCGATTCTCCTAGCAAACATTGCCGCACACAACTCGGTCACGATCGAGATTCGCCAGGCCGCTCTAACCTACCTCCGCCGTTTCATCGAGCACAACTGGGCTGAGGAGGGTGACGATGGCGAGGGTCCCCAGATCCCCATTCCGGACTCCACCAAGGATCAGCTGCGTCACAAACTGCTGGATTTGGCTCTGAGCGATGAGCCCGATCGCAAGGTCAAGGCTTCAGTCAGGTAGGCCCCTCAGAACCGAAGAGTTCCGGAGCTCTCTAGTAACACGGCGCAGTTACGCAGTCGGCAAGATCGCGAACAACGATTTCCCGGACAAATGGCCGACACTCCTTCCCACCCTGCTCGACGTTATACCCAAGGGCAACGATGTCCAGCTGTACGGCGCATTGAAGGTTTTGAGCGACATCGTCGAAGAAAGCTTGACCGAGGACCAGTTCTTCTCCATGGCCCACCCCATTATCCAGGTCATGTACAACATCGCCCTGAACGAGGGCCGAAAGCCGACCCTGCGCGCACTCGCTGTGCATGTGTTCCGCGGTTGTTTCGACCTGATGGACATGGTCAAAGATGATCACCCCAAGGAGGTCAAGGGTTTTGCCGAGGAAGCTCTCAAGAGCTGGCTTCCGTTCTTCTCCCAAGTGCTGCAGGTCCCGCTGCCTGAAAGCTCCGACGAGGCCCCGCAGCGAGAGTACAGAAACGGCATCATTGCTTTCAAGTTGCAGGTTGTCAAGACTTTGATGAAGGTCAAGAGTGTGTTTCCCACGCTTCTCTTGCCTCAAAGCTTGGGCTTCTTCCAAGCCACCTGGCATGAACTATCCATGCTCCAGGGACCATACCAGGCACACTACATTGAGTACGGTGGCCAGGGTCGGCTGGAGGACTCTGATGGGTTGCCATACACCCTCGACTTCTTGGTTCTGGAAGAGTTGGATTTCCTCAATCAGTGCATGAGGGCAACGCCAGTGCAGAAGGAACTCGAGGCTCAGCTCAATGGGCGGCCAGCCCACGAGACACCTTGGATACTCGATCTTATGAAGCTTTTGGTTGCCTACAGCCAGATCACTCGCGAGGAAGAGGACCTCTGGGACATAGATGTCTCCCTCTACCTCGCCGAGGAAACCTCGGTATGTGACATTGCGTCCCTTGGCGTCTAGCATCAGCGAACCTATGGCTGGCTTTTCTAGAATGCTGCTGCTTTATTGCTACAATGATGCGCCTTCACAAAAGGAAAAATTATACGATAACAACCTGTGTCTGGAAACGGTACTAATGGCTACTAGGTCACGGCAAACTACACAGCGCGCACAGCCTGTGGAGATCTATTGATAAAGATAGGCGAATGGCTTCACCAACAGGCGTTGGAGGGCCTATTCGCATACACCAAGACACAGTTTACGGGTCAAGACAAGTGGCGATCGCAAGAAGCATGTCTTTATTTGTTCAACATGCTTGTTAGCGATTTCGAAGATCGTTCAGAGCCCGTGGCTCCGGAAGTCGCCCAGGCGCATATCGAGTTGATCAACTATGCTATAGGTGAGCCAGCTGTCCATTCTCAACGACCGCATCTAGCCCTTTCAATCCCGCTGACCAGCGCAAAGGTCAAGAGCACCCGCTCCTTCGGGCCAGAGGCTTCCTTGTCGCTGGCACACTTGCCCAAGGATTTCCACCCGTCATTGCCGTTTTGGACCGCGCAATTGAATGTGCCAGCCGAGACGACTCGGAGCTTGTTCAAGTCGCATGTGTCAAGGCTATTGAGGGCTTTGTCAATTCCGGCAACGTGCCCGCTGATCGCCAGGTTCCTATGCTTGTGGCGATCAACGGCTTCCTGGACGGCAAGGATATGACAGACCTGGAGGATGCCGACGACCTGCTTGTCACCCTTGCCGAGGCGCTCAGAGCAGTCATTGGCATTGACCCACGGATCACGATCGCGTCGGAAATCAAGTCCATTGACTCTCTGTTCTTGATTGCTAGACACGGTGCTTCTAACTTCCAAGTCACGCTCATGGTGTGTGAGGCATTTGAGGATCTGGTGCAAAACCTGTCTGACTCGGCATCCTATGCGGCTCTTTGCACCAAGGTTCTTCCTACCATCGCCGGTGCCTTCAATGTTGCCGATATGACACAGGATGACCCTCTCCTTACCCTCGCGTGTGAGCTGCTCGTTCCTCTGGTGCAGAATGGATCTGAACCATTGCCTGCTGGCTTCGTGGCGGCGACCTTGCCCAAGTTGAACAACTTGCTGTTGCAATCAACAGAGGGCGAGATTCTGCGGCCTGGTGCCGAGTCCATCAAATATATGTTGATGCATGATCACCATCAAGTCCTGGGGTGGCATGATGAGAATGGTCAATCGGGACTGGAGACTTGCCTCATCATAATCGATCGCCTTTTGGGGCCCGGCATTGAGGACAATGCAGCATCAGAAGTAGGAGGTCTCGCCGCAGAGCTTGTGGAGAAGGCAGGCCCGGAGCGTCTAGGCCCCTACCTGGAGAAGCTCCTGCAAGCGGTAGCAAACCGTCTTGCAACAGCGGAAGCAGCTCCAATCATCCAGTCCCTGATACTCGTGTTTGCCCGCCTGTCCCTGATGCAGGCTGGTGACGTCGTACAGTTCCTAGGCAACCTCGATATTGGCGGCCACAATGGTCTTCAGGTGGTTATGAACAAATGGCTCGAGAACTCCATCAATTTCGCAGGATACGACGAAATTCGACAAAACGTCATTGCTTTGTCGAAACTCTACTCTCTCAACGACGCACGTCTCTCCCAGACCATGGTCAAAGGAGACCTGATCGTCCAGCCCAGCGACGGGAGGATAATGACCCGGTCACGGGCTAGACAAAACCCGGACCAGTACACCTTGATCCCGACGACACTCAAGATTCTCAAGGTTCTCATTGAGGAGCTCCTCTCGGCATCTGGCGTTCAGGGGGCCGCCAATGCTGCTGCCCAGGCGGCTGCGGACTTTGCGGATGCGGACGAGGATGATGGTGATGAGGGATGGGAGGACGAGTTTGACGGTATCGGCCTTGGTGCCAACGCGCAAACCCTGATGAATCTGGCCGAGGGCGCCGGCAGCCGGATGCGCGATGATGAGACGCAGCAGTACCTCTCTGAGTTCTTTGTGAGGGCAGCGAGGGAGAACGTTGCCGATTTCCAGAACTGGTACAACATGCTTACGGATGACGAGAAGAGCAAGCTAAACGAGCTGGCGACGGCTCAGTAAGGGATGGCGTGGTAAATGCGGATACGCTGATATCCTACATCTGACCAGCTGACTCATCGTACGCTACTTCTTTCCTTGGGGTTGTCGAATGGTCGTAGAAAGCGATCAGAACCGGGATCTCTTCACGAGCGTTTGGGTAGTGGTTGCGCGGACTTCACGATTTAGCGGAGGAGTAAGAAAGACACTGTGATGTATAGCACCTGAAGAGTTCTTTGTCGATACCTGACTTCATACATAGAAATATTGAGAGCACACGAAATATTACAGCTGATCTGCCCCCCCCCCCTCCGGCTGAACTCTCTCTTCTCCTCTTCGTATTTAGTAGCATCGGCAGGGTATTCCCGAGAGGATGCCTAGATAGAACGGCAACTACTTACCCCAACGCGCTTGTTGACAATACAGCTATGTGTCTCCATGTGGCGTGCTGTCACTTGTGCAAGCTGAAATGACAATGAAAGTCGGAACATGCTTGGACGAGAGAGAAAGAGAGAGGTCTCAGGGCACTACGCGGCGGCTGTATACATATAGGGGTACGTCTGAAGAATAGTGTTCCAACCAGCTCGGCACATTACTTTAGAGAAGCACACGAGAATATAAAGGATTCTTTTTGATAACGTATTCTGGGAGCGCGTTGATTGTAGGTGCATTGGCTTGATCCTTCTCCCACGTGGGTATTTTTTCATTCATAATCATCGCTCCCGCAATTTCAGGTGTGAGTCGCGTGGTTCTGTTGACTCCCAATAGCGCTACCTGGTCTTACAACTTTTGACGTCCGCGTCTCAGATAATATCACCAAACGGGTTGTTCCCCCCGCCGTATGGGTTGTTCCCGCCAAACGGATTGTTCCCTCCACCGAATCCTCCACCCGGCCCGCCACCAAACCTTGGCCCTCTGGGTCCGCCAGGACCTACAGGATCCCACCTCGCGCCGGGCGGCGCTTGCGGGTCAAATGCACCCTGCCCAACACCTCCTCCACGGAGGTCCCGGAACAGCGGATCGTCCAACGTAGGGTGCATGCCACCGCCCAAGCCACCGGGTCTTGGAAGTCCACCACTAGGCACGAACGATCCTCGAAGGGGGTCGTGTGGCCCCAAGCCAGGAGGGTGCAGATCGTCATGCCCGATGTTGAACGGCGAGCGCCCATCCCCAGGCATCCGAATGCCCCCTCCAAGCGGCCTGTTGATCTCGAACTCGTCCTCAAAGTCCGGAGGGGGGAAGTCGCCTACCGGCACCGGCCTGCGCGGTGGTGCGGCGAGGGGGTCGTCATAGGGGTACGGCCGAGCCGGCTCTGGGCGTTGCGGCTCCAGTGGTGGCTGCCGCAGGCGGCTGGGCCCCTGGCGGCCCTGGCGGTCTGCGTCCTCGAGCGCCGCCCGGTCTTCGGGGTCCCTCGCGTCCTCGTATCCCTCCTTCTGCAAGCCCGGGATGAGCTTCTGGATGATGCTGATCTTGAGCAGGTTCGCCAGGTCGGACATGCGCTCGGGGGAGATGAACACCTTCTGCAGCTTCGAGGGTAGGTCGGACCGGTCCTCGTTGCCGTCGCTGTCGAGCGTGATGCGCAGGGGAAGTGCGGAGGACGAGATGTAATCCCTGGGCACGACCTCGAGCCTCGCAATACGCTCGTCGCCGAGGGCCAGGCCTCGGATCTCGGCCTTGCCGCCCAGGCGGTCGACTTTGATGACGAACTGCATGGAGGACTGGGTGTGTGCGTAGAGGAAGGAGTAGGAGGACACTGAGGCGTTCCATTTTGGGGGAATGCGAGGGGCGAGGGACCGGCATTCCGATTCTGGAAGCGCGCGTGAGATTGATGTCCTGGGAAGCGATGAGGGAGGAGGGGTAAGCAGATTTACTTACCATTCTTCTGGTCCTCGTGGAACCCCAGGAGTCGGAAGCCCAGGTTGGTCATGCATGAGTGTGTGAAGAGGGCGACAGCCTCGGCGGAACTGCTCATATCGGATGTGGTGTCGCCTTTCTCGTGGGTGGGCAGGGCATCTGCCATGCCCTGCAGGATGTTCTGCGGGCTGAGAGGGTTATTTGCCATGATGGCGACGTAAAGATCGAAGACTGTAAGATTCTGGTTCTCTCTAACTATCTCGTCGAAGTTATCTAACAGAGGGTGAGGTCGGTGGATGAGGTGTTGTCGAGGTTCAAGTGATGACGACGGTCTAGATGTTGCCTATATGTAGGTAGGGGGAGCTCTAGAGGTCCCGGGGTCTAAATACTCGGTCGATTTGTAGCGTCGCAACGGGAGCTTAAAGGAGCTGCAGCAGGTGGCGTCAGAGGGGGGGGCCTGCCTAACCGTAGGGCTGAGCTTAGAGGGGCTGCCGATGTGCGGGGAAGCTCAACGGGCCCTTCAAGGTTCCAAGGTTGTTGTTGGGGTCTAATCTTATCGCAGCCTTGGTTTATCGGGGTGTCCTGGCAGGCCTGGCTGCCTGGGGTACATCCGTACTGCCGTACTGCGTACTATGTACACTGGGACCGCTCAACGTGAAAGGGAGCTTGAGCTTTAGCGGGACCTGATGATGACCGCTGACGGGTCGGATAATCTTTATCGCAGTTGTCTGGCATGCCGCATGACACGCCTCGATAACGAAGACAAGTAGAACAACAGACAGCACCTTGGTTGACCTCATTGATTCTACATGCATGTAGCGAGTGCCCAATACAGCCTTGACACAAGCTTGACACGACGACGCCTGCGGGGCCTATTGATCTACAGGGACAGCATAAGCCGATCCCTCTAAATAAGTCGAGTTTCCCGGAAGCCACGGTCAGCCTTCACCATCACCCACCGCCTTGTCAACCCACTTTCCTTTCCACCTGGACCGTCCAAGCTTGTTCAACGGGACACTGCCCGGTGGTGCATGTCTCCTCCCTTCACCCCCGACGCTTCGAGCTACCCTGGTCTTCAGGAACATGAAACGTACGCTGCTCTTCCAGAGGTGAAGAGCTCGATGGGGCTAGAGCCAGAAACAGAACTACAGACTTCAACACGGCATGAGACCATGGCCACCGAGTCGCAGCATGCTACGGGACAACCCAACCCATCCGAGAACTTGATCTCATTCGAGGAGCAGCCAGCCGAGCCCTCTACAGCGCCAGACCAGCATGGCCGTGCTCATGGGAAGGGACTAGAGGAAGTGCGACCCGAAGTGCCGCCAAAGACAGATGATGGCATCGAAGGCATGGCCTCCTCGATTGCGACTCTGAAGCCCACCACGAACCCAACAAACACACTTTCCACGCGGTATCTCGACATCGAAGCGAATCAATACATTGACCCTACACCGCCCACACCGAATGTCTCTCAACCCCCGTCGAGGACACCCTCCACTGCAGGCGACCGCCCTCGAAGATCGCTCGACTCTTCACAAGGCGGACGATCTGACGATGAGAAACGGCACACAAGCGAGGAGGATCGTGAGCATGACGGGTCAGAGATTCAGAGCATCATGGCGCAGTTTAAAGAGGGCGGCAGTGGTCCAGGCGAAGACGAGGTCATGAGTCCACGCCTGGAGATCGCATCGCCGTTCCCAGGTAGCACGGTTCAGCATCCGCCTCGGCACTCTAGTCTGGACCCGATGGTGCCCTATATTGCCCAGCAGATACAAGACATGCAAGGTCTACATATAGGTGCTAGCTCGACCAGTAGCATGCAATCGAAGGGCAAGGATCCTGATGACCAAGGACCCCCGGTACCTCCAAAAGATCTCTCTATACTGTCTGGTCGAAATGGCCAGCTTAAAGATGACCTAGAGAGCAATGGTGCACCCATGTCCCCAACAGTGTCGTTACATCGTCCTCCCCCACCCGAACCGGAGCCCGAGTCAGCTTTGCCCTTTGACTTCCACAGGTTCTTGGAACAGTTGCGGAACAAGAAAGCGGACCCAGTTGCGAAGTACTTGCGATCATTCTTGAACGAGTTCGCGAAGCGGCAATGGATGGTACATGAGCAGGTCAAGATCATCAGCGACTTCTTGGCTTTTATTGCGAACAAGATGGCGCTTTGTGACGTCTGGAAGGATGTATCCGATGCCGAGTTCGACAATGCTCGGGAAGGCATGGAGAAGCTTGTCATGAACCGGCTGTATAGTCAAGCATTCTCGCCTGCCATACCACCGCCTCAACCAATACCAGGCCTCAAACCTCGAAGAAAGGGTGCAGAGCGGCCCATGGGGCCAGGGCGTAGGGGCCAGCACCAAGAAGATGTTGAGCGCGATGAGGTGGTGGCCCAGAAGATCAAGATCTACGGATGGGTCCGTGAAGAGCATCTAGACATCCCGCCAGTAGGCGAGAGCGGGAAACGATTCCTCAGGCTCGCCCAGCAAGGTATTTGCCCCCACCACCAACGTCCACTTGCCCCAAGTATGGTTACGACCTCCAGCTAACAACCCCAGAATTATTGAAAATAAAGTCATATCGAGCACCCAGGGATAAAATAATATGTATCCTGAACTGCTGCAAGGTCATTTTTGGTGTGTTACTGTTCGAATACTGAGACTGCAGGGCCTGAGCTGACAGTGAATAGGACTCCTCAAGCATGCCAAATCCGATTCATCAGCGGATTCTTTCATGCCACTCCTAATATATGTCGTGCTCCAGGCAAACCCGGAGCATATAGTATCCAATGTCCAGTACATTCTCAGATTCCGTAACCAAGAGAAACTCGGAGGAGAAGCTGGCTACTACCTCTCCTCACTAGTGAGTCTGAAAACTAATCATACCATGTCCAAGCTACTGACCCAACTTTGCAGATGGGGGCTCTCCAGTTCATTGAGAACATGGACCGCACAACACTGACGATCTCCGACGAAGACTTCGAGAAGAATGTAGAAGCGGCCGTATCGGCCATTGCCGAGAAGCACCGCTTAGAGTCACCGCCTACCTCAGCAACATCAGAGAGGCCACCTCAATCGTTTGGTACTTTGGGAGAACCTTCGTCGACCCGGCCATCCATGGAGAGCGATGCCGTGGCACGCTCCTCTTACACGGAACGCCGCTCGACCTCTTCCACCGAAGACAGCGGGGAGTACGATGAAAAGGCAGCCATTACTGGACTGCTACGGTCCATCCAGAAACCGCTTTCGACTATAGGGAGGATGTTCTCCGACACAGAAGAGCCAGCGGTTGGCTCTTCCAGCGCCTCCGCCCGGAGCCCTGCACACACGCCTCAGCCAGAAGCGAGGGCTTCCAGTCATAAGAGTAGGTATACCGCTGAGGAAGCTGCTGCGAGGCAGGCGAGTGCCGAGACCGCTGAAGCGCAGAGGCTTCACAGAGCTGAACATGCCAACATCGTGGAAACCTTAGCCGGCATGTTCCCTGACTTGGACAAGGATATCATCAGTGATGTCATTTATCAGAAGGAGGGACGGTACGTAGTCTCTATCCCAGCACAGCAGTGTCTCTTGACTGACTTTTGCGATACAGAGTTGGGTTGGCGGTAGATGCATGCCTTGCGTTGTCATCATAGAGGTCTCGGACCTACGAAACCTGATGATGTTTCCGCCTGATGGACTGAGATGAAACGTTAATCTTGGGAGTAAACATGAGATAAACAGAGGATACCATAGCCGGTATTAGCAGCATTTCTTGCGAGGAAGGGCATGGTTATATTACTGGAGGCCTAGTGACTCGCGGCAGATATGAATTATGCATTGCCAGAATAACTTTATATCAGAGCACGTTCCTGTATCCAGTCCCCTTTCCTCCACCTTCTTTCAGCTATGTGTAGGTTCGTGACATGATTAGCCTAGGTTCAGGTACCCTTTCAACTGGTATATATGGTATGTTGCGGTGTGGTAAAGTAAAAAGGATAGATGCCTCCTTTCGTATATTGAATGTTAGTCTTTGCCCTGATCATATTGCTCTAATTCGTTTGCCAACTACAATACATATGTATCATACCAGTACAGGCAGGCCTTGCAACTAGGTAGATAAAGTCAAGAATTGTTAAATTATCCTATAACAATAAGATCGTACCTAGCTTAAAAGCATTGTAAAACAAGAGCGAGTCTATATTAAAGTACTTCTTACTATAGAGATTAAAGTGCTATTTCTTAACATATATATACATACTTCTATAAAGCCGCGTTTTAGCATCTATATATACAGTAATACTTGTTATATATTTAAAGTTATATCTTACAAAATAATGATTATCACTATATACTATATATAAGCGAGGTGCAAAAAGAATGCCTCCTGACGGAATCGAACCGTCGATCTTCGCATAACGTGCAAGTTTAAATCCTCTTATTATTCTAATTAGATTTTCTCGGTACGAGTGCGACGCCTTACCGCTTGGCCAAGAAGGCTTGGTTTAACGTATTTTGTGGTAGTTGTCGAGTCAGTTTTAGGTGGACTTATATACAGATGAGTCGTAGCGGAGGTAACGCTCCTGAGACATATTACCACACGTTATAAAACTTTATATATGTAATTGATTGATATGTGCAGTCATGCTACTTCTATAGTCAAATTCGGAAACGGTTTATCAGATTATAAGTGCCAGGTAGATATTTGTCGTCTGAAACCCAAGTTCTATAATACTGAGGTTCTTAGTTACTGCAGTATCTTTGCAATCTTATAGGGATGGCTAACCCGATCTTTACTTGGTTTTCAACTTGAAAGCTGGGATGGACTCACGTACAGATTGTTCTATTTTATTCAAACTGTACGAAGTATTATAAAAGGAACTGATAATATGCTCTTCTTTAAACATACGCCAGCACAATCCGCTGATATTTTGCCCTCACATATAATACTGTCCGGAAACCTGTAGGGCGTCGGAGTGTCTAATGTTAGACAAGAGGAGTCCAAATGTTCCAATACCATTACAATGCCAATGACTTATGGAAAAGGCAAACAAAAGCTCATTGCCGTACCGATCATATCAATGCCAGGCTATAATAAGTGCTAGGTGCTTGCACATGTGCAGTGTTACTGCAATTCGAGATCATCAGGCCCTCGGCCGCGAGAATTTGATCAAGGCCCAGAAACGATGCTGAAATTTATAAATGTTCCTGCTGCCATGTAATCGTTGCTTCATGAAGCTGCAAACCTTGATCTTGATTGAACCTTATTATAATCGGCATACGAATGTCGCTGAAATCATTTGGTCCTGCCACTGGGACACTATTATCAGAATGATGGCGGTCATCCACGGCACAGAAACAACGTTTGTCAACATAACACTCCTGAAATCAACTTGGTATTGCCATCTTCATCAGCAGATATCTGCCCAATCTCAGCGCACGTGGCTCGTGAGTCGTCGACAGGGATATAAATCTACAGGAACTGGAATCTACGGTCCTTGAATGCATCGCGGATGCACCTCATCTGACAATACTCTCATTTTCGAGCAAACCGAAGATGTGCGCAATGGAGAATCTACCTAAGAATTTGGTCTGTCTCAGGATATCACCTGTACTCGCCACGAGAATACATCGTCGACTGACCCCCACCCCCCCCCCCTTCTCCCCCCTTATCTAAGTCAGGCAGTGTTTATTTCGAGGTATACGAGTTGACACTGCGGAAGGGTGTTACATAGCATACGAGGTTTTGGCCATGAGAGCATTGCTTTGCCTAATATAAAGAGCTCCCAAGACCTATGACACGTTGGAGTTTGATATTCCAGTAACATCAGCACCGTGATTCATCGCAGTTGATTACACCCTAACAGTCAGGCATAGCTCCTTCGATCATCTCTGACTGATTCACTATAAAGTCAAACATGCTAATAGATTGCTCCGAGTAATATGGCCTCGGACTTATTTATTTTAACAGATTCGAACCCGGGACCGAGTATTCTAAACCTCTTTCGTTGGATACATCTTCGTGGACCATAAAAGTCCGGATACATAATGAGTTACAACGCGAGACAGATTCCATACCGTGGAGCCGTTTACCAGTCGCCTCAAACCTCCTCCAGACGAACTGGAAGGATACATTGCACACGAAATACTGTAGCAAGACTTCCCTTACCGCGGTATCATCAAAACTATCGGCTGCCCGTCAACAATCGAGGCGTTCCTACGCGAGGTTGTCCTGCCCGAACACCACAGGATACCACAGTCTCTCCAAGTCGAGAACTCCCTAGTGAGGAGCCTCCGAGAGAGGAGTCACATACTCTCCCGTAAAAATCTAGTTGCAGCTGACCCTGCCTTCCCTCATTCTCCTCCCCAACCATTCTCTTGACCCAAGTCCCCGAGGTACGAAGAATAGACCACCGAGCATGAGCCCTGACATAATGGATTGGAGCAGCCCTACCATAGACCCTCACCTCGGCACTTTCCTCAGTGATGCTGAACTGTACGCTTCTCGTTTCTCCTACTAGTGATGTATGTAATGACACTAACACCTTCAAGGGCTTTAGCATTGTACGAGGACGAAATTGCCCAGCTGAGTCTCGCAGAGTCGAGACAAACATCACCGACACCAATACCGATACCGATCCCAGCAACTACAATATTCGAGCAGGAAGCAAGCATTCCGGCCTTATCAACGGAAGAAGAGTCCACTAAGGATTGCCAGATTTGCTTTGACACAAAGCATACGGATCTCTACCCCCGGACAACGGAAGCCAGTGACTGCACATGTCTATCCGACGCGTGTTTGGTCTGCCTCCAGACTCACTTGAAGACGCAAATGAACACGAAGGAATGGAGGGAGGGAATATTGACCTGTCCGATGTGTAACAGGCCCCTCGAGTTCCAAGAGATTGAGGATTATGCTGACGGGGAGACACTAGCAACGTAAGTACGAGCAACTACCATTCCACGAGCACTCCAATATACGAAAACAGGCAACATACTGACCAACCACCGCCACAAAACAGGCACACGTCCCGGATGGTCGACCACGCCCTAGAGGACCTCCCAGGCTTCACGCGCTGCCCGAACCCCGGCTGCGGCTCGGGCCAGATCCACGAGGGGGCCGGGCCCGTGGCGACGTGCACGGCGTGCGCCACCCGGTTCTGCCTCCGCCACCGCGCCCCCCTGTCGCCCCCGGCCGCCTCCCCCCACGGCGACATGTCCTGCCCCGAGTACGACGCCTACCTCGCCGACCCGCTGCGCTTCCGGAGCGGCCACCAGCGGCGGCAGGAGCGCGACCGGCGCGACGCCAGGGAGCACGAGGCCCTGCGCCGCGCGCGCGGCCGCGTCGAGGAGGTGGTGGCGCTGAGGCGGCGCGGGCGCGCGGCGGCCGGGGAGGCGGCGGCCAGGGAGGAGGCGGGGCGGCGCGAGCGGGCGGAGCGCGAGCGGGCGCTGTACGAGGAGGAGCAGAGGCGCGCGGGGGAGGAGAGGAGGAGGAGGGCGGGCGAGATCGAGAGGAGGCGTGCGGAGGACCTGCAGAGCGAGAGGAGGATCGAGGTGTCGACCAAGGGCTGTCCGAGGTGTGCAGCGAGGATTGAGAAGGACGAAGGGTGGTGAGTTCTGCCTCTGACCCTGCCCCTCGCTTTACTTTCTGAACTGTGTTTGATGATGGTTGGCTGACTTGACCACGAAACATAGCATGCATATGACTTGTAAGACCTCCTTTCTGTTCCCACTAGATCCATGCCTGGAAAGCTGACAGTGACACAGGTCCTTGTAGTTACGAATTCTGTTGGGAATGCGGCGGGCCCTGGGTTGCTGGTGGTTGTAAGAATTGCTTCGGTGGTGCTTTAGTTCAGTATCAATGATTCTTCCTTTGGACCCCATCCCGTATTTGCCATTAGGAAAGGTGGGTGGTTGGCAGATGGTGACACGAAACCCGCAGATTGTTACCATTGATGTTTTGTCTGGCATGGGATTTTCGGTGGAACGTAATACCTTGCAGAAATCAGATAAAGGGAAGAGAATGATATGCTGTTCTTGAATTCATATCCAAATTTCGACGTAGCCAGATAACCAATTCTAATACCACTAGACCATTTTCGAGTCCTCGTCGACGATACCTGCACTTTGATCATTGTCGCTTGCATCGTACGCCAAATGCACATCATCGATGGCGTCCCCGACTTCCAACCAGTGATCGCTGCAGGCCGGAATAGGAAACATCTTGCACAAGACCCAGTACATAGCAGCCGAGATGATGAAGCCGCAAAAGTAATTCAGGTCATAGATATACGTGGCCCCGACAGGGACCTCACGGCCGATAGCACCTGCAAAACCTACGACGTTGATCAAGATGCCAGCACTATGGCGAAACAAGTTTAGCACATTTGTTCATAACAAAATAGGCGACAGAGGCTGGAGGGTTCACCAGGATACTCACATATAAGCAACATAAGCCCGCCAATGGATTCCGTACGTGAAGTAGTAAGGCCCGGATGCCCTGGCATCATACAGCTCCTTGACCTCCAGGTACCCCTTTCGAACGAGGTAGTAATCCGAGCACATGACTCCGGCGATAGACGACAAGAAAACCGAGTAGGCAGAGAGATATGTTGTGAACTGGTTTGAAGTCTTAAGCAGATTGTAAGGACACATCGCCAAGCCTACTACGGCGCAGATGTACCCTCCACGTCGGATGTTCAAGAACCGAGGCATCAGCGCCGTCAAGTCCGTACCTGCAGAGACCGAGTTGGCCGCGATATTGGTACCCAGCTGGGCCAGTGCGAAGGCCAATGCAATAACGAAGACGCCAAAGCGCTGTCCCGAGCCGCCCTCGTCGATGAACTTTCCAAGGAGTGCCAGAGGATCCCACTCTGGCTCACCGCCATAGATGACGGCAGAGGACGAGGAGACGATGATACCGATGAAGCTGGTCACAGCGAAACCGACAGGAATGGTGATGAGCTGTGGCCACAGGGCATCCCGGGGTTTTCTTGCGAACCGTGAGAAGTCAGGGTCGTTCACTGTCAGGGTCGCAAAGTTGGAGATGGCGCTCATGACACCCTTTACGAACTGCCAGGCTAGAGCCGACCCGGAGATGCTGGCTGGTTTGTGGACGATGGGGCCGATGCCGCCTGCGCGGACGACAGCCCAAATCAGAAAGGCAATTCCGGCGCAGGGGACAAAGTAGGCCTTGACGGTGAAGAGATGCCTGATCTTGTGGACTGGGAACCAGATGGCGGGAAGCGAAGCCAGCCAGAATATAAAAAATGAGACCCAGAGGGCGGTGCTTGTGCCGCTGTCAGCAGAAAAAGAGTTGGGGATTTTCGTCTCGTCCTTGACGGCAGCGGAATGTCAGCATGGCGAGATTGGTAGACTCAGGGGCTGGCGGGTAGGTCATCGCATACCCAGCTCTTCCAAATGGACCGAATCATGAGGTAGACACATTCACCTCCAATATAGGCTTGGACACCATACCAGATACATGCCATAGCAGCCCTGTTGAAGATGGGCCACAGACTACCCCATACACCAAACGAAGCACGATTGACGACGGGGAATCCGATGTGATACACGGCACCAATACGGCCGGTGAGACAGACGAAACAGCCTGCGATAGAATAGCCGATCCAGACGCACAACCATGACTGCCACCATGCGAGGCCGGCAACAACCATGGAAGAAGAGATCATCCAGGTGTTGATGTTGAAGCTGTCCGCGATCCAGAAGCCGACGAAGTTCCAGGCACTCCACTGGCGGCGTTCGGGCTCGACGGGCTTGAGGTCATAGTTGGTGAGCATGAGCTGGGTAGTCGTCAGGCCGGGCTCATGGTCGACGGCAAGCTTGTAAGCCAATCGCCTCAGGAGAGGTTCTTTGGCTCGATCCATCGCAGCATGGGGGTGCCCTGGTGACGGGCAGCTGTCATGCAAGGAAAGGAAGACGTAATGGTCTGCAGAAGCAGAGGTTTTGATCGAGTAATGAATCCAGACTGTTGGAACAGTGTTTTGGAGAAGGCGGCACCGGGACTAGACGAATAAGTGCCTAGGTAGGTTGGTAGTTGAGTAGTGCTCGGACGACCTCTGGTAGAAACCGATAACAGAAAGGGGATGCGCTGTCTTTTAGTAGACAGTTTGACCACAGATAACGGTGCTCGACCATACATACATACTTACCATTGCAAGGGAGTAAAGCAGCTCTCGAGCGAGTAGACCGGACCGGGCATGGGACCATGGTATCCATCAAAACACGAGACTGTCATGATCTCCCTGCCCCCCCCCCCCCCACGTCTAGACTGAGTGGCATTGGTCACTCGACCCCTGCCTGACTTCTTGGAATAATATTTCCTGTGAGACTTGAATCCCAAAGATGCAGGCTGGACTGGACTGGATATAGAAAGGCGTAGAGCAGTAGAGGGAAGCGCCTCTAGGTCAAGTCAAGTCCGGAAGTAGCCATCTTGGGAAGAGTATTCAGACCTGGCCGTGTCTCAATACCTAGATAGCCCAAAATGAACACTAGAGAAGCCTGTAAGTTGAGCCACAGCAATTGTTGGATGATGATATCGGAGGGAAGACGTTGAATCTGACCCTTGTCACCTAACACTCCCTGCAAGACAACCGCTGGATGACATGACATATACCAGCGATCTTAGATAACAGCTTATCTGTCCCGCCCCCCGCAATCTTGACATGTTTTACTCGATGAGATCGAGTCAACCTTTAAGTCGGTACGTACCTAGGTACTTACGATCCTTCGTCCTGGACGCGTGAGTGTCCGGATCACCACCAGCGGCTCCGTCCAACGCCGCCAATATACTATGTGCGCAGATGTTTGAGAACTTCGAGTCTTAAAAAGACCGTGGCGTCGAGTTCTCCAGATCGATTCGGTTGCAGAGAAGACAGCCAGCTAATCTGCCCTTGTACTGTATAAGCACGTCGATCCCGTAGGTCATCAGGCAGAGGGAAGGCATCTCCAAGTGTTATACCTATGCTTGGGCTACACGGTAGTGTCGCTCACCACGGACCTCGTCACCTCAAGTGCTGCCTCGGTGAATATTTATGCCCCGACACTTCCAAGGCTGTCACGACCCTCCTTTGGTTTTCCGGCAACACTCGATTAAGGCTTGAAGCATGATGCTGGTGGTGGAACAGTTATCACATCTCAACAACACCTTATTCAGGCTAGAATCCTGCAGACCCTAGGGATCCACCAAATCTAATGGCACGGCCCGGAGTAGATATCCACAACTCTGCTGTAACAAGTCAACTTGGGACATACTTTCTGGCTACCAACATGAGTTCTCACCCCCCGAACCTTTCTTACATGTGCCATCAGAGGAGTTAAATTGCAGTCTCACGCTAAATAGAAGCAGTCAACGGCCTTTTGATCCATCGCAAACTTTTGTGGTATCCCATGCCCCCCTGAAACAAAAAATACAGAACAACTAGGAAGAAATGCTATACCGTACAAATCATATGCAGCCGTCTCGGCATTGTTCAATGCGTCCACCCAAATGCGTCCATCCCAGCACACGAGTTTCGAAATAGCAAAGGACAGGTGAGCATACTGTCCTGGCCTGGCCTGGCCTGGCCGTCACCACCATCGTAGCAGTAGTAGCCATGGCCCTGGCTATGCCGCCTCCACGAAGAAGGATACCCAAAGCCTAATGAGCATGCCACCTCTCAGTCACTGTCCACCTCCTCTTGTGGCACGTAAGATCCCGTGGTATGCCGTCCTCATCGAGGGGCCTGGGGCTTCCCCAGAGACCGCCCGTGCCCGAGCCCCGTTGCGGCAACGCAGGCACGTGGTTCTCTTCCTCTTCATGGTGTTCAGGTTCCTCGGGAATGGTAGGCGCTCGTGGGGATACATTGCTGCCCCTACTCTCCGCCGCATTCCTGCCATTTGTCACTGGCGTGCTTGGTTCCGCAGCAGCGGCAGCAGCAGCAGCAGCAGGCGCACGGTCCTCGGTCTTCCCGCTCGTCGTCACGGCATCGAAGCTACCGAAGTTTGGTAGGTAGTCTTCATCGTCGTCGTCGTCCGGCTCCAAGTTGTTCCGGAGTGGTGACCACAAACCCCCGGCACCAGATGACGTTGTTGGCGTCCGCTGGAGGAACCTCGTCACTCCGCTGCCGACCGTGATGCCGCCACTGAGGCCGCTCGTGTTCAGCCCTATCCTGCCTACGGCCCTCGACGACGCCCCGGACTCCCGTCTCTTCCCGCCCAGGTTGGCGGTGGCGGAGGAACTTCGACTTGCCGAGTGGTCATTTGTCTGGACGCCACTCACCGGGGAGGTCGCATTTCCGGTAGAAAGCCGACCACGGGCTTGCATACTTAATGAGCCTGACCGTCCGGATCTTGTGGCTGTAAGATGTTCGGTACTGGCGAACAGCCTAAGGTCGTAGTGCTGATGGATGGCCACAGCGCCGTCTTCCAATCCTATGTTTTCGTCTTTGCCAGGTTTGCGGACGGCTTGCGTCAGGGAAGCCAAGCCAACATCTGTGAGAACCGGCTGGTGTGTGATGGCTCCGATCAAGGCGTTGCAACCAGCTCCGTGGGATACCAGGATCACAACGGACTCGACATCGACATCATCCTCATCATCCTCAATCGCACACTCATCGTCATGTACACTGTGCCTCCTCTCCTTGGTGACCATCTCTGTCGGCTGGTCAGCCGTGGAGTACCAGTCGACCATCCTCTGCAGCCCCTTCCGGAACCTTTGATGCATGGCTGCCCACTCCTCCCCCAAGGCTCCTCCATCTCCCCAGTCCAAAGTCCCCCGCATCGAGTCCCACTGGTAGTCCACATGACAGCAATTGTCCCGCGCGTGCGGAACGTACCCGTCGGGTATCTCGGCATTGTGGTCTACCGCGTATGATGGCACGGGAGCGACGTAGGCACCGCCACTGAGCAGATGTGACTCGCCGTTGCTGGTGATGCTGTCACGTCTCAAGGCCTCCACCATGCTGCCTGCATTCTCGAGGCTGTTTCCTGGCTGGGCGGCAATTGGGGATTGCCCCCACATTTGACCAGTCCCAAGTGAAGAGCCTGGATTGTAATAAGGCGAGTGGTGCGTATGAAAACTGCCACCATAGTCCTCCTTGCGCAGCAGTTCGGCCTTGGCGCTTGCCAGCATCAGGCCCGACCCCGGAGGCGGAGTGATGAGCTCGAAGTAGCCCGGGGTGAGCCATTCTCCCAGGAAGGCATCGAGCCGGAGTACAGTCTTTTGTATGATGGGCTTTTTCGATGTGCTTGGTCGGGGGTTGGTAAGGGAATTCGGTGGCAGGTTGGAGAGGCTCGTGTCGATGGTAGGCGGGAGGCGGGGATTCGCGGCGGCGGCGGCGGCGGTTGTAGAGTTCGCTCGAACATGTGTGGGAGGAGCGGGCTCGGGGTTTGAAGCCAGACCGGCACTAATGCCTATCGAAGTCTGGATGCATCGCAGAAATGGTGAGGAGTGGATGGCAACTTTGTATTTGCGCCGCCTTCTCGGGGATCCCTCGGCGACGGCGGCGGACTCATCCTGCAGTTCCCTCTCGCGCAGGATGTCGGCGATCTTTTGGCCGACTGCCCTCGCTTGGTTCCAGCCGCTGTAGGTGATGGGAGGGTCGTAAGGGGTCGGTGACTGCAGGTGCCACTGTTTGTCTGCAGCATCGAGTCGGTTTCCGTGTCTGTTGGAAGGGCAAGAGTTGTCAGAATCAGCAACAAGGGTCATCAGTCCGCGTGGTTCCGGGTTCAACCTTGACTTACCTCACGACGAATATGTAGGCCGGAGCTCGGCCCATGGTCTAGTTACGCTCGTTGGAATGGAGAGCGTGTACACAAGGGAAGATAAGGTGCGGTATGCTTCGTCTGGTGGGAAGGCAGGAAAGTGAAAGGGGGAGGGGCTTGTATTATGTAGCTGTTCGCTTTTGCTTGCTAAGCCAGAGCTCTCGAGTCTTTCCAGATGTCAAGGTTGACGTAGTGGGCCACGATTCAATTACCCAATTTTGAGCCCCTCGAGGAACAGGTGAAGGAGGGTCCAAAGTCGGGGATAGTGGCTCCTTCTTTGTCGGGCTCTCTCTCTTTCTTTCACGCTTGAGAGGGATGATCTTTCTGATCTTGAGAGTATGCGGAATTGCGCCAAGTTTTGGGTCTCATTTATTTCGAATACTGAATTTGGACTTTGGGGGGCGGGGGCGCGCCTGTGACCTGTGACCTGTGATCTGTGGCCTGTGACCTGTGACTTGTCGACTGATCGGACTGTTGGTGTTTTCAAAGCCCGTCTCCGGGGCTTACTGTATTTGTATGTAGTAGTACTGTAATGTATTGTACCGCTTCAAGATCCGCAGGAGCGCATGAAACCAAACAAGAAGGACACAAGGTGTTTGAAGAGGCCGTTGATGATCGGCGACCTGAGAAGTGACCGTCCGATATGGATCAGACCGTATACGGTGCATGCGAGAGCCTTAGTGGTGCCTAGGTAGTTTATCGAAGATCATTTATAATATATGTTTAAGCAATCGGACCCGAAAAGGACAGAGACACAGCTGGAGCGTTGAGAGAGAGAGAGAACCTTGGAGGTCAAAAGTGTCACGGGCCGTCAATGCTCTGTACGATTCGATCTCACATATAGTTGACAACGACTGCGGAACGTCTTGAGCCGCCGATGGTCAACAAAATGTCCCGTCTATTTTATATCAAGCTCTGGGTAGCTCGGATCTGGCGTCGTCACATGGTGTCCAAGTCGGTACTTCTGTATATAGAGCCACCGGCCATTGTCAACGGGTCGGGCGACGGCGGCCGTTACGATGTATCGACTGTGTCAACCGTCCGTCCAACGTCATTTTGTTCTCACGATGCACCTGTCAACTCATCCCGTCAGTGCCAGATAACCTGCTGTGTACGTGCCAGTATGTGCGCGACAATTCGCTTGATGAGTCTCGCCAATGCTGAGGCCACACCCATCCGCATTTCTCCTCTTTGTTGTGTAGCAACAACAACATGATCGCGCATCACATGCAAAGATCCCGTTTTGTCGAATGAAATACGCAGAGGATTTCCCCACCATCATCGCTATCAATTGATGTACATTGTACCCAGTACAAAGTACATAGTGCTGCCGAGAGTGGGCCATTCTGCAAGTGATCTCCGCCTGAATCCATCGATAAAGTGCTGTTATCCCTGTGCAAAGCGTCAGGGGTCCGGCTTCCATCCGTCGTCTGGTCTGTGCTTGGCCCCTGCAGTCGACAGCCCATCGCCGCCATCGGCCATCAGCCCGCCAAGCCCGCCCACCTACTGTACCTACCTAGCCTAGGTACCTATGTAGGTACCCAGCAGCCGCCTAGGTGCCCTGGGTGCCTACTGATCCCTGTAAATTTAGGGTCAACCTTGTCAAATGTTATTACAAATGCACCCGTGTCTCCCTCAAGACGCCCCAATAACAGTATACATAGGTAGTACATACTACAATACGTTATTTGACGATGCGCCGTTAAACACCAGTGGATTTCCTACCACCACCTTCCATTGCTCGCCCTCTACAGGTACATGTAGAGAACTGCCAGACCGTCCAGCTCCTCGTCGCCGTCGAGCAGCACCGCCGACAACATGAAGCTCCCCAGCCTCCTCCAGCTGCCCGCCCTCCTGGCGGCGACCCTCCTCGCGTCCGCGCTCGTGTCCGCCGAGCACACCAGCAACTGGGCCGTCCTGGTCTGCACCTCGCGGTTCTGGTTCAACTACCGCCACCTGGCCAACGTGCTCTCCATATACCGCACCGTCAAGCGGCTGGGCATCCCGGACTCCCAGATCATCCTCATGCTCCCCGACGACATGGCCTGCAACCCCCGCAACGCCTTCCCGGGCACCGTCTACTCCAACGCCGACCGCGCCGTCGACCTGTACGGCGACAACATCGAGGTGGACTACAGGGGCTACGAGGTCACGGTGGAGAACTTTATACGGCTGCTGACCGACCGCGTGGGCGACGAGACCCCCAGGAGCAAGAGGCTGTTGACGGACGACAGGAGTAACATCCTGGTATACATGACGGGGCATGGGGGGAACGAGTTTCTGAAGTTCCAGGATGCCGAGGAGATTGGCGCGTTTGATCTGGCGGATGCGTTTGAGCAGATGTGGGAGAAGAAAAGGTACGCGCTGATCCTGCCCCGGGGACAGCCACGACTATGTTATGACGACTGACGCAAAGGTGACCACACAGATACCACGAGATACTCTTCATGATCGACACCTGCCAGGCGAACACGATGTACACGAAACTATACTCCCCCAACGTCATCGCCACCGGGTCCTCGGAACTCGATCAGTCCTCGTACTCTCACCACGCGGACAACGATGTTGGAGTCGCCGTCATCGATAGGTATACCTACTACACACTCGAGTTCCTGGAAAGGGAGGTCCGCGACCTCAGCAGCAAGAAGACATTGGGCGACCTCTTCGACAGCTTCACGTACGAAAAGATCCATTCCAACGCTGGCGTGCGGTACGACCTATTCCCGGGAGGCGAGGACGCCTCACGGTCGAGGCTGGTGACGGATTTCTTTGGCAACGTGCAGAACGTAGAGGTCGATGGGACCAAGAATTCCACGCTCGAGGAGGACCTCTTGGCGCTGAGCAAGCACATCGCGGAACTGCGGAAGAGGGTGGAGGGTGCAGATGAGGTCGTGGTAGACAATTCTACCCAGGGAGAGAAGAAACGTGAAATCAGAGAAAACAGGGTGCAATCCGCGAAGCCCCTAACGGATGATAATTGGTGGGCGAAGAAGCTGCTGGGGGCGGTCGTCGTGGGAGGTTGTGTGTCACTCTGGGGCCTGGGGTCCTTTTTAGAGAGGTCTAGTAAATAGAAATAGTTGTTGAGATATCTTTGTGTATATACCGTTCTCATATTACATCGACGCCTTCAATGGTTGTGCTGCTTACATGAGTTCTAGACTCTCTAAGTCGGTGGGTAATAGTCGGTAGGGCCATTTACATGGTGATTTCAGCACCAGTCTGACATGTGACAAGGGCCCCATCGCCTATTGCAGCTGAGAGGAATCAACACCCCTTACTTATTAAGTATCAAACCCAATACATGAAATGCAAAAGTACGATAATAAATGTCCCTCTGAAAGTCTCAAAGAGTGGGGTTGGCGCTTGATACTGCGAAAAGCAGACGGCGAAGCTGTGTGAAGTTAATCTTCACACAATGTTGTTGAAGCTACAACTACCAAAAAACTTCAACATCACAGTCGGCCACACGAGACTACAACTCCACCATTAACACCACCACCTGGAAACTTCAGGCATTCACTCATTTGCGTATCTCGTGAGGGCCTACTGTGAGATTGAAGATTTCCAAGAAAATTGAATATCTTGGGCGGGTATTCATTATGAAGAATTCCAAGGTTGGCGTCCTCTCACTCCACTCCCTTTCTACCTCTCGCAAGCAGCATGAGTTCTGACGCGTACACCAGATACTGCCCCTCCGTGGACTCAATTTACAATCAAAACCGCTCAATCAGAGGGCAATTGCATGGTCCTGCGATGCTGAGCTGGCCATTGCAGCCGATGACTCTGTTTATGTCTGCCTACCGCAGTTTCCTATCCTTGACCCGAACGCAGAGGACGATGAGGACGATGTCGAAGTCAAATCTGAGCCCGAAGACGACAGCGATGACGATGGAACAATGGGGTTCCTGTCGTCTCGCCTCCCAAAACAGTATGGAGATGCTGACGACGAAGACGACGACCGGCTAGAAGAAGACTCAGAAGACGACGACATCGAGCCCGTCGCCGTTCACCAGAAGGGCAACGGCCGCCAGAACGACGACGACCGCGCCGCGGCGACCCGAGCCAAAGCCGACCCCGTGGACGCCTCCGACCCGCGGCAGCAGTTCCTCGACGGCATGCGACACCTGCCAGTATCCTACCCCTACCTGTCCCCGGACCTGAACGCGCACGTCTGGGAGGCGGCGGGCAAGGAGATGCCGCTGATCCACACCAACGTGCTGGACCACCGCGACCGCGACGGCACGGACGCCCTGGACGCGGCGCCCATGGGCGTGGACGAGGACGAGGACGAGGACGAGGGGGTCAAGTACCGGGAGGCCGGCGCGGGCGCCGCGGGCGCCGCCCCCCTGCCCGACATCGACCACCACCCGGGCGCCGGCGCCGGCGTCATCGGGTCGGCGGGGACGAGCCTGAACCACGTCGTCGCCGTCGGGTGGTCCCCGCCGGGGCTGGGCAAGAACCGGCGGCCCGTGCTGGCCGTGCTGACGGGGTGCGGCAGCCTGGCCGTGTATGGGGAGGGGTGCGCGTCGCCGTTCGGGAGCACGGCGCGCCCGTACAGGAGCGTGGCGACGGGCGGGAGGGGCGCGGTGAGGGACCTGGCCAGCTGGGCTGTGCTGTGGGCCGTGGGGGAGAACTTTGTCGTGCCGGGCCAGGAGGAGTATGGGTACGGCGAGTTCGTGAAGGCCTTCGCGTGGAGCCAGGGCGCTGGGGACGGCAAGGCTCTGCTGGGCTACATGAACGACCAGCGGGAGATCGTCGTCTTGTGCGTCGGTACGGAGTACAAGAAGTCAGACGAGGACGGCCTGGACGAGGCGGTCTGGAACGTGCAGGAGATGTGCAGGTTCGAGGCTGAGGGGCCTCACGGAGAGCAGGCTCTTATGGATCCGGATTTCGTCCCGGGCGGGTCGAGTTTCTGCATGCGATGGGGCCCCTGGATCAAAGGCGAGGATACGTGGACATGTGTACTCTCCTACATGGACAGGAATTACATCGGCTTCCGGAGGATCACCGTCAACATGCCGACATGGAAGCCCACCGAAGCACCCATCATTACCTACGACCCGCACGACTGGGATGGTCGTTGCATTCACCTTGGCGCGGATGCCTTTCTGGAGTTTGAGAACACGGCCTGGGCTGTCGGCGACAAGAAGATCTGCCGCGGCTATATAGCTACGCCTCTGGTCGCTGAACCCTTCGAAGTCGACCTCGCCGAGAGCAACCCTCACAGACCTAAGCTGGGGCATGCTACCGACCAATGCAACACGACCTACGACAACAACGATTGCATTACCAACCCTATTACCGGACTGATCGTCCACCCAGTCAGCCCCCAAACCGTCAGTCCCTCCTTGGTCCCTTTCTACACCGCCGTCCGCCTCTCCGCCACCGCCACCAACCAGGGCTGGTGGGAGTCCAATCTCGTCAAACTCGACAACGACGGCGAGGAACCCCAGTGGGTCACTGAGATACAGGAAATTATCTCTTCCGTCACGCCCCTGGGCCTCGCCGGGCTCGCCGGTGGCGACGACGGCGAAGAGGAGGACGGCGAGGACGCAAGGGACCAGGCCGCCCAGGAAGAAGAGGAAGCCCAAGAGAGAGGCGAAGATCTGGACTCGGAAGACGACGACGACGACGACGACGACGACGAGGACGACCAAGGAGACGCCATACCGGCCCACGAGGGCCCGGACGTGCACCCGCTCCGCATGCGCATCTGGGGGCTGGCCGTCAGCCCCGGCGGCGGCTCGACCGCCGTCCTCGCCTCGCAGCAGCTCGCCCAGAGGCCCGAGCGCGGGGGCTGGCACGACCACCGCAGCCGGGTCATGTTCGGCCACACGCGGGCCCGCCCGCGCCGGAGGGGGGCCCAAGGCCAGGGCCACCAGCCCGTGGACCTCGACGAGGACGGCGGCGGCGGCGGCGGCGGCAGCGGCGGCACCGCCAACGTGGACGACCTGAGCACCGAGGCCCGGCTGTGGGAGTACATGTACGGCGGGGGGCCGGGCGTGCCGGGGATCACGCACCATCCGGAGCCAGCAGACGGCGGCGGCGGGCACGACGACGACGACAGCCACACCGACGAGCCCGGGAGAGCGCAGGAGGCCAAGGACTCACTCGCCCAGGCGCGCCGGGACAGGGTCAGAGAGGTCTTCCGGGCGTTCGTCCGGGACCAGACGTGCAGCATCTGCGCGGACGGGGCGAGCAGGTTCCCCGCCGCCGGCGGCGGCGGCCGCGGGGAGGCGAGGCGGCTGGACTGCACGTGCGAGCGCGGGCACCGGGTGGCGCTGTGCGGCGCCTCGGGGCTGGCCATCATGGAGCCGGGCACCTCGCGGTGCTGCGGGGTGTGCCGGTCGCGGTGTCTGGACGTCGACGTGCTCCTGGGGCGGGTGCTGCTGCCTGCGGGGAAGACGGAGGAGGCGGAGATGGTCAGGAGGGAGGTCAAGGGGGATGTTTGTGTGCGGTGTGGGGGGAAGTATCTTGATTGAGGTGGTGAAGAACGCTGGGAGAAAGCGAGATACCCGCGGTTTGATGATCTGGTGACCATTGGTCAAATCGATACAGTTATGTTGTTTTGAAGATGAGCGACTTCTCTCTTATACTCTACCTAGAGGTATAAGAACAATCCAAACATGAATGAATCTTAGATCTCCGGATGCTGAGAAGCAAGAGTTCTAGTGTACGATATCTCCTATTCCAGAATGCCCCGAACTCTACCCTCTTACATCTGGATCCTTTACCTCCGGTTTTCAGTTAAATCACAGCTCCAGTCGTCAGATCTCATTCGTTACCCATCAGGTCTCGTCAGGCCATACGCCAGCCCCGGCTACCCTTCAACCAAACGCCTTGTTCATAGCCTGATGCGCCAACTCCACGCCCAAGAACGTCGCCGCATTGGCCGGCACCGCCCTCGCCAGCGCGGGGCCGAACCCAGGGAAAAACGCCTTGAGCCCTCCCCTCCCGTACACCTCCCGCACGATCCCGCCGACGGTCACGTTCTTGCCCTCGGCCGTCTGCAGCCTCGACTTGACCGTGTCGACGGGGAACACGGGGATCCACATGGCGACGCCGGCGGCGGCGCCCGCGCACGTCACGGCGGGCAGGCTGAGCTGGCCGCTCGGCCTCCCCGTGTCCGGGTCCAGGGGCGTCAGCTTCCTCTTGATGTACTCGTAGGCGGCGAAGTAGGCGGCGCTCCCGGGCCCGTCCCTGGCCAGGGTGGCGGCCGAGCCGCGGAAGACGGACCGCACGCCGCCCTCGGCGTACAGCTGACGCACGACGTCCAGGCCGCCCGCGTACTTGGGCTTCTCGCCCGGCTTGAGCCTCTGGTCCTGGACCTGCAGGATGACCTTGACGCGCTCGAATGGGGCGGTGATGGCGGTCATGGGGATGGCGGAGAAGAAGCCGGCGGCGGAGATCTGGCCGATGGAGAGTGTGCCGGTGGGGGAGGGGGCGGACATGGTCTCGACGATAGTCTTGCCTAGGTCGTAAGCCCAGAAGGAGACGGCGACTAGAGAGGGAGGTTTAGTATCAGCCAGTCTATATATTGAGGGGCGGAAAGGGAGGTTCTGCTAACACATGGGCGTCACGCCTACTAATGGAGCGCTGACACCGGCGTAGAGACCTCTTTTTAGACCGTCTCTTGCAATACTCTTCCGTACCACGTCGACGGCACTTGAGTAGAGACCCTTCTCTGCTGTTTGAAGACGGACCTTGACGAGGTCGAAGGGATGGCCCACAACGACGGCGCAGATGCCACCGAAGCCACCTGCTGCGAGGGAGCGCAGTTGTGCGAGACCCGTCGAGGCGGCCGCTTTTGCTTCGGCCTTGACTTCATCCTTGGACTCGGGGATGTGTGGTATCTTCTCGTTCAAGGGCGCGGGCACTTTGTCGTGGAGTGTTTGGTTAATATCCTTTGAAGAAGGCATGCTGGCGGCAGCAAAGGCACGAACACCTCAAGAGGTGCGGGTCGAGGAGATCTCAGATGGTGTTGAACGCGTTTCTCGGTCTTCCCCAGGTTGCCCACAATCCGGCTCTCCAGACTCCTTCGCTCGAAGCTTGTGACAATGCCCGGCACAACGTAACGCGCGTCTAGGAAATTGGCTGGCGGAAAGAGTGAGGTGTGAGTCTCGGTAGGTTCTGTCGAGCTTACTGGTGTAGAGAAGGCATGCCAGCAGCTTCTGGGGATCTCGGCGGGTTTATCAACGGTCGGCAATCGAGACACGGCGGTATTGATGCTGCGACGTCACAATCGTGCCTCGGCTAAAGATGGCCTTGGCTGGAGAACCTTGAAGGCCACCAGTGGATGCTCTTGTACCTGAATACTTAAGTACATAGCTAGGTACTTACTTGAGTACCCAGCCAGGTAGCTGCTCAAGGGGGCATCTAGGTAGGCAAAACAGCTTGATGTATATAGAAGTTCTCCCACTATTTGCTTGGCTAGGATCCTGTAAACGAAAGAAAGTACAGGTGTCTAGATGGTCTCCCTCTATGCACCTAGGTACGTAGCCAGTTGTGCCTCGAGTCTTTGCTATTGTATCGAAGTCATCAAGAGCCATGGTGGAACTGCGAGTGCCTCGGCTGCCGGTATTTCTGAAATGCCATCACCGGCGGGGGAAACGGTACCTTACCTACCTGGGGTACCTAGGTATACTGTAGCACGATGAATTGGAATGAACATGCCACTCGGTACAGGTCATAACAGTGGACTGTACCTACCTAACCTAGCAGTCTACCTAGGTAGGTAGTACTGCCCCAGAGGTCCACGGCTGTTACTGGTGTTGTATGTACTGTAAGCAGCTGAAAATGGATCCGGCCCCCCCTCATTCAGGGGACCCTGTCCAGGCGGGCAACCCCAGATTTACTGCCGATGTTTGGCTCCACTCACCCCGGGCCGAACTCCAGACTGGCCTGACTGGCTGTCTCTTGGTCACTTTCACCAACCAGGGAACAAATCATACTGGCATACAGTAGAAAGGGTGGACGGGATGACGGGTCAGAGGAACAAAAGAGCCAACCCATCTGTCCATGTGATCATCCGGCAACGTGGAAGATATGCAGTGTCAGATTGCCCCGGGCAGATGGAGGTCAATACAAATCAATGCAGATGATATTCACATTACAGTGGAGTAAGTAAGTCAGTCCTCAAGTATGCTTATTGTTCCGTGATTGGCGTCAAGTCCGATGCCTGGCAAAACCACTTGAGTATAATGTCATGCTAGATGAATAACCCCATGTTCATCTGATGGAAGAAACATGCTTCAAGCAACATTTACATCACATGGTTGAAGAATGATGTCCCTTTAAATGCCACTTTCCGTAATCATATGCAGTAACCCGGTTCAGCGCAATCCATGTGCAACCTCGATCTCGACGTCGAAAGCCAGTTTTGAAAAAGGTGTGCATGCAATTGGTGCCTCCGCGTTGTTGATTCCCTGCAGTCAATCGATATTTCAGAAACAACAACTTCATTTCCCAAGACAGTGACTGTGTGAGGCGTTGGTTGAGTGAAAGCCATGCCATCCCTGCCAGATATTTCTACTGTACTCCGGAGTCTACGGCAAAACTGCGAAGGTCCACCACCGCCCGCCACTTTAACAACCGGGGATCGCCTCTGACTTGACCGTCCTGCCGTCGTCCCCGACTCGTTCCCACTTCCGACAATCTACTTAGTGAACAACCTTACAAATCAGACAAACTGAACATTGACTCGGCCACGCCCTTAGCCATTCCCCTTCATATTCACACTACAACCTCCAGAGTCCTCCCACAGCAACGCCTTTCGCATCATCCAAACCTCGGCCACGAAAACAGACCCCCCCCCCCCAGCACGCGACATGGCCTCGAACTCAGGCTCTGCCGGCTTGCTGGGCCGACAGCTCAAGCAGATGCAGGCAGACAAGGACATACCAGGCATATCGTGCGGGCTCGTCAATGACAACAACATTTTCGAGTGGGAGGTCATGCTGATGATCAACGACGACACAAAATACTACGGAGGTTTGTCCCCTGACCTGACCTGATCTGACCTGACCGACCACTCTACAAACAGCGAGACTGACCCACCTCCTTCTCCCACAGGAGCAAACTTCCGCGCCCGCCTAAAGTTCCCAGCCGAGTACCCCCTCATGCCGCCCGCCCTGACCTTCCAGGACCCCATCCCCTTCCACCCCAACATCTACCCGGACACGGGCCTCCTGTGCATCAGCATCCTGCACCCGCCCGAGGAGGACAAGTACGGCTACGAGGCCGCCTCGGAGCGGTGGAGCCCCGTGCAGACCCCCGAGACCATCCTGCTGTCGGTCATATCGCTGTTCGCCAGCCCCAACGACGAGAGCCCCGCGAACCCCGAGGCCGCGAAGCTGCTGAGGCAGGAGAGGGCCGGCGCGAACAAGGAGTTCAGGAAACGGGTGCGGAAGTGTGTCAGGGAGAGCCTGGGCGAGGATTGAGGTCGGACTGGAGTAGGGAAGGACCAGGAGCTTTGGGAAGAGGAGAGCTGGGAGGAGAACAAATCAGAACAGAACAAAGCACAACAGAACACAACAGAACACAACAGAAGAGATACCCTGAATTTGATGGGCCGCCGCGATAGATAATGCAAGGGGGTCAGGAGGCTGCGAAAGCGGTCCTCTCTGGGTACGAGCGCTGCGGCGAGACTTGACATCGAGGGCGGCCAGGTCAAGCACCCAGCGATGGCTATCAAACAGCATTTGTGGATACTGGCCGAGTATGAGGCATCTACCGGTAATGGTCAATGCCATGGGCCAGAATGAGCACTTTGAGCGAGTCTTCCTAATCTTATATTTGTAACATCATCCAGACAAACAGTCTGACACCTCGTTGGCACTACAACTCACGTAAACTCCAGCACCTACTAGACGTGAGAACATCCGAGTGTGAATACGAGACTGGGGGTCCTTTTGGGAGGTTGCGGAGGAAGGGAGGGCAGATACAATCAACCCCCTTCACTCAGGAAAACCCCAGCAGTGGCTTCACAACCTCATCCCACTCCTCATCCCACCGCCTGCTGCCCTCCCTGACCGCACCCTCCTTCAACATGGACAAGGCGCGCTGCCCGTCCGGTGCCAACAACCGCTCCAGTCCATGGCGGAGCTGCCCGGCCGTCTCGAACCCAGCCCCGTTCTCGCCCTCCCGGACCAGCTCCCCAAAGCTTTCGTAGCCCGAGTACGCCAGCACCGGCAGCCCCGCGCCGAACATGTCCACGACCTTCATCGGCAGGTCGACCCCGGAGCTGCTCATATGCAGGCAGATCCCCAGGTCCGCCGCCGCGAGGAGGTGCGCGTAGTGCTCGAAGGAGAGGAAGGCCGTGCGGATGGTGATGTCGGGCAGCCTGCCCTCGGCCGCGAGCCGCGCGACCTTGGCCTCGTACGCTGCCTTCTGGGGCCCGCGGCCCGTGATGACGACCAGGAGGGGGACCCGCCGGGGCGAGGCGCCGTATTCCACCAGGGCGTCGAGGAGCAGGCCGAAGTCCTCGTCTGGCGTCCAGGAGGTGCTGCTCACTACCAGGCGCTGTGCGCCACTGGTGACGGCCGGGGTGAAGTCCCTGGTCTCATCGATGGCCGAGAGGAACGCCTCCCTCTGGCTGCTGGAACCGATGGGCTGGAAGATGGCGGCAGGGCGATCGTGCATGGCGGCGATGGGCGTGCGGATGTTCCAGGGCGCCCTGCGCAGCTGCCGGAGCATGGCGTGGGTCACGGTCAGGTTGGCCGAGGGCGCGACGCGGCCGAAGAAGCTCTCGTACAGCTTAGATATGCGGACGAAGGGGTGGGAGGGGCCACGGGTGCCCTCGAGGATGGTCCAACCGTAGTTGTGCCAGTCTATGATCAGGCGGGTGTTGCGCAGGGCACATGTGATGTATGCGACTGCGAGAGTCGGGATGGAGGGCGGGTTCTGAGTCAAGGTTTAATTTTCATAATCAGAGATGGTTCGAGAAGAGGAATACGGACCTGAACTAGGAGCCATTGCGCTGGCTCTGTCCTGTACAACAGGACATAGACCAAGTTGCAGATCTGCCAGATAACCTTGAGTGGACCGGTGATGATGAATGGTAGGGACTTGGAGCGGAGGATAACGGGGGGAGAGCCCAAGGCGCAGACATTCACATTAGATAGCCTTGTCAAGCTTGGTAGAAGGGCTGACTCTGCAAGGAACAGTTAGCAAAGCAGGCCAGCCAGCTCATAATGTCAGGTATTCGCGTGGACTTACCATGATACCCGATCAGGTCAACAGTTCCTCCATGTTTGGCAATGCTGAGTGCATGGTATTGCATGCGAGGACTGCGTCCAATGTCTCCGAGGACCAGCACCTGGGCTGATACATAGCGCTTTCCAGATGGACCTGTTGAGTGTCGGTATCGTGAAGGAAAAAGGAGGAATGCGGCAACGATGAGAGTGAGAACTCCCGCCGCCGCCAAAGACAAGAGTACTACAAGAAACTCCATCTCAGACACAATGAAACAACCAAATGAATGACGGAACGTCTACATTCAGCGCGCCATACAAAAGGCGACGATGTAGGATCCCCAGAAATCAAGGTGAGGGTGGTGGTGAATGAAGGTGTGAGAACTGCTGGATACCAATTGATACTTGCTAATTGCTATATACGCGATGCAGTAAACCTTGGAGAGGACAACAGGCCTGTATGAGTCCTGCAGAGCCTTGAATCTCTGGACTTGGCTCTGCCGGACACTCTATCTTCTTCCCTTGGAAGGTAACCTACAAGACCCCAGAATACAATATAACAGCTTCTATTGTTTCATTTCTTGTTGTTTATAGTTGTTGTGATGGATTTAACCTCGATGCTCCCACCAGGGATAGTTGATCCCAAGCAGCTGACCACAGGTAGCTGGACTACTATAGGTACCTAGGTACCTAGTTACAGTAGTAGCAGTATCTACCTGGATGTACTTTAAGGTACCCTAGGAAGTTCTGTACTGTAAGGGTGATGGGTAAGTACACCAACAGCCTTGGCAGTTAGTGCTCTTGTGGCGGCTTATCAGCAACACTAACTAATACGAATTATACGCCTATCTATCCCGCCCACCTGTGCACCTGGGCACCTACGTACCTAGGTACGTTCATGCAGCTACCAGTAGTGCCATATATGATACCGCTAAGGATTACGTACCTAGGTAGTACTCGGTGTAAGAACCTCCACCTCCACCTCCCCGAGTACGGCCAGTCAGGAAAGTCCAGCCCAATGAGACAAAGACTTGGCGCTAATCTCAGGGGCCCAAGACCAAGAGACGGCAACCCTTTGATATACCTCCATTCAGTTGTGGTTGTCACCCCCCCCCCGGGATTAAACACTTCCATAGAGACCTCGAATTAACCCAATTGAAGAGGACGCTCCTCTTTGAACATCATTGCAATAATTATACCAGTAAAGACCCTCAAGGGACTCGAGATACTCGGCAGAGCAGCCGGATCCATTTTGACGCGGATCTTCCACGACGCGAATCACTATCAATACGGCAGCTGAGCCGAATACACCGTGGGCTACCTTGCGGAGACGGACGGACAGTTAGAGGGGCGGGCGCAGATCACAAATTGCCTTATGATATAACAGGTTTCTACTTTACGGAGGACTTGTTCAGTCCTCCCCGCTGTCAATCGCCGTTCCAGGAGGCACGACCATCCAAACATTGCCAGGCATTAGTCCGGTGCAGCCTCAGATATCATGGCGTCAACTTACGTCTTGCCCGGTACTACCATGCCCCATACACACAGGCAGCATGGCCATAGCCACGGCCACAGCCATGGGCATGGGCATGGGCATGGGCATTCTCGTCCGCGATCACCATCGTCACTTGGGACTCTGAACCGTTCTTTCAAGATGGACATGAGCTCAAACGGCCATTCACACAGTCACGATCACGACCAAGACCACGACCATGACCACGAACATACCTATACGCATTCGCACAACCACTCCGAGCCGCATCCACACGATCACGGGTCCCATGGCCATCGAGCAAACTCATTACAGCCTCGACAAAGCGGTCCTACTCCGCTGTTGACCAACAGCGGCTGGAAGACTAGCGCCACTCGCGCTGGCAAACAGTTGATCACGCCCACCACGGGTTCGCCTGCAAAGTACGAGCCGCCCGAGGCCAAACATCCCAAGCCAGCCCACGATGCATCGGCGGAACGCTCCAAGTTCACCAAGGCGCTCCTCCCGTACACCTCAAAATGGCCTATATTACACGCGGTGATGACGGAGAGGGATTCGAGGAGGATATTCTACTTTATGAGGTACTATGCTTCGAGATCTTAGCCACCTGGTGTGTCCAACGTACTGACAAATGCTGTTGCAAATAGCCTCAACTTCTTCTTCATGGCCATCCAGGCCTTCTACGGCTACGTCACAGACTCTCTGGGACTGCTGAGCGATAGCATACACATGTTCTTCGACTGCGTCGCACTCGGTGTTGGTCTCTTCGCATCCGTCGCGAGCAAATGGCCACCCAGCTCACGCTTCCCGTACGGCTTCGGCAAGGTCGAGACGCTGAGTGGCTTCGCAAACGGTGTCTTCCTGGTGCTTATCAGCGTGGAGATCATGATCGAGGCCTTCGAACGGATCGTGGAGGGCAGGGAGACCAAAAGGCTGGCGGAGCTCTTCATCGTGAGCAGTCTTGGTCTGGCGGTCAATCTTGTCGGCATGGCTGCTTTTGGCCACCATCATCATGGACACGGTCATGACCATGGATGCGGCGGGCATGCGCATCAAGACCATGCTCACGCTCATGACCATGATCATGATCATGGCCATTCGCACTCTCATTCGCACTCGGACGAGAAGGACAGCCACTCGCATGATCACGAACATGGTCACGAACATGCTGATTCTCACGAGCATGCGCATCATGAACACCATCATCATTCCCATTCACACGACAACGAGAATATGATCGGCATATACCTACACATCCTGGCTGATACCCTGGGCAGTGGGGCAGTTATCGTTTCTACTGCTTTGACACATTATTTCCCCTGGTCCGGATGGGACCCTCTAGCGTCATTCATGATCGCTGTCCTCATCATAGGGTCTGCCATACCTCTGATCAAGTCGTCTGCCCGACGACTCCTCCTGACCATCCCAGACGAGATTGAATACAGTCTCCGCGACACCCTTTCAGGCATCACGGGGCTGCGTGGTGTCGCCAACTATTCGGTGCCCAAGTTTTGGATCGACGACCGCGCCTCCGAGGACGGCGCACCCGGTGGCAGTCTCATGGGAGTGATGCATGTCGTCGCGTCCCGCGGTGCAGATATGGAGGATGTCCGGGACCGCGTGCGCGGCTATTTCTCGGAAAAGGGTATTGACATCACGCTGCAGGTTGAGAGAGAAGGGGACAGCACCTGCTGGTGCGGCGTGGGCAAGAGTCCCCTGAGCCCGTTGAGCCCGTTGAGCCCGACTATAGGAGTGTCACAGAGTCTGAAGGCGCGTTAGGACGGACGCCATTTTCGAGATCTGACGAAGTCCTGCTGAGCGAAGGGGTGCGTTCACATGTTGCATTGGCGAAGACTGTTCGCGGTACTTGATTGGCAGAAGGCTGTAATTATTTGGACACAGCAGCCATGTCTGGGCAGGAGGCGGCCCAAGATGTGGGTTTTTTGTACATTATTTTTAGATGGAACCGCATTAGAGGGCGCGACGAGTATATGGAGATACCCTTTCTGAGTTTTCATGTCTTACCCATTCCGGCTACTGCAGCCTGCAGTTAATGCTCGCTGTCTTATGTATGGCCTGGTGATGCTTGCAGTATGCAGTATGCAGTCATGCGTGTGGCTCGTTCCTCACGCGCTATTTACATTCGAGACGACCATCCTCTCCAGCAAGCACTGTCTCCTGTAGTGCCGTGCTAGTGGCAATAGCTCTCGAGAGCAGTAGCTCGTCAATGCGATGCATTCCCAAGCTGTTGCTCGCCCTTGCACACCTTGCACGTCTCATCGCTTTTTGGGGGGGAATCGGGGCAATCGACTTCTTCGAATGCTGCATCTCGGCATCCTCGATGGACAATCAGCTTGTAACACTGACAGGACACATTCGAAGATCTTACCGATGCTGCACCCTTCGCAGGCCGCCTTCCTGGTAGCCGGGACATCTCTGCGCCTGGAAGACCAATGCTCCATAGCCCTTGTCGTTCAATAGCAATGGCCTGGAAATCGCCAGACCCCTTCAACTTCTTCATTTCTTGGAAGTTCCAAAGCCTGCGATTCCCATCGCAGCCATCATATCATCCTCATCATGCTCGCCCTCAACCCGCACGTCTTCGCCATACTCCACCTTGACCGTCTTCTCCTTCTCCTTCTCCAGCCGCCTCCTCTCCTCAGCATCCCTCCTCTTCTTCCGCCTCTCCTCCCTCTCCCTCTCCTCGTCCTCCACATGGATCTTGATCCGCTCCTGCAGCCCCGTCACCTTCTCCCTCTCCAGCTCCAGCCTCCTCTCCCACACCTCGTCAACCCGCCTCCTGACGTCCTCGGCGCTCGCGGCCCTCACCTCGCCCGTCTGGCCCGTCGCGCGGAGGTGCTGCATCGAGTTGATGTGCTCGACCCACTGCACGTTGTCCTTGAAGGTCAGGTCGCACGCCTCGCAGTAGAACCCCGCGCCCCGGCCCCGCTTGCCCACGCCCGCCCCCGCCGCCACCAGCTGCGTCTTGCCCACATGGCTGGACAGGTCGAGCACCGTGCTGCGCGCCTGCGTGAGCGTCTCGTCCCCCGTCAGCGGCTTGTAGTACTTCTTGCCCGCCAGCTTCGCCTCGTACCGCGCCTTGGACTCCTCGCGCTCCGCCGCCTCGCGGCCCTTGGCCTTGGCGGCGTACTCGTCCACGTCGTACTGCTTGCGGAAGGACGTGTCGTCCGAGGCTGCGCCGTAGGCGCCGCCGGTGGGTTTGGACATTGCTTTGGTGGTTGGGAGGATCGTTGGTCGGTTGGTTGGTGGCGAGGAATTACGAGAGTGTGTAATAAACTGTTTGGCAGTGTCGTTGGGAATTCGCTATTGAGGGTGGAGTTCGAGTTTAAAAGTTGGAAGCTTTGTTCATGTTTGGATGTTGCGACAGCAAGTGATGCTATGTGAACCCGATGTTTGGTAGGTGATAAGATACTCCTTATCGATAAGGATAAGTCCGGGGTCGCCGTGGGGTGCTGGGCCGAGGGGCAGAGAGCTCGGGAAATTTTTAGATTCCTTGGACAGGAACGCGCACTACGACCTCAAACCAACGTGCCTTTTAATCAGCACGAAACAACTTGTCAAGATGCTGTATCTCGTGGGTCTCGGTCTGTCTGACGAAACAGACATCACAGTCAAGGGCCTCGAGGTCGTGAAGAAGGCCTCGCGAGTTTACCTCGAGGCGTATACCAGCATCCTCCTGGTAAACCAGACCGTCCTGGTGAGCAGCCGCCCTTTTGCCTTCCCACAATGAAATCCACAGGCTAACGCCGACACTCCCCAGTAGGAATCGTACTATGGCCGACCCGTGATCGTGGCCGACCGCGAGATGGTCGAGTCCGACAGCGACGAGATCCTCCGGGACGCGCAGACCGAGGACGTGGCCTTCCTGGTGGTGGGCGACCCGTTCGGCGCCACGACGCACACCGACCTGGTCCTCCGGGCGCGCGAGCTCGGGATCCCCGTGCGGACCGTCCCCAACGCGTCCATCATGAGCGGCATCGGCGCCGCGGGCCTGCAGCTGTACAACTTCGGGCAGACCGTGAGCATGGTCTTCTTCACGGACAGCTGGAGGCCGGCCTCCTTCTACGACCGCGTCAAGGAGAACAGGGACATCGGCCTGCACACGCTGGTGCTGCTGGACATCAAGGTCAAGGAGCAGAGCATGGAGAACCTGATGAAGGGCAGGAAGATCTACGAGCCGCCCAGGTACATGACCGTCGGCCAGTGCGCCTCCCAGATGCTGGAGATCGAGGAGGAGAAGGGCGAGGGCGCCTACGGCCCCGACAGCCTGGCCATCGGCGCGGCGCGGGTGGGCGGCAAGACGGAGAAGTTCGTCGCCGGCACGCTCAAGGAGCTCTGCGAGCAGGACGAGGAGCTCGGCGCGCCGCTGCACAGCATGGTGCTCCTGGGGCGGAGGACACACGAGCTGGAGCACGACTACGTCAGGGAGTTCGCAGTGAACAGGGAGACGTGGGACAGCATCTGGAAGGCTGAGTATGGGAAACAGCTATGAAACCATTGATGACCCCTGAAGCGAGAGCTCAGCCAAAGCCAACCTTGAAATTCATGCCATTTGTAGGTATCCAGGGGCTCCTGAGAACTTCAATGTGTGAGCAGGATGGCGTGCAAAGTGGAACGCGACAATATCGCGTCGTTACGAGTCTTGCCCGAGAAGGCATTATTCTATGGGGCAGTCTGACGTTCATTTCATGCCCATTGCCCATCCGATCCCCTCGACAATTCCGAGGACGCGGAAATCGGGAGGTGACGATGGTTTTAGCGCAGCTGGAAACGCACTGTTGATCAACGCCATAGTGCCAGAGTGCTTGAAGGGCGTTTATTCTGACGTCATCATGGTGCTACAGTGAGGACGTCCGTCCATGACGATGATGACATTGAGCAGTGTTTGCTTAGCGATGCATTGGGAATTGGAGAAGGGGCCAATTGGATACGTAAGTATCGGGTTTTTCATATATATAAATATATAAGGCAAGGGAGCTCAGGTGTCTTGCTGTCTGTTCCATGAAGTCAACTCAACAACACAACTCCCGATACACATCATCACGAACAAACACACTACTTTAAATCCACCACATTCTAAACCCAACGAAACTTTTCAGTCGCCAACTTTCAAATCCAAATCGTGAGTAGCCCTTGCCATGTTCTCGACGTGCACATGAAGGTCACCGTTCCTCCCGGACTCTGCCGTGAACGAAGACTTCACCCTCTGTGCCTGATGACGCTTGATCAGAAGCTTACAACCCTCGTCCAGAAACATGTCTTTCTCCAACGCAGACACCGGCTCCAAGCCCGCAGACCCCTACAAGGTCGCCAACACCGACACCGATGTCACCCTGAAGCAAAAGGTCGAGGACCTCAGCGACTTCATCTCCGCCTGCAAGTTCGGCATGATGACCACCCATGATGTTTCCGGCAAGCTCGTCTCGCGATGCATGGCCGCCGCCGCCAAGGAGACGGGCGGAATCGACCTCCTTTTCCACACCAACACCGAGTCCGCCAAGACGGACGAGATCCAGAACGACCACCAAGTCAACATCTCCTTCCTGAACGGCAGCGGCGAGTGGGCTTCCGTGTCTGGCTACGCGTCGGTGCAGACGGACCGGGCGCTGGTGAAGAAGCACTACAACCCCATCCTGAAGACGTGGTTGGGAGATCTGGGTGACGGCACACACGACGGCAGTGAGAATGACCCTAGGATCGGTGTCATTCGCGTCAAGATGGAGTCTGCTGTATACGCTATCGTGTCGAAGAACCTGCTCAGCCGGGCGGTTGAAGTTGGCATGGGAGCTGTGACGGGCAAGCCTGCGTCGGTCAACAAGCTGAGGGAGATCTCTGAGGCGGAGGTTAGCCAGTGGAGGTCATCGAACTAGATGATTAATGGCTGGGGGACGGTAATGATAAACAACTTTCAGCAGGCCCATTAGGCTGGCTGTATCATAATAATGAGCATTGAATATTTATCACATGGCGTATGACATCTCGATGAGGTATGATCAGAAACTTGATACTGTTTTCTGTGTCACTCCTCTGACACAATGACTACGGAACAGTGTGAATTGATTTTCTCATGATCTGTGACAGCTGATACACTGAACCATGATGAATATCAGTAATCAACCTTGGGATTGCCATGTGATAAGTCCATGCAGTCAGTGTAATATGTAGTAAGAGAGTGGGGTAACACACGCACCACCACCAGTTGACTTGACTTAACTTGACATGAGAATGGGAAAGGGTATGGGAAAGGGTTAGATGGCTAGAGCAGGGTGTGATCCCCCCCCCCCTCGTATTGAAGAATAACCCTTGCACACTGACCTCCAACCATCATGTAAAGATGGAGGCTTACCTGTCCACCTGTCCAGTGTTTAAGCACACCAGAAATAGACGCACCTTCTCGGTACGGTTGGTTTGGTATTTATTGGGGGGCGCCTGCCACATGCAGTCTTACAATTTAGCGGTCTCGGTCTCTGGGGCGCACTTGCCCGTCGGGATAGACTTAGTCATTATTTCGTTTGTATTTGATTGTTAGGAGGAGGTCTTGTCTGGGTCTGGACCGACTGGGCCGACTGGAAGCTCGTCCCCTTCAATTCAAACGAATCCAATCCAACCCAATTCAATCCATCTCACCTCAATCCTCTCCTCATCCATCTTCTTCACTCACACGCCATCCCTCTTCCGTCTATTTCATTCATCCTCACTTTGACAAGCCAAACTCACTGTCGAACCGGGCCCTCGAACTGGGCGTGACTTACTGTCTGCTGCCAACCATCAAAACCGCCCTTTCACCACTCCCTGAAGAGACTCCGCCACTTTCCATAAGCATCAACCCCCGCCGCAATGGGCAGCTTCTTGTCTTTCTGTGCTACTTGAGTGCATTACTTTTGTCTGCTCTACAAGTACATTCCCCCAAAAAGGCACATCGAAAAGGCACACTTTTTCTATTGTACTTCATTCCTCCATCTTTCCGAAGTTATCTCACTTCAGGGGCCGGCCCGCCTCTTACGTCATCCTGCGACGACTTCGGCAATAAACGCCTCTCACAACCCTCAAACACACACTGGCAAACAGTGGCAGCCAGCTTTTGTACCTCAGCAGTAGGATAGTCTCGTTCACTCCATCATGGCGGGCACTATCGTAAGTCTGGAGGATCTGTTTCTGGATGCTATAAGGCCTAACGAGCATCAGGTCCCCTGGGACGGCCGAGACCAAGAGGACCAGGCCGAACTCTGGTACAATGCCCCCCTTCGCACCAAGAATCAGGAGCTGGAGGACGAGAACATGCGCTTGAAGCGTATCCTGAGGGAGAACGGAATCCCCTGGTCCTCAGACGTCGCCGGACACTCTGTGTTTCAGTCAAACAACCCAACTAGTACCTCCAATCGGCGCCGAAGCTCCCGCCTGTCGGCCACCCAACACAGATTCCCTCACCTGCCCGTCGAGGTCATTCTCCGCATCATGCACTATGCCCTCATCGCGGACGGACCTATTATCGACCCCCTCTCCAAGCTGGACCCCGAGAGTTTGACCGTCTCGGAAACCAAACGCGGCCCTCAGATCGCCATAGGTTTCCTGGCCACGAGCAAGGCATACTATGTCGAGGGGAAGCAGATGCTCTGGTACGGGACTTTCCCCTGAATTCCCCATCATGTCATATATGTCTATGGCACCACCTCTTGTCCGGAAACCGTGTTGTTTTTTGGGGCCGTGCCTAAGCGGATGGCGCCTGATAACATCACGTTTCGCACCCATCCCTTTGATCTTGCCGTGCCTATTTCAACTACTAACAGCATCTCAGGTCGAGCAATAAATTTGTCTTCACAAGTACGGCATCCCTGCGGAAGTTCAGCGAGCTTGGCTTCCAATATCGGAAGAACATCGACTTCGTCACACTTCGAATCGTCGCGCGGTTCTACGATGACGAGAAGCGCCGTCACCGACTCAGCCAGGATTACCACCCAGAGCTCACCAAGGGCCAGAATCTCAAGGTGGTTTCCCGGACCAAGGACCAGGACTCGTTGGCACGGAAAGGCTTCGTAAGCAACTCTTCTAATTACACTCTTCCCTCTTTCCCCAAAAAGACGCTGACCTTGGACATAGCATTGCTATACGTGGACTCAGACGGTCGACTTCCTGGAGGCTCTGCGACCTCCATTCGACCCACAGTGCTCTGCAGGTACCCGACAGCGACTTTTCCCTGGACTTCTGTCAATGAGAATCGACTTCGTCAATTTTCCCAACTATTTTCTGCCATTCCCTCAGACGGATCTCCACGAGATAGCCGCTCATGACTTAGGCTGCACCTTGAATGAACTGATGGTCACTGGCCTTCCTACTTGCGAGGTTGGAATTAAGGCCGGTGCCGATCTTCAAGGAATGGTCAAGGACGATGGACTCTTCATCTGCCACGCACCCTCCTATATCCAACAAAAGCGGTCGCTGAAGCCTTTGCGCGGCTACAGCGGCATCCCAAGGGTGGTTCGCGCCTGGAGAAAGCTAGCCAAGGATCGCCAGGCATCTCTTGGGCAAGTCTCACTCGCTTCGTTCCCCGTCGTTCCTGAGGAGACGGGTCACCCCGAGTCGACTTGGAAGAAGCGAAAAACTCTTTGGAAACGTGTTCCTATCTTACGCGACTCCACGAAGAGGGAGTGGGCTGAATTCGACCGCAATACTGGGGAGCCCGTTGATGATCTGGAATACAACAGTGACGAGAGCGATGCTATCTGTCCCAACTGTGGAGTTGTGCATGGTCATTACGATTACTGGGGATCCGACTCCGACTAAATGGCCTTACTGATTGAAGAGCGGTTTTTTTTTTGTTTTTTGGAGTTACGAGCATCGGAGAAGGGGAAAATTAGCTGGCTGAAGTCAACCTCTGCATGTCGACTGCTGCGACAATGTTCTTTTTTGGGGGCTCCGTAATGATATGAGAACATCCCATTTTTGACCGACCGGGAAGAAACGAAACATCGTCCAAAATTGTGGGCGCGGGGGGTAAGAAGGAGGGGGGGCACTTGACTGGGCTTTATCGCACCATAACATCATGGGTAACATACGGGACCACCTGTTTATAGCTAATCAGCTCTAGAACCTAATGTCCATGTTGAGACTTGGTACCCTTATACAGATTCCTCCCCTATCACTGTAACTTCAAGCCTCAAGATCATGGTCTTCTCCCTCTTCATGAGAGGGATATCAATATATTACTTGGTAAGTCAATACCAGCTACGACATGATTTCACAGTGACGGTATGCATGGGTATGATTCCACACCTGTGGATATGAGGCAGCGTCCAGATAGTCTAGATACCACTCCAGGGCTTCACGTCATTCTAATGTCGTCTTCCACTCGTCGCTAGCCTCTGTTTGAATATCCTTCTGTTCGGTATATGCCACGAGGTAATCACTCAGGTGTGCTTAGTATGGGTCGAAGTTGCGGATATCGATCACTAGTGAACGGCTCAATTTCGTCAAAATTGTTATAAATCAACGCAAGTTTGTCTATGTATGCCCAGGTGCTCTTGTAACGAGATCCCGGAATCTCAGCGCACGATCTAAATCGCTATCGTCACTCCTGGGACCTCAGTATAGCTCTCGGGAGGTATGATTGCAGATGAAATCCTCATAGAGGTGCATCGTCGATCAGTCTTCGTGAGCGGAGGAAGTCTGCTTGCCGTGACGCCTCCAGAAGAAAATGTGAAATGTCCCGAAACTCCAGATGCTCAGTTCTTGATGCTCACCTCGCAGAGCCACGACGGTAAAAGGCACCGTCTCAGATTGGTGGGCGGAGCTTCATGATAAGTATGAGGTCGTAAGATGCTGCAAAATACAAGTTAATATCAGTCCATGCTTCAAATGCTCCCATGGTCTCGTTCCTAGCCCTGAGCGTAGCCACATTGAAAGACTCATCTGTGTGTGGTTTCTCGGTAGGAAAAGAGCATCCATCTCCGCCCGTCATGAAGGAGCAGGCTGTAGGCGTGGAATTCCCTGCAGCCAGTCATCCCGGATGTCGAACTCTTCATGGATACTGCCGCCTGCCAAACCCAGTTCGCAGGGTCCTTCATATTTGGGGTGATGCTAGTTGGAACTCTAATCAGAGTAGTCCAGGTCTTCCGAATCATCATTGATGAAGTCATCTTCGGAGTCGTCGTCTTCCTCGTCCTCATCGCCAAAGACATTCAGTGACAAGCCCGTTTCATTCTCCACGAGCTTCAGCAATGCATCCCTGTCGAGATTCTTATCGGACTCGAACTCCTGGAATGAATTCTGGATCACCGCCAGCTTGCTCTTTTGCAGACTGAAGATCTTCTCATCGACGCTGTCCTCAACGAGGATCCGCACGGAGTAGGTCTCTTTGGTCTGGCCCATGCGATAAACGCGCGCGGTGGCTTGGGCCTCGACGGAGTGGTTCCACCAGAGGTCGACCATGATGGTCCGGTTGGCGCAGGTCAGGTTCAGAGCCTGACCGCCACAGCGCAGCGAGCATATCTGTGCTGGAGTGTCAGTATCCGATCTGCGAGACCGAGGTTGGAAACTTACGAGGACTTTGACGGAGGGGTTTTGCTTGAAGGTGTCAATGGCGGCCTTCCGATCTTTCTCATTCATCTCAGCACTGCCGGCATAATAGAGAAATGTGATACCCTCCTCCTGGAGAATTCGACCGAGGATTCCGTTCAAGTCGACCCACTGGATGAAGACTGATTTGTTAGTTAGCCCAAGACTTCCTTTCCAAACCCGACGAACACCGGTATACATACTAATGATCTTGTCCTCCGGCGCCTCGTCCTTCCAGGCGACAACCTGGCGGATCACAGCATCAACCTTCCCACTTCTCGGCATCTTCATCGTCGGGTCTTGGTTCAGGAGATCCATGAGATTGCTGCCGCGCGGCAGATTTCCATTGTGATCCTCCCCCGGACGCTTCTGTGTAGTCGAACGTTGATCCATAGGCTCTGCCATTTTCTTACCAGACTCTGGAAAAGAGAATGGCTTGGCTTGACCGATGGGCTTCCCGCATCGGCTGCACTCGGGAATCTCCCTCCCGTCCAAGATCTCAAGCTTTTTCTGTTTTTCAAGACAGGCCTTGCACCACACATGACCGCATTCCGCCTGCTGTGGTTCTATGAGATCCGGGATGGTCCTTTGGCATCTGTAGCCCGGACACAAGGCTGCGTCCAGCACAGCCATGGCGTCTATGACGGCCTTTTCCGGCAGCCGGTGACCAGGAGTAGTAGAGGCACGTTTTAGATTGCTTCTCAGGTCCCATCGCTCGATTTGATCAATGAACAGGGTGGTCGTGCACCCAGCCTCACGAGCATACTTCCTCATTGATGCCACGCGTTCCGCACTCCAGAACCCTTCCTTTGCTAGATTTTCAAGAAGCAGGGGGCTGGTGACGCATTGTCGAAGTCTTATAAGAGACTCATTGAGCGCGGTCCAGCCGACTTTCTTTCCATTTCGAGCAGCTTTGTCAATGATGTGATCCCGGATGTTCCCCTTGATAGAATGGTAGATGATGTTCTCTTCTTCCGAGAACTTGACCACGATTGGAGGCAGCGCATGGGCCTTTGGAAGCTTCAACAACGTCGTTCCGAGGAATGATTGCGAGGGGGTCCTCATGATCATGACTGGTGAGAGCAACTTGCGGAGCCTCTCGTACCTCACTTCTTCCTTGATGGCGTTACGGCCCTTTCCGCCAACGTAAGTCTTCTTGAAATTTTCCATCGTTTTGACATCTGGGTGTCCGATGAACTTGAGATAGGGAAATACTTCTTCGATTCCGTTCGGCGTGGGAGTACCGGTCAAACCCCATTTGCACTCGGCCTTGAGTGCCATGACCGCGTCGAAGGTAAGATTTCGGTAGCCCTTGATCTCATGCATCTCATCAAGGACAATGCGGTGGAAGTTTGTTTGGAATAGAGCGTGATTGAGAATGGGTTTGGAATGCTCCTCGTAGTCATCTTTGTTCTTCTTCTTCCGTTTCTGGATCCCTGCCGCCTTCTTATAAGCCGACCTGACTTGAGGATAAGTGATTACAAGGACATCGGAAGAAAGGAGGGATCTCATGTTGGTAGGATTGGTCCACAGCGAGGCGACGAGGTCTGGGCAATGAACGTTGACCTCGTCGTGCCATTGCTGCGCAGCGGCCGACGGAACCACCACCAAGGTCGTGGCACCACCCGAGGCCTGGTTGTCCTTGTTGCCTGGATTCCCGACAACGAGCGCGAGAGATTCAACTGTCTTGCCATAGCCCATGTAGTCGAAGAGAAGACCTCCACTTGCTTTCTTGGCCCGCTCTATGATACATAGGTAGCCAGCGGCCACCATCTGGTGGTGTCGGAGCGCCGATGCCATCCCCTCGATTGCCCACGCGTAGTCGTCAATGTCTCTGTCTTTGTCGGAGCCTTCCTCTCCTCGCAACAGCTTCATAGTGCACGATCTACCGAATGGTTTCGTCATACTGATGACCCCCTGCACGTCGCGCTTAATCCGGGCCCTGGTATCTGCGTCCTTGGCTTCGATTCTCTCTGCGGCTGCTAGGAGCTTCTTCATCTCTGGTCTCCTCGACTTGGGGATGTCCTTGAGAAATGTACTATTCTTCTTCAAATCTCCTGTGTCGCTGGCCGTTGCGCCCTTTCCCGCGAGCTGATTGAATGTATAGTTGCCGATTGCATCGGCATCCTTCAACTGCCGCTTGAGGGCTGAATTGAGGGCTGGTTTGGATGCCGGTTTGGGTGCCAGTTTGGGTGCTGGCTTGGGTGCTGGCTTGGGTGCTGGCTTGGGGGCAGGGTTGGGCTTCCTTTTCTTCGTCGACACGCCAGTGTCTGCTGATATGTCCTTTCGTTTCTTTGCAGCAGGAGTCGTTGTCTTCCTCGCAGATGCCGCCCTCTTCTTGGTGGAGTTTACCCGGAGGGCTTCTACGGGGACCGGCATGGCATCTTGAAAGGCCTCCAATTCCTCTGCGGCGTTGATGTTCTCGGAAACTTGATCTTGGTCCAGTGCTGTGTCGATCCGCTGAATCTCCTGCTTGACGACTGACAGGCGAGTCTTGTCACCGGGCTTTTCAGAGGGCAGCCCAGTCCTCTTCTCGATCTCTGCCTCCTCGTTAATCAAATGCTCATATGCATCCATCATGGCATCTCGTTTCCAGCAGAGTTCACCAGAGGACTCCTTACCCGTGTGCCCTTTCCTCGGAAGCGGCTTCTTGTCCTCAGGATTTGGTGCAGCGATCACAGGAATTTCATGCTCGCCTTCAAGTCCCGGGGCTTGTTCCAGGTTGAGGCCAATATCGGGGGGCATTTGAGTTTCGTGGCTACGATATGCCATACCCAGCTCGTCGGTCTCGGCAGCCATACCGGTCATGTGAGCTTCGTGGTCGCGAGGCTCTTCGTTCATGTGGCTGGACTTCACAGCTCCGGGAATACTAGGCACTTCATCCCCCTCTTTGGAACGCACGGCATCATCAAGGAATGGGTGCTCGGTATCCGGCTGAGATTGACTCTCCTGCTTGATCACTGGGCTGTGCTCCTTCATATTTCCGGACACCTGCATGGTATCCACCTCGTCGTGGGTCTGCGGCAACATGGCGCTTGGTTGTGGACGAGTTTGATCTCCCATGAATGTGTAAGAGACCTCTGATAAGTCTAAGGGGCTCGGGCCCTACGGACTTGATAGTGCTGTCGTTGAAAAAGGAAGGAAGGCGAGGTAGTGCGCTCGAGAGGAATGAATGAAAGGGGCGAGTAACAAAGTGAGGATTTGATTTGCAAGAATTCGATCGCGGAGTTCATGTAAAAGGGGGAGGTCAGTCTCCAGGAAGGAGCTCTGGAAGTCGTCATAAAGCCCCAGAGGTACCCTTTTCAGTATTGGAGTGTTGGTAAGACGGTCCACGACGTACTGAATGGTGAGGTGCTCTGCTACCGTCAGACTCGATACGGTACTAATTATTGGGAGATGGGTCTGGAGCAGAATTAGGATGGCGAGAGGCTTATCGGCAGTTGGACGAGTCGACAGAAGTACTTGCGGCTTTGGATTGTAGTTGAGTAGGTGCTAGGTGGTGTTCGGAGATGCCCAGGTGTTTGGTGGAAGCACAGTTTAGTGAGAAAAGTGAAGAGGATACTGTCTGCAAAGAATCCACGGTGCTCTCAGCATTCTTGCCCCAATGGCTGAAACGAAGGTGTGAGGCCAAGGGAAAGACTTACCAAAGTGATGCTGAGGCTTGAGACCTTCAACACAGTTCTTGAAGAGCGCGCGTGGATCAAGCATGCAGGAGGCTTGATCACCGAGAGAGTTTCCAATTGATCAATCCCAAAGAGCTGCAAGCGAAAGGTTTGAATGAGTCAAGTTGAAAAATAGAAGATGGTCTTGGATAGTCCTTCGATCTGAATCAAGGAAGGATGAAATAAAGACCGACTTCTTCCAAAAGTGGAAGGAACTTCAGAAGAAATTGATTGATGTTTTCTCAGTAAGCTTATGTGCTTAAGAAGAAGCGTATTAGGTGAAACGGTTGCTTTAGGTGAAACGGTTGCTTTCCAACGAAAGGATGCCTTGAAGTGATAGAGATATGTTGTGCACTAGCCTCCGTCATGGAGGTCGTCAACTGGTGAAGTCGAACCTTTCCTTGCAGTTTGTCTACAAGGGACGTTGAAAAGAATGATAAGGATTGAGAAGTGTTGGCTTGACCTTGACCAGGTCCACAGATCGTGGATATAGGCAGGTAAAAGTACCTGGGTAGTGAAACCGAAGCGGTTGATGTAGGTTTGTAGAGAAGGCGGCTGTCATACCGAGTGCTTAAGTACTCGGCCCAGAAGGCCTCGATGGTAGAGAAAGCTACCTACCTAGGTAGGTAGGTACGTAGAGTAAGAGGGTCGACCAAGTGTCCTGAAAGGTTCCTTCCAGAAATAATATGTGCTGTCCAGCTTTCGCTTGTTTCTCACACTGTTGGGAGATAAATCAGCTCCGTATGCAATCGACTTCTCCGAGTACAACTACTAACAGCTACGCCAGATGTAGAACCAGGGGCCTAGAGCCTTCTTCGATTACAATGGACCGGGTAGCCTCGAGCAAGGTCGGTATTGTGTTTTGTTTAAAATGCTGGTCGAAGGCTAGGTGAGAGTTTGTATTACTACGTTCAGCAAGCTCTCGAACTATGAGGGAGAGGAACAGGGCACTATTCCGTATGGACCACACGCATTAAAATCTTCTCGTAGTTAAAGATGACCACTACCGGTCATCCGACGAGGTACAGGTCCTCCATAACCAAGTGGCTGTTTGCTCAGCTCCGGAACGACACAGACCTTCTGCCACTGCTAGGAGCTCCCTGCTTTCGTCTCTTGTGAGAACGCCTCATTTTATTATGGAGGATACGCTGGGATGAGCGAGGTCAGGTGGTCAGGGCAGTTGTAAATAGTAAACCTCTAGTTTGGTGTGGCGCTGGGGGCAACTGGGACAGATTGATGATATCTAGAATAGAACGATCGGTGGAAAGTCGATACAGAGGCCATACCATGAGCTTCACACTTTCCTATGGTATAGCTGGCTAGATTCGAGACTCAACTCTGGGCAGCCATACTACTATATACTGACCTAGGTAGTTTCCCGACTGCACCGAAGTTGGTATATTCTCATCTTTATGTGTAGATATATGCCATCTCAAACATTTGACTATCGCGCCCTATTCTGTAATGCGAAAAAGTGCTCGCAAAAGACCATGAAGAGACAGGACAGCAGGAGCCGGTGATTTTTAAAACATAAGTGGCTCGATGAACTTACGGAATGTGGATGATGTCTTCCTGTTCTGCCGAAGAAGGGGAGCAGATCTGCCGCCAAGAGCGCCATTGATCCTCCGGGGAAGCGTGCCGAGTAGCAGGCCTTGATGCCGGAAGTTTGTGGTTAGGGAAATCGGCAGTTATTGGCATGGCCTCCTTCATGCGGTGTTCTGCATGCCAGCGATCTGACATGGCCGTCGTTGATCGCCAGGGGCTGTGCTTTACGAGCATCCATGGATTTGCTGTCGTCAAATTGAAATACTTCAGTCGGTAGCACAAAGCAGGAACCTTGGAATGTCCGAGTCGTGCGTCTCTCATCAACTAGTTCAAAATCCCACCTTCTCGAGGATTTCCAAGACACTCTTTTTCCTTGTCATTACTCTTTCGACTCTTTCCGTGCCATCCGGTAGGACTTGAAACATAGTCTTCAACAACACCGATTGTGAATTGATACTGACATCGGGCATCGGCTACAGCGGATGCAAGCAGAGAAGAACCCCGCCAATCCGCTCGGACAGCTTCGCTGCTTACCTAGTACCCTGCACGTAAAGATACCTCCTTGGGGGCTGGGTTACCTCCTTCACAGCCACAGCCACAGCAGTGGGAAGGCATATCTGCAGACAAACAAGTCTCCTCGAATCAAGTGCACCGACTTGTCGTCGGTGGCGTCGTCGAGAAGGCCCCCTGTGAGCGAGCGCGGTCGAGGCGCTCGGCCGGACGGTCGGGAAATCACGAGATCAGTGATCTATTCAAGACGCAAGAAAAGGGCGAGTAGACTTATCGGATGGTGACAGTGACAATTTCCAATTTTCGGCCAGTGCCAGTCCTCAGGCTACACAAGGGGTGTGCGTGATTGCTACTCTTGCGGGGACAAGCAGCCGTGAGAGCGCCTAACTCTGCGCGACCGACTTCCATGATTTGACGTCCTTCACTGGTGCATCCTCAGGCTGGAAGGCAAACTTGCCTCGGTCATAGAAGTCGGGAAGAGAGGTTGTGGCAGATTCGGATTTTTTAGTAGTCTGTCTCGAGACAGGTCCCGTCGATCTTCTTGAGAGCGCTGCTACCTCACAACATTACAACTCGTCTTGGTCACCCTCTGTCATCATGGCACATGCAACCGGCGATGAGCGTGTATGGCGCCTGCAACAACTGGCTCAAGAATACAATATCGAGGACCGTGATGAGAAGACGCCCCTCTCCAGACCATTGACCACACCCTCACTCCTGACGACAAATCCCAATGACCCCGACGCTGAGAAAAAGGCAGATGATCTCCTGAGGCGAAGGCGACTCGCAAAGACTCAGGACCAGAATGGCAACAGTGGCGGAGGAACCCTGAAAAAGAGGCCCTTCACCCTCACTCGGAAGGAAAGTTTCGCCTCCAAAGAGATCTTCGACACTCTTGATGCTCACGTGGCGAATGCGGGAACACCGGTTGTGGCAGAAGCACTGCTGTACAAGCTGCGCGTGGCAGGGGGTGACCTCAATCGCGCCAACACCAAATCCAAGACACCGTTCCATCTGAGGCGGAAAAGTCTCGACGATCTCGGACGGGAACAGAGCCGCATTCTCCAGAAAGCCGTGGAGAATGGGCAGGAGGATATGGTCGCAGTGCTCGTTCCACACGCAGATCCAGAAACCCTGGACGCAGCATTACCCCTGGCCATAAGAACAGGCAACCTCAAGGTCACCGAGACCCTCTTGCGGTATGGGGCTAACCTATCACATACACCTGATGGACCGTTCCTGTTTCGGCAGATGTGCATTAATGGTGGGCAGGCTGATCTGGTCGGTCTGATTCTACGTACAGATGGCAGGCCAGCCCCAGAATGGATATCAGGTGCCATGATCGACGCCGCGAAGAAAGGGTGCGTGGGCACAGTATTGCGGCTGAGTAGGTCTGTCGCGGATGGGAGTTTCGATGATGGCGCCGCGCTCAAGGAGGCTATCTCACAGTGTCGAGTCGATGTTGCCTTGGCCATTCTCACTGGCAGCAAGCCCCCGAATAAGCAGTGTCTAAACCAGGCCTTCATGAGGGTACACACACACACGGCAATGATGCCCCCGGAGAAACTCAAGCTCACCCACGCACTGCTCCTGGCTGGCGCGGAAGGTGATGTGATATCGGCGGCGTTAGTTAAAGCCTGCGACACCGAGTTCTACGACATGATCGGCCTCCTCCTCAGCAGCGGTGCTTCCGTTGAGTTTAAGGGTGCATTGGTAATAAAGAACGCAATTGAAAGGGGGAATACAGGCTTGGTTCAGATGCTTCTGAGTGATAAAACAAACCTGAGTCCCGTCACTGCCGCTGATCTGATCGGGAAAATACCGAAGCGCATCAACCCGGAGGACCGGCGGTTGCTTTTGAGTATCCTGTTGCGCAAGGGCGCCAAAGGTGCTCCCGTAGATGACGCCTTGATCAGTGCGGTGGAGAGCGGGGACTTTGAGTGCGTCAAGCTTTTGTTGACAGCAAAATCCCTTCCTCCCGGAGAACTACAACTCAAGGGAGCCCATGAGGTTCAAAGAGGCACCCGGCATGCTGTCGCGGACGTCAACCACAAGGGTGGTCTGGCACTCCTGAGGGCCATTCAATCCGGGAACCTTCCCATCGTCAGTTTCATTCTTTCTGCGAAACCCACCTTAGAGACACGCGTCGCGGCATTCCCAAGCATCAACAAGCTCAAACCGGCGGAAAGATATGTCATGACGGAGTCGTTCCTCAACGCGGGTGTTTCCGGTCCTTGTGTCCATGCGGCCTTGCAAAACGCGATCGACGAGACGCCGCCCAGAAGGGATAACCGGCTCATCAACATGTTGCTCCAATATGATGTTGACATGGCTGACGACGGGGCGCCGCTACTGTCAGCCATTGAGCAGCAAGACACCGATCTCCTACAGGCACTCCTCATGAGGCGGCCTACAACCACTATAAATGCCTCCGTTGCATTGACAAGAGCGATGGCTGTCGAGGACCAGGACAAGCGAGTACTAATGGCAAGCTTGCTCCTTCAGGCTGGAGCAGACGGAGCGACGAATACCGTCAGCGAAGTGATGAAGAACGTAATACAACAGCAACCGACAGATATCCAGCTGCTAGGCGTCCTACTGAGGCAGGGAAACGCTGATATCAATATGGACAAAGGGGATGCTGTGGCTCTAGGTAACATCTTTTGCAATGCTCGTCCCACGAAATCTCGCTGACCAGCTGTGTAGCTGTTCGAAATGACAACCCTCAGGTGCTCGAGGTTGTTTTACAAGTGGGCAAAGTTACGGCGGAAACAATGGGTGTCGCAGTCCAAGCCATAGCCAGTATACCCTCAAGTAAGGAAAAGGCCGACAAATTAGAGTCCATCCTGAAGCGCACGCAGCAAAAGGAGATTTTGAACGGTCTCCTTGGCACTGAGGTTCAGGCTATCTTACAGTGTCCTCCTCAGGAACAGACAACGGTCGTCCTGAAGACTCTCCTGGCAGCGGGGGTCGACGTCAACGCACACAAAGCGGCTGCTCTCTGCTTCGCTGTGGCTGGCGCGAACCCAGCGATAACTGATGTACTGATGGCAGCAAAGCCAAGCCCGCAATCGTTGGCGGCAGCAATGCCTTACACGTTCAAGGTCCCCGATCAGGTGGTACGACTCGCTTATGTCCAAAGGCTTTTGGACGCCGGAGTCCCTGCAGCAGAAGCGAATAGGGCGTTGGTGCACGCTGTCAGAAAGGAAGCTGGCGACGTCGCGCTGATAAACACGCTCGTCACCAGGGCTGACACTAGCGATGGCGAAGCCTTGAGACAGGCCGTGAAGGGGGCGAATGTCCCGGTGGTGGAGCTGCTTCTTACGAGAGCGAAGCAGCACCCGGCAGCAAGGGTCAACGAGGCGTTTGCCGTGGCCACCAGGATTGAGAACAAAGATGCTCGCAGATCAATTTGCAAGTTGCTACTGAGGGCCGGCGCATCCGGCCAGATCATCTCAGACGCGCTGCTCGCTGCGGCTGGGACCGGCGATGTGAAGCTGGGAACCATGCTGATGAGCCATGGGGCTAGCGCTGAGCACCAGGATGGGCAGGCCGTGGTGGAAGCTTGTAAAGCTGGTTCGTCGGACGTTCTGAAGATGCTCTTTTCTAGTAGAACTGCTATCAGGAGAGAAACATTGGAGCGTGGCTTCCAAGCTGCTACAGAAGTGAGAGACCTGAAACAACGAGGCGACGTGTTTCGGCTGCTGCTGGACATGGGGGTTGGCGGGGAAATTGTGGACGAGCAGTTGGTTTCGGCTGCTAGATTTGGCGACAATGCTATCGACCTCGTCGGACTTCTTCTTCAGTATGGGGCCAGTCCAGATTACAAGAGTGGCGAGGCGGTCCATAACGCCACGAGATGTGCCTTCCTTGGAATTCTGGAGGTTATGCTTGCCATCGTTCCGGTGGGTGGCAAGCAACAAAAGCCATCCACCGAGACAATGGTTCGAGCACTGAAAGCCAGCTCGAAATTAAGCGGCGCACCGAGATACCAGGTTGTACAATGGCTTTTCACCGCGGGCTTGCCTGTGCGCGAGGAAGTCCACATTGCCTTGAACAAGGCCGTCAACGAGGAGGAACCAAGTACTGATCTGATCAAACTGCTCCTGGCGCATGGAGCATCACCGCTGGCGAATGGTTGCAAGACTCTGGTCGACTCCGCTCAGAACCTGCGCCCCGTTATTCTTGATTTCTTCCTGCAGGGCGAGGTTCCCGAGCATGATATTGCGTGGACCTTCTCACAAGCTTTCATACCAAGTGGCGCAGGAAGCTGGCTGTCTGAGCCAGGCTTCCAAGTGGCGCAACGTCTTCTGGAGAAGGGCGCACAAGGCGATGGTCTTGCGAAGGTCTTGATCGTGGCTATTGATCACATCGGCACCGATAAAGACGATATCGCGCTTCAGCTTGTGGACCTTTTGGTTCAATATGATACAGATGTTGATCTAAACCAGGGCGAAGCACTTACCAAGGCTGCCAAGAGTGCCAATACTCACCTTATAAGACAGTTGTTAAAGCGAAGGCCCAACTCGGAGTCGGTCTCGATGGCCTTCCCTTATGTTTTCGACCAGGACGTACCAGAGGATCAAGCGCTGGAGCTCGTTAGCCTGTTTACAGACTACCGTGACGGAGAGACACGACTGGACGCGATGTTCCCTCATCCGGAAAGCGAACCGATCATATTCAAAGTCATCTCACGGTATCCTCGTTCAATTAAAATCGTCCAGACTTTGCTTGACGCCGGATACTATCACGATCAGATGGGCAGTGCGCGGATCTTCGACAAGATTGAAGAGCAAGAACAAGTCAGCCTCCTAACATGGTGCCTCCTGCAACCACAGAAGAAAGTGAGCAGCGGTATCATCGGCCTGCTCATTGAAAGAGGGGCCAAAGTCAACTTCGAGACACGAATATCTAAGACGACCCCGCTGATGCTGGCCATCAAGGAAAGGCGTCACGACATAGTCAAAGAGCTCGTTTTCGCGGGCGCCGAGGTCGACATAGCTGATTTCACAGGCAACACACCACTGACTCTCACCACACAAATCGGGGGAGACATAGGCACGATGATGATGAAGAACGTCCTCGCTGCCGAGCCATCTCAGAATGACGGGTCTCTGCACAACGCTGCAAGAGAGCTTAATCTCCCGGCCATGCAAGTCCTGGTGGATTTCGGACATGAGGTCGACTTTCCAAGCCCTCTCCACGGCGGGCGGACGGCTCTTGGCGAACTCTGTCTCCATGCGGCAGATAGCGGAGCTTTGACTGCGGCAAATGAGAAGGCCATGGAGAAGGCCATTGCATACTTGATGAAGCAAGGCACAGATCTTAGTCTGCCATCTGATGGACGATCAGTCCTTCTCCTGGCAATGGGATCCTTGGACCCTGTCGTGACCACTCGCGCACTTCTCAAGGTTGGCTTGTGGAAGCACATCAACCGACCATTCAACCACTTCACAGATGGGGGATATACATACTCACCGACACAGTATGTCAAAAGAGTGCTTCCACAAAGCGGCATTACGGAACAGCTCCACACTCTCCTCAAGGCCAACCGGGGTGAAGACGTCTACTACGCCAACGACGGCCCCCAGCCAGAGGGCGCCACCGGACTTCCAGATGACATCGTCCGGGCCGAGCGCGAGCGGAAGACCCGACTGGAACGCATCCGGCTCGAGGCCGAGGACCACGCCCGCACACTGGCGCGCACCAGAGAGGTCGCAGACATTCAAAACCAGATACTGACGCAGCGCGCGCAGCTGGAAGACGCGCGGTCCCGCCAACAGCGCAGCACGGAGATCGAGGGCGTCCGCGCGAGGGCGCAGCTCGAGGAAGAACTCTTCAACGAGGCTGTCCGGAGGCAGCGCGCGGAGCGCGCCGCGGCGATGCAGCACCAGGCGTCGCTGACGCAGGCCGAGGTCGGGCGCAGGCGCCTCGTGGCCGAGGCGGACTTCGAGGCGGAGGGGAGGAAGCGGCTGCAGCTGCTGGAGTATGAAAGGGTCGCCAACGGCGAGAGGGCGGACCACGCGCGGCAGATGAGCGCGGTGAGGGTAGACGAGAGGGAGCAGGTCGACCGGTTGGATAGGGAGCACGACTCCAGGATCACGAACAGGATCGTGCAGCAGAAGAGGCTTGTGGAGAGCCAGAACCAACTCGCGACGAACTTGTCTGCGGTGGGGATGCCGCAGAGACAACAGATTGGTTACATCTCTGGGGAGTTGGACTGATCTTCGATGCAGGATGGGGGTGTGAGTGGATAGGTTATGGTTACGAGGGAATTTGTTTTTTTGACAAATCTCCTTCAAGTGGATGTGAAGTACACAGAAGAGTACATGTGATAATGTAGGGTACCGGTAGATAGGATGTGATTGACAGGTAGCGAGCGTTGCTCTTCCACTGTTGGATTTTGTGAAATTAACGGATCTCAAGGTATACATACCGCAACATACTGACACAGTACTACGATGATGCCATTTGTCTTCCTGGGTTCTGTCGTCATTCGATAGTGGAGTTGTCCGCCTTGTTGCAGATCTGAAAAGTATATTGTGATGAGCTTGAATTGAAGCTTGAAGTCTCTGAGTTTCTCATTTTAATGAAGAGCACTCAAGTAGTCTAGCTGTCTAGGTCACATCCGCCGCATGAACCGTTTTCCATGGATGGATCCGGGACTCCAGATTATCTCCAACAACACATTGTCTCATAGGTGGAAAGAGGTGAACGAGATGATGACTGGCGTCCTGCAGGAAGGCGACACAGCGTGGCAGGCGTGTCATGAACTGTGATCTACAGGGCGCAATCTCATCGATCCCGTCAAAGACATCATCAGAAACATGTGTGATATGGTGAACTGTGCTTCTCCCGAGAGACAATGAGAGCGATATTTTTACATGAAACGGGCAGGGGGTGGGTCACCGTTTATAAACGGTCCCGCTTTACAAGGCACGTGCAAGGGTAAGGCGACTTCCAAGGTTGTCCTGCCTGGGCTGCCTGGGGTTGACCCTAGTTTAGCCTGCCTGGCGACGGCCTGGAGCTTGGGCCTGTTCCGCCTGTGACGAGGGGGAACAGGGGGGTTGTGTGAGGGGCAACATGCAGCAATCCTGGTCACGCCAGCCAACTTGTGCCAGGGAATATGCGCTGCTCCTAATTGAACCGACGAGGGGTTTTGATTGCCGTCATTTCCATCCCAACTGCACGCCAGTCTTCTGCCCGATAGATAATAACTGATCTCGCCTCTTGGCGGTTCTACATCCTTTGCTGTTTTCTCTCTATCGTCACTTGCCGTTCATCCACTCGTTCATCCTCCATTCTTCCCTCAACCATCCAAAATAATCGAAAGCACCAACGATAAACCCCATCTGCATTACATTATGGCGGTCGGAACTGTTCTCGTTACCGGGTAAGTTTGTACACTTCCTCTGCCGCGCGATACCACCCTCCTTCTCTCCTACGCGCGTGTCCTACCGAGGTGATGGCGACACGAAGGAATGAAGCCCTCAACAGTGACTGACTCTGGGTTTGCAGTGGTACCGGCTACATTGGCTCCTTCACCTCTCTCGCTCTGCTCGAGAATGGCTACGAGGTCGTGATTGTCGATAACCTCTACAACTCCTCCAAGGTCGCCCTTGACCGCATCGAGCTCATCTGCGGCAAGCGACCCAAGTTCTACGAGGCCGATATCACCGATAAGCCTGCTCTGGACAAGATCTTCAAAGAGAACCCGGAGATTGACAGCGTCATCCACTTCGCCGCACTGAAGGTAAGTTGCGCGAGCGAGAAGATTCCCCAGTCGGGTGATCAGGAATGTGCGACGCTAACCGAAATGCACAGGCCGTTGGCGAGTCTGGCGAGATCCCCCTCGAGTACTATCGCGTCAATGTTGGCGGCAGTATCAGCCTCATGCGCTCCATGACCGAAAACAATGTCACCAACATCGTCTTCTCCTCCTCCGCCACCGTCTACGGCGACGCCACTCGCTTCCCCAACATGATTCCCATCCCAGAGCACTGCCCTATTGGACCAACCAACACATACGGTCGCACAAAGTCGATGATTGAGAGCGTTATCGAGGATCACATCACGGCTCAGCGCACCAAGCTCAAGAAGGCTGGCAAGCCTTACGAGCAGTGGAACGGCGCCAACCTGCGTTACTTTAACCCCTGCGGTGCCCACCCCACCGGCATCATGGGCGAGGACCCCCAGGGTGTCCCATACAACCTGCTTCCCCTGCTGGGACAGGTTGCCACCGGCCAGCGCGAGAAGCTCCTGGTCTTCGGCGACGACTACTCCTCCCGCGACGGCACCGCCATCCGCGATTACATCCACGTTTGCGACCTTGCCAAGGGTCACCTGGTCGCGCTCAACTATCTGCGGGAGAACCAGCCCGGCGTGAAGGCATGGAACCTGGGCTCCGGACGGGGATCCACCGTGTTCGAGATGATCAAGGCGTTCAGCAAGGTCGTGGGCCGCGAGCTGACCTACGATGTCGTTGAGAGGAGGCAGGGTGATGTGCTCGACCTGACAGCCAACCCCAGCCTGGCCAACCAGGAGCTGAACTGGCAGACGGAGTTGAAGATGGAGGACGCATGCGAGGACCTGTGGCGATGGGTCAGCAACAACCCCCAGGGTTACCGCCAGGACCCACCAGCGGAGTTGCTCGAGGCGTTGAAGAAATAATTGTAGCTGCATACCCCCCCGAAGGACAGAGTCCAAGATTACTGGAAGGAATGAAGAAATGAAGGGAGGCATTTGATTGGGGCGGCATTTACCTCGGCAAAGAAGATTAAGATTTGAGGATGAGATTGCATGTCATTCATGGACGCAAAAACTCAAGCTGGAGCATACTATAGATTTTGCTTCTACGACGTTAAATGAGTTATGGAACTTTTTTTATGCATACCATACAGGTTTATAATGGAATAAAAAATCATTGCAGAATTCACATGGTGTGGGTGTGTTGCAACCATGTGAAGTCGAATACATTGACCCAACTCTTAGATGATGATCTTGGCCTTGGTGCGGTTCAAATGTTCCCGATGGTATCTGGAGTAGGTACTGAGTATCTACCTAGGTAGGCAGTTGGAACAGCCCCAGCCCTGGATAGATTGTCCTCACACCCATGGTCGCAGGCACCGTTACCAACACCCGGACTTCTTGATGCGGGTATACGGAAATAGAACCATATGGGTATATCTCTGCGGAGCTTACTTCCAGTCCTTTGTCTTCATGAATGCGGCAAGATGGTGTTCTTTGTTGGTAGGAAGACGAATGGCATTTCCTGAGCTTCTATGACTCGAAGGGCCCACAGAAGGTGTTGGTCTGTCATCCGCTCCGCTCAGTTGGTCCAGGCCCGGGGAAGGAAATCATTCTGCTATCTGCTCTCTTTGGCATGAGGCACCTCGGACAATACGGGGTTTTGGAAGCCAGGCTGACCGTTATGTGCAAGACCGCCAGATTTATTGGGAATAATTGGACGAGGGTACTGGGGAAGTTGAACCCATAGTATGCCTTCCAATGTTGACGCTGCTCTTGACACAGCGACCGTGTTCTCGGCTTGTGACTGTATAATCACTTAAATATATTGGAGCCCCAGGATTGCATATTGGCAGGTCAAAGAGTGGTGAGGAACGGTTTCATACCCTTGTCTGGAGACTCGACCAATAGCATAGACCGAGGTAATCATGTTCTGTTCAAGGGTTCGGTAAAGTGGATGATATTTGTATATCATGTTGCACGTGCAATTTCACATGCGCCAGGGTAACACACAGGTATATAAGGGCAACTACAGAATTTAGTGGTTCAAGAATAGGGCCCTCGGGGATAATAAAAACCATACTCTTCTGAAGTAACAGCGCCGTAGCCTGAGGTTCTAGCGTGGAATGGTGGCTGATGATGCTATGCCAAAGTATGCTTCCACCCAGATGACACCCAGCCTGAAGCGACGCGGAAGTAAAGGCCTGACACGCTCATATTAGGTACCTTGACCTTGAGAGTAAAATGCGCTACTACCTCAGGGCCGGATAGTTCCGAACTTTAGTCCTCTGTATCTTGATCTGTACTCCGTAGTGTCAGCCATGTCGAAGTCCATCATCAATCACCAGCCGGACCAGTAATGAACATACACGATTGCCCAGGTAGGTTGATAAACTGTCTGTAGGGTAGGGTTAGGGTCACTTACTAAGCAGCGTGGTCCCTGTCCCACTTTATAGCGGCGCCCAAGGCTGCCCCCCCTGGCTTGACACGCTCTGGGCTAGACGCGTCTCCCAGGCTCCTGGTCATCGTCGCCGGTTCCGTCGAATAATCAAGCAGAAAGAACAAACCAGGCTCTGTCTTGTCTCGTCTTGTCTTGACCTTGTGTCACAAAGGGACGTTGTTTGCAACGTTCAATAGTGTGCAATCATTCGCCGTTTTCGCTGGAGAACAAAGGCAGCATTGCGCTATGCTGATTCCCGGCCACACGCGACACCAGCTTTTCTCGACCAATCCTTGGAATCCGCCTGTCCTTCGAGGCCATCACCACCGATATCAACACGGACCCTTGACTCCAGCGTTGACGGTTGACCTCGACCCGACATACAACAATATTATCATCACATCCCCAGAGCAAAAGCACATTCGATCATCTCGATGTCGTGAGACCCCAAATGTCATCGCTCTCTATTTGCGCATTTGATTTCACTTCCCTCGCAACCTCTGCATTGGCGCTGTTTCAGTCTGCTGCGCATCTTTCATCCATACCTTCAAATTTGTGCCACGACGTCGAATCTTGACGAAGCTCATCGGTCAAAATACTGCCCTGATTCCTGATTACCAAAGTGAGCAAACTCTTTCATTTCATCGAATCTGAGGCTCTCATCGAGATCAAGGTGCCATCAGTCAACTTCTCACCTCTCACGAACTCTCACCCGACATCTCCGTACTCACTTCCATCTCATCATATCATATCACTGAGATCGACTTCGTCTCACTGCATTGCCACCACGAAACAAGCTAACTAGTAACAGAGAGCCTTGTTTCTCCAATTGCCACAAACAGTACCATCATCTCTCACATCACTTCTCTCTCCTTACCATGCCACCTAAACGAGGTAAGCCCGCAGGCCGCCGCAGCACTTCTCGAGCACCATCTCGCGCTCGTGGAACACCTGGTCCATCAGGCCTCGACGGTTCTCGCGAAACTACCCCCAGCTCCGAGTCTAGGGTAAGAGTTCAGAGGACACCAGGTCCTGCCAAATACAGTACCTCCTATGGGTCTCCGTCGACTCTGACCGCTATCCGGCGTGTCAATACCGGGAGTGCCATCGGCTCGATCGGCAGTGCCCTTGATGATGTGCAGACCGCCGACGAGGAAGACCGCCAGAACCACGCAACTAGATTGGCTGCAGAGGCCAAAAGTAGGGGCGAGCCTGCACCCAAACAGGCTCCTCCCGCGCGGGAAGATGAAGAGAATGATCCAGAAAATAATGGGGACGATGGGGACGATGGTGCCGACCAGGCATCACAAGCTATGCCGCCTCCACCTCCGCCTGCGCCTCGTACGCGTCAGTCTCAACGAACCACCACAGTGGCCTCCAACAATCAACGTAAGTCCGGTCAATTTTTCGCTATTGACCAGCGATGAAATCTACATACCTGTAACAAGCACCCGGTATGCTAACGGTATCCTGCAGGAGTTACACAAGGATCCAGAGCCGCATCCGTTCAAGCAGGCTCTTTCCGGCCAGGCACCTCAGATGCGGACACCGTTTCCAATGCAGGGCGTCTTGGCTCAGAGCCACTCCACTCCGATGCTCCTTCCTATAGGAGTTTCATTGAGGAAAGTGAGCTCTATGGAGGCGCAGATGTTACGACACCTAGTCGTACCCCATCTCAACCCGTCAATAAACCGGCGATTTTGAAACCTCCTCCGCTGCCTATAAATGGGCTTCGACGATCTCCCCGTCGACAAACACAGCAGCAGCAGCAGCAGCAGCAACAGCAGGAGCAGTCACCATCCCCCACGCGAGTTGCAGCTCCTGTCGCTGCCAGCACGGGCGCGGAGAGAGTGGGAAGCGTTTCTCCGAGCCCAGCTAAACCAACCACTCGTGGAATCCAGCAACCCCAGGTCCCTTCTAATGTGTCTGATTCGATTGATGAAGATGATGAAGAGGACCCACTGCTCAATCCGACGCCGCGCGGATTGCGAACTGCTCGACGCTTGCCGGCAATGTCGCAGTCCCCGCCTCGACAGCAACCTGTTCTGACAGCGGGTATTAGAGGGATCGAACAGTATATTCCACAGAACAGAAACGTGGAATCTGCGTCAAGCGCATCAGACGACAGCGATGAGGATGTTATTCAGGCTCCAGGGGTGTCTGGAAACCGTACACAAAATACAGTTGGGGTGACGAGGCAGCCTCGATTGCCCAACCCCTTGCAAGATGCCAGGTCTTCTGGCTTGCGATTGCCTCGTCCTGATTATACTGGCTTCAAGACGCTACCTGAAGCTGCTGCGGCCGCCAACGGCTCTGCTTCAGGTCCTCGCAATCCAGGTGCTTCAGACCAGTCAGTGTTTAACAGGTTTAGAAGTCCCTCTCCTGCGGCCTCTTCTCCTGGTGGCACTGGTCAGTCGTCTCAGCAGAGTACTCTTGTTGGGTCTACAAGACCCGGTGGATCTTTCCCTGGAGGAGCTGAGGGCGTTCCAACCGCCGGTCTTGCCACAGGCTCCCATAATCCGGCCACTGCGGGACAGTCAGCATCTGCTCGGTTCAGAAGTCATTCTCCTGTTGCCGCGCCTATTGCTATCAATGGCCAGTCACCTCAGCAGAGCAACGTTATTGGCCCCGGGCGACCTGGCGTTTCTCTCCCTCGACTTGGTGTTTTTCTCCCTCGAGCTGAAGGTGGCTCGACCGCCGGCTCTGCTGCAGGCTCCCATGTCACGGCTACTTCAAGACTGTCAGCTCGGCTGAGAAACCCCTTCGCGCCTAGACCAGCTGGTAACAGTTCTGGGGGTCAGGCATTGCCAAGAGTTGATGAAGGAAACAGACAGCAACCAAGATCTGATAAGGGCAGACCGAACGGAGCTGTTCCAGCCGCCCCAGCCGCTCCGGCTGTCCCAGTCGTTCCCGTTGCCCCCACTACGCGAGGTGCAGCTTCTGCAGCTTCTGCAGCTTCTGCAGCTACTCCTGATGTAAGCAGAGACGAGAGTCTGCGCACCAGGGCCATAAGATGGTTCCGCTGGGTCTTCAACCTCAGAAACTGGCCACCAAGGCTGAGAAGGGCCTTGGAGTTCTACGGGTTGCTGATCCTCTTGTGCTGGGGTTTTCTCATCATGCTGGAAATCTGTTTACCGACCAAGCGGTGGGAAGGCATTCAGGTCGGAAAGGACTATATGTACTATGGCATGTCCCTGGAAAATTGGAGGCAGAACATCCTGCAATTTGTCCCGTGGATCGTCCTTCATCCATTTGCCGTGCTTACGGGGAACTTGGACTACGCCGACTTCCGGGACCAACTGTCAAGGATGGAGCTCAAAGAGCATTCCAGCGACATCAGACTGAAGTCAATTGCGGCGGCCACGAACCAGATGCGAAGGGTCCTCCCAGAGCTCATCAAGATCAATGTGGGAGAGCGCAGGGGCGATTGGACCATTGATGAATGGTTCTGGCACGTGTTAAACGAGGAAATGACCCAGGGAAGCTTCGTGTGGTCATTATTGACAGTTACCAAATCCGAGAACGGCTCTTACACCATCTCGGACCCTCACTGGGACGCCATCAGGCAGCGCATACAAAATGAGCAATTGCTCCTCTCCGACCGTCCAGCGTCTGGGGAAGATACGCTCGCCCTTAGTAACGAGGTTATGAGCTACGTGGAATTATCTGTTTCCCAGGCCTTCCGAGATTGGCTAGTTCAAAACGAAAGAGATGTGAGAAGGGTGACAGGCAAGGACGAGAGTACTCCTAGCGCAACTTACAAAGACCTCTATGGCGACGTTGAAAAAATTGTTGCTGAGCGTCTCAATGCGATGGGTCTCCAGGAAGGCGTGGTCACCAGGGATGTGTTCATCGAGAAGATGGAACATGAAATCGACCAGCGGGAGGCTTACATCAAGAAGGAGATGGAGCACCTGAATACAAAACTTACACAGGCTTTGGGCATCGCCATGGATGCGAAGAACTCCGTCGACATACCCGCTGGACTGAGCCGTTATGAAGTCGCAGAACTTGTGGATGAATCGGTCCGTCGAGCCATCGCAGATGCGCAGCTTGAGGCCATGGCAAAGGGTTCCATAAAGTCGCATCTTAACAACGAGCTGAACCAGCGCAAGAACTACTTCAGTACTATCCGCGGCGCCGTTGTCGATCCTAAGCTGACCTCGGTTACATATGATTGGAGAACGGAGCAAGTTGTAAAGCAGGAGACGGGCTGGAGCATATGGTGGCGCGAAAAGACGAATCGACCAGTGTTCCGCGAAAGCGGCAAATTCTCCGGTTTGCCCTTCGCCCCCTCCTTCGCGCTTGACAAGTGGGAGGAAGATGGCGAATGCTGGTGCGCAGGACATGGCGATGCCGAGACCAACAGGCGTATAGCCGACCTCTCTATCTTCACCGCTGAACCCGTGGTCCCACAGCACCTAGTTGTCGAGCACATCGGCCGCGGTGCGACCTTTGACCCAGAGGCCATGCCGAAGGACATCGAGATCTGGATCCAGCCGCCGTCCGACAAGAGGGCGCGCACACTGCACGACTGGAGCTCGAAGAAGTTTGCGGACATCAGGCAGGGCCCGGGCGCGAAGCTTGTCCAGAGGGGTTTCCTGAAGGTCGGAGAGTTCCGGTACGACTCTGGCGTCGGCAAGGGCGAAAGCCAGGTATTTAAGCTCTCGGACGAGCTGCTGGGCATGGATGCCCAGACGCGACAGGTCTTGGTCCGCGCCAGGTCGAACTATGGGGCCGAGGACCACACCTGTTTCTACCGGCTGAGACTGTTCGGCGAGGAGGGGAGGGGCAAGAACGGGGTGGCTTGAACTAGGGCGTATATTGCATGAATTGATGGCGTTAGCAAGGAAGGACGCACGGCGTTGGATGATGATACCCCATATGCTTGGGTTTGATGCTATTTATACTTTGTCACTTATTTGACACCGAAATGCGACCGACGTAGGGGAGGTTATTTCACACTTAGCGACCTAGGTAGTGACGAAATAAGTTATTCCACAACCGACCGGTACATGGGACGTTGTCATAATCGGGACGGTGACAGGAACTCTCTCTACCATTCACAACAAGACGAGCCACTCGTTGGATGAGTGTGCACAGGTATACTGCCATTGCTAACAGTTCAGCCCTTTTGCGCCGTATAGAAAGTCTACCGTATAGGTGTGTCCAAATTGGACGATATATGCTCTATGAACAAGTCTGCCCGATCTACGGTTTCACGTCGTCCAAAACTCCCATCCTCAAGTCTCTACCACTGCTACCGGTCCCTTCCTAGTCGTTCTTCGTTGTCCTCTAGTAACTCGTACGCCGGCCTGAACCCTTCGGTCTCGTCTTCCCGCTTCAGCAGAGGGTTTGGATGCGTATCCTTCGTGCCGCCTAATGATGTATACCCTTGGTCATACAGGTTCAGATACGGGATCCCTAAATGTCGTATGAACTGCAAAAGAAATATCGTCAGCGCGAAACCTCCCGCATAGCGATAGGACAGCAAGACCACGTACCGCCCAGATCTCCGCATAATGCCAGTCGATCACCGGGTGCACGCGCATGAACTCGGGCCAGTCCCGGTCCGTCTGGTCAAAGTGCGTCAGGCTCGCGCCGTGCGGGTCCGTCCTCCTGGTGCCGACGAAGACGGCGCGCAGCCCCGGGCGCTCCCGCAGGTAGGCGGCGAGGGCGGCGCGCATGGGCAGGGCGTAGCGGCACAGGTCGAGGTGGTAGCGGGCGGCGGACGCGTCGACGAACGAGTCGACCTCGGCGAAGGGCTGGGGCGACACGATGTAGACGGACTGGAGGGCGGACGGGAAGGGCTGGGGCGTGCCCGGGCGGACGGGCGTGGGGGGCGCGGGCGTGTTGGTGGGGATCTGGGACGTCAGGATGTCTTGGGTGTTGTTGTTGTTGTTGGTGGTGGTGTTGGGTATCGTCGTGGCGGATGGTGAGTTCGGAGGAGAGGAGGAGGGGGAGGCGGAGGAGGTGGATTCGTAGTGGCGGGGGAGACAGGCGAGGATCAGGACGAGCAGGACTAGGCAGTCCTTCCCGCCGTTGTAGGAGAGCGAGAGCTCCTCGAAGCTGTGAGATGTCAGCATCCAGTCTGCCCGGGCGTGTGACTGCCCGCTGGCTCGGGACCGCGCAGGATCCGGCCCGGCGCATACCTATATCTATCCAGTGCCTCGTCGATGACGCCCACTGCGTCCCTGACCTGGTCTTGTAAGTCCCGCAGCAGCTTCGTGTCCACGTCCTCGGCCAGGAAGGCGTCGACCTTGGCCTGCAGCTCGAGGCAGACATGGCGCATGGTGGGGGTTGAGGACGTGTCTATTGGTGTTCCGACCCCGCCATTGGGACCACCCGGGGCCGCACTGCCGTTGGCGGCATGGTTGTGAAGCATCGCGAGCTGGTGTCTGCCTTTTTACCGTCTGCTGTATATGGTATATATGTCCCCGTGGGCAGCCGAGCCATGGACCAAGATGAAGAGGAGAGGAGAGGAGAGGAGAGGAGGATCAGGATTTATTGAACCCTTGTCAGGCAGTCGACGTGGTCAGATAATCCAATGCGGCACGGAAAGTCAAGCAGTAGTAAGCTGCGCAGTCCCGAATAAGCCACAACGGTAACAAGTAGTCTATCTACTGTATGGTGGACGGACTCCGCCGGCCTCGGCTGCAGCGGGCGGCGGGCGCTGGGGGAAGATCGGCGTTTTGATGGAGAGCTTGTTGGAAAGGATCAGGGGTCCAGTATTTCCACGACGTTCGACTGATTACTGTGCTGTGACTTGACTCTCAGTCTCAGTTTCAGTCTCAGTCAGTCTTAGTCTAGCCTCAGTCTCAGTCTGTGAACCCTGAGTAAGCCGTGCAGATGCGCCGGGGTATCTATCTTTTTGAGAGGTTGTCTGGAGATAATTCAAGGGCTATGAAGGGCTATGAAGGCTATGAACGGCTATCTTGTTGGACGGCTTGTGGTAAACGGGAGTCCACCTGTTTCTCCTTTTTGTCTCCCACGGCGGTCGTTTCATACGAAGTTCAACAGCGAACTAAAGTAATCTGCCGTGATGGTGAACAATACCCCAGTACATTCTTAACAACCTTGGAAGCCATTCCAGACTATCTTATCTTTATTTTCGAAAGGCTGGAAGAACTCTGTCTGTGTGCTGTTGCACAGGCAGGCAATTCCTGGAAGAGCACCCTTAGATCGCGTATAATTGCTAACGTCACATTTGTCTTGTCGCGCGAAAATAGTCTAAATTCTTGGCCGAGAAGGTCGGATCGAGTATTGTTTCGACCCATGTGAAAGTGTTTGCTGCTGGCGTTGAGTGGTCGCCAAATAGCGGCCGGCAAGTTCTGCGCCATTGCCTGCCGGACCACTTATTCAATCCACACCAGTGCTTTTCTCTCTGGAAATTTTCTGGACGAGACGCGGACCCTGACTTCGCTTTCCCCAGAAATCACATCGACACCACCCTCGCCCTCTCACCATTCGTGCGTGGATATACAATGCCGGCACGCACAAAAGGCCCAAAACGGCCTTCCAAGTCGTCCAAGACGTCCAGGATAGACGACAAGACCCTGAAGCGAAAGAGGGAGAACGATGATCACGAACGATTGAAGAAAGCCATCGACGAGATCGACCCAAAGTCCGATAAAATAGTCAACTTCAGCGATTTGCCCCTCTGCGAAGCCACGAACTCTGGCCTGAAGGCCTCCCACTTTGAGACCCTCACCGATGTCCAGGCCCGCGCCATTCCCGCCGCCCTGAAGGGCAACGACCTCCTCGCCGCAGCCAAGACCGGTAGTGGCAAGACCCTCGCCTTCCTGATCCCCGTACTCGAGAAGCTCTACCACGCACGATGGACGACTTACGATGGCCTCGGCGCACTCATCATTTCCCCGACCCGCGAGCTGGCCGTGCAGATCTTTGACGTGTTGCGCAAGATCGGACGGTACCATGACTTCTCCGCCGGTCTGGTCATCGGCGGAAAGAGCTTGAAGGAGGAGGCTGAGCGGATCGATCGAATGAATATCCTCGTCTGTACACCGGGGCGAATGCTACAGCACTTGGACCAGAGTTTCGGTCTGAAAGTCGACGATTTGCAGGTCTTGGTGCTCGATGAGGCCGACCGTTGTATGGACATGGGTTTCCAGGGTGCCATGGATGCGCTGGTAGAACATCTGCCGCAGACAAGACAGACGATGCTTTTCAGTGCAACACAGAGCAAGAAGGTCTCTGACCTGGCTCGACTCAGTCTCAAGGACCCCGAGTACGTCTCTGTTCACGAGGCTGCCGAATCCGCAACACCGAACTCCCTCGAACAACACTACATCGTTACACCACTTTCCGAGAAGCTGGACACTCTGTACGGTTTCATAAGGTCGAGTCTCAAGAGCAAGATCGTCGTGTTCCTCTCCTCTGGAAAACAGGTGCGATTCGTGTACGAGACTTTGCGACAGCTCCAACCAGGTATACCTTTGTTACATCTACACGGGCGACAGAAGCAGGAGGCAAGAATGCGGATTACACACCAGTTCACATCAGCAAGGCACTCGTGTCTATTTGCGACGGACGTTGTAGCCCGAGGTGTTGATTTCCCTGCAGTCGACTGGGTGATCCAAGTCGACTGCCCCGAAGATGCGGATACGTACATCCACCGAGTCGGACGAACAGCGCGATATCAGAGCAAGGGCCGTGCAGTGCTTTTCCTTGACCCGAGCGAGGAGGAAGGCATGCTGAAGAGACTCGAGCAGAAGAAGATCCCAATACACAGGATCAACGTGAAGGAAGGCAAGAAAAAGAGCATCAAGAATCAGCTGCAGAGCATGGCCTTCAAGCAGCCAGACATCAAGTACCTGGCTCAGAAGGCCTTCGTGACCTACGTCCGGTCAGTATATCTACAGAAAGACAAGGACATATTCGACATGAACAAATTGGACCTGGATGCATATGCAGCCAGCCTGGGACTTCCCGGAACACCGCAGATCAAAATGCGCAAGGGCGAAGACATGAAGAAGATCAAGAACGCACCAAGGATGAACCTGACAGACACGGAGGAGGACACAGATGGCGAGGGCAAGAAGCCCAAGAAGGACGAGGTCAGAACGAAGGTGCAGAAGATGTTCGATCGTACGAACCAGGATGTCCTGTCAAGCCATTACCGCAAGATGGTGGGTGGAGACGACGACGACGACGACATCGACAATTTCCTGGTGGCCAAGCGTGTATTGAACGACGACGACCTGGACAAGGCTGCACAAGAAGGCATGACGGAGGATGGCCAGGTCAAGGTTGTCGACTTCGGTGGCGATCAGCAATTGATAATCGACTCCAAACGACGCGAGAAGCTCCTCAAATCCAAGAAGAAGCTCCTCAAGTTCAAGGGCCATGGCCAAAAGCTCGTCTTCGACGACGACGGCATCGCGCACCCCATGTACCAGATCGTCGACGAGGACGAGTTCAAGCAGCAAGGCCCCGTGGAGGAGATGCGGCGGCAGTTCGTCGAGGAGGAATCCGGCAAGGTACAGGAGGCGGATATCGAAGACAAGGAAACGGCGAAGCAGAAGAGGAAGGAGAAGAGGGATCGCAGGAAGGCGCTGGAGAGGGAGGAACGTGGCGAGGGGTCGGGGCCGGCTGGGCCTGTTGCACAACTGGAGGGCGGGGACGACGATATGGACGATCCTCTGGCATTGCTGCGGTCCTTGCCTACTTCCGGTGGTGGTGACTACAGCGAGAGCGACGAGGAGGATGCTAGACCTGCTGCGAAGAAACAGAAGAAGTGGTTCCAGAACGACTCGGATGTCGAGGACGACCAGCAGAAGAAGAAGAAGAAGGTCAAGAAGGACAAGGGCAAGAAGGTCATTGAGGCCAACGAGCCAGAGACACTCGAGGATCTTGAGGCTCTGGCTGCCGGTCTCCTTGACTAGTATGTAGTAGACAGCGGGTGTCTCATCTGGGTTCCTTATCTCCAGGTGAATTTCGGATATTCGAAGTAATAAATACACAATTCGACAATGGGTCAACTCCCCGATACACACATGTCCAGTCTGACAGTCCTGCTTCTCATGAGTGACACCGACATCAAGCGACCTCACTGGTTCTCACACTCGCTCTGAAGATAGAGGACCTGTAATAGACTTGGCATTCATGAAGGTCTTCTAAGACAACCGCACTCATTCATAGCTTGCCAACACTCTTCAACCCCCTCTCACCGTCGACGAGCACACACCACCCGTCATGACCGCGCGTGCCGCCCCCAAACCCAGCCACGACGGCCCTGAAGCCCTTCCCGCCGACCTGGGAATCCGCACCCCCGCCCTCGCCCTCGCGCGCGAACGCCAGCACCTCGTCGTCAAAGGTGCCCGGCTGCAGCCAGACGGCGGGGATGCCGAGGCTCTTGGCCTCCTCCAGGACCCGGAGCGTCGCGGCGGGGGGCGTGATGATGGAGACGGACGTCTCCCTGGGGCTGGGCAGGGCCGAGAGGGACTTGACGGCCGGGACCTCGGCGGGCCTGCCGCCCCCGGGGGGCAGGGAGGGGACGGCGATGGACGGGGCGGTCGGGTTGATGGGCGTCGCGGGGATGTTGTGGTGGAGGTACCAGGCGAAGACTGGGTTCGGGGTGTTTAGTCACGCTGGCGGCTAGTCTGGTACCGGTGGTAAGCACTGGGCTGTGGGCTTACTCTTGTGGCCGAACTTGGCTGTGTTGGAGGACGCTCCGACGACGGCGAAGTGTTTGGACGAGAAGAATGTCCTCATGGAGGCTTCGGTGCTCATGGTGGGCGAGTTTGGAATGGGGGATCTCACGGGACTGGGATGGTATATGCTGGGATGGGTTGATATAGTATAGTATGTAGGAATAATTGATACTTGGGCTAGATCAAATCATGTCATGCAGATGCATAGATATCTCATTGTTAATGAGCCGCATCTGCAGGTTCACATGTAGGCCCCACGTTTTCACGAGGTCCAGTGCCGTGCCGAGCTGGTGTCAACGGTCTCCCGGGGGTCTCACTCTCACGTCATCACCCGGGACGGCGATTCACCGGTTTTAATACCTACCTAGGTACTTAAGTAGGTAGGTATGCATGACTTCTAGGTTGTATCACCATCATCTCGTGTAGATTGAGGTCCATGGAGAAACGGCAAATATCAAACATGAGCGTGTAGGCATGGGAGGATGGGACAAATTGGGCGACGCGTAGTTTGATGAATAGAAGAAGGAAGTGATTACAGTTATATATATTGAAGTATATATCTCTATAGACTCTATATGACGCACAGAGACATATATACTACCTACCTAGGTAGGTATGCAGTATTCCTCACAGGTAGTCGGTTCCACATGTAAAACGGTGAAGGGATGGATCAGGGTGCTTCTTCACCGTCCGGTTGCCCAGTCAGCAGTCAGTGTGTGCCAGCCCCGTTAATTAATAGCAGTATCCATCTGTAACTGTGAACCTTGAAAGACAGTAAGACGGGGCTGACTGACTGGCCCTGGATGGCCTGATGGCCCCCAGAGAAACAGCCAGCACAGCACAGACCAAGGGGGCCCATAAACAAGGTGGTTGACGAGACCGCTCTTCTCCATTATTTGTTGAAAGAACACTGTCCAATTTCCATTCTCAACCCCAGAAAACACCATCGCCAACCTCACCGTCCTCGATTGCCTACCTGTCTCCCAAGTACCTGCAGTCTTCTAATTACCCACAATGGTGAGTTTTTCTCTGGTTATACGAGTCTCCCCGAGTGCCTGGTTACCCATACACAAGCAATTGCGGCTATTGGCCGTGGAGGAGATGGAGGAGTTGGAGGAAGGGCTGGCAGCATCAAACCAGGGGAACATCGATCAAATCCAAGCCGCGGGGTCGCTTAGCGCCCGCAAATCCCCCCAACGGGATGGGATGTTGCTTGGTTGAAGCACTTGTGTCACGCCGTTGCGACAGGCAACAACAAGCGGCCGACCCTGTGCACTTTCCGGCCACCGCATGTCGTTACCCCCTTTGGCTTGCTGTGTGTTGCGCTGCCCAAGCACCACCATCTCCAAATCTCCAGCCACCACAACCTTGGAACCCTTGGAAACCTTGGAACCTTGGAACACACAACAAACACAGCCAGCAAACATTAATTGCACCACTGCACCCATTTTCCACACATATACAATCTTGCGACGGCTGAAAGTCAATTTCTACCGTCTTGCTACCACTCATTGCTTCACCGCAATCAACCTGCAAACCGCAACCATGGCCTCCTCTTCTAACTTCGATGCACAGGCTTCTACCAACTACAAGGAGGCTTTCTCTTTGTTCGACAAGCGCGGCAATGGCCGTGTCACCCTCGACAACCTCGGCGACCTTCTGCGCGCCTGTGGCCAGAACCCTACCATGAACGAGATCCGGGAGTTGGAGAAGAGCGTCGGTGGTGATTGTGAGTGTTTACTCCCGCCCCAGCCACCGTGTTTACACCCGACGTCAACAACATCGCGGCCCAAGACACCTACCGCGCGAAGCACCCAGTCCACAACTTGCGAACGCACATCACACCACCTAAGTGATTAGAAGAAAGAAAACAAGATGAAATAGGCTGACTGTCCAATCTTTTACAAAACTACAGTCGACTTCGAGACCTTCCAGCGCGTGCTGAACCGCCCAGGCGGCTTCCGCGACCCAGGCGAGCCCGAGGAGTACTGCCGAGGATTCCAGGTCTTCGACAAGGACATGACAGGCTTCATCGGCGTCGGCCAGCTCAAGTACATCCTGACAAACCTGGGCGAGAAGATGACGGACGACGAGGTGGACGAGCTGCTCAAGGCCGTCGACACTAGCTCTGGACAGGTCAACTACACTGGTGAGTGTCCCGCTCGGCCCCGAGACGATACGGTTTGTACCGTACCGATGGGAACGAATTACTGACGGAGGCTTGACACGCAGATCTCGTCCGGACAATTCTTGCGAACTAGACAGGAGGCAAGCGAAAGAGGGTGGTTGGTGATGCGTTGCATTGCGTTGTGTTGTGGATGATGGACATGGTATATGGACATAATACATGTATTTTGAGGGCTGGCCGGCGTTTACTGCTTTTGTTACTCACGAGGAACGATGTGTTATGGGGCAGGACGTTGGGTACCCCGGATTCGTCCTTGGACCATGATAGCTCCAGGAGTACGACCAAATCAGGTAGATGAATATCAGGGCCACCAAGGCTCGTCAACAGTAATATTGATCCTCCTGGGACATACACAGTATCTAGGCGATCTTGCATTTGCCGGTTGGCAGGACGGTTGGATCCTACATGGGCCCAACTAACCCCAGCCTCCTCAAAGATGGATTGGCAGCTCCTGAGGAGGTCAGTTGATCCGGATGTTTGTACTGTGTACCCAACTATGGAGGTAGGAGGGCCACAGGTGATGATGAGGATGGAGACGCCAAGACCGTGCGTGTATGCCATCTTCAGTCGGCTTGGCTACCTTTTCGTCCTCCTTCATTGTTCACCCTTCAATCAAATTCATTGTAATGTCCACGGGCCCCTGTGTTACTAGCATTGAGTTTACCGCCAGAACCATACGGACAAAGTGAGTGCCCAGGTGTGCTTTGGTGCCTGCATGCAGCGTCGCGGGGAACCCCTGGACACTTCAATTGATCGGCACCCCGCACTGCCCGCCCGCGTCACAGGCTCACAGCTTCCCCATTTAGCCACAGCGGCAGAGCGGCAGACAGCTGCCAGCTCGTCTCCCCACGCAACAATACGTCGTACCACCTTCAACCTGGCGCCTACCCAACCTTCAACACGAAATCCAAAGCCCGGCAATCTGCATAATAGATCTGCCCTCCTCTTTACCACCTCCTTCCTCGTTTTCCTCCTTCTCTCCCTCATTCTGGCTATCCCAACTGCCATTCCGCGCATCTCGCTGCTCGCGACACAGCTGCGGTTCGCAAGGCTTCGTGGCGTCGGCCAGTCTCCCGTCTTTGCCACGGCTACATACTCGACGTACAAGCCGTCAGTCACGCATCCTCCATACATGATGGACAAGTACAAGAAGCCCCCTCAGGCACCGCCAACTTTCACTGGCACCAAGGACAGCATCGTCTCGGACACCAAGGCCCTATGCGACAGGAGCCGTAAGGTCCTCGATGACCTCGTTGCCAAGATCCCCGCCGACGACTCCTCCAAGACGACATTCCAGAATGTCCTGCTACCCCAGATCTACGATGAGAACCAGGCCGGTCTGAGTTCTCGGATCCTGGGCTTCTACCAGTATGTCTCGAGCGACTCCGAGCTGCGTGATGCTTCGACCGAGGCCGAGAAGATCCTGGACGAGTTCTCGATCGAGATGGGCATGCGGGAGGATGTCTTCAAGCTCGTGGACGCGGTCTACCAGAAGAAGGACAGCCTGGGCCTCGGTGGAGAAGACCTGAAGTTCCTCGAGAAGGAGCGGAAGAACTACATCAGAAACGGGCTGAGCTTGCCCAAGGGGCCCCAGAGGGACCGCTTCAAGGAGATAAAGAAGAGGCTGAGCCAGATCCAGATCGAGTTCACAAAGTCACTGAACGAGGAGAACGGTGCTATCTACTTCACGCGTGAGGAGTTGGACGGTGTGCCTGGGGACCTCGTCGATAGCTGGGAGAAGGGAACCGGAGAAAATGAGGGCAAGATCCGCGTCTCCTTCAAGTACCCCGACCTGTTCCCCACTCTCAAGTTCGCGAAGAACGCTGAGACGCGGCGGAAGCTCTTCGTTGCCAACGAGAACAAGTGTAACCAGAACATGCCTCTCTTCAAGGAGACCTTGCTGCTCCGCGATGAGGCTGCGCGCCTCCTTGGCTACCCGGATCACGCTACCTTCAGGATTGAGGATAAGATGGCCAAGACGCCCAAGACGGTCAATGACTTCCTGGGCAATCTGCGAACTCGTCTGGCACCTGGTGGGAAGAAGGAGATAGCACACCTCCTGGAGCTCAAGAAGGCAGATGTCGAGGCCCGGGGAGAGAAGTTTGATGGCAACTATTATCTCTGGGACCACCGCTTCTACGACCGCTTGATGATCGAGAAGGAATACAGCATCGACGAGAACAAGATATCGGATTACTTCCCCTTGAAGCAGACCGTGGCTGGCATGCTGAACATCTTTGAGAAGCTGTTTGGATTCGTATTTGTCGAACTCTCCCCTGAGGACAAGGCAGCAATCAGCCCCACAGGCAAGGCGGAGGATATTTCCTGGCACGAGGATGTCAAGCTGTTCTCCGTTTGGGATGACGAGGCCGAGGGCAGTGACTTCGTCGGGTACCTATACCTAGATCTTCACCCTCGTTCGGGCAAGTATGGCCACGCTGCCAACTTCAACATGCAGCCCGGTTTCCTGCAGGCGGATGGCAAGTCCCGACGCTACCCGGCGACTGCCCTGGTCTGCAACTTCAGCAAGCCCACGCCAAAGAAGCCCAGTCTGCTGAAGCACGAGGAGGTGGTCACTCTGTTCCACGAATTGGGACACGGTATCCACGATCTGGCGGGTCGGACCAAGACCTCTCGATTTCACGGCACCTCGACTGTCAGGGACTTCGTGGAGGCCCCTTCGCAGATGCTGGAGAACTGGTGCTGGACTCCTAGCCAGATTAAGGCACTCTCAGGCCACTACGAGACGGGCGAGAAGATCCCCGACGACCTGATCGAGAAGCTTGTTTCGACGAAGCACGTGAACGGCGCTCTGTTTAACCTGCGACAGCTGCATTTCGGTATCTTCGACATGACGGTCCACAGTCCCAAGAGCCATGAGGAGGCAGAGAAGTTGGATCCCAGCCAGGTCTACAACGACCTCCGGGCCGAGATTGCCGGCATGAAGGGTCCTGAGTCGCTCGGCGAGGGAAGGTGAGTTCCGCTAGCAGGAGATGCACTGTCACAACTAAGATACTAATACATGAACCAGCAATTGGGGCAATGGGCCTGCCACATTCGGACATCTTATTGGAGGCTACGATGCTGGCTACTACGGCTACCTGTCCTCGCAGGTTTACTCGACGGACATGTTCTACTCTGTCTTCGAATCGGATCCCATGAACGGCAAGGAGGGTCGTAGGTACAGGCACACTGTACTTGAGCGGGGTGGAAGCCAAGAGGAGATGGTCACTCTGGAGCAGTTCCTCGGCCGCAAGCCTAACAATGAGGCCTTCTTCAAGGACCTGGGCCTGTCCAACTGACTCGGACATGGTAAGCAGGAGACGAGTCGCTTATGAAACCCATATGTGGCTCTCTTCACGCAGACACGTAGATAAAGAGGAAATTATAGAGTAAAATACCAATGATGTATTCTCTATACATATTTCTGATTGTCCACAGTCAGACCTGGGGATGTTTACCATTGATATCAAAGGTTATCTAGGAGCTTGGGCCACCGCATACCGGGTGGGTACTAGTTGTGGGGCCAAGGTTCGTTCAATGTTTACTTTCGAGGCGGCAGACCAATGACGCGCCGGAATCCCAACTTTGTTGCTATTGCCTCCGGAACCCTCTTGACTTCGAACAACCGCAACGTGCACCTCCATTGAAACCGCTTTGCCCCGCGCTTTCTCGCAGTTGCATTTCACAACAAGCATTGCTTTTAGTTGAAGCATCATCGGACCGACACACGCCTATACTGTTCGCATGTGGAGCACCGATTTGCGACATCCCCCCACCCCGAAACACGCCTCCAACACAACATCTGCTGGTCTCGGCCACAGCACAGTCTGGTAACCCTGGCTCGACGACAGCGCCGACAGCGCGCATACCATTACCATGGCTGCCAACGACATGAACGATTACTTTATATACGATAATCGCCTGGCGTCATTCAACGGCCCGCAAACAGTCGCGAAGCGGAGAACCTCTAGCGCAGCACACTCGCGTGCCCCCAAGGCGCTGTCATGGCCACACAAGTCCATAAAACCCGCCGATGTGAGCAAAGCAGCCAGAGGAACCCCCCCCCCCCTATTTCCAACCCACAAGCATCTCTGCATATGATACTGACGTGTCCCGCGCCTTCGCAGATGGCCAAAGCCGGCTTCATATTCCAGCCACTCCCCAGCAACCCCGACAACGTCTCGTGCTTCCTGTGCAACAAGGCCCTCGACGGCTGGGAGGAGAACGACAACCCGCTCGAGGAGCACCTGAGGCACTCCCCCGAGTGCGGGTGGGCGATCACGGCCGCGGTCGAGGCGGAGCTGGGCGAGTACCCGCGCGAGGACCCCCGGGACGCGCTCATGTCCGAGGCGCGGATGGCGACGTTTGCGGACAGGTGGCCCAACGAGAACAGGAAGGGGTGGAGCTGCAAGACCAAGGAGGTGAGATGAGCAGTCGCGGCCGAGTGGGCGGGGGACGAGACAGCGAGCTAACCTCTGGGTAGCTGGTCGAGGCCGGTTGGAAATACACGCCGACAATGGAGTCTGATGATATGGCTACTTGCACGTATTGCCAGTTGGCACTTGATGACTGGGGGAGAAGCGATAATCCCTGGTACGGATATTCCTGTGTTTGGAGGTAAACGCGTTGGTTCCTTTACTGATCTGCTACAGGGACGAGCATTACAAGCGTGAGCCGGACTGCCCCTTCTTCAGCCTAATCAGCTCGAAGCCAGCGCCTAAGAAGGCTGGGCAAACGAAGGCTGCCAGAAGGTCCAAGGCCTCGCGGCTATCCATACTGTCTTTCGCGGATCTGGCTTCTGTCGAAGAGGTTACAGCGGATATCGACGACAGCGTTCTGACGACAGAATCCAATGCAACGACAGCATCTAATGCGACGACGGCGTCTAAGGGTGCGAAAAAGACTACGAGAGGCAAGAAGGCGGCGACGACGACCCGCACCAGGAAGACTCGTGCCAAGAAGGATGAGGCTGTCGAAGTGCCTGAGAATAAAGATGAGTTGGGGCAGGAAGCAGCCATGCCGCCGCCGCCACCGCCGCCGCCCTCGACGCTCACAAAGGCCCGCAAGCGAGCTAGTGACGAGATGGAGGACTCCGAGGATACCAACGCAGAGGCACCTGCTACCAAGAAACGTGCTACGAAGACGCGCCAGGCTCGTGTTAGCAGTGCGACTGCAGTGTTTCGGGCTGACACGGAAATGTTGGAAGCACCAGAGCCTGCCAAGAAACCTGCAGCTAAGAAGACAAGGAGAAAGGCCTCTGTAACTCGAAAGGCATCTACTCGAGGCACCCGCGCGGTGTCGGAGGATTCGACAGTGTCTGCTGCTCCTGCTGATATTCCGGATGACACCGAGCTTGATAGACAGCTTCAGGCTGACCTGGACAGGCCACTGACGGATGACGAAACCGCGCTTGCTGATCCAAAGACAACGAAGGCTGTCACTGTTACCGCTGCCTCCGGCCAGATGCAGGATGAGATGCAGACCTCCAATCAGCATGAGCATGTTCTTCAACCAGTAACGACAGACTTCGCCATGTTCGATCCTGCCCCTGCTCAACCAACTAATGTGCAAGTCGATGCCGACTTGAAGACCCTCGAGAATGATATGGATGTCGACCGAAAGGAAGTCCCAGAAGAGATCAAGGCTCCAAAGAGGGGTCGAAAGGCTGGCACGACGAAGAAGGGATCGAAATCCAATACTACCACTACCAAGAAGACCAAGGAGCCGGCGGCGCCCGTCGAACAGCCACACCGGCGCGCGACCCAGGAGGCCGAAGAGCCGGATGAGCTAGCAGAAGCGAATGTCAGTTTCGGCAGCAATGGTACGGTTATGAGGAAGTCTGTGGGCCGGACATCCCTTGGCAGCGTTGGGAGCAACGGAAGCACCAAGAGTACTGGAAAGCGTGGCCGCCCAGCAAAGAAGTCGAACCTGTCGCAAGGCGGGGAGGTCGAGCCTACTGCTGTCCCTGCTGTACCTGAGCCCGCAGCTGAACACACGCCTGAGCCCATACTTGAGCCCGTAACTGAGCCCATACCTGAGCCCGCCGCTGAACCCGCGGCTATGGCTCCAGCCGAACCTCCAGCTGAACCTGTATCAGAGCCGGTGCCGGAGCCGGAGCCGGAGCCGGAGAAGATGGAAGCGGAGCCGGCCCCAGCTCCAGTCGAGGAGGTAAAACGCACGAGCACGGGCAAGCGCGGCCGCCCTCCCAAGAAGCCGAAGAGCTCCGATAGTGCGCCCGAGGAGCCAGCTCCCGTAGAGGGCCCTGCTAAGGCCCCTGCTAAAGAAGAACCGCCACTCGTTCAGGCTGAAGTCCAGATCGAGCCGACGACGAAACAGGATAAGCCATCGGTATTCGATACACCCAAGTTCGCGCGGAAGCCAGTGCCTGCCCCAAACGACTCACCGTTCGCATATCGTAGGGTTAAGCCCTCTATTATGCCCTCTGGGTCTCAGGTCTTGCCTGTTCCTCCCCGGACGCCTCGACACCATGCTTCTCCTGCTCAGTCCGCACAACAGGCCACCGTCTCGCCCTCCCCGTCTCCGCAGGCATCGGACGCAGAGAACCGACCTCCCACCTGGCAGCCAAACGCGGCCAGCGACAGACCCAGGCCTATTCCCATGGCTGCCTTGTCCGTACAAACTACTCCGGTGCGCCAGATGTCGCCGTCCAAGGGCCTCTCGCCGTCTAAGAGGAACGTTATCAGCGGTCTTCAGAGCACCGAGCCCTGGACGGCCGTCGACCTGGACGCCGTCTTCGGGGAGCACTGCTACGACGAAGAGAGTGAGGGTGCGGCCGACCGCTACTTCGCCAAGGGTGGGGAGCTGTCGGGCCGTGAGCGCGACATGACGGTCGAGGAGTGGATCTACTACAACGCCGGGCAGGCGGAGCGGAAGCTCAAGTACGAGTGCGAGAGCATGGTTATGGCCTTTGAGAGGCAGGGGACGAAGGCCAGGGAGACCCTTGAGGGGCTGGTTGTCGCTGAGTAGAGTGAGAAGAGCGCTGATCGATGTTTTGTTGGACTATCAGGTTGTTGGACTTGGCGTATTACACCACAGGAAAGTGGAAGGGGTTATCAAGAGGGACTGTGTCTTTAGCGCTGGGGAAATCTTGTCATTGGCTGTCTTGAGAACAGCGTGGGAGAAGAAGCAAGGAATTGAAAATTGAATTCGTCGCATGGCGCTTTCATAATTACCAGCATGCAGGCAAGTACAGTCAAGTTGCTCTAGGGTGGATGGTATTCGGAGGATCTTGGGTGAAGTTGGATTCATTGTAGCTTGGCTGAACACTCTGTTTTGCCAACAAGGCAAAAACGGTCAAGTTGATCGCCTCGTTCAGGATTCTAGGGTCAAATACTGCTTGAGCTCTGGTGCTCTGCGCAATCAGGTGTCCTTGCCATCTTCGTCGTAGACTCTGTCTCAGCAGTTGGGCTGTTTCTGGCTTCCTTATCCCGAGTATTGTAGCGTTGCGGAGGCGTTGGGTTTACGGATTTTATATACATAATAAGACCGATGTTTGGCCTGAGTTGGGTTTAGGTCTGCGCCATGACTGGGTTCGAGAGTCTGATGAAAACAAGTATCTCGGATTACAGCATTTGCAATTGGCTTGGACTGCTAGATCCGACACCGACACCTATGTTTGATATTGTTGAGAGACCAATAAGTTCCTACTAATGAACAAAGCGGCTCCGGTGACCCCTGAAATCCGGAGCCGACACCGAGCGCTAGGAGCATTGATGATTGATTGCACAGCAGTGAGTGGACCTCGGCTCAATCAGCCCCTCCGCGATTTCGGCCGGCCGCATGGCTTCTCCCTTGTCTGTTTACTCGAACCGGTCTTTTGTAAGACAAACATGAGATTATTAAGAACTGTACGACAATGTCGGCCCTATGCGGTGGCCCGCAGTCACCAGGCTGTGTTCCGCCGGCAGTCCTCGACAGCCACCGGGCTGCTGCCGCTTGAGGGGTACCGGGTACTCGACATGACCCGGGTACTGGCAGGTGTGAGTTGCTGCTTACCCTACGTATAGGATGCCAATGTCGTTTCACTGGGAACTCACTTTATACCATAGCCTTACTGCACCCAAATCCTCGGTGACCTCGGGTAAGTCTTGCTGGTCTCTCTCGGAACTAGATCCTCTTGTGGGCTATTGTGTTGACATACCCCAGTGCCGAGGTCATAAAGATCGAGCACCCAGTCCGCGGGGACGACACGCGAGCCTGGGGTCCGCCCTATGCAACGTATAAAGAAGACTCGAAGCATGAAGGGCCCGGGGAGTCAGCATACTTTTTAGGAGTGAGCAGGTGGCACTCTCCAAACTTGCAACGTGCCACGGACAACTGACAGCACCAGGTGAACCGCAACAAAAAGTCTCTCGCGCTGTCGTTCCAAGACCCCGCCGGCGTGGACATCCTGCACAAGCTCGCCGCCAAGTGCGACATCCTTGTGGAGAACTACGTCCCCGGCGGCCTGGAGAAATACGGCCTCGACTTTGCGACCATGCACAGGGTCAACCCGGCGCTCATCTACGCGTCCATCACGGGCTACGGCCAGACGGGGCCGTACGCGCAGCGGGCCGGGTACGACGTCATGGTCGAGGCCGAGTTCGGCCTGATGCACATCACGGGGACCAGGGACGGGCCGCCGGTCAAGGTCGGCGTCGCCGTGACGGACCTGACGACGGGCCTGTACACGAGCAACAGCATCATGGCCGCGCTGCTCGCTCGCCACAGGTCGGGGAGGGGCCAGCACCTGGATCTCTCCCTCAGCGACTGTCAGACTGCGACCCTGGCGAACATCGCCAGCAGCTGTCTGATCAGCGGCGACGAGGATACCGGCAGGTGGGGGACGGCTCATCGTAGGTCCACTGTCCACCTGGAACCATTGGTGTCAACTAACAGAGTGAGCAGCATCCATTGTGCCGTACAAGGCTTTCAAGACAAAAGATGGTGATGTCCTCTTGGGTGGCGGTAATGATCGATTATTTGGCATCCTGTGTGATGGCTTAGGTAGATCAGACTGGAAGGATGACCCAAAATTCAAGATCAACTCCCAGAGGGTTGCGAATAGAGACGAGCTCGAGGCGGAGATTGAAAAGATCTCAACCCAAAAGACGACCCAGGAATGGCTGGATATATTCGAGGGCAAGGGTCTTCCCTATGCAGCAGTCAATGATGTCCAGGGGACGCTCAATCACCCACACACAAAAGCTAGAAACATGGTGATTGAGGTTGATCATGAGAATTGCGGCCCTATGAAGTTGGTGAACACGCCGATGAAGTTCTCCGAAAGCCAGCCCGGCTTCAGGACTCCGCCACCAACCTTGGGCCAGCATACTGATGAGGTCTTGCGTGAACACCTTGGGTTAGACGAGGTGGAGATAAACAAGTTGAGGGAGAATGGTGTGGTTAGATAGCAAAAAGACACAAAGAACTAGAGGGCTTCCTTTCCTGGGCTCTTTCTTGAGGTCATCGCCGATGTGGTACCACATCACCCAAACTCATTCCAGCCTAAAGCCTTGAAGGAATTTAGGCCTGATTGGCTGTTGTGGTACAAATACAAGTGATAACCAGTTAAATTTATGTCCTTGATCGCTTGGACACTGGAGTCGTAGGGGTTCGAAGCTGAGGGAAGTCTCACGTGACTTGCACGTGCACCTTCCGTTTCGGGTATTCCAACCTTCACTTATGCCAGGTTCGCCCACTCACCTGCTAGTTCTCCCTTTGACACATCAGCAACTTCGCAACACGGACTCTTAAAGTTAAAGACAACATGGCAGATCACGGTGAAGGCATAGGCACAGTCGCTGCAGCCTCAACCGAGCAGCCTACTCCAGGTCCTCGTGATGGAGTGAGTGCAACGTCGTCTACTGCGCCCTCAGCAGCAGCGGGCACTCCATCCCCCGGTTTGAACGCATCGCGATCGAGCTCACTGTACACCAGTGATTCCACCAAGAAGCCAACATATCCCTACACCCAGCAGTTTTCGCCCGCGACACAGATGATACTCAAGCGGGTGCGCGGCGAGTCCGACGGATCGAGCTCATATCTGGCCTCCAGCTTCTCACGAACGGCCTACGAGAGTGTGCGCAAGCGGATCATCGCGAGCATGGCCAGCGGCAGCACCATCCCCGACCCCGCGTCTTCTCCCAGCACAGCAGCGACTCTGGCCCTGCCAATCAAGCCGGGCGGCTCGACGGCGGGGACCCCAGACAGGAGGCTGTCGGCGGCACCAGGCCAGAAGCGCAAACGGGGCAGGGAGGACGGGGGAAACGCTAGTGACTTTTCCTCACCTGCAGAGGCCTCGGATTACGGCGAGGGCATCAAGAGGGGGGCGCCCAAGAACGCCCGGGCACCCACCATGACCAAGTCCGGGCGGCAGATCCTGAAGCCGGACACGTACGACCCCGCGGCGGAGCAAAACGCGAAGAAGAGCACCAAGCTGGTCAAGCGGACTGCCGAGCAGGCCCTATGCAAGAAGTGCACGCGCATGCACAGCCCGGCCAGCAACCAGATGGTGTTCTGCGACGGGTGCAATGACCCTTGGCACCAGCGGTGTCATGACCCGTGGATCGAGGATGAGATCATCAAGGATCCGAATATACATTGGTACTGTATGGCTTGCCAGGCGAAGAGAGAACGGTTGCAGCCCAAGAAGAAGGTCGAGCTGCCCAGGTTCGGCAGTTGGGCTGGCAGGTCGACTGCTCAGGTAAGCTTTATTTTCAACACCTATATGAGCAAAGAAAACTAACAAACCGGCACAGAAACGGGCCTACCTCTCTGGACTGCCCCCAAATGAACTCGTCAACCTTCTCGTACAGGCCACTGAGCTCCACCCTGAACTCCCCATCTTCCCCATTGACTCTCCCAACCCCAAGAAAGCATCATCATCCTTACCACAGTCTCTCTTCGCGGGTGCTTCCTCAGAAGGCCTCTTCAGCCGCGCCGAGGCGAACCCCACGGGCCCCCTGAACTTCATCCGCAAGATCCCGGCCAATGCGAAGAAGTCGACCCTCGCAAGAGCCCGGTCGGGCACCGGCTCCCTGCAGAGCAAGGCCGCCGCGCAGGCTACCACGCCCCACGGGAACCAGGTGTACGACGAAGAGGAGTCGACCTTCACGAGGCTGTGGCCCCGGCCGGGCAAGGGCATGTACAGCCGCCTGCCGCCTGAGGCGGATGATGACCGGGGCTTGACGGATGGCAATGACTATGATGCGTTTAGCGTCATCGTGTTCAACGAGAAGGGGAAGAAGATCGAGGAGAATGGGGTCAGGGTCTAGAGTTTTGGGTTGGTATACGCGCATTTGCAGGTGGTCGTCAAGGGACTTTTCTGCTGGGGTGAAGGCTTGTTGTGTTCATACAACAACTTATGATTGCGAGGCGTACATGGTGGTTATTAATTCGGAGCGCAGCATACGGAGATGGAGTGCTTGGGTGGAGTCAGGGAGTAACGGAATGTTTACCATGCGGTCTGCCTAGCGCAGGTAGAGGGTTGATCAATTGCACCACTTGCCTGTTGATAGCTACAGATACACATGTCTCATAGGTTTGGGGTAGTAGGTAGCCACGTGGACTACTGACAAGGCCGTCTAAGGACAATGCTTTGATGATCAACATTTATTTCATGATGGTCGGTCATCACCTTCCACCGTTTTGGACGCCTGAGCAACTAATTTCCCAAAGCTCAAGAATTCGTGGGACCGAATAGATCGTGGTGTGGTATCTCTGTGATTGAAGAAATAATTGCACTCTAATCTTTCTGGGTATCATGTGCCTCCCTGCCTGGCTCAGACTTGCCTTTAACGACTTCATAGTCCCCGAGAGCCCGAAGATCCAACGACAACGGGTTTCTGAGCGAAACGGCACAATCGTCGAGGTCTCTTCAGCGTAGGCTCCCGGACTCAGAAGTATCTGTTTATTGTCATCACCGCCAGGCTAAACGTATGGGAATCAAGGTGAGCCAACTAAATTTCGTCGTTGTCTACGACAAGAGCGTCGTTCCCTTGACCCTTCCACTTTCCATCTTTGCTGTCCGGGAGCCGAACTGGATCTGTGAGAGTGGATGAGTACTGCAGTCCAGAACTGTGTGACGAGAAAGAACACTTACCGCCCGCTTCTTCTCAGTGGCCACGCCAGCCATCCCCAACTCCACCGCCAGGAGCCGCAGGACCCGCTTCCCGGGCTCGACGTCGCCACCGGGCCGCCCAAAGTCGCACTTCTCCCAGGCGGGCGCCCCGATCGCCCACCGGACCAGCTCCTCGTCCAGGAAGGGGAAGCGGACCTCCCTGCCCCAGTGCGACATGGCCCGGTCGTCCCGGCCCAGGTTGCGCCTGCCCAGCCTGCCGACGTCGAGCTTGAGCTCCCCGATCAGCCCCGGGTACCCCTGCCTCGAGAAGGCTGTGCCGTGGCGCTGGTAGCCCCCAAAGAGCTCGTCGGCGCCGAGCCCTGAGAGGAGCACCCGCGCAGGCGTGGTATATGGGACGGGGGAAGCGGACGTGGCATCGGTGGACGCCAGGCCTTGTCCCCGCGCAGCGAAATACAGTGCGCATCCTATGGAGAGGTCCATTTCGGTATTATGGGGGTAGATAAGTGATGTGACCTCGCCCTTGTGGCTTAGGTACTCTGAATATGGAATATTGACCTGCGACGTGTTAGATCTCAGCCCGAAGAAGCAGGATAGCGGTGACGTACTGCAACGAATCTAAAAGCCCGCCCAGGACAGACTGCTCGAAGCTCAGCGAAGGACTTCCTCCCTGTCATCCTATCCGGGCAGGCCTCATAGATGTCGAAGAGTTCCAGGATCTCTTGGCCCTTTGCTTTCTGGGCATTGGCCGCTACGCGTGGGTTCTCAAAACCGACATTGATCAGGTCGATGCCTTGATCCAAGGGCAGCAGCTCGTGACAGAGCCTTGCCAGGACGGTGCAGTCCAGCCCGCCGGAGAACAGCACGGCAACCTTAGTATGAGCATCAAGCCCATCAGCCCCCGGCGGCGTAGGTACACCCAAGACTCGCAGCTTGAGCGACTCTGTCAGCTTCTGCCGGAGGGCCTTCACCGGTGCTGATCCCGAAGTAGGGGGGGCGTGTGCACCTGGCACGGTGTCGTTGAACCTGCCGATACCAGAAACCTAGAGGAGTAAGTCGGATAGCAATTAGATAGACGTAGTAGTGTAGCACCCAAGGCCCATCGCAAGGGCATACTCACAACATCCACTGCTGCTTCCCCTTCAAGCCAGTCCAGCCTTGTTATGGCAGACGTCAACCCCGCGCTCCTGTCTCGAGGCTTCTCGCCGCCAAGGTCAAGCACATAGATACCATCGGCCTCGACCTCCTTCCACAGAGGGTCGGTCGAGTCCGCGACGCTCGACAAGACCAGCTGGTGCCCATCGTCCCGGACGAGCAGCGACCGCCTCCCGAGGCGGTCCCGACCAAAATACACCTTCCCCGAGGGCCTGTCGAGGTAGACAAAGGCAAACGGGCCCTCGACCGACCGCAGCAGCCCCAGGACGGCCGCCTGGCGCCCTGCCGGGCCGCCGGCGGGCCCCTGGTCCAGGAGGCGGGCGACCACCTCGCCGTCGTTCCCGCCGACGCCGAGCCCCCGGATCTTCCAGGCCTCGCCGTTCCAGCAGAGGACCGACCCGCTCCCGGGGCCGACGAGGGGCTGCCGGGCGAGGTGGTCGCCGCGGAGGGCGAGGACGGTCGAGGTGAAGGTCAGGTGGGTTGCGGGCGCGTCAGCAGCATCATCATCATCATCATCAGCATCACCGCCCAGACGCGTCTCGTGCGTGGCGATGTGGTCCGGGCCGCGGCTGCAGAGGCATCGCTTGAGGTCCGGTGAGATATCAGCTGGCTTTGACGGGGAGATGGAGACGTGGATCCCGCACATTGTGCGTGTTCAGTGGTGCTGGATGTGGTGTTGTGACATTGGGAACCTGAGGTTTTACCTGACTGGCAATATACTTTGGCAGCTTGGTTGCCTGCTTTTTGCAGTCAGTGTTAGGGTTAGACCCTGACAAGGCCCCACTGGAGGTAGAGGGGGATCGAATATAGTCGGCACCCGAGTGTGAGTCATCGTCTGGGCCAAGTCCACTACAATATAAGCCCTTCTTCAAAGCAAATTCTTCATCAGCTACATAGCTCAGGGGAAGAGTGAGTTCAACCATCAATTCAATATTGATCCACACATATACTAACACACAATTAAGGCGCCGGGCTCATAACCCGGAGGTCGCTGGATCGAAACCAGTTGTAGCTATTCCATTCTTTTTGCTGTTTCTTTCTCTCTTTTGGTCTTTCTTCTCTTCTGCTTCCTTCCTTACTCTTCTTGTTATGTGTCTCCTGCTCCGGGTCTGTCTGAAGGCTTCGCAAGAAAAGACGTCGTGAGGTTGAGGCCCTACCCGGCATGAGACGCCAGCCTACTTTCCGTCCCTTCTCCCATCCAATCCCTCTTTGAAGTTTATCCCATTCAGTATATTCTATCTGTTTCCTCCGAATGCCGCATGCAACTCATGTCTCTTGCGATGTTCTTTTGGCCTTCTGATGTCCTGTTGGCATTTCTCCTATGTTCTATTTTAGTCAGCACTCTTGAGTCTGACAATTAATGCCCATGATGGCTACGGAACGAGACCTCATTTTCCTATTTCTGACGACTTCAAGGCTTCTTCTCACTCTTCGGCAATAAACTCAGAGCTCCGGTAGCAATACGGCAGCCTTACCACAACCATATCATAACCAGACCTAAGTAGAGTACATGATAGCCGACATCACCCTCTAATTTCAGATGTCTTGGTAGCGTGAGCATGTCCCTTGAGCCAGTAGAGCTGTTATACCTGCTTATCTCCCGTGAGGATTTGGCCGAGGCCACAAACAGCACTATCAATTTTATGGTTACATTTGATCAGCAGACTATGAATTCTAGGGGTGTACTATTTACATGGGCAACAACAAGACACCCAAGCCTAGGCGTTCGACCTCTTGACAACAAAGGCTCCTCTCTCGATGGTGTTCACCACAATGAAACCCGAAGGGAAGAACGGATAGTTGGCCCAGGTGCCGACGAAAGCGGCCGCACCGCCGTCCGGCAACACATCATCCTCTGGGTAGATGTCGAAGAACCCAACCTCGGTGACGTCTGCCCCTGTGGGATCCGTCGACAGCGAAGACACGTCCAGCACGTGCAAGCCGGCGCCGTAGTTGCTCTGGTAGGTGGTGCCATTGACCACAAATTGGTTGTGGTCGATAGCTTGAGCATACTCGTTTCGGAAGGAGCCTGTCAGGACAGGGGCCTCGAGCGAAGTAATGTCCCAGAAATACGTGATGGGGAACTTCTTCGATCTGGCGGACGATATTAATTCGTCGAGCTCATCATCGAGCACCAGCATTGTCTGCCATTGGGTGTCGGTGACCCAGCCTTGGTGAGTGTAGGAGGCACCACGGTACGAGGTGCGGGAGATGATATTGGTCGTGGACTTGTTGGTCACGTCGTATCTAAATTATTGGTTAAGATCTTGGTCGGAATTTGCCAGAGTGGGAAACATAGGAGGGTGTCAGCTCACATTGTCAAGGTGTCCTCGTTGTAGCCATAACAGATGTCCCGTCCCGCATAGGCCTCGTCCGGTCCGCGGTAGACTAAGCACTGGGCGTCATGGACATAGCCGTCACCTGCCGCACAGCCTGGAGAGCTAGGGTTGGTCGGATCACTCAGGTCGATGAATATGAGGCCAGAAGCACAAGCCGAGTCACGAGGCTCAGCACCAACGGCGACGACGTAATCCAACTCCTCGTTGACAACAACGTTGTGGGTCCGACCAACGGGGAGTCCATCGAAGTAGCCCGTCAAGTCGGCATCACCGCTGAAAGTCACCGGGCTGGCGGGGTCGATGTCGACGAGCTTGGACATATCGAAGATTTGTATGCCGTGGTAGAATGCCTCGCTGCCGATTATGATGTATTTTTTATAGCCGCGCATCTCGCGCCAGATGATGGGCTCTGCCTTGGGGTACTGGGGGAGACGGCCAAGATAGACCTAGTATGGCGTCAGCATTGTGACGTTCCGTCAGGAAAATCAGACCAGCTCTCACAAGTCTGCCTTCGGAGTTGACCTCCGCAAAGGCAGCTCCATCAGCCTGCGCGATGGCGATGAACTCACGTCCCTCGGGACTTGTCCATCCCCACGTTGAGGCTCCCTCGCCGATGGCGCTGCCAAGGTCAGAGTGGCTCTTGAAGTCGTAAAAGTCGATCTTGGACCCACATCAGCAGCTATTCCCCATGCCACTGGAGATGACAATCCTGGGATCATATACTCACGTTGCTGCACCGGAACGTGTTGTTGGCATCGCCAGGGATAACCTGCGCGATGCCATCGACGCAACCGACGGGGGTGTCTCCAGCGTAGGAAGGATATACGGTCGAGTCCATAAGGCCAGCGGACCTCTGCGCACTCCACGTGGCCTAAGGGCTACCTGTCAGCGTTGCTTCGGACCCAACAGCCACAAAGAACGAGACTCACATGCTTGGTGGTCATGGTACCACCCATGACAGCGCCGCTGGTGTACTTGTCTTGCTTCGGGGGGTCGCGAATCTCGCCGATGGCTGCCGTGAAGGGCGAGCATGCCAGGATGGCGAGGCTTGCGCCGGTCGCGAACTTCATTGTGCTACTGGCTGAAAGCTGCTTCGAGGTGGATATGATAATGATATTGCTACTAGGGAGCCTGTAGAGATACTATCTATGGGTGATTAACTCAAGGATCAAGCGACGTAACGGATAAACAGGATAGTCAAGTACAGCGAGGAGTAGGATGGACGTTGAGAAAACAATCCAAGATCTTTGGTGAACGTCGCCAAGTTCATCTTGGAACAAGTACTTAGGTACCTAGGTACATATGCAGTGTGAGTCCGACCTCTGGAAGGAACTCATAGCAATGGTGACCAATGTGAGGATAAAGGCACGTCATCGAGCCAGCCATACATGCACGCAGTACGGAAGAGGGAGGAGCGATGTGAGCGGCGACATCTTCAAGTGTCGTCAGGAGATCACTCCAGGGGGCATCCGAAGAAGCCGGTAGCTATTGCCGGTAGACGGGACGGTAGACGGGGGGCCCTGTGGGTCACTGGAGGGCAGTCATCGTCGTGCTTCGTTATCCGTGGAAGCCGGTATGGGCATCAGAATTCCGATGTATGTTCTGCAAACGTACTGCGAAGGCCGCCAATTCAAAAGCGTGTGGTCACAATGCGCGGTATGCTCAGGTCATGCATGTCCAGCTCATGCACGTACGGCATCGTTCTCAAGTCCCAAAAATGTGTGAACAACTCAAAAAGGTATCATATTCATGGTATCAGTGTAAAAAAGGTACACCAATCAAGGTAACTCCTAAATGTCCTCGCAGATGCAGATAATATAACAAGAAACAAGATGCGGCCCTCTCTATTTCTCCGCCTCCTTGGAGCTGGGGAAGTCGGTCGCATAGTTCTCGCTATCGACACTTGCGATTCCCTCAACAACGCCCCTGCCCATGGCCTCATCCATGATGGGGCCCTCGTAGTTCTTCCGGCCGTCAACAAGCCATTGCACGACGGCAATGATGAGGACGATGCCGAAGGCAACAATGGCGTAGTTCATGTTGTTGCCGGTGACGGGTAGCTCGGGAGGGAATACGAAGAGAACGGTGGTCAGGAGAGTCCAGGCAATGCCGACCTGTTGATGACATATATGTTAGTAAGATGGAATTTGACTCGACTTTTGTGGAGGGTGACAACTAACCAAGTTCGTGATCCAACCCAACCACCCGGGCATCTTGAATGCGCGGGTCTCGGGCAGCATCTTCCGGCCACGCATGACGTTGATTGCTGGTGGGATGGCGTAGGTGATACCCAGAGCGACGACACTGGCGGCGGTGATGGCGTTGAAGGCGCTGGTGGAGCCGAGGAAGACACAGCCGAAGATGATGACCCAGACGGTGGTCCAGATCAGGGAGTTCAGGGGGACGTCGAGGCCCGGGTGGATCTGGGCGAAGACACGGCTGAAGGGCAGGCCGCGGTCGCGAGCGAAGGCGTAGCTCATGCGGCTGGAGGTGGTCATGATGGAGGTGGTGGTGAACAGCATGCAGACGATGGGGAACATGAGCAGGCACACGGCACCGGCCTTGTTGTCGGTTGCGTCGTAGAGGATCTGCAGCAGGGGGCCGGCAGCCGACTCGATGACCATATCGACGTCCGTGATGACGAACATGAGACACACCAGGAAGATGAAACCGGTGAACATGCCGATCAGGATGGCGTAGATCATGATCTTGGGCCCCTCAACCGTGGGGTTGGGAATCTCCTCAATCATGTGGATGGTAGCATCAAAGCCAGTCAGGGCAAAGGCACCCTGCAGGAGACCGAGCAGCCATGAGAGTCCATCGGGCCAGTTAACCTGGTTGATGAAGCCGCCAAAGACGAAAGAGCCAGGCTGGTAGTTCGGAGTCGCGCAGGCGAGGACCGTGATGCAGATAATGGTGAAGCCGGCCAGAGACCACAAGAAGGCGGCCTTGTTGAAGTAGGGCAGGAGTCGGTTGCTGAAGGCGTTGATGAAGAAAGCGGCCAGGGTGTAACCGATGTAGATGAGGAACTGGTGCCAGGGCTTTGTATGGTACGTGTCTGGGTGCAGCAAGGATATTATGCCAACGATGAGCTGGGATCCGAGGAGACCGCCCGTGGCACAGAGACAGACCCAGGCAGCGACGTTGATCCAGCCAGTCGAGTAGCTGATGGCCCTGGAGAATCGCTTCCAGCTGATGATGGCGACCCAGTGGTACTGGCCTCCTGCTGTCGGGTAGGCGGAGAGGAACTCGGCGAGTGATGCTGCCAAGCAAAGATTGCACAGACCGGCGACGATCAGGCCCCAAAGGATGGCACTTGGTCCACCGGATGGAAGGGCCAAGGAGAGAGAAGCGGAAAGAGCTGTCCAACTGTTCAGGATGGCAAACGCCAGGCCAAGCATAGAGACCTTGCTGAAGTTTCGTGCCAGCTCCGGCTTCACACCGAGGTGTTCGGGGCCGACGCCATCAGAGCTGACCCGCCGTTGGGCGGCGACACCACCTTGCTCCATCTTTGTGGTCGAATCGAGAAGACTTTCGAAGAGGCGGAGAGGAGGGGAGGGGGAGGTGGTGTAATATGAGAGAGGTCTTCGAAGGTGGTTGATACTCGCGTTCAAGCGGCAATAGCGTGAAGTGGAAAGGAAGTGAAGGATCAGGACCAGAGACCAGAGACCAGAAAGTCTGAGAAGGCTGACAGTCGGTGGTTATAAGGGAGAGACAGACAAACGTGAGGATGATGCACAGTAGGGATCTTTACTCAGTAGGGATCGCTTGTTGGACCCGTTCTCGTGTGTACTTTCCCAAAGAGGGAAGATGTCAATTCAATCGTACATATCGATAGATAGTAGTACCTAGGTAGATAGTGGTAATTAAGTATACATGTGGCATCTGAGTTGAGAGTGCATACACCGAGGGAACAGAGGGAACAGACAACAGGGGGACAGGACAGGGTGGAAGCAGGGTGAAAGCGGTCGAGGTACCCACCAGATACCAGTTGCAGACCAGCGCTGCAGCGGTACGTACTGGTAGACCGGCAGGTAGCGTGGTTATTCCTCATCCCCACAGTCATCCTTGGGTGTGAAATCCAGAAATGTTCCTCTGGGGGGGAGGGGAGAAGGGGGGGGGGGGCGAACGTCATCAAGGATTGGGTTTCTTTGATTGCGGCGGCTGTCTTGATACGCCAGCAAAAAACCAGCGGTCATTATCAATGGCAATCCGTCATTCATGATTCAACAACAGATGCGAGTGCGGCTGCGGCTGCGGCTGGAACCCTGGTTACCAAGCGAGCCGGTTGTTAAGGACCACCAACCATGGACCACCTGGACCACCTGGACCACCTGGACAGGGACAGGTTACGGGGTATGGGGCCGACGCTAGGCCTGACTCGGCACCACCTGTGTGCAGTGTTTCCACAAATCTTTTAGCCTTCTGTCGTTCTGGCCTTGACGGTGCTTATGCCCTGAAAACCCTACCACCCTACTGAACCTTACTGGACTGGTGTACCTAATGCTTATTGTCTATTGCTTGGTGCATATTGGCAATGCTTAACACTTGGGCACCCAAGTACTCAGGTATATTAATGGGAATACTGCCACACTGCTCATTACAATTGACAACAAATAACTACCTACCTACTACCTGGGTAAGTACTACTAAGCAGTACCTAGGTAGACAGTAGGTAGTAAGTAGTAGGCAGTAAACAATGGAGAGAAAGGCCCGTCTTCAATCGGCCCGGCGGACTTGTCCAAATGTCCAGATGTCAAGCCTGTTACGAGACTGCTTGTCACTGGTTGATCTCCCCTGCGCAAGCTCCAAAGCCAAGAATTGCCACCGCTGCCACTACATACTAGTATACTACCGTACTAGGTATTTGTCCGAGGCTGCCACTGCCAGGCCAGGCTGATCTCCAGCATCCGGAGTGGGCTCGAGGCTCTGTTCTCCGTCTCGTCTTTGTCTCTCTGGACCCTTTTTTCTTCTTCTTGTGCTTACATAGCAGCATAGTACCCAGTAGACTGGCAAGGTATCATGACAAGTGGAAACCATCCCAAATCATAATTCAATCCCATCACTCATCACACTCCATTGCAGCTGTCGTTCGTCAAGAACCCCGTCAGCCCGTGGGACAATCAGGACAATCAACCACAGATCAACCACAATCAGGACCGTCTCGACTCTGATTCGATAATCTTTCTTGTAAGTCATATCCACAATACACCGACCGTCTCCACCACAATCCACCACAATCCACCGCAACCCACCCGAGTCCACCCTTATCGAGGTTAGATGATTCTGTTTGTCTGTATACTTCAAAATCAACGTCCATCCCCGAATTCCTGGGACAGCATCAATTGACAATACATCGCGACCTAAACGGCTCTCGTGAAACACGCCTATGACAAAGGATCTCCATGCGGCTCCGGATCAGATCCGAGGACTCAACCCGCTTGAGCCGGGTTTCATATATGACATGCATACTTATGTACATGTATGTATGTAGCAGCAGCAGATTGAGCCTGCTGCAAGGATCTGAGCCACGCGCAGATGCTGTCATATACAGTAATTACTATTGCTGATCGTGGTCATTGCCATGGATTGATTTCTGTAGCCATAACTCAATCGCTACTGATACCTATACTTGTATCCACCTGCGCAGCACACATGCGGGCTGGCAGCATTGGGAGTCCGAATGCCTTCCAATGTTAGTTACACTAGACGTTTGGGTACGGAACGACTTCAACATTGAATGTCAATACTATCGTCTGTGCTGCCTCCTCACTATATCTCTCACAAAGAGACATTTGCCATTTACCCTCCACGCGGTATCGAAGCTAGTCAACAAGGACTTTCCCTGCCTTAATCATCCACACTTGACCCCTTCCCAAGTCCAGATTCCTCAAGACGACGGAATCAAGCCCGTGTCCGTTCCCACCTATGTAGAACCGGCTGTTAGTCCTGACAATACAATTAAACACAGCATCCCATAGACTGGGCTTTCATCACAAGCCTTATGTATAAATACAGCCAAGCACTCACCTGCCAGAGGTTCAACACCACTCCACTCCCACTCGCGCTGGTGGCCTCCCCATACGCGACGACCCGGTTCAGCCAGCCGTACTCGTCGCTCCCGGTCTCGAAGAGGGAGAAGACGTTCGGGGCGCGCCCTCTCTGCCGGACCACGATGTTGCCTCCGTCGTGAGGCTGGAGGACATAGACGACGTCTGGGCTGAAGACCCCGTTGCCGCCCACAATGCCCCAGTCGGCGCCCCCGGGGGCGACGCTGCCTGTGACGGGTGAGAAGGCTCAGCGTCAGTCCACTTCCGGCATCCTCTTGTCCCTTTGTTGTTGTTTTTTTTGGTTTCTCCTTCCCCCTCACCGCCCCTGCACGGTGATGGGCTTTCGGGGTCTTACCTTGGAGTCGGGGCCCGGAGAAGGTGCCGCCGGTGATGGGCTCGAATTGCCTCTCGCCAAACGGCGTGGTTCCGATGGGGAGGTGCGCGGAGGTGGTGATGTTCACTGTGAATAGGTAAGTTAAGTCCGGCTTGGTTGGGTTGGTCGGACCCGGCGCGCGTCTACTGGCTACGACTGAAGCAGCCACCGTAAGCAGTGATAGGTATTGTGCAATCATCTTCGAAGTAGTATATCTTATCAAGAGATCTTATTGGTCGTGATATTGGTGTTGGTGCTCAAGTGTTGGCACATAATACATTGGTATAACTCCGGACTTCCTTTGAAAGAGAAGATCTCCAGTCTTCATCATCTAGGTCCATATCGGTTCTTATATTTTCTTGCTTCACTCCCTCATAATTCAGCTCGAATCATCAGACCATACTTCCTCCGAAGCTCAGGTTTTACAAACTCGGCTGCTTGGCCTAGCGGCCGCCACAGGGCACCTCCAAACTCAATATATCAGCATTCTATATCAATTTAACCCACTTCGTCCTTCGTCCTCATCATCCGCATATGTAATACCGTGGCGCTCTGATATGCCTCGTGCGTACTTCTGTCGATAGTTCGTCGTGTGGCAACCTTGGAAGACGCCCCATTAACCTAGCCCTCAGGATGACAGAGGTACGTAAAGGGGCCAATCATATTCAAATCCAAAATCAAGAATCACTGATATAACACCCCCCATAGATTGGACAAGATCAATTATAAGAATCTCGTAAACACTAGTGAGTTGCCATGAGGCTCTAGTTGTTCATCGAATGTTCGAGGCCGTTTTGTCAAACTATCCAAGCGTGGTCTGGCATCCTCTTTGAGTTCTGAAGTACTATCTACATGTATAGAAGACTACCTATGTGCCGTTGCTCAGCCCTTTTCATCTTATAAATATAAGCCCCCCTATGGTCGTAAGACCTTGATTATCACATACTTACTCTCCCTGATCCTTCAAGCATCCTCCGGCTTACGACCCCAAACCGCCTTCACCTTGAAGTAGGCATGATGCTTACCCCTGCGGATTTCCTGGAGAATCGAGCGTTAGTTTAAGCCATCCTCAGAGGTATCACGCAGCACAGGAAGAGTCGGGTGACATTCCCCACCCGTGGCTTGTCCCAGGAGCTTCAGGGAAGAAGGGCAAAAGAAACGCAGGCATCAGTCCTAGAGTGCTGGACAGCAACCTCCAGCACAACTTGCTTACCCTTCTCAGCTGGGCGATGTAGACCAGAATCTCCTCCCGGCTCCACCCGGCGATTACATTGGCGATGAAAAGCACGTATCCCTCGATGTCGCACTCCAGAGCTGTCTGCGCCCACTGCCCTATGTTCTTCCGCTTCTTGTCCCGGGGCCAGCTGCCAACAGGGGCCTGAGGTATATCTCGTCAGCCATTCGAATCCGCAAACGACCGGGAAGTAATTTCTCGGCGTGTTTTTCTTTTTTCCTTTCTCCCAAGGAAGCTTGGCATCTCCGACCTACTTTGCAATTCCATTCCTGTATGTCGACAAACCCAGCCTCTTCCATCGCCTTCCGCTGGATTCCTTCGTCGACTACCAGGAACGACCGTCCCAGCGTCCTGCCGCCCTCTTCGAAGAACTTGCCCCACTGCGAGATGGCAGACTTGTCGGGCACTGTCCCGTCGTCGCTGATCATGTGCGGCGAGCCCTCGAAGCTTTCAAGCCAGGCACCCGGCTTCAGGGCTTTGTACGCTTCCTTGAACAACGCCGTCCAGTCGATGACGCTGCCGACCAGATAGCGCACGTGTACGTAGTCGAATGTGTTTGGCTTGAAGGACCACTCCGACGTGCAGTCTTCTATCTCGCTGGGGATCATTGGTCAGGACCGTTGTACCCAGCCCCTTGCCCGTTATCTGGTGTAGATGACTTACAACTTCAGGTTAGGAGGCACCCACTTGGGCTGGATAGGTGAGATATCGGTGCCGATGATCTCGGACCCCGGGTGCTCGTCGGCAAAATCCCTGTGCATCTGTGAATAACTAGTCTGCCAAGAAGATGAGGTATCGGTACATTGCCCATAATCCTGTCCCCGTCCCGACGTCGAGGACTTTCTGTTGGTAGGTCAGAACAGAAGTTCAGTCTCCCCCGGGATTCATACGGCTCCTACTTGTATTCTGTCGCCGAGCGGAGCGAAGAAAAGCTTGTTCTCGGTACAGAGTGTTAAGAAGTGATGGCTGCCAAGCGGTTAACCCTCGGATGTTTCCCCGTCTATGAATCTGTGGTACGACCTTACTTGATGTCCATCGCCTCGTTTTGCATCTCATCGTTCGAGCCCCTTTTGATAAAGTAACGGTCAGTTTCTGTTGAGACAGGATCGGGCAAGGGCGTATATCCCACCAGTACTGAGCGTTGCCTGGTACATTATCGCTGTGATACGTCCGGCCATGTATCGTCCGGTATTCAAGGATGCTCGAAGTGATGGAGTCCGTCGAGCTGGCCGTATCCCCGAACGCCGAATCGTTGTCGTCGTCGAGGTTTTGCTACATATCTCTCAGCGGCACATCTTCACCACCGAGCATACGGGTCTGCCAAACACCCACTTGTTCCGCAAGCTGCGTCCAATGTGCGGCAGGCAGTAGACCTGTAGCCTGAGTGGTGTGACTTGATTCCGCCGGTCGCGCCGGAGGAGCCGGGGAGCCGAACTCCCCAGGGGCTCGTCCCGCGGAGTCTTCGGGGTGCTGACTGCTCGACATTGTCTGTGTCTCGCATAACTTAAGATGACCAGTGTCGTCCCGAGACAAGGCCTGCGCACCGTCGGGAGGTCTCAGAATTTAAGTAGCTGCAGCCGGGATCGAAAGTCACCCCTTCCGTGCATCATACTGTAAAACCATTGCGGTCGGGGAAGGGGGACTCCAGGCAAGGGAGCTTCTGACATCGGATAAGGGGTCAGCAAGTGCCTGTGGAGATGGACTCGGCCCGTGGCTTTCGACAAGGATGGATGGATGCATCCATAGATAGAGTAGTGGGGCGACGTTTTCTGGCTTCTCTTTTTGATCCTGTCCGTTCAATGCTTGTGGTGCTTGTAAGAACCGGACTCCTTCCGGACTGCAACTACCACTGGGTACCGGGTTTGGCGTCTACTGCTAGCTGCATGCAAGTTGTCCTTATGTGAGAAAAGAAACATAAACCACTCTGTCAAGGCGTGGCTGGTCGATGACACGACTTTGTGCAGACTGTTGTGTTCCGTATTTTGACAAAATCAGCGGATCCTCATATCGGTGACTTGCATGCGGTGGAACAGGTTCGCAAGTGACATATTGGTGTGGAGCTCTGGCAGACCGCAGTACTTGACTGTCCTCCTCTGACAGGTAACGACCACCGCCCCAGAACCCCGTTTCCAGCGTACATACCGAATACGACCACATGTACAATGGTTTTTGGCTCTCTCACCCGCCTCATTCGGTGCAAATTCTCGGTGAATTACTCCATGGCTACAAATCTCCCAAGGGGTTGCTGTACAGATATACAAGCCGGCCAAAATGTAACGGTGCGACAGTGTCTCGTGGTCCTGCAGACGCGTAACCATTCGACACCGGTAGGTACAATCACCATCGCCCCCTTCCCAGGAAGGAGCACACTTCAGGTTTCAGGCCGAGATCCTCGCAAACGAAACTTGTGTTGTTTGGACTCTTGCATACCCGAAAGATCCAGGACGAGAAACTAATTCCCGGCCGGGGAAGACATCCTCGGTGACATCCAACATGGTATTTGAGCGGGCCCTGCTCCAACAGCAGATCGGTATGTAGATGATCAAGGATCGTCACAGTGTCCGTGATGAGACGAAGTCGACGTCCGTACTGTCACTTCACAGGGCCCGGGTGGAGGAGGCGGCAGTATGTATATCCATATGTATGTGGATGTATCAATACGGAACCATGTCCACGATGATTCGCGACGTCAGAGGGAAACGTTGAACGTGGATGTCGTGTTTGAGGGAACGACTCAATCTAGTGGGGTTTGGTTAAGGAACGGGATGGCGCAATGCTTTGAGACCCCTCACGGTGTTTCCTTTGCCCGGGGGGGGCAATGTGGGCCGTTCCGCCGTTCCCAGGAACGCTTGTCGGAACACATCTTAACACGCCATGTTAAGAACTCAAGGATTTCTCCAAGGGCTTGAAGTGTTTGGGAAGTGTTTCAGTACTCAACACGTCTAGCCATGTCTCCGTCAGCTGCCCCGGCTAGCAAGAGCTACAGCATCGCCTCCATCCCTGCGGATGGTATCGGGCCCGAGGTCGTAGATGCCGCGATCACTGTCTTGAAGACGCTCTCGGAAACATTAGGCTCGTTCGGCATCGATTTCACCCATTTTGATTGGAGCTCTGAGACGTATAAGAAAACCGGGAGGTACATTCCTGATGGTGGGCTTGATGAGCTCAAGAAGCACGACGCCATCCTGTTCGGCGCCGTCGGGGCACCCGGTAAGTACCACCTAAACAAGGGTCATGAAATCAGGGGGCCAGATATTACAACATGTGCTGATCAATTACCATAGACGTCCCAGACCACATCTCCCTATGGGGCCTCCGCCTAGCAATCTGCCAGCCCTTCCAGCAGTATGCGAACGTGAGGCCGACCAAGGTCTTCCGCGGCACCAAGTCGCCGCTCCGGAACTGCAAGGACGGCGACCTGGACTGGGTCATCGTCCGCGAGAACTCGGAGGGAGAGTACGCCGGACAAGGCGGGCGTAGCCATCGCGGACAGCCTTGGGAAATTGCCACCGAGGTGGCAATGTTTACCCGCCATGGCGTCGAGAGAATCATGCGATTCGCATTCGAGACGGCGCAGAACCGCCCGCGGAAGCTGCTTACCGTCGTGACGAAGAGTAATGCGCAGCGGAACGGGATGGTGCTTTGGGATGAGGTCGCTGCTGATGTCGCCAAGGACTTTCCCGATGTCACGGTCGACAAGATGCTTGTCGATGCAATGACGTGCCGGATGGTGCTGAAGCCTGATAGCATTGACACAATTGTTGCCACGAATTTGGTGAGTGTAGTCTTGGTCTTGACCATTTTCTGCGCACGTTGGACAACCTAGCTAACTCTAATTAGCACGCAGACATTCTTTCCGACCTGGCAGCGGCGTTGGCTGGATCTATTGGTATCGCGCCGACCTCCAACTTGGACCCAACACGAAACAACCCCAGTATGTTTGAGCCGATACACGGCTCCGCCTTCGATATCACAGGGAAAGGGGTTGCAAACCCCGTTGCCACATTCTGGACAAGCGCCGAGATGCTGGCCTGGCTGGGTGAAGGGGATGCCAGCACTAAGCTATTGGAAGCTGTGGAGAGGGTATGCGAGCGAGGTATCGTCACCGCTGACCTTGGCGGTAACGCGAAGACGGTGGAAGTTACCGATGCAGTCTGTGACGAAATAAGGAACTCATACGGCGAAGCGAAGAAATAGACCAGACTACATCCTTGTCAGAAGAAGGGACACCGTACGCCCCGCGGAAAGAAAGAGGGTTCGCAAGGCGTGGTAAACTTTGGAAGACGCTTAGTCAAAAATATGATCAATATAATCCGAATCCCATAGAAGAGTCCCCACTGCCAGCTTGCGCGAAATTTGAGAAATCCAAGGCACTGAGCGGGTCCAACCAGTCTTGCCCGCTCAAATCCGTAAACATGTTGGGACTTCCGGGTATGAAGGAGGAGTTCGAAGTGATCCCAGCATCAAAGGCTCCTGATTCGGGTGGCGCTTCGTAATACTGTGCTGGAACCTGCGGCCGAGCAATGAAAGGAGACCTACTCATGGATATTGGTTATTGATTCGTCTTTAGCAATCCAAGCCAGTGTCATGCTGCATTAGCATTATACCCACTGGGCCGATCACTTACGATGGACTGTTATTAGACTCCTTCCCAAGTCTTGGCCTGCTAGATGTACTTATGGCGTCTGGTGGTCGTGTTGGCCTCGCACGTTTATGTGGGTTTTGGCCAGCAATGCTTCGGTGGTCGCCTCTGTCTTCGGTCAGAGCAGAGTCTTGCATTCGTACACTGTCATCAGAAGCGGCAGTAGCCTTCTGCGGTCTTTTCTCGAGGGCCAATATTATATGTTCCACCGCTTGAGCGCACCGATCAGGCCAGACAGTGCCTCGTTTGGAGAGTTGCTTGAGAATGCGAAGCGACCGTTTCGCGTACCTATTGGTACACGGATGATGGGCATGTTAGCTATGCTTGAGTACAACGCTCAAATGTGAAAAGTCTGCGGGAGCTTACTTCCGTGCACTCGATACACTTGTCACGTTCTCAAGCGCGGCATATGTGAGAATGAAGCAGCTCATCCAAACCGACCACGTCAGCAGTGGCCAGACTACGATGGCTTCTACAGAAGTATCGTCCTTGGTGAAGCGAGCATTGTCTATCGTTTCAAGTACTGCTCTCGACGCACTTATGCACGCCTGTAGAGCTGCTTGCGAAGCAGAAGTCGCAGGCTTCTTCGCCAGGAGTGGGCGGTTGAGTGCGATTGTAGACTCGTGTTGCAGGATTAGTAGCAGAGTCCGGTAGAATGGCGGGATGGGACTATCATGTTTGCTTCTTGGGCCCTCAGACTGTTCGTGAGCGCCGTCTTCATCGTCTGTTCCTTCACCCGTGACGACCTCGTGGACCTCATTCGCCCATCTTGTGATCCTCGACTGAATATATAGCGTTCGCTCCATGCTGTCTTTTCTCACGTGCACGCTTTTGTGACGGAGTTCAAGGATCATGCCTCGAATTTGTGCATGTTTGGACAATAACGTGAGAAGCTGAAGTTGATGTGGACCTGAACACAAATGCAGTTAGCTGGAAGAACATACACCAGGCTCTAGAGTCCGGCTACCTTGTGGGTAATAATCGCACAGTCCTTCGCCAGCCGTAGCAGTTGCCTGATGTTTTTCCGTCGTGGGAAAACAGACATCCACATCATCGTCTTGGATATCGAGCGGAAGTCCAAGAGCTTGACTGACTAGTCTTTCCAAACAATAAAACGACCACCAAATCCTCTTCCTCTTTGAGATTTCGTGAGGAGAGAAATGGGAATACCGTTGAGGGCATCTGTGGAGACCGAGGTGGTAGGCCATGCGGACAACGACGCCCCCTAGCCGAGAGGCCATATTGAGCTTGAGCATCGTTACCAAAAAGAGCTCAACGCAAAGAGAAGCCTGAATATTCTTGAGAGATGCCGGCGTCCCAAGGACGAAGAGAAGGCATGTGGCTACGTGGTCCAGGCTGTGAAAGACAAGATCTGATGGAATAGGCCTCAGAGCACTTGCTTCCGGCCCTCGAAAGGATCTTGTTTGGCGGGCATCTGCCAGCGAGATTGATACCAAAGCTCGCACAATTGCTTTGTCTGGGGCAGAGAGGCTCTCGATACCGTTGGTGGCAACATTTTCGAGGACCTCAAGGGCCTCGGGACCATTAAGAATGGGATAGGCTGGATGCCATATCTCAAAATAACTTTTGGTCCAATCAACCAAGGCTTCAAAAGTGATGTTGGGAGTCTCAGACCCTCCACCGGGAGCGACCTCATCCGCCCGCCAGAGCGGCGCACATGTTCTGGTCCCAGGCGTGCTCGCATTTCCCACCCTCGGGTCATGAGTGTCTTCCAGTTGGTCATCCTCGCCCGGGACCAAGTGGCACTGAGCTTTGGTGGCTGCATCACTACTCCGAGCCAATATGTCGTAAACAGTCCGAACGAAATATATGCCGCTTCCACTGCCGACAAAGCTAGGGCGATCCGGTCCGTCACCATCCCTCATGAGCCCGATCTCTTGATTCAAGGGCTGTCGATAGGACGCGGTTCGCCTCCTTTTTCTGGCACGCTCTGTTGGTGATCGTGCCTCTGTTTGAGACCAATCATCATCGTACTGTCCGGAGATCGGAGTGACGCTCATGTTGTGTGAAAGCCGTGTGTGGATGGCGACGAAATCTTATTTCCTAGATGTGCGAATAATTGAGACGACCAAGATTTACAGCGTCTAGATTTCCTGAAACTCGGGTCAGGTTCTCGGGGCTTGGTGGGGCCCAAGAGCGCTGAAACCCCCTAAACCGCGGTAAGTGGATGGCCTGTCTTACAGGTGGCGCTCGCTTCTGCTCCAAATAGATGTGGCCAAACCAACGCAGATTCACGTGCTGACTCACAGAACCAAGTGAGTATATACGGCGGAAGAGTAAAGAGCGAAGGATCAAAAATATAAGTTTGTATTTGCTTTGGCGAAATTGTTTGCTTTGCTGGTCTGGGGCACGTCTAGGGCTGAAGGACTGTCTTCTTCGTTTCTAGGATCCGAGGGTGTCATCTCTAGATGAGATTCTGGTAAACCGGTAAACCTGCCTTGTCGTGTCAAGACCCTGTGGCTGCTGTGCTGGGGAGTCTCTGCGTCAAACCTGTTGCTCGAGGCTCTTTCTGCTTGACTGCTTCGATTCATATGAGTGACAAGTTGGCCACTGCTAGTTGGGATCACTGTTCCAGGACTCAGAGGAGTGACAGTGTCAACGCCTCTTGCTAAATCCGCGCCAGAATACACATGGGATGGAATAGCGGCATCTCCTCGGTTTGCCTCAAACCACGCATGTGCCTGTCCACGATTCGAGAGTGCGGATCTGGCCCAACTAGCCATCAGTTTTGCTTTGTCCAGCTGTGTAGGAGGCGTTGGATCCGAAAGCACCGATGTCCCCATGGCCTGCCGTAGCACTGGGCTCTCATAGTGGTCACGAGCAACAGCACCAGCATGTATCTCAGCCAACGCGAAGAATAAAGCTCTTTCGGTCTCGGCGAGTCTTCTTTCCAAGGCGTTGACATATCCTGCAGGGATGCCTCTGTGGGACGATTGTCAAAGTCAGGAAAACAAGGTGATCCGGGACGGAGAAAGGACTATGAGGATAGAACCAGCAAGCGTGCTGTATCTCACCTCCTATTTTTCACCGGATAGTGGCACTTTGCTGGGGAGGTTTTGCACTGCGTGCATATAGGCCTGTAAAAAAGGTCAGCTCATTTGTGTCGGGCTCATACGGAAAGCCGTTGTCCTTACAGTCTGCGATCGCACTGCCAAGATCATAGGTCAGTGACAAACGCACGCGGGAAGAAACACCGCCTCGACCGGGGGAAGTTAATACCGACCTTGCATTTCTTGTTCCTACAAGGCTCACAAGCGATTGACGCGACTTCCGTTTCCTCTCCGCTCATAATGAGACCGCAAGGTGTAGTCAAGCCTCAAGAAAAGGGCTAGGGAAGGTACCATCTCGAATTGCAGGGAGGGAGGAAGAGGCTCCAGCGGAGAAAGTAACCTGCGATGGGTATCAATCAGGGTTAGGGTCTCCAATTTCGATTTGCATCTCCATAATAATCGCCAACGTCACTTCATCAGAAGCACACTACGTCTCCTCAGCAGCCACCTGTAATATAAACCACCTTCTATATATACGGGCCTCTGTTTCACAGCTCTTGATTGGACACCACCATCACACGCACCCTTCCGCTTTTGAAGACAGCCTCACTCGGCGGCTGCATGATAGCACGCACGTTGACGCTGCTTCGTGTCGTAAAATCCTCTTCCTGGCAGCCAGTCATCCCGCAATCGCTGAATATAATTTTAGGGAGAGGGCTCCAGCCTCTAAATTTGCTGCCCATGGCATCTGCCGGCTTCCTTCAATATGAGGAGCCAGACATATTAAGTCTTCTGATCCTGATATCATTCTTTTTCTTCCTATCGTCTTTGGGATGGGCCTTCAATAAAGTCATTGGGGCTGGTCTTATCGGGCAGATTTTGGTCGGGGTCCTATATGGAACGCCTGTGGGGAATATCTTAAGCACCGAATGGCAAGAAACGTTCATGGTCTTGGGATACATTGGCCTAATTCTGATAATCTTCGAAGGTGGCTTGACAATCAGATTAGACCTACTCAAGGCTAACTTTCTCTTGAGTGTCATGGCCGCTGCCATTGGAACCACCACGCCCATTGCTCTTTGCTATCTGATCCTCTATCTGGGTTTTGGTTACGGAGCTTTGGAGACGTTCATAGTCGGCGCCGCTCTTTCTACAACGTCGATTGGAACCACCTTCATCGTGATCAGTAATGCTGCGGATGTCGATCTTACCCATACCAAAGTCGGTACCGTGCTGGTATCTGCGGCCTTGTTCGATGATGTTGTTGGGCTGATCATGGTCAGTGTCATATCAAATCTGGGCGGAATCGAAGGTGGTGGAGGCACCAGCATCGGTTGGATTGTCGGAAGGCCAATCGTCGCGAGTTTCGCTATTGGAGCCGTATCGCCTCTTTTGGCCAAATACGTTGCCAGTCCGCTCTATCGTCGACTACTACAGAGGAAAGTCGCTTCCCTGGGCCACAAGGCCTTGATATGTATCATGACGCTCATTCTATCTGCGCATATTGTTATATGTGCATATGCCGGTGCTTCGCTTCTCTTCGGTGCTTTCTTGGCCGGTGCCTTTCTGAACGCTCTCCCAAGTCAAACGAAGGAGCCTGCTCAGCTCGAGGAGGATAACTCACAAGAATCTCTGGGTTTCCACGACACCTTCGAGGCATACATATCAGGAGCGCAGTCCTTCATCCTGGAGCCCCTTTTCTTTGCCAGCATTGGCTTCGCCATCCCTTTCAAAAGGCTGTGGACCGGAACAATCATCTGGCGTGGCATTGTGTTTTCTTTACTGATGGCACTTGGCAAGGTAACTTTGACCCTCTATCCCCTCCTGTTTTCACCCTTGAACTGGCGACTAATGCACCCGTAATTACTAGGCAGTTGTGGGTCTCTCGGTACCAATCTGGGACGGTTTCTCTCGGATGCCACCAAGTGAGGAGAATCTCGCTCCGCGGGGCAAAACCTCATCCAAAGCATGGGCTTCAGCCACACTGTTGGGCATGGCAATGATAGCCAGAGGCGAAATTGGTCTGCTCATCATACAGCTCGGACTCAACACAACAAGTGCCCTTTCTGAAGAGGCATTCCTTATTGCCATATGGGCTATCGTTCTGAACACGATCTTGGGCCCTGTTTCCGTTGCGTTGTTACTGAAGAGGACAGAGAAAGCAATCGCAGAAGACCCAAGATGGGGTATACAAGAGAAAGACTCGGAGCGCAACATCGCAACAGGACTGGAGAGTACTTCGCCGCTGCCAGTTGCGCCCAGCGAGCATCATCAATGACATTTCATTCGATGTTATACAATCAAGTACTACTCGTACTCCAATATTATCTCAGTATGCTTCTTGAAGAGATCGTGTCGTTTTCATACTTATACTATCAACCTACATTTTTATATGTATGAAATAATCGTTGAGCAGAGAGTATCCAACACCTGACACCTGTGGATCCCATAACATTGTGTGGGGATTCCGGATAGAGCATAAATGGGTCTTGACTCGTTTTATCTCAAACCTGCCGGTGCGTCGTGTTATCACTCAGTTATGTAAGCCCACTTTGCCGATCGTAAGGAGGCGACAGGAGCTCTTCAGCTTCTTAAGCTGTAACCAAACACTCCTGATGCTTTCAAACACCATGGAGATTACAAAGGTAAGTTTGCGAGATGATGCCCCCTAAAGTCTTACAGTGCCCAGAAACAAAGGGCTTGGCTTATCTAATTATGTCAGATCTACGTTTACCCTATCAAGTCCTTGCGGGGCATAGCACTGCAACAGGCGAAGCTTGATCGTCAGGGAGTCCAGTATGACCGCCGATTTATGCTTCTGAAGGTTCATGATGATGGCCATCTTGAACCTATTGAGGTCGTTAGGTTTCCGGCTTGTGCTTTGTTCGAGCCCGAGATTGTTAAAGATAAGATCATCGTGAGGTACAAGATCCCGGAGGAACCTCTTTTCCCGCCAACACCCGAGCAGAAGACCACGCTCGAGGTTCCTCTGGAACCGGACACAACGGGCTTAGAAAAGGTTGAGGTGAATCTTTACGACAGCAAATGTATGGGCTACCGTATGCCTGAAGAGTATAGTTCTTGGTTCAGCTCCTGCCTGGGCTTCGAGAGCATCCTTGTTCATGTGGGCGATGGAAGACGGCCAATTCTGGGAACAATGTCACCGCATACACAGAAGCAACAGAACAAGGGCTGGCTCTCATCCATGACGAACTACGTGACCGGATCTAATGAGGGAGACCCGCACTCGCTCACCTTCACTTGCGTTGCTGCATATCTCATTACAACCGAGGCGTCAGTCAACGACGTGAGCAGCAGGCTTCCACCCGGAGACGAGATGGATACGCGCAAGTTCCGGCCGAACATAGTCATTGATGGCGAGGAAGCCTTCGATGAAGACTTCTGGGGAGAGATCGAGATTGGTAGCGGTTCTCGCTTTGTACTGACAGGAAACTGTGGCCGTTGCCTATCTATCAACGTGGACTATAAGACGGGGAGACCAGGGGCCGGAGAGACTGGTAACGTGCTGAAGAAGTTGATGAAGGATCGAAGGGTCGATAAGGGCAACAAATATTCGCCGGTCTTCGGGCGCTACGGGTTTCTCACGGACGAGGAGGCGGATATCCATGTGGGTGATGAGGTGGCTGTTACGAAGCGTCTGGAGGAGAGGCGGGTGTGGGACTGGCCGGGTGCATAGACGGTTGTCATGTTACGGGTTACGAGCTGAGCACAATTCGCCAGAACCAAAGATATATCATATGCTCATGTGCTTTATGTGGTACGAATTCAAGAAAACCTTTATAGCCCTAACTCCTGATATCGGCTCACAGCTACCGTATCCTGCCTCACTTATCATCGTCCATATATGTCGCTCCCTTTCAGTGTTTTGTGACCACACCACCTTTTCTCCACTTGATCGCGCTCAGTAAACACGCCACCCTAGGGCATGTATCAGCTCGATACTATAAGCGCGTAAGGGTTTCAAGGGTTGTAACAGTAGTATAAGACAAAAGTTGAATGCACCATACACATGCATAATTAGTTTGTCTCATATGAAACGTGGAGACCATCTTTGATGTCTTGACGATCCATGGAGTAAATAAAGAAGGAAATCATAAAACTTGTTCTTTGATGTTGGGAGGGGGGAAGTTACCTTTGTGTAAGTATTTATCATTACCAAACCGAATGCCTAGGAACTGGGAAATGGACAAAAGACATTTGGGCTCTGTGATCGGATAAGATTTGTGCCGCTGAAGAATCAAGAGAAATGTGTTCTTTCTGGCCCTCATCTCAAATTTACCCTAGGGTACGGCCGAGGTATTCATGGTCGGTGGTGGTAGAAACTGTTGGATATCGTAGCGGAATCTAATCTTGGCTGACTGCGCATGCAGTTTAGTGGGTGAATTTACACAGTAAATACCTAGGTACCTATTTAAGTATCGAGGTACTTTGACTGGTCGCCACATGTGGTAGCTGGAAGCTAGAAGCTGCCCGACTAGAACATCCCTGGATCCCTGCAACATTCGCCCAGGTGGCCGGACGGATCCAAAAGTACAGATATCAAACGACTCCAAATTTCTTTCGTCATTCGGGTTTCTCCTGCCTACAACAACCCGACAAGGCTTCTTTCTCTCACTTTGCATTGCCGCCTTTTGTAAAGAGCAACCAAGTCCCCCTAAGTCGAAACCATCGACATCGTTTTGCCTCATCCGACGGCGCATGGATCATTACTTGTAATTCGCTCCTCACCTTGCAACCACTCCTCCTGTGCGTTGACGGCGAATCCTCATTATGGCGCCGCCGCCGCCTGGAACACTCGTGGACAGCTCGCAGATCAAATCTGCCGAGCTGCTCTGCCCTCGGCCTCTCTTCCTCCATGCCTACGTCTGGCCCTTTACGGTTGTATGGCCCATTTTCCTGGCCTTCTACCTGAATCCCGAGCTCTATGATAAACACATCGGTGGCCAAGAGTGGACGTTCGTGTGGATGGGAACCATCATCACCTTCCAGAGCTTGTTCTGGTTGAGCACCCACTGGAGCGTCAACCTCCGCGCCCTGTTCACCGCCAGGAAAGCGTCATCGCTCGAGGAGGCCAAACTGGTCAAGGTCATTCCTGTCACTAACGCCGGCATATCTGACATCTGCGAGCTCATCCGAGAGAAGGTGGGTCCCTGGCGCAAAACATCCCACTTGGTGTCTGACCACTTGACTGACCCTCATCCAGGTTGATGGCAAGAACAACTTGTCCTTCCTTTTCCAGAAGCGCCGATTCCTGTACCATCCCGAGAAGAAGAGCTTCGCCACTCTCGACTATGCCATCGACGTCGAGCCGAAGCCAGCCATCGAGACCTTCCAGAACTCGAAGGGCATCACAAGCGCCGCAGAACTGAAGAGACTGGAACAGCACTATGGCACCAACACCTTCGATATCCCTGTTCCGACTTTCACGGAGCTGTTCAAAGAGCATGCCGTTGCTCCCTTCTTCGTCTTCCAGATATTCTGTGTTGGCTTGTGGATGCTGGACGACTACTGGTACTACTCGCTGTTCACACTCTTCATGCTGGTGGTGTTTGAGAGCACCGTTGTCTGGCAGCGTCAGCGCACCTTGAACGAGTTCCGTGGCATGAGCATCAAGCCATATGACGTTTGGGTCTACCGATTGGGCAAATGGACCGAGATCCAGAGCGACAAGCTCCTACCGGGTGACCTTGTGTCTGTTGGCCGGACGAAAGAAGACAGCGGTGTCGCCTGCGATATGTTGCTAGTCGAAGGCACAGCTATCGTTAACGAGGCCATGTTATCTGGAGAGAGCACACCTCTGCTCAAGGAATCGATTCAACTGCGCCCTGGCGAAGCGACGCTTGAGCCTGAGGCCCTTGACAAGAACGCATTCCTCTGGGGAGGTACTAAGGTCCTCCAGATCACACACGGCAACCCTGATGAGCAGAGGCCCCCGATCCCATCTGGAGTGTCTCAAGCCCCTGACAACGGAGCAATGGCTATTGTTACAAAGACCGGATTTGAGACGTCGCAAGGCAGCCTCGTTCGCACTATGATTTACTCGACCGAGAGAGTATCTGCCAATAACGTCGAGGCTCTGCTGTTCATCCTGTTCCTGCTTATCTTCGCCATTGCCGCGTCCTGGTACGTGTGGACTGAGGGTGTTATCCGCGACCGCAAGCGATCAAAGCTTTTGCTGGACTGCGTTCTCATTATCACGAGCGTGGTGCCCCCTGAGCTGCCCATGGAGTTGAGCTTGGCCGTCAACACTAGTCTGGCGGCCCTTGCTAAGTACGCCATTTTCTGCACGGAGCCCTTCCGCATTCCCTTTGCTGGACGTATTGATGTGGCATGCTTTGACAAGACCGGAACACTCACTGGAGAAGACCTGGTTGTTGAGGGCATTGCCGGGCTTGGTCTTGGTCATTCTGGCATTGACACGCCCAAGGAGTCCGATGGAGCGCACAGCCACATGACACCAGTGAAAGATGCTGGTTTGACTACTACGCTTGTTCTTGCCACGGCGCACGCCCTCGTCAAACTCGACGAAGGCGACATTGTCGGCGACCCCATGGAAAAGGCCACACTGTCTGCTCTTGGCTGGACTGTCGGAAAGAATGACACCCTGACGCACAAGCCTGCCACTGCCGCAGCTGGGGGTACCCAGGGTATCGTTCAAGTGAAGCGTCGCTTCCAGTTCTCGTCTGCCCTCAAACGCCAGAGCTCCGTTGCCACCGTTACCGGAAAGGACCCGAAGACTGGTACCCAAATGCGAGGCACGTTCGTCGGTGTCAAGGGTGCTCCCGAGACAATCATGAAGATGCTCGTCACTGTTCCGGCAGACTACGAGGAGACCTTCAAATACTTCACCCGCAGAGGTTCTCGTGTCCTGGCTCTGGCCTACAAGCAGCTGTCCGATGGAGATGAGCTCGGCTCTAAGAGGATCAATGAACTCAAGCGAGAGAATGTTGAGGCTGGACTCACCTTTGCCGGATTCCTAGTGCTACATACCCCGCTGAAGGACGATGCCAAGCAAGCCGTTCAGATGCTCAATGAGAGTAGCCACAGAGTTGTTATGATCACCGGAGACAACCCGCTCACGGCTGCTCACGTGGCCCGGGAAGTTGAGATTGTTGACCGAGATGTCCTCATTCTGGACGCCCCTGAGCAGAACACCAACGGGGAGAAGCTTATCTGGCACAGCGTTGATGGACACATCAACATCGAGGTCGACCCGACCAAGCCTATAAGCTCTGATATTTTGGACAAGTATGATCTTTGCGTCACTGGCTACGCATTGGCCAAGTTCGTGGGTCAAGTTGGCTGGAACCAGATCTTGCGGTATACCTGGGTGTATGCCCGAGTCTCTCCGAAACAGAAGGAGGAGCTATTGCTAGGCTACAAGGATATGGGATACTTTACCTTGATGGCTGGTGATGGAACTAACGACGTCGGTGCCTTGAAACAAGCTCATATCGGCATTGCCCTCCTCAACGGTACCCAGGAAGACCTTGTCCGCATTGCGGAGCATGCTCGGAACACAAAGATGAAGGAGTTGTACCAGAAGCAAATCGACATGATGAAGCGCTTCAACCAGCCTACCCCCCCAGTTCCTCCTATGATCGCTCATCTTTACCCACCTGGACCAACAAACCCCCAGTATCAAAAGGCTCTCGAGCGCGAAGCGCTGAGGAAGGGTGTCTCTCCTGCTGAATACGCTCGTGCCCATGGCCACCAACAGCCAATTGAGGAGGTCACTTCTCCCGGTGCTCAGCAGTTGATCAACACTGACCCTCGCGCTGCTAAGCAAGCGGAGGTTGCTAAGAAGGCCGCCGGTCTTGCCGAGAAGCTTCAGCAATCCATGATGGACAGCGAGCTCGGAGATGATGGTGAACCGCCTGCACTGAAGCTTGGAGATGCCTCTGTTGCTGCGCCATTCACCTCCAAACTGCGTAACGTTATCGCTGTACCCAACATTATTCGTCAAGGACGTTGCACTCTCGTCGCCACCATCCAAATGTACAAGATTCTTGCTCTCAACTGTCTCATCAGCGCCTACAGCTTGAGTGTTCTGTACCTGGAAGGCATCAAGTTTGGAGACGGTCAATACACCATCAGCGGCATGCTCATGAGCGTCTGCTTCCTGTCCATTTCGCGAGCCAAGTCTGTCGAGGGGCTGTCCAAGGAACGTCCCCAGCCGAACATCTTTAACTTCTACATTATTGGCTCCATTCTTGGCCAGTTCGCCGTGCACATTGTAACTCTCATCTACATCGCCAGGTTCTGCGATAAGCTCGAGCCGTAAGTTTGCCCTCTACTAAACCAAAAACCCAAGCATTGTATACTAACACCTCACTATTACAGTCGCTCCGAGATGATCGACCTCGAGGCCGAGTTCACCCCCTCGCTCCTCAACAGCGCCGTCTACCTCCTCCAGCTCATCCAACAGATCAGCACCTTCGCCGTCAACTACCAGGGCCGGCCCTTCCGCGAGTCCCTCTCGGAGAACAAGGGCATGTTCTACGGCATCGTGGGCGTGACGGCCATCGCCTTTAGCTGCTCGACCGAGTTCGTCCCTGAGCTCAACGAGCAGATGAAGCTGGTCCCCTTCTCCAACGAGTTCAAGACCACCATGACGGCCGTCATGGTCATCGACTACGCCTCGTGCTGGCTCATCGAGATCGCCCTCAAGAAGCTCTTCTCCGACTACCAGCCCCGCGACATCGCCATCCGCCGCCCCGACCAGCTCGAGCGCGAGCGCGTCCGTAAGGAGGAGGAGCAGAGGCTCAAGGAAATCGAGGAGGAGAGGAAGAGGCTCGAGAAGGTCGCCGAGTACGAGCGCAAGGTCGAGGAGCAGAGGCAGAAGCTGCAGGCCTGGAGGGATGGCCGGCAGCAGGCTTAGGTGACCCTGTGTAGGGGTCGACTGTGAGCGTGCTTGAGTGGAGTGTGGTGAAGAAGAATTAGAATAGAAGAAGCCTACAAGTTCACATAGACTAAAAGCGTGGTGTAACGCCTTTGTACAGTACCAGTACAGTCAAGTGATACAATGTGGGTCTCGTCACGACTGGTTTGCATTAGTACATACGATGTTACTTATATATTGTGACTGTCCAAACTAAATTCGAGGGGATGCGAACAAGCACATGTAGTTGATAGGTGCACGGTCGAGGGCAGTCACTTGAAGTATGGCAAGCCTGTAAAAAAATCACATCGTCCATGAGCAAAAAGTCATCGTTATTCGTGATTTGTCTCTGTGTTCTCCATTCGACTGTAGCTGTCTATTTGTATCAACAAGATTGAAAAGACCAGACCACACACAGGAAGCAGCAGCCTCTCTTATTTTGTCTTCTACCTGCCACCCCATCCGATCCAACCGTCAATACGAAACTGGGATATATCGGCAGAGCAAGAGCAGAAAAGACATCCGGAAATGGGTTGAAAAAAACTCCCTCCAGGTCAAGTCTACGCGTAGTTGGACATTTGACCCGGGACCAAGCCGGGCCGGGATCCTGGCGCCTCAGAGCCAGAACCCCCCGCGGGCGGCTGTATTCCATTGTAATCGTCTCAAGAACTCCTCATCGGAACGGTCGTCAGCCAAAGGCTTCCTCTAGTTGCCAGGGTTCTGGGCGACGAAGGAAACACCCTTCTCGATGTTCTTCTTGAGGTCAGTCAGGCAGGCCTCAAGCAGCTTCTCCTCGGCGGCGTCGAGGGATCCGATGGGCAGGATCTTCTCAACACCGTTGGGGCCGAGCTCGACCTTGGAGGAGAAGAAGTCGATGCCCTGGTCCTTGTACAGGGGGGAGTCGACGAAGGTGGGCTCAATGACACCCTTCTCGCCCTGGGCAGCGCGGAGCAGGGACTCAGCCATGCGGGCACCGGCCATGGCCATGGACAGGGTGGCGGAGCCAGCACCGTCCTTGGCCTTGACGACCTCGTCACCACCGAACTGGACACGCTTGACGAGCTCCTCGTTGCTGGACAGTTCGGGGTGGCTGGACTGGCTGAACAGGGGGACAATGGTCACACCGGAGTGGCCACCGACGACGGTGATGTTCTCATCGGCGGGGTCGCTGCCCTTGAGCTCGGAGACGAAGCGGGAGGCACGGACGACATCAAGGGTGGTGACACCGAAGAGGCGCTTGGGGTTGTAGACACCACGGGCCTTGAAGACCTCAGCGGCGATGGGGACGGTGGAGTTGACGGGGTTGGAGATGACGAGGATGTTGGCCTCGGGGCAGGACTCGGCGCAGGCCTTGGCGAGGTCGCGGACGATGGAGGCGTTGGTGTTGAACAGGTCGTCACGGGTCATGCCGGGCTTGCGGGGAACACCGGCGGGGATAAGGACGACCTCAGCACCCTTAAGGGCGGTGGCCAGGCCAGAGGCGGTGGAGTCGTAGCCCTTGACGATGGACTTGGTGTTGACGTGGTTGATGTCGGCGGCAACACCTAAGAGGGAGGTGAACTGTCAGCCTCAAGCTCCAATCTCACCAAGATAGCCAGATTGCCACAACAGCTTGGCTGGTAGGGATATGGAATGGATGTTTGAGTGTCGGGGGTGGTGAAATGACATACCAGGGGCCATGCGGATATCGTACAGGGCAAGCTCAGTCACTCTGGGGTTGAGCTTGAGGAGCAGGGAGAGGGGCTGACCGATGCCACCAGCGGCACCGAGGACGGTGACCTTGGACAGCTACGAATAGGCTCATATTAGCATCAGATGGATCGCAAAGGGATAATGGACCTGTGAGACACTGATGGTACAGGATCGAGGTTGCTGGAGTATGGTGTTGCGTGTCCCCGAGGTCGAAGCCCGGGCGACCGGAAGGTTTTGGAAGCTGACGTACCTGGCGAGCCGATGCCGAAAAGGCACGGCGCTGGAACTTGGAGGCGATTCTGGGAGCGGCGAACATCTTGAAGATCTGAGTAGACAGAAATAAAGGACCAAGAGCTATTCAGTGAAGGGGCGGGGTCAGTTCAGTTGGAACAGATCAATCAGGAGGGGTGGAAGAAGAGGTGGCACTCACAAACAGAGACGACGGCTGGCAAGATGAGGCGAGACGACAAGAAGATTTGTGTTGGGTTGTGTTGTGTGTTGTTTATGAAAAGTTTCCAATTGGAAGCTGGAAAGGTACGACGGGGGGGAAAATAGCTTATGCCCAGTCTAGTGCGGCTTTTGCTCGCTGCTTCGGTTGCTGTTGTGGAGCGTGGAGCACGGAGCACAAGCACCCAGTCTGGGGTTTCGGCACTAAGCTATTAGGCGAAGTTCCCCATGAGGACTAGTGCCGAAGGGTGATAGGATCATCCGAGCAGGCCGGAGAACGAGACGTCATAGCATCTCTGCATGTCTGGACAGGAACCTCTCTGACCCGAACCCTGACAGCCTGACAGCTTACAGACTACATAGATATGTACCTGACTACTTAGTTATCTACGTAGATCGCAGTACTTGACTCAATATTCATAGACCACCCAGTCCAGGTGAAATACAACAACTTGTATCTATTCTTCTAAGGATCTCTTCAAGAAGCTTCAAAGGTGAGGTGTCAAGGACACAAACAAATCCCCTCGCGCGCCAATTATATGACATACTATGTAGGGCTATTTCCAGAATCGCACGAACCATGTAAATCCCGCTTGCCACTAAGTATTGTAGGGAGATCCTTGACATTACCAGTTGGATTTCTAGATTCAACACGGGCCTGACAGGTTAGTAGTATTAGATGCCATTTGATCAGTGGATCTCTATACATACTATAAGCCTACGCAGCATGTACGTAGTCTATTTTCAAACGGAACTTTCCATGCTTCTAAAGGATCGACCAGTTTGACGGACCTCCGAGATCCACAACCTCCCCGGGCGGAATTGCCGACATAGCGACAACGCGAGGCGGGGAACCGAAAACCGCTATCCAGCATAAATGCTTGATTGTGCTTATGCCTAATAAGCACGTAGTCTAGCTGCACCGACTACCTAGGGACCTTGCTATCCTCAGAACGCTCCGGATCAATAAATCCGTGTATCTCAAACAGTCTCGAAACATTCTCTTCACTAGCTGCAGAAGGATGGATACTGTCAGAGAGGCCCTGGCCGGGTTTGGCAATGCCTGGAACAGTGAGGTTCCGCCCGTCCTGGCTAAGCTCTACGAGCCCATCCAGGCCAAGCAGAACGAGAAATATGCCGGCCAGGTCAAGGCAGACAAAGCTATCAAATACGGGCCTGATGCGAGGAATCGCCTGGACGTCTACACTCCTGCAAAATCAGAAGCGTCGGAGGCTCCGGGAAAGCCTGTCGTTGTCTTCATACACGGTGGGGGTCTCGTGGGCGGTGACAATGACCTGAGTCCAAACATTCACGCAAATATCGGTATCAAACCCGCATCTCACATACGTCACTACTACCCTATGCTTGTTACTGACAAACCCTATAGGCAATTACTTCGCCAGTAAGGGCTTCGTCACATGCCTCGTGACATACCGTCTCGCGTTGCAGGGTGGACATTACCCCAACGGTGCCGAGGACGTTGCTGCTGCCCTCAAATGGGTTCAGTCCAATATCTCGACCTACGGAGGTGACCCGGACAAGGTCGTCGCCCTCGGCCAGAGTGCCGGGGGAGCCCACCTCGCCACGGCAGTCTTCCTCGGATTGCTCGAGCCCAACCCCAAGCCTCTCCTGCATGGTGCCGTCCTGCTCTCCGCTGCTTTCACGATGGACACTAGCCATCCCGCCCGGCAAAAGGTACTCAGGGAATGGTACAATACCAACGATGCTTTCGAGATTAACGGTAGGTGGTCAGCGGCCGCATTGTTCAGGGAACAATTCTTCGGCACAACGACAAACCCACCGCGTCAGAAGCTGCCGTGTGAGTTATTGTTGATGATCGGGGAGGCTGAGGCGGATGAGATCCTGGAAGGGACTTTCGAGTTTGTAGGAGACTATAGGAAGAGGTTTACAAAGATGCCTCTGCTTGAGGTGATGAAGGGGCACAACCATGTCTCTTATACCTTTGGGTTAGGGCTCGATGAGCCAGAATATGTGGCTGTTTCAGAGAGGCTCCTGCGCTTTGTTAAGGACTGTACGGCCTAGTTAACCCACAAGCACCGACGGTTTGGATCTATAATCAGGGACATACTTCCAGACATTATACGACGTGGAAGCTCCCCATCAGTTATCAACAACAAGTAATACTGAGCTAATCTACTGGTCCACTCGTCGCAATGGAGATGATTAAGCTGTTCAAAGAGCCGGGGTTCGGACCGTATTATTGCACTTTGTGAGCTGGATCTCCTCGGCCTCTACAGCTGGCAGGGGATTTTGAAAATCCCAGCATGCATGTATTCAACATGTTCCAATATGAGCGGTGATTCTTCTGTGTATTGGATCCGGTATCGTTAATATCCCTTGGAAGGCCCACAGGTTTTCCAAATTTGGTATGCGCATCCGTCACCCATCGTACATACTTAGGCACATACGTGTGGATTACGAACCCAACATAGATTCATTAATGAATTCCAGGTAAGCTTAGTCCTTGTTACTGATCATTCTCGTTCGTCCATATCAGGCCTTTGAGTTGGTCCGAAGGTCTTACCCATGTGCGTAGTAAGATAATCATGTGGTGCTTTGAAAGCCACGCGCTTGACGCACTCCAGGCTAAGCCCGTTGGTCTGCCTGACTGCCTGACTGCCTGGCTATCTGACTGCCTGACAATCTGGTTGTTTGACTATCTGGTAGTTTGACTATTTGACTGCCTGACTATCTGAATGCCTGTAGAGGTTTCCCCAACCCCTCAACACTACCTAGGTATTTGTAGCATGTTTGAGCTTCAACCGAGTCCACCTTGATATTTGATCTGCAGTCTTGTTGCACAGAGCTGCCTGCCCTGCATTAGCCATGGCATTTGAAAAAGACAAAAACGTTTACCTGGGGGTACCTGCACCCAGGCCATGAGAAGCCAGTTGATGCGATCTCATCTTCCTTGGTAACCCCACCCAACACAGCTTTTCGACAGTTTGATAACTCCCAACGGCCATCAAGGCACAGGTCCAACGGCTGCAGACTTGACCCTCCAAGGTTACCGCCGGACCCGGAGACAGTCGGTTCAGATTCAGCTTCGCAAGCGCAGCAACCAGCCAGTGCACCGCTTCCCCGGAATACGGGGGAAGGGAGGATACCTAGGTAGCCGGTTTAGGCGCATAGCCGAGTCCAACCATTGTCCGGAACACAAGGCCAATTATGAGGCATGGATTAAACATTACGAGGATGGCGGCAAGGTTCCTCAAGGGGAGGAGGAAGTGTGGGCTTTCGACGGATAGGCATCTTTTGACATCAGGTTCTACAAGTATCAACCAGATGCCAGAAAAGTGGCTCTGGAAGCACAGGTACTGTGATGCAAGTTGCCCCTCAATGTTGTTGTACCCGATTCATTTCAGCCCGTACTGCTTCTTCTTCCTTTGGTTGTAGGTCCAACCTTGTTTGAAATATTGGGCTGATTCACTGCTACAATTAGAGCTCCAAATATCAACACTTCAATTACAAGCCGAAGCCCCATGATAATTTGATCGCTGAAAAGCAAGGAAGGGTTCCTGTGTAGACAGCCGTGTTATATATGTATTAAAGGTTCACACTCTCAGCTTTGCTAGCTAGCTACCGTATTTATGTCAAATTAAGCCGTCTACTTGGTTCGCTGGCCATAGATTAAGTGCTCAGCCAATTCACCGCAAGGTCTGACGAAACTGCCATCTGGGGAGATAGGGTACAATATTTGCAGACACCCCACTTGAAAATGGTCTTACAAACACATCCGGTAAATCTGTATGAATGTACATACAAATTGACTGGAGTTCGCAACTCATATAAATATGCCTTGCTGAAACTATATGCTACTGAAATAACATTAAATCTGCCAAGCTACGCTCATGTGCTCATACATCATAAGCCCATGGGCCACACACCTCCCCCAACCTCTCATACTGGGCCGCAATGCATAATGAAGTAAACTACCTAGGTAAATATACTCCTCAGGTGTAGAGGCAGCCGGTCTGCGAGTCCGTAACAATAAGCGACTCAGTCGACCCCAGTTCCACAGAACGCGAGATCAGGCTCTGGATACGGAGTCAGCGCTGGGTCGGCGGAGAGGAAACCAGACGTCCATGGATGGGGCTCTTGAACTTACCTGGCGCTTCGTGTCGGTGACATTCTGCTCACGGCTCAGAATGAACAGCGTAGCAAAGTCCGGCGACTGCACGATAGCGTAGTCATCGACGACATACTCTGCGAAAGCGACGAGCTCAATTATTAGCAGGCTGATCCTTCGAGTATCGTCGGCCCGAACGCCGGGCAGGATCCACTCACCTTGGACGATGTAGTTCGGTCCAGCGCAGATACTGCTAGAGTTGAAGAATGAAACATCAAGCACTCCCGCCTCACCATAGGCCGCGTCAGCCGTGGTGGCTGTTCCGGAGATGGTGATGGGCAGGCCCAGCTCCTGGCACTCATTCTTGACGCCGACGGTACCGTCAGAGTTGAGAGTGTAGTCGGCCGTGATGCAGTTGCAGCCAGCATCGAAGATGGCCACATAGCCTGCAACTTGGTACCAACGCCCCAGATAGGTGGTCAGGTTGAAGGTCGAGTCGGGCTGGGGATAGAAACAGAGTCTGTGCACGCGGGATTAGCAAGTGTGATTTTGCAGATGTAAAGATTCGCAGCACGAGCCACGATTGAGGATTGACAAGCTTACCCATCCCAAAGCGCCGAGACGACTCTTGTGCCATTGGAAGTGGTTCCTTGACGGGGCTCCAAGGGGGAGGCAGAGGCGGCAACCGCCAGGGAGAGCATGGAGCTGAGAGCGTATGTGGCGCGCATCTTGAAGAATGATCGAAGTACACTTTGATTCAAGTCAGGGTAAGAATGCTGGCGATGGTCAGCTGGTGGAAATTGCCATCGTCGTTGTGAGCACGGCCTTGTTATATCTTTGGAGCCCCTGGGCTTGCTCACTTCGTGACAAATTTGCAACTAGGTTGTTCGCATTCGCCTAGCAGTCTCTTCGCATTCGCCTGGCAGTTTTCGCATTCGCCTAGCAGTGTTGCCTCGGCTCTTCCAAGAAGTCCATCCTAGTAAGCATTGACAGATCTTCAGGTACCCGCCTTCAAGATCTGGACTCAGCCTTACACTGCAGATACCGGGTACCGTACCTTGATTTGGGGCCCCCATACCGACTGCTCCGTAATGACGAGATGCGCGATCATTCCATCCTTGCGCATAGGAATCAAGCCGGGAAGTATTTCAATATGTGTGATCCGGGGGCATCTCTGCATGTGAGATGTCACCTTACGATCCGGGCTCGTCCCGATGTCCGCTTCGGGAGAGCCGGATGCAAAGCCCCATCTTGGAAATCCGGACCCGACAGAGGGTCCACTTCTCCGGAACAACAAGAAGTGCGAATGCCGAAGTTATTGACGTTCGTGGTATGACACCCTCGTCCAATGCGGAGTAAATCAGAAATCTATCCGAGGGGACAGGGCTCACGGCCGTGAGACGCACTGCCGCCGGAGCACAGGCTGTAGTAGGCATAGGTGCGAAAATATATCCTAATACAGTATACAATCCATGTGGGCTAGCTACTGACTGGTAGCTCGCTGCTACGACTGTGTAGGTCTTATTATTATGCCATATAAATTGTAAAACAAAATGTTAGCACGCGTATCGACCTGGTTATTTTGGAAGATTAGCTAAGCCAGCCTGCAGAACTACGCACCTTTGAGGCCTATGGGAGCTATAATTTGAGCTCTAAGGTTATATAGTAGCAGGCCTAAGGGGCTACGTAGGTAGCTAGCAGGTTAGGAGGTTAGCTAAGTTGCGTGGTAGTGGGAGCTAGATACTTGAATTAAACCTGGCCATTAGGTGTGTAGCCTTGTTAGTCAGTCAGTCAGTGAATCTTACGCAGCTTATTAGGCTGATTTTCCAATCTGGAGGGAAATAAATAATAGACCGAAGAGGATGATGACGAGGATAACAGTGGCTATGTTATGATGGAAACGGAAGAAAAAAAATTGAAAGTGGGGGATGGGGGGAGGAGTGGCAATGGGAAGGATGAAAGAGAAAAGGAAAACGGAGAGAAGGCTGTCGACCTGTTCGATTACTGTACTAACTCTAATTTGAGGGTCTCTGTGTTCTATGTTCTATAACAATTTTGGTCCTAACTACATATTTATCAAATCAAATGCGGTTTCCACATTGATTGCCAGCCTAATCTATATTCAAAGGTTAATATTGATTCTTGAGATATTGTGCTGGTGGTGACTTTATTATACTCGACCTTGAGCCTTGACCATGCTGGCCAGTCAGATTATGTTCACATACGAGTGAAGAAATCAGGGACAAATTAGAATAAACGATAATCAGGCAAAGTTGATAACCCTAATCAGGATTTGATAAGAGCAAAGAAAAAGACAGTATGAGTTTGATTAGTTCTGATTAGACTCGAACATAAAAGACAAGCCCCTCTCTCGTGTGTTAAGACTGAAGAGAGAGCAAGGCAACCTAGAAAATGTTTTAGGTGATCTGTAATTAGTTTCATGGTGATTTCCTCAACAAGCAAGCCTCTTGAGACAACCTGATCTGACTTAATCAGGATTCCTTACCCTTCTTCCCGAAGTTGGTGGTACCGGTACTCTTGTTAATTTTGCAGGAAGAGTCTATACGTGATAGTGCTCCTAGTAATATTTTCGAGTATTCAGTCCTTATCATCATCCTACCTTCTTATCGGCTTTTTATCGCCTCGTGACCCCTTACTTGTGACCTGAAGAGGCAGAGTTCCAAGCGTCTGATGAACAGCAGGACCCAACCGTGCTCTTCTACTCGATATGTGAAAAGTCGAATGTCCTTCCAGACTGAAGACACTCGAGTGCGCCTCATTTAAAAACAACAACGCAACACGCAAAACACGGCCAATTACCAGAGGAGCTTCAGACCCCAAGCAAAGCTTCGCAGACCAGGATCGCGATGGCCTCAGAACAACTCCATGGACGCGAGAAGGCCCTAGGTCACATGCAGCAATGGCCCAACTCATTTGCAGACAGTGGCAGCGCAGACCGAGACTGTAGAAACCCAAACCGAGACCGTACAAATGCAGACCGAAACCGTGGCAGCACAGATCGTGATATGGTTATGATTGTTTCATCATTTACTGTTCACGGTGAGCTAAACAAAAACGCACAAAACACATAAACCCTTTACTACCAACAGTTTCCCTACAAGCTCTCAATTCATCACCTGCATCCACAAAATATGACCGTTTGACATTGTCTCGATTTTCCACACTTTCCTGACACTTCTTTCCAGACACCCAAGACGCACCTCCACTATAATTACACAGAAATGGCTACGAACACCTCATCAAACATGAAGTACAACGGTACTGATGCTGACGGCAACAACAACATGAGCCTTGAGCGAGACAATCTCGTTCCCATGATTCCCATCACTTTCGGCAGTAATAACCGCGGATGTTACGACAAGTGCGGCCCTGCGTGTAGCGTCCAGTTCTCCATTGGCGTCACCGTGACTGTCGTCACCATTCTCTGCTCCACCCTGGGTCTTGCTATCGGCAACCGCCTTGGAGCCCATACCATGCTCCTAGTCGCAGTCTTCTGCTACGTGCCCGCTCTGGCTATCATCATCCTTCTGATCACCCCCGACTGATTCTGGCAGCGAGACCGTCTTTCTTGACGCTAGGCTGTCTTTGTGAGTTATATCGAAGTTCCTAGTAACTACTAGTAACCAATACAACTAATAATATGAAGGCCTAGGGGGTCACCCCCTTACAGCTAAAGAACCCTTGGGAAGTTATGCATGGAATCTTCTGCACTGGTGATAAGAGGCCCATAAATATTGGGAAGAAGGCCAAGGAACCTTAGGAGCGTCAGTCGGGCTAACTCAAGAGGCTTGCTTATTACAAAAAGTCACCATGCAATTAGTTATAGATCAACTAATCAATTCTCTCAAGGTTAGATTTCTCTCTCGAGTCTTGACTAATAAAAGAGGGACTTCCTTTCCGTCTTCCATCCCAGGGGATACGAAAGTATAATTACTTACGTCAACGGTCACTACAAAGACACTGAATGCTTGTAAGAGACGAGTATTTCTGCATTTCTAAGGCTAGCACATATAGTCACTAAAATACTCGATAGCGCCTCGATAAAGCCCTAGAGTCATAGTAGAATCATACTACTCAAACTGGGCATCTGGGCATCACCTACTATCCCTGGAGCTATGCTAGGTGTGAATAATGATAAGGTTTACTGACCGTATATCCACGGTCAGAGGATCAATTGCGATATGGAGACTTGTTGCGTGCATGTGTGAACGTATCCTAGATGAGTAGGTATCACTAGAAATCAAGGACTGAAGGGTTGTCCACAACACGCATCAAAGTATTGTCAATATAGAATGGATCGCTCGTAATACTTTCATGGTTCTCGCGAGAAAAACGAGAGTTTTGGCGCCTCGCATTAAAATTGATCGATAAAACCTATCCGAGCACCCTTCAAAGCCAGCTGGCCAGTGACAGGAGCCCTCATGTTCTACCAGACGAAGCGATTAAAAACCTCTCGAGCTCCGCTGCTAGAATCTTGTGAGTGTGTGTTGTCCTGCTGCAATTTCAGTATACACTTCTGTGTCATAAGCATCCTCCGGTATGCTATCACTTACATGTGGCCGTTATTGTACCAAAAGTACTCATCAAGGGGCAAGCACCCATATTGAGTCACAGGCAGTGGCTGATCAAACGCAGGACAGTATCCGGTGACATTCTTGATACCATACGCATCATGATTGTCCAGGACATGGTTCAAGAAAGTGTTCGAATCAAAGACCAGGGATGTGGCCCCCTTGTTCTGGTCGGCAAAAACAGAAGCGTGCTTGTCGAGCGTGTCGTCCCACCACCCGACCATGGTTGTGTTGGGCAGAGGTCCAGCGGCTCGACCGACATTTCCGGGTGTTCGGTCCAGGGGAGGAAGATTCATGAAGAGGAAATTCCTGTACCCGGCATCAAAGACCGGCTGGACCGCCTGTTGGAACATCGTGGTTATGAGCGCCTCATAGAACTCGGGGAAGTTGACGTCCAATTCGTTGGAATCTCCAATGTCGTTTATCCCGATCCAAACAGCCACAAGGGTCTTCTTGGGGTCCACAATATGCTTGAGTACCGGCTGCGCGTAGGTGAGGAACTGCTCGGTTTGGTTGACAAGCTGTACCGACCAATTGTGGTGAAGTGGCAGGTATTCCACAGAGATGTCGGCGCCACCGAACGCGAAGTCCCATAGCTGGATGTCGCAGGTCCTTGGGTCGGTCAAACCTTGTTTCACGCCACAGCCGGTGATGTCCTCGATCCAGTTTGGTCCTCGGTTGGCTGTACCGTCGACATCTTCCTGCACTATACGGTCTGACAGGAGTTGTTCGGGAGTGTAGGAGAAGTTTAAATTGCTGCCGATGTATGTGGAGTTGGCATAACCCAGCGTTCCTTGAGCGTATGTGTATGAGTCTCCAAAGGCAATACTGGATAGTTGTCAGATTCTGGTTTGCATTTTATTTTCTTTTCAGATTTGACTGGATCACATATGATACCATATGGAATTCACTTACACATATCTGGTCTCATCCCACCGAAAACTTGGTTTTGGTAAGAGAGGTGTTGCAGATGAGGAGTGCAGGCATAGTAGAAGAGCAGCGAAACATGCTGCTAAGTCACACTTGAAAGGCATCGGACTTGATGAGGAAGTAAAGCTGGTATTGCTTGAAATAGTTAATATGGAAATACACTATAATCCAGAGATATAAGACTTGATGGTACATGTATGGCATATAAAGAATCCATAATGACCCCCGAGATGTCATCACACGGGGGATTGGTGGAATTGCTTTTTCCTGTACGGGAGGGACACCGAATCTCGGACCTTCCACTTAACCCGGGAGACAACGCACGCAGGCACGCATGGCCAGGCAGTGGCATCTTATACCTAGGTTCGCCACTGTCAACTGGTCACAGAGACTAATGGCATCTCGACAGGCTTCCCCAGATGGACCCCAATCTTTCCCCTTCCTTCTCCGCAATAACTCTGCTTTGGGCCTGGATCTTCGCTACCACATCATATGTGGCTGTGACCGGGGCATGTTTCGGCGAATGGGTGATTTCGGACCATTACTGACGTCGACGTGTTTATGGTCCTTGCAGGGACCCCAGGATGTGTAGCCACATGCATCAGTCCAATGCCCCCTTGGCTTCGGGTCGCTCTGTTTTGTGATGTTCTTCCGGAAGACGTAAGCACACAGCTTGCTTAAGCCACATACAAATTTTGTTCGTATATCGGAGCACTTAATCCAGCAGTTGCAACACACCATTGTCTGTATTCCAGAATAAGACAGGGCGTTTTGAGTGACAATGGCGCAGAAGGTGGTTGCTAATCGGGTCGTTAATTTACAAGAGGTTCACATGCCTACAAGTTTAGATGTACCTAAATGATTATTTACACGTTACCTAATCCTATCATGTACATATGTAGGTAGAGGGGAGGGTAGTTTAATCCATCTTACATATAATAGGACCCGATACAAAAGTGTTGAGTTATTGTTGAGTTGCAAGGGGGGAGCCAGATGTCACCTCGATCAATACCTTATCCACCAACCGTAGACATGTGGGCGAATCAACAATGAGCAGAAAAAAATAAAACCGACTGATCGTAGAGCCGATTGCTTTGTACTGCATTTACTGTACAGCTACAACTGCTATATGGCAGACCACCTCACTATCGGACACTAATGCCAGAGTCTCCTGGTTGTCTAGAACCCATTGTCATCAACAAAAGACGAGCGTGAACCAGCCCATGGTTGGTTGCTGCCCCTGAAGATGAGCCCCCTTGTGATCATTTCGTATCGAACTGTCGTGCATGACATCTTCAAACAACCACAATCCTCTCGCCTTCAACGTTGCAGCGGTACCTGCACACCAGCAATCACCAACCAGCTCATAGGCTCCACAATTTTGCGTATACTCTAGGTTGGGATCATCAGCATCATTATGTGACGAACTAGCATTCCGGCGTTCTGGAATCCAAGGTTTCTTGTCTTCAAGATAGGGTGATTGTGGTGATTGTGGTGATAGATGGCAAGCTCCGTTTGAGACGTCTAAATTGTCCCTGATGCCCCTCAAATCACTGAGACTTCGTCTTCTGACAATAAAGGTAGAGTCAAGAGCGTTAATACGATTTGTTCGCTCTTGCCCATAGGCGAAAGCCACGATCTTGTCGCCAACTTCAGTGTGACGAGGTCCCACGCCTAGAATCATGCCGGGTAGAGCTGCAGTTGGCTGGGTGTTGGTGTCGGCTTGATAGAGCAATCTTCCTTCCATTACCTTGTCAATGAGATTGAAGAAGGGGCCCGAAGCGATATCTGAAATATCCTTATTCATGGATGCCCCATCCCAGTCCAGGATCTGTTCCACTGTCGTGATCATCTGTGAGGCAAATAGGCCATCGGGAAAGTGCAGGCACTGGCCAAGATAACGCTCCCGGGTGGAAAAGCCGTGCCGAGACGGTCCGTGGTGTACTTTCCGAAACCATCTAAGACTTTCCGGAGCGACACTTGCGGGGTCAGGCAATGGATCGTCCGGAATAAGTGACTTGAGATGGAGCCTGTGGTGTTGCTCGAGTGTATCGACAAGGCAACAGCCGCCCGAGAGTGCGCAGGCGAAAGTTCTGATGACTTCGCGCCGCCACGCCTGGTTGATATCATCGGCGGTTTGACCATCATTTCCTTCAGAGTCCTGCAGCACGATGTCAGTTGTAGTGACACTTCAAATAGGAAAGTCTTCGTTGAAGTTGCAAGTTTTTGGGGGAAATACGCACTTTCAGTGTCTGAGAACTATTATCATGCCCTCCATACAACATAACAAAGGTCTGAGCCATCCAAAGCCTTTTAGCTCTGAAGTCAAGCTTCGAGGGATAGCTGGCACTTTTACACTGGATGTCCAAGAGCTCTAACCTTCCGGTTGAGCGCTCTTGGACTGGAATCTGGGCTCCCAACCGAGTGCTTTCCTTCAGTAGAAGGTGAGCTTGTTGAATAAAGTGGAACATCAGTGTATTCTTTGGCAGGGTGACCACACATCGCATATACGCGGTCACAATGGATCGACCATCTGACAGACGGCGGATCTGGTGATCCACTTCCTCCCGGAATCTTAGTGGAGAATCCAAGGGATATTGTAGCGGGCTGCAGGTTCTTCGCAGAGGCCAGTCGGGTACCCAAGAAGGGATCCTCGGGATACATGGTGAGCCATCGAGAGCTTTTGCCGGACGAGAACGACGGGAACCTGCTTGAGATAGCAACCAGATCAAACCATGCAAATTATCCCGGTAATAGATGGATTCAGCTACTCTTGTAAAAAGCTCTTCTGCAGGCAGGCTGTAGTCGGATTCAATCACAAGACGCGCTGGTGTCTTGTCCTCGGACTCATTATCAACACTTATAGACTCGTCTGTGTGACTATTGGCGAAAGTCACGTCGTTAGCAAGTCCAGCCAAAGCATAAATTCTGTCCCTCGGATCAGAACAATCCGAGGCCTCGAAACGCTGCAGGAGTGTCATCAGGCCACAATCAACATCCGATCTATCCCCCAGAGTCCAAAATTTCCAAAGGTCGAACATCGTCAGGACGGATTGCGCTGCTGGCGTATCTAGTCGTTTGCCATCGAAAGGACTACCTCGTATAATGCTCGCCAATCGCGACCACGTCAATTCAGACGGGCCACAGCAGAGCAACACGTCGGAATTTAGCACGGTTTCCTGAATGATCCAGCGTCTACCGAACCATGGAGACGATAGCAATGTTGAAAGGGCTTCTTTCAACCTCGAACTGGTAGCGGCAGTATTGCACTTTGCCTTTTGCGCACGCCCAGCTAGATACACTAGCGGCCGTTCAATTTGCTCCGAGTCTCCCAACCAGACAAGTACTCGCACAGCTTCACGATAAATGCGCGACATCAAGGGGATTTGTGTGCTCTTTTCCACATCATCGCCTTGGTTGATACATACGGCATCTGCCCAGATATTGCGAGGTCTTCCGGCCTGTCTGAATCTGCGCAAGGCACTTGCGAGGGCCGTGGTGATCATCAAGATTCGTTCGTTGCCTGAACGATCATAAATTATAAGCTTTTCTTGAAAGACAGGAGGCCCCCATGTGTATGATAAGGCTTCGTAAAGAAAGCCGTCATCGTCGTCGTCAAGGTCTGTCACAAGGATAGAAGCTGTAAGAGGGGTTGAGGGGTTTGGTGATGGCCGTAGCTCAAGAAGGCGGACATGAGAAGGAGAAGGCAAGGTTGTATAACTGTAACGGCTGACGGACGCCATTATGATGATTTGTGTCAGGTTTGTTCTGAAAAGACAGCAGATGCGCACCGTGGAGGGGCTCAAGAAATGATGAGATCGGTAAAGAGAAAGGTGGACTCGAGAAAAAGTATCGCAGGAACATTATAGTGTTCGCTAACTGCAATCTGGACAAAAACGCTGATAGGCCTGGAAAGGAGGGTTGCCGACCCCGGGTGAACGGGGGGGGGTGGAAGGACGTCAGGGTTCAACCTACATATTCCTCCTAAGTATGTAACAAGGTACCTAGGTATTCACTCAAGTATCTAGGTATCTTTAGGTACTCATATAAACAGTTCGTCCAACATCATCAAAAATCCCAGCACATCTTATATTACCATGAGGCCATCTGTACAGTTTGTGTGTATTGCTGGCTTTGAAGTGACCGCCATTGTGAAGCTGACATCTTGATCTACCTACCTAAGTACTTAGGTAACTGCAAAACTTCTGAATTCTCTTGGGGGGGGGGGGGCTGTACACATATGCAATGACACTGCGCCTTGGTGATCTGCGGATACTGCGCCTTGCTATCTGCGCCGTTGCTATACGAGATGCAGAATGTGCACTGGCTGCAGTAGGGCTGTGTACTTGATTCTTGATTAGTAGGTATGTTTTGATATAATGTTGCCTTAAAAATATGAGCCTCCGCCCATTATGTTTCGAATTCTTCAAGAATCCGATAAACTCTCAATCATTTGCTCCCATTTGAACTAATCATCTTCACGCTGGATCTGATGTGTAATTAAAGTACAGAATTAGTGGCCGACTTGCACCTGAAAACCTCTCAGTACTATCATGGATTCGAACAGCGATGAGTCTACTTTCAACACACAGGATGGCCGGGAGGGACTGCCCCCGCAGCAATCTCCACGCCTAATCGCGTTTCCTGACCCTGAAAGACTTTCCGGGGCCACGCCAATTACTGGAAGGGTCTCTAGAGCCAGGAAGGGTGTGCCAGTATTCACATGCGATATGTGCAATCCTCCAAAGGCGAGAGCACCACCGCTCCGCTAAGTATCATAAGCCATTTTAACATTTGCTATAGACTTTCACTAGGCAAGAGCATCTTCGGTTCGTTTTATATCCATCTACACAAATCTTGATTTCGACTAAATTCCGTTTAGGAGGCATGAATTAAGCCACCAAGTCCCTAGATACGCATGCACCTATCCCGGCTGTGAAAGACATTTCCATCGACAGGACTTGTTATCACGTCACAAATCACAACAGCAAGTACTTTCTTACATACTGAGCAAATTGGTTGTGGTGTCTAACAGTTATTCCCAGTGAACATGAAGAAAAAGACAGAGTCCAGAGATATAACAGAGAAGTGAGCCGGCGTGTAGCCTCGCTAAACCCAGTTGCTTTGCCCAGAGTATTTGATTACATTTCATTCAAAGCAGCTGAAGACACACATCCAAGTTCTGTTTCCCATTTCAGTTCTTTTTTCCTTCCAAGTTCTGTTTCCCATCCAAGTTCTGTTTCCCATCCAAGTTCTGTTTCCCATCCTGCTATGCTCAGTACGTCTTTACTATCTCCTGTGCAATGGACAAGCTCTTCAACCATGCCACCTGAGTCTTCCAATCTTCAATCAACCTACGGACTGATGAATATGGCACCTGAGCTAAGGGATCCACGGTGGGCATCTATCTCGGAAAGCTACGTTCCAATGTCAACCCCAAGCTCCAAGTTGGACGAGCCTGCACCAAGGATGCGACAGCGTACCCACAGCACTCTCGCCGAGCAATATGTACAGCAGCCTCTACAGGATCCCTTCATCACCTCATATAGGGCCACAACCCACAAATCTTCTCATAATTCTGATACGGTGTCAGACTCCGGCTATGATTCCATAAGTCGACCAAGCCTTGAGGAATCAATCAATGGGGCTCTGAAGCGCCCATTGCTCGGGGATGTACAATGTGATAAGCCAGGTGGCTCACAAGGCACACAGGCAGCCTATTCAAGCGCCGCAACTACCCAAAGCAGCAACCTCACTCGATACATTGCTAGCTTTTCGGAAGAACTGAGTGGGATGTTGCCTACGAGTCTGGTCTCTGCCGAATTGCCTCGCCTACAATCGATTTTGCCTCCCTTGTTGAAAGCTTTCGCCGTCAAACTTGGATCTTACGATACGTCACCCTTTGACAAGACTTTGATGTATCTTGTGCATCGCTATCGCTTGTAAGCAGTTTTGTTTCCCAGCCCCAATCGTCGCCATTTATTCCCCATAACTTGTTCCAGTAACACTTCCTGCCATAATGGCAATTTCAAGGAGGGCCGTTTTGTGAGATATATATTGTTTTTCGTTTCCTCTTGACTTGCCCTCGATTTGTTTCCAGTATTTCCAGGATTGTATTTTCCATCTTGATATGGCCTAACAGCCTGATTATCTGGCTTTCTATACAGTCAAATCACCGGCGCACTGCTGAAATTCTTCACCATTGAAGAGACCAGCGAGGTTGATTGCAGTCCAATTCCAACTGAGGACATGCCCCTGGAAGGCAAGATGTCTTTGTGGCAAAGCAAAGAGCTAGAAGGCGAGCCAGTGCCCCGGAGCACCACCCCACCTGTCTGGGATGGAGAGAGCCTCAACGAATATGGGTTGGATGGTGAAGATGATTTCCCAGAGCTGCGCGAATACCGAGAAGTCCTGGTCAACTCGCCAGCCTACTCGTGGCTTGCTTCCACCTTGGCAGCCGAATTCAGGCTCGAAACTCTAGGAGAAGACGTCCGTGGCGGGATCCGACAGAAAATCGTCAACATACTGGAACAAAATGGGAAGAATAATATTAGTCGAGAAGTGGCTCCTCTAGTTGTTGAGATGGTGTTCAACATCCCATGGGTTTTGACGGAATTCCTCGCATATCAGGATTACCCCATCCCTGCCACAGAAGCCTTGCCCCAGGTCATCGTTCTGGTTGGCGCTGACAATAACATTCAAGCATCAACAGTCTCAGATTATATTTCTGATACTTGGCCTTTTTACGGGCCAGTGATACTCGCTCTATTTCAGGACCTACTCGCGGGGGAGATGAACTGTAAAAAACTCCGTAAGTGGTTACCCTTCAGCATTGTATCTATCCCTCCGGGAAAGATTACTGTGGGATAGACACGGGTAGGCGTAATACTTCCAAGAAGCAGGAAACAGGGTGAAACTAGTGGAGGTTAACCAGGAGGTCCTTCTGAGACTACCGATCACTAATAAGAAGCGACATCATAGGAACCCTACCGGATGACACGTGGGTTAGTGCTTGGAAAACAGCTTACGAGGTCAAGGTCACTGTTATTGGGACTGCATGCTCCATTGCTGAGATTGGCGAAATTGTGTCATGGTTGCGAAGTTCTCTGTGTGGTATTGGCTCCCCAGATGTCGACCGCAACTGGACAGGCACTCCTGTTGTCCAGGGATCGAGTACCAGCATGGAAATCTTCGTAATATTGAATCCAGTACCAGGGTTCGTCTCCCAATTATCGAAGCCGGGAAGCTGCTGGGCTAAGATGCTCGGTGATAACATGGTCAGCGTTAGAGGATACCCAATAGCACGCAGGCCGGAGCACCAGACGGGGATGGAAATCCAACTACCCATGATGCTATCACTCGCCAATGCTCGTCGCCTGAGCCAGTTCAAGGGAATTTTCTGCATTAAAGGGTATTGCTCGATCGTTATACCAACGAGACGACAGGGAGATATTATCTATTGGCATCTGGTGACCAATCTAGACGGACAACACATCTCATATACAGACGAGAGGGTGGTAGCACTTGCAACGAACTACCCCCGGGACCTGAGCATTCAGGATTTGAGGACGAGTCGACACATTCTCGGCTGGTCTCCTGAAATTGAAAATTTGACAGGTGAGGACATTATCAATCCCATGTGAGCCTTCGCTAACAACATCAACACAGGCTCGTCTGAAGCCAACTACGGAGTACGATGGTCAGGTCTTAATCGACCACGACCCGGTTGTGCCTTTGATAAAGTTACCATCGCGGGAGGATCCTTTGTCACGGCCGGGGTATCTGCCATTATAGGAAAGAAGGACAAGGCCGTCCACATCCATTCCCGGGACGACTATGTCATGCGTCTTAAATGGATCTCCAAGAAGTTTGTTGTGTTGTATGATGTTCATGAACGAAGAGCATGGTTTGTGGACGGAGCCAGCGCCCTGCTCCACTTGGTTCGGGCTTCCCTCAGGCATGACGGAAGTGATCCTTTCAAAGACCTATTCCTCTTCGAAGAGGCCTCCCTTCAAGAACCCCGCGCGCGGTTTACTGGAAAGTTCGCCGCAATCCATATCCTAACCAACAAGGCCAATGTATCCCTCCCACTATATGCGAAGCCAACCGACTGCAAAGTGGAAGAAACAAAATCCGATAACGGTGCGCGAAAAACGGTATGGAGCACTACCAGTCGAGATTATACGTTCAAAGACAGAGTTGACGACATATACGAGAGATTGGAGCAAATAATGGCCCACCAAGCCGACGTTGCTTCCCAAGACGGAGTTGGATTCCGCATCAGACATACCCTTCGCCGCCAACTGGAGGGCTTTGACTTCATGGACGTGGCGACAGATGAGGACCCCCTTTGGCCTCGCGTGACCACCGTCAGAGCGAGTGGGCGAGGATGGATCGACTTGACAAGGGCACTCCATGCCATCACGCTCTTTGGGACTGGGTTCGGGGAACTGCTTCGGCCGGCAAAGAAGTCAGGGGGCTGCGGCGGTTGCCTTGTCAATAGTGAGGTCCCGAAAGGCGAAGATTATCTAGCAGTGTGTACGCTAGAGCTGCAGGAGATACTCGAAAAGAGAGGGACCAAGAGTACCAGCCCATGGAGGCTGGTCGACGATATCTACTGGCATACCCCTGACAAGAGCTTTGAGCCATGCCAATGCAAGAAGCTGTCTTTGAGGAAGCACGACCGTGTCCAGGTCTTGTTGCCATCTTCGCTTCCAGGATTTTGGGGACGGGGGTTCAGTAGCCCTGCACGTCTGCCTACGCAAGGGGCAGTTCTGTTTGGTCACAGCTGGCGCTTTCCTCTGAGATGGAAGGATCATGGCCTCCCCGAGGAAGGCGAGCCTGATGATGGATTAGAGGAGATGGAGGCGTGCTTTCACGATAGTGGCCTAGGGACAAGCCTCGAATCCTCCAGCGCCGCGGCGGAGGGTTCTTCTCGCTCAGATTCGCACGTCGAGCCTGATGAAACAAGACTAAATATCCCCCGCAACGCGGAAATACTTGGACGGCCACTCAAGAGACAAGGCCCAACCTTGAATCGACTCGACTCTGTAAGCAGTGGAGATCTGGCAACACAGGGCATGCGTAGTGGACCATCAAAAAGACACAAAGGCGCTGCTGGAGACGCAGAGGAGACGCAAGAGGCTTCCTCGGAGAGTGTTCTAGCCTCCGAGCCAAGTGAGCTTATCTCTGCGCCGAGGTCGCGGACAGCATATCCTGTCATTCTTGAGACCACCGCACGATTCCCATTTGATCCAGAAGAGAGGCGGAGCCATAGTCCGACCCTATTGGATTCATGGAAATACAATGTCCGGAAATGGAAAGGAAAGGATAAAGCGACCTAAATGTTAGGCTCGTTTTATTCAAGGCTACCCTAGGGTATGGTCGAGGTCTGTGTGAGATCAGGCGTCGCAAAATAACGTGGCATATCCCAGCATGATTAGACAGGTGGAATATAAATCGAACAATTACAAACATACAATGGGCAGTGGTTCCAAACTCTAGGCTCACACGAGCGACCTATAGAACTGTAGGTCAAGCCGTGGCACAATCTGACGCTGTTCGTGGTCGACCACATCTTCTACAGTTTTCATATTCATTCATTGATTTGGATCTTTCAAGGAGATACGTTACATAGGAGCATGGAATTATGAAAGAGATAACTCATGTATATGAAGTACGGCCAACCCAGAACATCAACAAGAAGACAATCTTACCAGTTATGAAACCACGCACTCAGCAGAATAGCCTACACGAAAGATCTTGGAAGGGGTTTGTGGTGAATTAGAAGACCGGTAACTCTGTCGTGATGGACTGCTTTCTGTTACGTCGGGTGCTCATATGGTCTTGTAGGGGCTCCAGGCTCCTGCGCCGCTTGATCTGCAGGGGGCGCAAGGCTATAGTGACCCTGTGGAGAAATACTGTAGCCTGAACCGGGAGCCACGTACGGTGGTCACTGAGGCTGTCCATACGATGGCGGGTAGTATGCCTGAGTTTAAGCAAAGACACTAGAGCCAGGTATGAGCTGGAGCAGACGGATGAGGCTAGAAATAGGGGTACGGCGTTGGCGGCGATATCGAAGACGTCGATTAAGCAATGAGAGTGCTCATGGCACTGGAGGAATGTAAAGATTGATCCCAGGCTGGAGGAGCTGGGCTGGGCCTTGCCGTGAATGTTGATTGCTGGGAAATTCCTGGGGTCGTGGTCGTCTTCCTTATACTTTCTGAAAAGAATTTCGGGGTGATTCCAGGGCCCTTATATCGATTCGCTTGGACCTTATTTCAGCGTCGACTCCCGAGGCTTCCTTGAGATACGTGGAGACTCCTGGTATGCCGAAGACACGATCTCCAGATATCGGTCCGTAAGAACGACCTCAGTTTCGTCATTCTAGACTTTCTCGAACTGCCGCCTTGGGAATCAAACTCGGCTAATGCTAGAGCTGTTTGGCAGGCATTGCGGATCTGCCTTCCATTCCATCGCAAAGCAGGTTTATTCTCCCAGTACTGCCTGGCATGGCTGAGGTTAGAGTCTTCGTCTACCTTGATTGCTCTGTTGTTGGACTGAAAACGGCTCTATATCAAATGGAGGTTCAGTTTGAAGACTTTGGTTGTCGGTTCGAGATCCAGCTGTGGGTAATACAGGCTGACGTGAATCCTTGACACGAAAGCCTTGTCAAGGTCACCAATCCGGTTTGTTGTGAGGAACAAAATGCCGGTATAGTACTCCAATACCCTGAGGAAAACTGTAATTTGGGAACTGTACGCGAAGTTCTACTTTAGAACAAGAAGATCTAACTTTTATTCACAGTATGAACCCCTTTTCGCCTTAGTGCTTTAGGCTTCACCTATAGAAACAGAAGCCGGCTAAACGGTTTCGTGGAAACCCGAGCTTGGGGCGCCCTCCCTCGATTGCCCGACGAGAAAAGCCTGGACGGGATGAGGTCTGAGGTCGCAAAGGAACTTCTCGAAGCCATGAATAAAAACATCGATTTGATACGCACCGACCCCATCCCTATACCTAGCCCCAGAAAGTATCGACAGTGTGAACGGACCATAGTGCCTCCTGCACTGCATATCCGACAACTACTACCTCACTAGGTACTCTCCGCGTAGCGTTATTCTTCGCTACAGATATCGCCTATCTGGGGCTTCTAGCTTTCCTACAGGAAGGTTTCGAGCGTCGCCACTCATCCATTGAGCCGGACCATAGACGAACCGGTGAAGTTGGCTCTTTTCCATCCGCTCGGTGTCCTCTCATTCAAGTCCCACACCTGCATCAGCGCACCAGGGCCCCGAGAAAGCAATGTCTCTCCGGTGAGTGCTTCGTTCTCCCACAAAGTGCAAGAAATATCCTCTTCACCTCGAAGCTGCGCCCTCCTACGCAGAGGAGGGTGCGCAGGTTCATACCCTCGGGCGATCAAGATGGGGGTAGGAAGTCGTACCCCGGCCTGATCCCCGCTCCAAGCACAGTCCTCCACCAAAGCCTCCAGAGTCTCGGGTGAGGAAATCTTGTCCTCAGTACTAGCCTCTGGGTCGATGGTCGGTAGCCTCGCCAGCCAGGCGTTCTGGCGGAAGCCGCCAACGTTGACAAGAGGAATGGGCCAGCTGGCATCACACCCGACGTCTCGGCGAATCCAGGCCGCCCATGAGTTCTTACCCTGGCCAGAAGCTTGACAGTCGATGACCCAGAGCCGCTTGAGTGTCGGGTTGAGCTGGGCAAAGCTTTGCAGCTTTGGTACGAGTGAAGGAAGGACTGGAGCAATCCATGTCTGTGATCCAATGTGAGGAATGTGTTGTGAGTTACAGGAGGCCGCCCACGAAGCCCGGGGAGAAGTGCCAGGGGTACGCTGAGAGAGGTTGATGATGCAATTCTCGAGTTTTGGCGCTCCTGCAGGATGGAATCCATCCTCGTCTTGCTCGCCAAACACCCCTGGGCAGACCTTGGGTAAGCGCAGGCGAAGATGCTGAGTCCTGCCTAACACAGTCCGGATCGAGTCGCAAATGTGGGCTGTTGCCGTGGCTGCAGTACCCAGTTTCTGCTGGATGAATGTGCTATGGCGCCAATCGATTTCCAAGGCCACGCAAGTAGTAGGCAGTGCCTCGACAATGGAGGATAGCTCGCCGCAAGGTGAATATGGCAGAGGGAAGTCGGCCGAGACCGAAAGGCTCTCGAGCTGTACCATCCGATTGATACGCGGCAAGAGCCCCCGTAGGGCGTTGAGCCAACCCTCAGTCGTCTCGATGGCTTGCTGTGGGTCGTACTGGTTGACGTGTACCGGACCCAAGTGAAGTGTCAGCGACCGGATTTCGTCGTCAGAGCCACCACCCTTCTTTGCAAATTTGACAAGGCGCTCGCCGCTGAGAAGGACATCGCTATACAGCACCAACTGTGCCAGAGGTCGCCATCTTTTGCAACATACAACCGAAAAGGCAAGGACCGCATCAGGGTCCTGGGCAATAATGGTGAAGATCTTCAGCAAGAGCTCTGGTACGAGTCTGAAGATTGGTGGCGAGTCCATTGTAAGGTATGTTTTAGTAGCTCGAAGCGGAGAAGGTTGGAGATTGCGGCCGGATGCGGTCGGGGTCAGCGTGTCTCTTAATAAAAACAGGCTTTGTGTCACTTTCGCTGTGTCTGTGTCACAAGCTGCTTACTCTCTAGGTATCTACTTAAGTAGGTTGGTACCAAGACACTAATGCACCAAAATATGCTTCTGAACCACGTAGGAGGTAAATTCGACAATTTTCAAGACGACTGTATCGCTTGACTGCAATGCTCACATATGCTTCCTTGCGGGACCGGTGCTAACAGCGGAATTTTGTAAGTACAAGACCTCGTTAATTGTAAACATACCAGTTGACTGTCTCCTGGAGTTCAACAACTTTCTAGAGATATATATCTGCACGATCGTGTATGCTCTCCGTCACATTGTTGGACTAGGACCTTACTCAAATGCTTTCAACTTCTTACACCAACGCAATACCCCTCTTCCGCCCAGAAACCAACACCACAATTCTCACCGTTCGCGCCCAAAACAGGGTTCCAGGCATATAATTGTGCTGTTGTGATGCCTATAAAAAAGAAGCCTTGTAAGCATGTCTTCATGTCATTTGTTCGTTACGAAATAAGTTAGCAGGAAAAGAGACCGGAGAATTACCCCATTTATCAGCAAATTCAAAGCAGTACTCCCCTGATTGCGCGATCTCAAGGTGGTTGCAGGTTGCCACCAGTCCGCTTTGAGTCGGAATAGGCGTTGACGACGTAGACGTGCTCTTGCTTGTAGTGGGGCTCGCCGTGGTTGTTGTGCTTGTTTCATTCAGATATCCTGTTACATTACATGTCCCAAAGGCAGGTTGGCTTGTGTCAAGTTCTCCGTGTCAGCGTGGTTTTACCAACATGGGAAAGAAATCAAAACGGTCTCTTACCATCCCAGAATATCCAAGCAAGCATATTGGCTCGAACCGCAGAACCCAGCTGCTGAACAGCAGTCGCCAAAACTCGAGCCCTTGCAGACCAGCCCGCCTGTATAGCCGCAAGTCCCGTCGGCGGACACAGAGCCAGGTGTCTGTGTTGGCCTCACACTTGTTGTGGTCGTGGAGCTCGTCGCCGTCGAGTTGATACATGGTCCACTCTGGCACTCACCGCTACAGAAGTCAGTCCCATTGCCGCAGAAACCATACTCGCTGCAGCACAATCCAAACTTGGGCGGGCACTCGACCCAACGGTTCTGGCTGCCGCATAATCCATCGGTACTGTAAGGAATTGGCGCTCCATCACAGGTGCCTTCTTGGCAGTTGCCTAGGCCACAATAGTCTTCACCAGTACTGCAGCTGTTAACGACCGGGGTTAGAAGATATGCTTCTTAGGAGAAGAAGAACGCTTTCAAGACACACTATCCACCAACACCACAGCAATTTCCCCACTGACTTCCGATGCAGGTGCTGGTAAAGTTCTGCTGCGCACCGCACATCCCGTTCGTGGATTTAGGAACCGTTTGGCCGAGTTCTGCCTCCTTTGTTAGATGTGAAGAGGATCCAAGGACCTGGGTCGGAGGACATACCCAGTGAAATGCAATATGTATCACCTGGGACGAAGTTGGAGCAGTTGACACCTATGCTCGGGTTCCCTGCCATGAAGTAGTCGAGTGTAATGTTGTACTGAGAGAGAAAACTGGCACAAGAGCTCCATATGTCGGTTCCCATACTCAGGCGACAGGTAGCGTTGCCCGTAGTCTGACGACGGAGCATAGTGGCATGTTTGCCTAGTAAGTTTTGTGATTGTACAGCAGCGAACCCGATATTTGAAAGGATAGACGCAGACGTCACACCAGTCATGATCAAAAAGGTCAAAGACGAAGAACGCATCGTGCCAGTACGCCGGCTTCTCTTCCTGAATTGCTCGGTATGTCGTACCCTTCACAGTTAGAAGTCAAAGAATAAAGGATGAGATGGAGTAGGTTGGGCACTGACTGCTACTATCTGTGGACCCGGACATATTCGTGCTCGAGTGTCAGTATTCAATAGACATGTTCTCACGAGAAGATGGTAGGTCTACCCGGCCGCTGATTTCCTAAAACGTGGATGGCCCTTTTGGTCGAGACATCCATGAGAACTTTTGCGACCCTCCATCATCGCAGTGTGGTAACACCATGGATCAGACCATCATGCCATTGAAGTATCGATGGTCTACTTTACCCCACCCCTCTATATCAGTAGTTAGCGGGTTGCAGTCTCAAGCTTCCTAAACACTTTCGTGTAACAACATGGGAAGTTATCCTGGTTCTTGTTTATCTTCGACATTATGGTGGCAAATTCACTTGAGCCCCTCGTCGGGCCTCCAAGAGGGAACTCCGAGCTATGAACTTTGACACACTGGCCCGCTATAAATCATAGTTGTCAAAATACCTTACCTAGACGTCAACCCTAACTTTTCAGAATCTAAACATTAGCATGGCTTGACCATTATTATTGGCATGGAGGAATCCTGACTCTGAGAATGCATGTCTTGGTTCAGCTCTATTTTGATGCAGACCCTACTATACTGACTACCACCCACACACCCGAACTTGTGGTCTCCCGACCCTCGGGGAGGTCCCACGGTAAGCATTCCTGAGATGGGGAGGTGCCAGACCTCAAGAACTGTTGGTCTTAACTTTTTGACTAGCTAAGATATGAGAATTCCTCGGTAGACTAAGTCCTTGTACCGCCCCATCAAGCCGTGGCTTGGTAAATATTGAAACTGTGCCATTAGGGTGCAGCCGGTGTGAAGGACTCATTGCGGAATTGCCTCTTCGCGAGGTCATTGCTACACACATCCATGTACTAATTGGAGCACATGAGCTGAGCTCCTGATTCATGTCTTGGTCAAAACAGTCAGCACTGATGTAACCTGGGAACAGTTGACTTATACGCTGATGTCTATCAAGGACCAGGGCAGGCAGGCATATTGAGGTCGAGAATTGCTGACCACCCAACCAAGGAGTTCGCGTAGTTGCATGTGAACACTTTCAACCGTCATATTTCCAGGCCGAGAAAATTTGCCTAGTCTTTAAGCAAGTTGATGGAGAACCATCTGGGAAGGTGTCACAGACAACCAGATGCCTGGTTTTGTACACCCCACCAGAATCACCGAACGAGGGCTGAGCAACGAATTGAGACAAGAGAGCCGGAGAGGTTGTGGAATATGGGTGCTCAGGACATGTGGCTAAAGTGAAATCCTCTTAAAGGACACCGGTGGAGGCCGTGGCTCCAGGCGTATCTAAGTTCTAGAGGTCAACTGAAACTGTATCTAAAGTTACAAACGGGTTTATTCTTCCAGAGGTTTACCTTCTTGGCTATGTTTTTCTATCATGGTATTCCGTGGACACTGCCTGTCCTTGGGCTTATCTTACTCTGCCCGATGGACGTTTTTGTCGAAGGCCAGCCGGCCACGCAACCGCTACTAATTTACAATTGTGCCAAGATGCCCGCAATTTGCAGGAATGTAAACCAGCGAAACCCACTCTTAGCAGTGAGCGGAAACCTCGCGGCGGGAAACCTGGGGAAACTCAATCCAGGCAACACACCCGGGGGCCTGAACTATCTCCAACTCACCTACGATACCAATAACAACAACAAGAGAGGCCGACGAAATGCTGCTTGTCCTTCACGTTGGAAACTCACTCACCCTTGTCCCGAGCCAAATCAGCCATTGACAGTGGCCTCGGGCGACTCGTGGAACTTTGGCGGCTACATTGGCCAAGGCTGGAATCGGGCTCCCCTTGGGCAACTTGTCCCTGGTCAAGCTGGCTACAACGTAATCGCGGATCCAGCGAATACCGGACCAAGCGGTATGATGTGGACCTGTGATGAGTGGCCTCCCGCCATGTGAGTGCTATCCCTGCTATTTGGCTTCTCTCCCTAGCTCTACATTGGGACCTACCTATCTCTTTATATTCTATCCAGGTAGGCTCACAAGGTACCAGAACTACCCAGGGTGGGCAGAACGCCGTGACATATTGTGCCCCACAGAACGGCAGGTGTGGTGGAGCACGGTTTGGAGGAACGATGACCGAACAGGTGAGCCCATTGGACATATAGGTGGGAGTGAGTCTTCAGCTCACCAATGCTACTCCCCAAAGGACATACAAGGCAATATTCACAGTGCACTGCGATTACGTCTCCGCAATACAGCACCTCCAAGCAGGCCGCTTTCTGGAACCTACCCGTTTTCCTTCCAAACGGAGTGGGAGGATAGCATCACCTCTCCGAGTGCGGTTGTGGTGTGGAGTGGCGGCGCAAATGCAGTGGCTGCGTACAAGCGGTCCCTCGAACCAATGCTCATGTACGTGGATGTGATTTACGGAGAGGGCAATGTGGCATCATTCTCCCGACCCATGACAGAAGACGAGGTAAGTACAGGATCATAAGGATACGCTCCAATGTGATTGGGCTCCCCTACTGACATCTTCCGGTGACTAGATCCAGCAACACTTAGACTACCATGAACTTCTCGAACGGGATTTGGATGAGACAAACATGACTATTATAGCGAGCTATAAAGGCAACTCAACAATTCCGCCTCCCGTCCAGCAGAGGTTCGAGTTGTTGCAGGATCCGCCTCCGCTCCCCATCATCGAGATTACACGCACATGGGTGGAGCGGCTGGCATCGGTGCCTGTCAAATCGTACATCAGCAGAATAGTCGGGATATTCTTGTCATCTGCCTCTTCAGACGAGACACAGAATGTGACACGGCGTATTCACGATGCGTCTTTCTCCCTCCCAGGCACACTTTCCCCCAGACAAGGCGATACTGGACCCGATACTGGAGACTGTACTGCCAGCAGCCCATGCGAAGACGGGTCCTGCTGCAATAGCGAAGGCCATTGTGGCTTTGGACCAGCTAATTGCGGTGCTGGTAATTGCACGGCCAACTGTGAGTCTGAAGATATTGCGATACGATTGTGTTAAGTCACATGAATATTAACCTTGAAGCAGGCAATGCCACGGCCGAGTGTGGACGCGACAGCGCAGGTGGTAGTGTCAAATGCCCGCTTGACGTTTGTTGCAGTTATTATGGTTACTGCGGAGTATGTTGCATTTCCCAGTTCTTCTTGTGACGGCTCCATCCAAGTCTCGACCGCTCACCTCCATGGCTGCATTCTGAGAAAGTGAGAGCGTGCGATGTGCCTTCTGTCTAACCTGACAACCATCTCAGGTCGGAGACTCTTTTTGCGCTTCGCCCAATGTCGATCAACCTTGCCAGCAGGGCTTTGGATCATGTGCCTCTGCCTCGCCTCCTTCATGCGGTGGCAGTTCGGCCAGCGGTCGTTCGATTGCCTACTACCAGGTCGGAAACAACTATGGACGAGCATGCCAACGAATCAGTCCCTCCCAAATCAACACAGCCGGGCTAACCCATCTGAACCTTGCATTTGCCAGTATCGACCCATCCACCTTCGCGGTAGTCCCCGCGGATTCTCGAGATGTTCCCTACTATACTCAGTTCACGTCACTCAAATCTTCGACTCTCCAGACCTGGATTGCCATTGGGGGCTGGGACTTCAACGATCCGGGTCCCACGCAAACAACATTCTCTGACATCGCCTCCTCGGCCAGTAACCGCGCTGCTTTCATTTCGTCTCTTCAGAGCTTCATGTCCCAATATGGGTTCCAAGGCGTGGATATCGATTGGGAGTACCCCGGTGCTCCCGACCGTAGCGGGAAACCAGCCGACACGCAAAACTTTGTCACTCTACTCGCTGAAATGCGAGTAGCGTTTGGCACGAACTATGGGATAAGCGTGACCCTGCCCGCAAGCTACTGGTACCTCAGATGGTTTGATCCCGTCGCCATGGAACCTTATCTCGACTTCTTCGGCCTTATGACCTACGACCTCCACGGGCCCTGGGACGCAAAAGTCAAAGACGTGGGCTCGGTCGTTATTGGCCAGACAAACATCCCCGAAATATCCAACTGGACATTGCCCCTCTGGTACGACCAGGTCGACCCATCCAAGATCAATATGGGGCTCGCCTACTATGGCAGAGGGTACACGGTATCCAGTGTCGACTGTATGGAGGTTGGATGCGAATGGTCGAGCACCAGCAACCCGGGGCCCTGTACAGCCTTTGGGGGCGTCATGTCCCTACAGGAGATCGAGTCGATCCTGATTCCCGAGTTGGGAATCCAGCCAATTCTGGATTCGGTAGCCATGATGAAGTACCTCGTTTGGAGCAACCAGTGGATTGGATATGATGATCTGGTCACAATCGCCATGAAGAAGGCTTGGGCCAGCAGTCACTGCTTCGGTGGCACGATGATCTGGAGCATCGATCTGTACTCAGGCTCCGGTTCGGGTGACACTCCAGACGGAACTGTCTCTTGCAGTTCAGACCCGGGAGGCACCAGCGGGCAAAGTGGCTCCTCTTCCAGTGGCTGTGGTGGTCTCATCTACATCGACCCGTCGATCTGGACCGAGTCCCACCCAGAAATCAGCTGTGAACCCCCTTGCACCTTTATTCTGCCGCCTCTTCATCTGTCCACTACGACAACTATTACCTTCCCGCCCTATGTGACATCACTGGACGTCGCCTGGTCCACGTCCACTGGATGGACACACATAATACAGACGACGACCCTGACAATACCGCCACTGACAACGACCATCATACCGTTTTGGGAGTACACATTGTCAGGATCTGACACGGCGACGCAGGCGACGACAACCTTCTATCCAACCAGGAGTATTTTGCCCCCGCCTTTCACCATCACCGACGACCCTAATCCTCTCAAAGAGCCTACTATTACCCACCCCCCCGCTACCAGAACCATCACTCCGCCCCCATACCCGTACTCGTTCACCAGAAAAGTGAATGACCCAGAGATCGACCCGATCGTAACGATCAGACCCGGCCCTCCAGGTCCAATCTGCAAGTCAGGATGTGGCACACCTTGTCTAATCTTCTGCAGTCACCCGTGCCTGTTGGACTGTCCGGACGGAGGCGACGACTTTGTTGACCCCAAAGACCCGCACCCTCCATCACGGCCAACGCCGCCTACTGAGGATGACCCGCTGCCAACGGGGCCAACTACCGTCGACCCTGTGCCGAAAGACCCGGAAGGCGACGAACCAGAGGACGAAGACGAAGAAGATCTGTATGACTTCTGCGCCTACGAGCTCGACCTCTCGGCGCCCGTCTACGTCGACCCGGACTCGGGCGCCGGCTCCTCGCAGACAATCTCCCCGGCCGCGACGCCGCCCACCCCGACACCGTCGCCAGACCCGTCGCCGCCGAGTCCAAACCCGGCCACTGAGAGCCTGCACTGCTACAACAGCGGGGCCGAGACGTCCCGCGCCGACATGATCGAGGGCGTCACGGACTTCTGCAGCACCTATCAGGGCCGGGTGCTAGATGCCAGCGACAAGAATGCAGAGCACACCCTTAACTCCTACCTATGGAACGTGGATCCAACAGGCGGGTCTGGGGCGGAGTGCTTCTTCACCGCCGGGCTTGCCTGCGAGATTGCCATACAGCTGAGTGTCACCGTGACGAATGGATGCAAGTTTACCGTGGACGGGCCTAGTGCGAATGACGACTGTGGGAGGATTTTCCGCCAGGCAATCGACAAGTGTGACACGTCGAGTACTCAGTATAAGCAAGGGGGTACTGTGACTTCAAATTGTGCAGTGTGGAGTATCGATCCCAATGAGAGGGCGGAAACATTTTGATCCAGACTTCAGGGGCTGTTTCCACAGTCAACTCAGAGACAACTAAGTAAGGATCGGGCCGATACTCACGGGCTTCTACCTAGATTCATATTGGAAGTACGGTTGAGCGTGATGGTAACGAAGGGCCGGTCGTGAAGGTTCTATTTAGTTACCCTAGGGTCAACTGGTACGAGCCCCTTAAATACTTACAGGGCCCAGAATATGTTATGGAGACTTAGGATGACAACCAAGATGATTCGTAAGTACTTCACATGGCTGGAATACCTCCTGTCAGTGACGAAACTAGCCAGTTACAACTCGAGAGCCAAATATACTACGGGGTTTTGGAGGACGATGTCATGGATTTTGGGCAGTAATGAACAGGTCAGAAACATGAAAATGTGCTAAGATAGTCTTAAGAAACCCCCAAAGCAGGAAACCAAAAATGAGTTAAGAAAGCAAAGCCTCTAGTTTTCTGACTTCATATTCAGCCGAGGAGTACAGCTGGAAAACTATATACATCGGTAAAATGTTTCACGCCGTTCCCGGTAGTTACCTGGTCGTCTTGGACCCGTCGAAGTATACATGTGTCGATAACCATCATTGACTCGACGTCTCCGTTCCTCTTCCTGACGTATCTGGCTAATTCGCTCCCTTACTTGATCCTCGATCTTCCTCTCTTCCTTCGCCTTTTGGTAAGCCTCAGCGTCTTTTCTTTCCTGTAATTCCTTCATACGACGTTCTAATTCGGCAGCGATCTTCCTTTCTTCTGTCTCTTGGGCCCGCTTTCGCTCATCTTCTCTTTTTCTCTCTTCTTGTATTGCCTCCTCCCTAACTCGCTGATCACGTGCCAGTTTTTCAACGTCTCGCCTTTTCTCTTCGGCTTCCTGCTGTGCACGGGCTTGCTGATGTTCAACTTGTCGGATTCTTTCTTCCAGGAGTGCCTCGTGTCTGATTCTATCTTCATTGACTCGTTGTTCTTCCTGAGATCTTCTCTCTTCTGCTTCTTGAATTGCTTGTTGTGCTTGGCGCCTCTGGACCTCTGCTTGAACCCTGGTTTGGAACTCCCTCTCTTTCTGCTCCTTTTCTGCTCGTTGTTGATCTCGCTGCTGCTGCTTCGCGGCCTCCTGCGCCAGGCGTTGCTGAAACCTCTGCTCAACCTCTTCCTCACGTTTAGCGATCATCTCATCCTGTCGACGACACTCCTCGGCCTCTTGGTTCTGCCTCATCTGATCCTGATTCGCCGCCCAGCGCAACCGCCTCCGTACTTCTGCTTCAATTCTGTCGGATTCCTGCTGCTTGCAACGCTCAGCTCTCTCCTGTGCGTCTGCTGACCGGCGTTGTCTCTCAGCTTCAAAATACTCGCGCCTGCGTGTTAATTGGTCTGTAAAATTGATAGACGTCAGTAGTCACTTCTTCATCTTTTCGTCCCAAAACAGCTCCCAAATCAAGGGTTTGACTCACGTTCAGGACAGGTCCATGGGACGTCTTCGCTGGAAACACCCCTCCTGGGAGCCTGACGAGGGCAGCCTTGGACGAGACACCTTCCGTGTACCTCGCAACACTTGAAGCTGGGCTTTCTCGGTCTAGGACAGAACCCGTTCCTCAAGTCGCGTGGCCCTTGACAAGTGTGCTCTTGGCAGTGGATGGACTGTATCTTCTTCTCTCCAATGCGTTGCTTGACAATCTTCCCAGTACAGCGACTTACGTGGCACGATCGAGCCATTACGAAGGCGACAATGTACCGATATGACGGGTCACTGTACTTCGAGGCTCTGGCCACCTGAAGGTGAAACGGCTAGCCGTTTGATGACGTGCGATGAGATGGTCTTGGGGATATGAGTGGTAGATTCCAGCGAACAATATGTGTTTTCGCACGAGCCTCACTTGTACAAGTGTGTTTGGAAGTTTTACAGGTATTTCAAGGTATGTGGTTGGCTATAAACGGGGAAGGATTTACAAGTCCACGAACCAGGAGCCTTAACGGTGATTTATAGACGAGCGTTGAGGCACGCATACAAATCACATTGAGTATAAATATACTTTCCAACCTGCCACATCTTTTGGGTGTGGCTTATAGTTCAGTTACGCCTACGATGATGGGCTTACTCACCGAAACTATCAGAAGGGTGTGATGTAATCCAGGATACCAGCATTATTGGCTGCTTTTTACACATTTCCAGTTGCTGCCCCTTCAGCTCTCCACACCGAGTTATTCATGGTTGCGTGGCATGTCGGACGTAGCAGTGGGCGGTGCGAATGACTATGTATGTTAACTGGTACGACGCCGAAGGCACGTTCCATCTGGGCGACCTGCCTTTCGGCAAAGGCGGCACGTTAGGCAGCCGGGAGGCTTTTCTTCTTCTCATTATCGGTCAGCAACTCTAGACGAGATTGGGATCCGCGTACTTGCTGAACAAAAATAGTATTGAGTCCAGAGTCGTTGGGGGCCGCGATTCGAGTGGGGGTCCGTACTGTGAAGGCAGGCTGTGGTAGGTATGTTGTATCGGAAGGTTGTGGTATTCGGGGCCGAATCTGAAGTGGTAATACAGAGCCAAATTCTTTCAGTAAGGCAACGAGGCTTACAGGACGCCTGGGAGCCTTTTTTACATTCCAGTACATGGTGCGCGCTCCATTATACGTGCATGTATGTGACACATCATAATAATTTGGCGAGCCTAGATAAACATGGTACACGAACCATACCCTGGTACCTGTACACCATGTCTGCAGCTTACCAGCCATATCTGTACCGAGCAAACTCAATCTTGCTTAAAACCTTAACTGAACTAATCATAGTGTTAAGTCATGGATAACTTCGTGGTGTACGCCTTTATCTGGAATCATTATGTGTTCATGTCCACGGTCAATGTCGTCAACTTCGTCAAGTACTCTCCTAACCCACCGCGTATCACTTCATAGATGTCATTGAAATATTTACAATGGTTCAAGTGCCAGGTTGCGTTTTAGATTTCGGAGTTCATCGCAACTACCGGTCACCAAAAGGCCTTCATGATAAGCAGCCTTGTTCGTGTACCTCGCCGAAGTGCTGCGCCACATGAATAAGCTACCTATGTCTTACATATCTCCAATAGCAAACATTCTTTGAAAAGGTCTAGAAGAGGAGAGACACGAGTATCCGGTATGTGGCGCATACGGATTACGCCTGTGAACTGCCCAGGTGGTAGAGGTCTCCGAGGTGTGGGACTGCAACATCGTTTCGATTCGAATCTTTCATTTTCTAAAGTTATCATCGAGTCCAGAACCTAAATTGCACTGTACACGAGGATTCTCTTCCTAAATACAGGTAGTTTTGTATTTTTCTTTTTTTTAAGGAAACACGCATCCTTCACTTACATCTTGACACTGGGATTTGGAAGCAGGGTATGATACGGAGCGTGAGACTGACCGTTATGGCCAGCTGGTGCCAGCTGATAGCTGTCCATGACGGGTCGCTCGTAAATACAACATCGCAGCGTAGCAATTATGTCGGCATGGCTTTGATGGGTTCCCGCAGATACTTTCTGCCGCCAATATATGGACCTATAGATGTTGTACAAGTAGAGGACGACCCGAGGCCTGACTTCGGTGAAGCCAAGGTATTATGAAATGGGCGAAACTCTCTCCAATTACCCCCACGTCGTTACCGTTTTTGTCGCTGGAAACTTGCTACATATTTGGTACCTGGTAATTATTTATGTTAATTACATACAGTAAATACCTACGTACGTAGCTATCACGGGGAGATATAAACATCACCTGGATCACAACCTGGGAAGCAGCTCCAACGGAAATACAATATTCAGGCCAAACATGTTACCTATTGACTTACATCAATGTTGAGAACCTGCTTCAGTAACAAGGCCCACATACCACCCCGTAACGATCCACGTCTGGAATTCGAAATCTGATAAGCTTTGAGAAATATATCACTTTATACTCTCCTTATAGATGCTTCCTCCTTGAGTCCTCGAGGGGCAACCTGGCGTATTAACTAAGTATAATTCATACATAGCTAAGGGAACATCAACTTACGATCATAAAACTCGACGCGATGAAAGGATCATTCCACAGCTGTTCATCCATATTATTTTCCGAGCTTGCCTCATTAGTCAGGACTTCCAAAACCCTCGGGCATGGTGTACCATAAAGCAATAAAACAATTCAGCCAGGGCATAGGGCGAACTTAGAATCATGCTGGCTTGCCCGACTTTCCAGTGGTTGTGTTTTATTTTGAATTATCGAAATTTTCAAGAATTCAGAATTTATTGCGGTTTGGCGACAATACATTTGGCCTAGGTGAACTTTCCGTATCATTGAAAATGCCGGGCTAGGAAGGACTGTCGCGGACGCGGGATATAGTGAACAATGGTGTATGTGACGGATCGTGAAGATATGGTCGGGTGACGGTTGGGGTAATCGCAGCAGGCACTGGTAAGACGACAGGGTACTGCCTGGCTGGTATTGCGGCGCAGCAGTGACGTCGCTAGGTTTTTCATAGGAATGATCCTCCACAGCCACAATCTGCCAGCGAAGTAGCGTAGTTCAGCCACTCTGATTCGTGAGTGGAAGTGGCCGCAGCCAAGCCTCAGACGAATCACTTGGGCGCATTACCAAAAGGGCAAATGTCCTTGTCTACATAAATAAAGGCTTAACCCCGCAGATAAAGACCCTGTGGGACGAGCTTCCTCATACCTACTAAACTATCATCTCGTCTTTTCCCTACCCTGGTGGCAAGTGATATATTCTTTGAAAGGCCGAGAGATACCAACATTGAAAACCAGGCTATTGCCATGTCTGCGGCAAGTTATTATGGCCAAAGTGGCGGCTATGGGCAACAGGGACAGTACGCGGCGCCACAACAACAACAATATGCATCCTCGTCGCATCTCACGCCCTACTCGAACGCCCCCGACCCCTATCAACGTCCAACTTCCACACATTCAGCCAACGCTCCTTATGGCTCCCCGGCATACACAACACGGCCTTCAAGCGCCCACTCGGATATGAGCGGCTACGCTCCACCCACCCAGCAGCAGGGCCAAGCCCAAGGACAAGAGCAGGACGGCGAGAAGGGCCTAATGGCCACCGTGCTTGGTGGCGGTGCCGGTGGTGCGCTCGGCCACAAGGCGGGCAAGGGCAGCAAGTTCAAGACGTTCCTCGGGGCGGCGGCCGGGGCGGTCGCGGCCAATATTGTGGAGCACAAGATGAAGGGCTCAAAACCAGGGCATGGAAACAACGGACATGGGAGTCAAGGGGGTCATGGCTACGGGCAGCAGAATTATGGACCTCCGCCGATGCAACAAGGTCACCAGGGCCACTACGGCGGGGCTGCTTCGCCGGGGGCTTTCGGCGGCTTGCTCGGGGCACCGGCTCCGCATCAGGGTGGCTACGGAAACCCGATGGGCGGTTACGGTGGGATGGCGGGTGGCAACTACGGTGGGCCTCCTGTTTACCAAAGCCAACATGGTCATGGCCATCACGAGCATCACGGATACCACGGACACCACGGACACCATGGGCACCACGGGCACCACGGGCACCACGGGCACCACGAGCATCACGGGCACCATGGACACCATGGTTGGTAAAAGGCCGAGAGGCCATACCTACGAATTATGAAAATTTGGCATTGGTTTGCTGGCGTTTGAGCATATGTTTTCTTGGCCTGCATGGTACTGGATGCACCGCCAATGGTTCTCAAGGGATGGGATAGGATGGCATGGGACAGGGCGAGGGTGGCTTACTGGACACACGGAAGGCTCGGAGTTCTCAGGTGCCATACCGAAGGTTTTCAGATAGGCTGGACCGGTAGAACCTCACGGCCACTATGCTTGCAATCATATAAAAGAACCTTATGCACACGATCCATCTCAGAAATTCAGTATCATCTAGGCACTCTAAATCGAATTTGAAACCTTGTGCACGTGCTCACTTTTACCGACAGCTCTGAGGGAGACTATGCATCGGAGATGCCTGAAACGAGCAATAACACATCATGTGTGCATGTCACCAGCTGCCGTATTGGCAGACGCGATTCCAAACGGCTTCTCGATTTCTCGAGATCGAACTTGGTAAAAATCCTGAAGGCAGGGACACAGTCCTTCTCTCACTCCCGCTCCTGGTTTAGAGCTTATGCGTTTTCGATGGCATCAAACCGTCCATCATTGGCCGGGGAGCCGGGGTTCCAGTTGTCCGCCACGGACTCCTTGCCCTTGTGATCATACGCTGCGTACTCTACGCGCGTGCCGAAAGAAAGTTGCGGGCAGGGGAGTTGGGCGCTACTGCATGGGGGCTGTGTCAACACCTACGGCTGCGACCACATCCGACGAGCACGGCGATGATTTTGAAGATACTGGTCCTTGGTATGTCGTCTGGTATCGGAATTGTTTAATAACGAGGCGATCACATGGTTGACAGACGATTTCAAGGCATTTTGAACTCATTGTCGCGCAACTGTCAAGGAGCAGTCATCGCTGATGGACAGTGATGACACTTCGATGGCCCAAAAAGTACTTTTGACGTTGAAATACGAATGGCGGTTAGCGTGGTTCAGGGGTTCGGCTTAGCGGCCGATCCATAATGCTTGTCAGCGATGCTATGGTGGATCGGTCCTCCTCCTAATCAGGCCAATCAGAGGCCACTGGACATGTTATCAACAGCTCCTTCGGCTGCTTTCAGTCCTCCTACACCTCCCTTTCCCCCTTTACCACGAACTCTGAATACTCTCTACTTTCTCTGACATCAATGTAGTTCAAAGTCTCTTTCTATCACATCTAATCATCACCCGGGGCCAGTGGTGTACATCTCTATAGGTATCCAAGAGTCTGACACTAACTTGTGCCCACAACATATTCTTATGGTGATGGGGCCTGCAAGAACGCTTTCAACGGCGACCCTGGCAAAAAAGAACCAGAGGAAGCGCAAAGTTCATAAGAAATCACGTGCAGGATGCGGGAACTGCAAGATGCGGAGTGTCAAGGTACGTGGCTCGAGGACGATCTCGGGAATCGACTTCAAATGTGATCCCCTTGCGGCCTTAGAGGTCCCAGGGCCTACATTCCCCGTCACGCTAACCTGGCTTCGTTCAGTGCGATGAAGCGAAGCCCAGGTGTAATCAGTGCATCTCCTATGGGGTGTCCTGCAATTATGGGCCGACAGCGAGCAGCAGCACGGGAGAACTAGTCCTCTCATTCGACGGAGCCTCGTGCATGGAAGCACCTCCCAAAGCGCCTGTTCCCATGTGTCAGACTATGCTCGATCTGATCAATCACTCCATGCGGCACTCGCCGACCGGAATAGCATTGAGTGGCCAGGTCTACCAGCTGAATAGGCAAGACCTCGAGGTTCTTGACAATTTCAGCAACAGGAGCGTTCTCACTTTTGGCTCGAATGTCACCAAATGGATCTTCCAGGTCGAGGCCCCGAGACTTGCATGTCTTGTAAGTCAACCTCCTAGAATTGACTCAAGCTTTCAATCCTACCTATCAGCTGCCAGTCACATGCGCTTGACATCATGCCGCTAAAGTGGCCATGTGCTGGATCTCTTGTTACCTACTTCACGTATCGCCCCAGGATTAGATCCATCTACATGTTCCCTTGCTACTAGAGGTGTCCCATGCATTGTTAACCCTGGACCTACTCTCTTCGTTTGAATGACAAGCAAAGTTCCAACAGGCTGATATACATAGCACCCCTTCCTCATGCATGCTGTGCTCGCTCTCACGGCCAATCATGACCGCCTCCTGTCTTCGCCCGATGCAAAGCCAACGGCCAACGAGCTATACCACCATTACAAGGCCACAGCTCTATTCAACTACAAACTGCAAAGCCGAGACCTTACTCCATCTGAACGTGACGCCATATGGATGGCATCTCACATGATCGGAATAATAGAGATATGCAATATCCAGGCCCAGGCAGCAGAAGAGGCCTGGCCACTCAAGGATCATGATCCCGGTGAGCCTGACTGGTTGACATTGAATCAGGGCAAAAACGAGATGTGGGACTTATGTGACCCATCCAGAATGGACAGCTGTTTCAAGGTGCTGTTGGTCAAGTGCGCTATTCATGTCGAGGACCCGGAATTTACACCATGCGAAGTCAGAGATGGCGGCTTCAAAAACCTCCCGAGAGAAATGATAGCGTACCTCAACCTCGACGATGCTTCAACTTGGGCCTGGAGCCCGTACTTCCGCGCAACGAATATTATTTCGCAGCTGATGCCTATGGAGTACAATCAGTCAAACATCCTGATGTTCATATCCTTCCTCAACCCCATGGAGCCAGAGTTTCGAAGGTTATGGATAGAGAAGGATCCGGGCGTCTTACTACTGCTGTCTTATTGGTACGCGAAGGTTATCCCACTTCAGCAGTGGTGGACATGGAAGAGGGCGGTTCTTGAGTGCCAGGCCATGTGTATCTTTCTCAAGCGGTATCATGGCGACATTCCTCATTTAGACCGGATTTTGAGGTTCCCAGAGCAATCATGTGGCCTTGTGACGATATCATGATCAGACCTTAAGCCTACATATCGACAGCCGAACGCGATCATTTAGAGGTTGCAACCTGTGCGAGCTAATTATCGAATCATTATACACTTCAACCAAATTCTTGGTGCCACTGGTTGGGTGTCGCATGACCTAAACCGCGTTGTTGGCTTATGATTATTCTCGTCTCTAATCGTTACACTTCGGCCTCTATCCTCCTTCAAACTTTTGCTAAAACACCTTAGCTGTAATACCGCAAAGGCCCCTAATCATAGCTACCGGCAATACTGCCCCCCAAAAGAATCTTTGTCTCTACCGCGAATCAGGTGATAGGGATAAACTTTGATAGCGAACCTAGTTTTTCACAGATTGTTAGCCGCGAATAAAATTATCTAAGGGAAATTTCATGCCGCCTTGGTACTGTGCGAGAAATGCTGACTTACCGAAAAAATGCAGATCAAAACCATATATAACTACTCCATCTTCTGCTTCTTCTCCTCTGTAGCCTCCGCCTTCTGCGAACATATCAGTAACACAGATTCAAATGGTAGCAATGTCTTAGGCATATAACCTACCAACTCAAGGAACCTGTCCTAAACCGAGGCGATATTATATTAGTAAATAAAGTACAGTGTTTCGTTGTATGCGAGGCTTATCTTACCATAGCTGTTTTCAAGGTGCTCTGTTAAATGGAAATTAGTTAAGAACTACAGATGAAGGGTAATGCAAGATATTACTTACACCCGCGGCGTTCTTCTTCTCCTCCTCCTTCTTCTCCTCCTCCTTCTTCTCCTCCTCCTCCTTCTTCTCCTCCTCCTTCAGCTCCTAAATCATCTGATAAGCACCATAACCAGGCTCCAATAGACACCAACCCAGGGGCTACTTACCGCGATTGCGAAATCCTGTTTCTAAGTAACGAGATGGAAGAGATAAGCAGGTAGTTATATCCGTAGAACCTGCGGTTCCCTATGCCTAGAAAGAGTAGTACTCACAACAGCTTTCTGGAGCAGCGACTGCATGGCAAATCGTAGCTGTCAGTAGGTAGTTGCAGATATAAAGTATTCAAGCGGTAAGAAATGCGAACCTCAGCTTCATTGTTGAGATCTGCAATCTCGCGTTGCTTCTTCTATTTGTTTAACCCAATTGTTAGCAAAAACCTAATAGCGTACGAGCCGAAGTTGCGATCCGCAACGAAATACACAAACACAAGCACGCAGATAGATATGAACTTACCCTGGCAAAATTCATTTTCTCCTATCATTAAGGCACACGATGTCAGAAAGCCTTATGCTTGGGGCCAATGGTGACCTCGGGACTGCAACTCACATTTGCGACTGCGATGTAATTCTATAATATCGATGTCAGTCTTGAAGCAATGAGGGCCTCGAATATCCAGAGAATACATACATCGCGTTGGTTCTCCAGGAACTAGGATTACAACTTGGTACAGAAGGGTGGCAAAAATCGGGTTCCATAGAAGACTTGCGCCCGAGGTTCCCTACAGAGTACAGTTAGTAGAAGCCGTTCGCCTTTCCTTCTTGGACCTCGGGCCGAAGCACTCACCGGAAGAGTCAATGGCTGTGCCTCATACGTTTCGACGTCAGCGAGATACTCTAGATAGTGTAGTATAGTGGAATGTTTTAGAAGGTAGTGCTGGAGGGTATTCGCTCCGCCTCGTGAAAATACTTACACCAAGGTCTAAAAGGTCTGATTCTTGAAGATCTCTTTGATGGTCCTGATGGTCTTGATGATCTTTGATGGTCTTAATGATCTTTGATGGTCTTGATGATCTTGAAGGGAAGGTCTTGAAGGTTGTTTGTTGCCTTGAAGGTTGTTGCCTTGAAGGTTGTTGCCTTGAGGGTTGTTGCCTTGAAGGTTGTTGCCTTAAGATCTTAAAGGGAAGGCACCTGGTACCTAGGTACCTAGGTACAAGGATCTAGAAACCATTTCAGAACGAAGGGACCATTTCAGAATAAAAGACCATTTCAGAGCAAAGTAACCATTTCAGAATAGTGAATAATGCCTGACTTGGAACTTGAGGCCAAAACCGTTTTAGAGCACGTAAACGGTACCTCTGAGCGTTTTCAAAATAATCGTCGCCGCGGTATGGAGGTCAAGGTCACTGTTGTTGGGACTGTATATTCTAGGTATTGCTGAACACATGCATGAGATTAGCGAAATTGTACCTAATACTTAGTATAATTACGAAGTTTTCTGTGTAGTATTAGCTCCCTAAAGTCGACCGCGTCTAAACAGACATTCCTGTTGACTAAAGATGGAATACTAGCATAGAAATTATTCGTAATATTGAAATCCAGTACTAAGTTTCGTCTTCTATTTATAAAAGCTAGGGTATAGACTTGACCCGGGCCAAATATTACACCGACACCGCATAGCACCCATTGCTGTCTGTTTTGTTCCTTTACCTCTCAGCTATTTTACGGTGTCGCGGCGTTTGTTCAGGAACAAGACTCATTCCAATTGATATAAGCTCGTCCTTCAAACTCTACACCTCCAAAGTGAAGACTAATTCCACTTCTGAAACTGCTTGTCTTCTTGTCTCGACTATGTTTGGCCTCCATCGCCAATGTTCTCAGATTCCCAGGCGTCAATTATCGTGACTCGGTTGGTGCCATGGGGACTAAAGCAAAGCAGTTGCTGAGGAAATCTAGAATAATCATAGAGGATGTTTGGAGAAAAAAAACGACTTTTGGCTGTTGGCTTGTAGATAGAGCTTTGTCCACTTCCACATATTCCAAGTAAATAACGAAAGTGAAGTCGGCGCATACTTATATGTCGTCACAAAGAATCCGATTTTCTATGTAGTGTGCACATAAATTCGGAAGTGAGAACTCCTACCAGGTTACTACTGGCCATTATATCCAAACAATACCATGTCATCATCCACTTATGGCCTCGCGGTCCTTGGGCTGTACTCGGTTCTTGCTAGCCCTCCGCAAGCTTACAAACGCACGGGTGAAGTCCTTGTTACTTGAGCAAGCTGACCAAGCGATACGTAAGTATGCTTATTGTATGTAAGCATGCATGCTGACATTCCGGCCTTACCATATTTATTGCAAGGATAACGCGGGAACATTTTAACCGACAGATCCCAAGTACCTCCGGTAAGCCGCTGACGGCATGTGATTTATCTTCATTATACAGTCTCCATCATGACCAGCTGAGACGATTGCCGATCATTCCGCATTATTTCAGCAGACTGCATCAAAGTCAGCTAGGTGGTAATATCGTTGCAGCTCCACGTCCTCTCCTCGACAGATCGGCCAGCTTCAGGGCGTCATATTGCACCCCCGTGGCCACCAGATATAAACATGGAGCGTCGCCGCGAGCAGAATCGGGCGGCGCAACGAAGGTTCCGCCGTCAGTAGAGCCTCCCCCTCGCCCCCGCTCCCTGTGCACTGCCCAAGGTGGGCTCCGGATGAACCACAGGGACACCTCTTTTTTTTTTTTTTTTTAACCTGACCTTGCGGTGGTATAATAGAGCGCCAAAAGTCCGCTGCAGTAGCAGTGAAAGCCCAAGGCCCCGTCGGAACCAATCTGAGTCCGGCGCTGGGCTCAAGTTCGGGTTCCCCGGCACCGGTACAACAGAGCCCTACCAGGTATAGGCAGAGCCTATCACCAGATAACAAAGCAACATCCGTTCCCTCGGCGATCTTCTCCGGGACTCTGATTAGTCCCCCGGGGCCTACACCCGTCAAACCTTCTAAGGGCTGTAGTAGCTTCAATTTCTACGGTGCCAACCTGCTTCTGGACAACATTGAACAGGTTGACATGGATGATAATGGTATATCCGATGCAGTCCCTTTCAGTAGTCACCCGCAAGACTGTACTTCGGCGGTCGGTTAGGGAACTTGCATGTGCTGACGATCCTTCTATAGACCGCATACATATCGACCAACGTGTCCCCCAGCCGCGACCGGAAGGGAAAGAAACGGAGAAGGACCCGAGCACACCGGCCGGGCAACAGCATCAACTAACTGGGTCGGATGCCAGCATCAGCAGCCGAGAAGAGGGCACAACGAAGGCAGGTAAGGCAGGGTGGCTGACCCCTCTCCACGTTGCGGCACAGAAAGGACGTGAAAACATCGTACGTATTCTGCTACAGCACAATGCGGACTGCAACGCCAAGGACAGCGACGGCTTGACGCCCCTGGTGCAAGCGGCGATCAGCGGGCACGAAGACGTCGTGGCCTTGCTCCTGGACCACGGCGCGCGGATAAGCGAGGTGGATGACCAATGCCGCACAGTTCTCCATTGGGCCGTCGCGCGGCAGCGTGAGGGAGTGCTGAAGGTGTTGCTGGAGCACTGTGGCAGGGATCATGCGGTGATAGATAGGTACGACAGTACAGGAAGGGCACCGGTGCATATCGCTATTGAGACGGGTTTCGAAGAGGGGTTGCGGCTGCTTCTGCAGTTCGGCGCTGATGTACATTCAAAGGTGACGAAAGACACCTCGGAATTTTAGGGTTGCGATAAGTTGTATCGACTGCATCGTATCCACCACCTGCAGTCTTTGGCCCATAATTTGGTTCTTCGTATGTATGGTGCACATTAGATGTTACTTTGCGGATATCACGTTTTGCCCGAGGCCACGCCTGCTGTGATCATTAACAGCACGGCAGGGGTGAACAAGTTTGGTGCACGTTCAGTTCGTTCATTATTGCTCCAAAATCACTCGATTGAATGCCTGATCGGCTCCATAGAGGTCGCATAGCCTCAATATGAACTCAGTATCTAGTTTCCGGGTCCGAGGAAGATCTTCTATGATCGGTGCGCTTATGCATCCGCGGTCCCATGCGGGGGATTAGGGGACTTCCCCCCGGATCAGGGGAGGCTTTATGTGGATCAAGGTTTAGAATACTACGTTGAACGGGGAACCATGTTCCTTCAAATTGCACTAATATTTCGCCGCGTTACACATTGAATCAACTGCGTATCATGTTCCCCCGAATCCGAGGCCTACCCAATTCATGGACGGAGAATGCCCCAGGGTGGCTCCGTTCCTGTTCGGAAGTGTATAAGTAGAGCAGCCACCGACCAGACCTATCATTTTACGAAAGCTCGAGTCATTTGACCAGACTTAGCTGATGGTCCTTCCTCTCGAAGGCAAACAATAAACATGTTGTGGGGTACTCTCCTCGCCTTGTCCTTGACGAGCGGTCTTGTCTCCGCAACCACTGTGCGAACGTCAACGCCTGTGATGGGTTGGAACAGCTACAATTATTACAATTGTTACCCGAACGAGACCATTATACAGGAAAATGCGGCCGGGCTTGTCAGTCTAGGCTTTCACGGAGCTGGGTACAACTACGTCACCACGGACTGCGGGTGGAACTCGAACTATCGGGACTCATCGGGACAGCTAGTATGGAACTCAACTACATTTCCATCCGGAGCCTCGGCTCTTGGTAAATATATCCATGGCCTGGGTCTGAAGTTCGGCGTGTACTCCGGCGCAGGACATTTCCAGTGCGGGTCCACGGACCAGCCTGCTTCTTTGGGTGAGACTCTCAGCTGGGCTCTGGACGCCTCTTGGCTTTGGTCGTCTTGAGCAGGCGGTGATACTGACATTGCGCCCTCTTCAGGTTATGAAACAACGGACGCTGACGCATTTGCGGGATGGGGTGCGGATTCTCTCAAGTGAGTTCGTTCACGGAATCAATATCCGGACGTGTTCATGCGCGGTCTATAGCTAATTCCCATAGGTACGACAACTGCTATGCAAATAGTACTAGTGAAGCTGCGGACTACTCGAACGTTGTTGCCCAATCTCCTACGAGGTTTCAGGTCATGGCCAGTGCGCTCGACGGCACTTCTCGTGACATAATTTATCAGATATGTCAATGGGGCCAGGGAACTGACATCGGAGTCTGGTAAGTGCTGTCTCACATAATCATACAATGTTGAGGTGCTGAATACTCTGTCCTGATAGGGCCTCTGAGATCGGAAACTCATGGAGGATAAGCAATGACATATACAATGCATGGCGGAGCATCTGGCGTATCACAAATCAGGTAGTGCCATACTTCAAACATACAGGAGTCGGCGCCTATCCTGACATGGACATGCTAATTGTTGGTCTGAAAGCACTGTCACTCGAGGAGGAGAGATTTCACTTCGGGATGTGGGCTATCAACAAATCACCTCTTATCATAGGTGCCCCTATTGATACCTCCATCACGCCAACTGAGTCTTTGGAGCTCCTCAACAACAGCGGAGTCATAGCTTTGAATCAGGACTCCCTCGGCAAGCAGGCCCAGCTTGTCCGGCGATACACCACTGAGCAATATGACGTGTGGGCTGGTGAGCTCTCCGGATCTCGAATAGTGCTGGGCCTGGCGAACTGGTACAACGACAGTCAGAGCGTAACCGTCAGTCTCCCCGCCGACCTTGGCATTGCCTCCGCCACGGCTCGCGATGTCTGGGCAGCCCAGGACCTCGGCACAATCAACAGCACATACGAGACCACCCTCAACGGCCACGAACTCCGTCTGATCATCCTGTCCGATATCGTCAACGCCACGGCGGGTACTCAGCAGTCTGTGGGATATTACACTGCCAGTACGGACGCCACTTTGTCCGGCGCCGCCACCGTGGTATCGTGTGCCTCTGGGACATGCCTCCCGGCCGGTAGCAAGGTTGGGAACATCGGGGAAGGCGACTCCGCGGCCGCCGTGACCTTCTCCGGCGTGACTGCCAGCTCCGCGGGGACGAAGCTGCTGGGCGTCGACTTCATAAACTATGATGTTGCGCTGGCAACATCGTGGGGATCTGGCGATAACACACGTAATTTGACAATTGCCGTAAACGAGCCGGCTGGTAATGGGACCCGGATTGCGTTCCCTATTTCTGGGGGTGATTGGTATGATACTGGGCGGCTGTATGTCTACGTGGATGGGTTTGTGGCCGGTGATGGGAATGAGGTCGTTTTCACTGCGTATGGGGATGAGGGAAGTTGGGCTCCGGATTTAGTTGGGATGGAGGTTTTTGAGACCGAGTAGGGGTTTGCAATTGCCTTTCGGTTCCATCCCTCTAATTGACATGAATCAATACAAATGTTGCTCAATAATGTGTCCCGACTTCCAATTTATCTAACACTAGCGTACCAGGTACATCGCTGAGCCCTAAGGCGGCTTCGAATCTGGTCGATGCCATGCGCTGGGAGTGAAAAGGGGGCGGGGGGTCCAGAGGACGAAAGGGTATCGGACTGCCAGCTGCAGTACCGCTGTGTTGGCCTGCTTGAGAAGGACCTCTTGCATCTTTGCTTTGACGTATTGGCTTTCTCTTGGGAGACATCAATTGGTGGGTTCCGTTGACATGTCTTCTGAGAGCCTGTGCCGACAGAAATGGTGGGTATTGGCAAGAGGAGTAAGTGCAACGAAATTGGCGCACATGACCAATTTCGTGCTCATCACGTTGTCTTTCAGTTTCGAATCCAACTGTGGCCCTGGCACATGATCCGAGCCTACACGTATATACTGACGATTGATAATCTTTCTTGAATTTCTCAAGGTCATGTGCCGTCATTCCTGGAATTTCTGTCTCGTTAATGACATGTTTGAGAATCTTCTGATATTGGGCTAGTACAGCTGAGACTGAATCATTCGAGACCTTTGAATTCGTGCGAGGTAGTCCTTCCGATATTTGTGTCAGTGTCCATCATCAGACTTCTGTACTGTTCAGTTGTCAGGGTACTCACCATTTCCTAGCCGTAGTCGTTCTTCAAGGTTTCGAAGGGATCGAGCGTGTATCGTCTGCTTCACCACTTTGTGTATCTTTTCGTAACGCTCTAGGCAAGCCAGCTGGGACTCTGGTGCCAATTCTTCTGAATCATCCGTTTGATCTTGGTCCGTACAGAACCTATCCAGCTCCGTGCATAGAAGATCGAGGAGAGTATGAAGCTTTGAGGTTTCATGGACATCAACCGGGGACTGGAAAATGCACAAGAGATAATCAACCCAGTACACGGATGCGTACACTTGAAGAGCATGTGTTCCTTTCACAGTTGAACGATATCTGTCCTCGGAAGCCTCATCAAAGAGCCTGACTCCAGACAGCAAACAGGTAACCGTGGCCACACAGTGCTGAACTAGCGCATCTTTCTCGTTGATACCAAAGAGTGATAAGGGGCTCTGGAGGTATCTGGCTAAAGATCAGTATGGCTGTTTTCCAAAATCGGTCTCGTACTAGCAGAAGCCAGTACTACCACTTACTCTTTGACGGATACGTGAATGAACGATACTGTTCCATCGCTGCGTTGTTCGACCAACGAGCCACAAATGTCAAGAATATAGTTGGGAGCAGGGAGGCTGATATCAGGGTCTCCGTCCGAAAATGCTACAGCTGACAATAGCTCGGCAGTCCTCAATGCGCGTCTAGAAAACGATATCCAGCCAAATATACATTTGATATGATCTACCGAGTTCAGGTCAAGGGGTGCAACAATCTGAGACATAATCTTCCGGTAGCTGGAGCCAGGAAGGTTAGTGTGGAGTTCCATCCTTAGGATTGGTGCAGGCAGACTCACAAATCTGAAAGCTCCTTGGGTAACTGGTCAATGGAACCTCGCAGTTCTTCGCCACGTATGAAGATATTATTGCTGATAAAATCCAAAACCAGCCGGGCGTAAAGGAACATGCCTAATGAATATCAGCACTTTGCCATGAGTAATCTAGCAATTATACCGAGCACAAAATTCATGTTCTTCCACTAAAGTTGCTCACAGGCTGGTAGTGACACATACCATCGGCCTTTCCCGAGATCTGCCGGGCAATATCGTCAATCTCTTCTGAACCGAGACCTAATTGCTCGAGACGCGTGTGCAATGAGCGCAATCGCTGGCAGGCATATTCCTCTATTGCGAGTGACATACAGACTTTCTCTTCTGTGAGGGAAACACCTGGTTTCCGACGAAGAGCCTGGGACATCGTTGGAGTTGAACGGCTGGATAGCAGGATCTTGCATACGACATTTCCTGAAGCAGATGTTTTTGAAACTATTTGCTTCAACAACCCCAACAAACGAGCTTGCAAATTAGGTGGTTCTTCTCGGAGCTCATCTGCGCCATCCACGACGATCCAAATGTAATGGGTTGTGCTTAGATTATCCGATGAACTTGTTAAAAGGGTTTGAAGAAGATTCTCCAGGCTTGAGATTGTTGCCGACTGTTTCTTGAGGACGTATTCGTTGTAGACGTGGGCCGCTAGATGTCCATCTTGACGAAGTAGCTGCTCCAGTAGAGATTTCAGAATCTGCTCGTATTCAGAGGACGCAGCCGAGCTGTATGTGCAGAAGTGGCTGAGGACGTTCTTTCCTGAGATTCGCATGAAGTTGATGAGCTGTGTTGATATGACACTCTTACCAGAGCCAGCTATGCCAGACAGCCAAAGGAAAGGAGTGTCCGGTTTCTGCTGCAACCACGACCGGATCTTGGAATTCTGATGTGTCCATGAACAAGTTCCCTGATACTTGTTCCCTTGGCTTGAAACCGATTCAAAAATCGCCAACTGGTCGTTTTCATTCACTCGAAGCCAAGAGAGGATGGCCTGAAACTCCTTGGCAGACTGTTCCTTGTCTAATTGATTGATCTTTTCAAGGCTATCCTCTTTCCAACTGCGAAGTTCTTGACGCATGATTTGCGCTCTAGCAATGTTTCGAGAGCTGGCCCCTTGATCAATTAGAGCTTCGTGCCGTCTCATATCTTCTAAGATGTTATCGAATCGTCTTTGGAAGCGTCCCCACGAGGTGAGAAACAAGATTTTCCAGCCTGGGGGCAATGCAAGCCATTAGCCTCAAAATCATGTTTGAGTTCATGAGATCCAAATCAGTATTAGGGTGGACTTGCCGCTACGACGCACGAACTTGTATGCGTGTTTATGGAACTCGAGAATATCTGCATAGAACGTTGCCAGTACCTGATGGAACTGGTCATCGCCAGGAAAGGCTTCGCTCAGGAATTGAATATGTTGCAGAGATTCCGCAATTCTCGTATAACCCTTGATTATCTGGTCAAAGGCTTCCACATACTCGGATGCAACTCGTAGTATGAGAGTGATGGGAGCCCAAATCCATGGCATGAAGGGAGTTCCATTGCAAAGGGTGTCAACTGATTTTGCATAGTGTTCGAGCGCCGCAAATAAGGGCATCAAGCGTCGCATGTTGCGGAGCGACTGTCGTGCGGCTAGTCGCGTCTCGATATCCAGTGCCTCCTGCCGCACCGTCTGGAGGGTAGAAGTTGCAAATTCCTTGCGGTCTTGTGGGATGATCGTTCTTTCGAGTTCCTCGAACGCTTCCTTCATTGTCTGCCGTACAGCAGGGGGTATTGCTCTAGGCAAAGGCATGTCGACTTGCAAGTAATTGAACAATGTTGTTGGACAGGATCGCCTCCAGGCCTGGCTGGAGTTTTCTGTCCTCCAAAGTGAAGACAGAGTCAAAGTCGAAGATGGTGTCTATGTTAAAGGGATTCTGTTCCAGAACTTACACAAAGCCTTGGCCCAGAATTGAGGGGGTTGGTTGAGGCTCAGAGTGCACATGCAGACCCCGCCACAACTATATTGCCACCAGCTGGCCTCTTGCATTAGCTCACTGCAGCGTTTCTGGAGTGAGGCAGACTGTAAGGCACAGCTCCAGCTGTCATCGGTCGGGCAGCTCTGCAGCAGCCCAAGTGGCACAACAGTTTGGCCATACATGTACAAGTAATTAGTATACATGCGCGCCCAGGCCGGAGGACAGCCTCTGAGATTCCTGCTTCCATTGTATCAATAGACCAAAACTTCATTTCCTAGGCTCAAAATCACTACCAATGGATTTTCATCCGATATCGAATGAGCGCGCTCCCAAGCGAAGACGAATGGTAGAAGAGGACCCTGAAGCAACCAGTTTCAATGCAGAGCCTTCGATCCTTTTTCCGGATACTATCACAACTGGCTTTTCTCACGCCCACAACACCACCGGCGGGCTCGACACCTTTGGCTCTCAACCATCACTCAACTTCACAAGACCGTATCCCGATACCTATGGCGACATAGATTTTTCGGAATATACACCTTCCACCATACCATCCAACGCCATCAATCATCCAGGAACTCTCAGAGCCAGATATTCTCATGCACAATATGCTTCGTTCCAGCATGGCATCCAAAGTGGTCCATTCGCTGGGCCTTGGGACCAATCCCGGCAAGGTTTGTTTATGCAGAATTGCTCATACAGTCCTGGAAATCGCTGGCCGGTCCAAATTTCAGATTATCTAGGACCTTATGGAGGGGCTCACGCCGGGGTCAGTGGTCCAATACACGAACAGTATTTACAACACTATATCTCTTCAGAGGGCACAAATCGTCTCTCTGTGTACCAAGGTACCACATTCTCGCAAAGCGTGGACACAGTATCAGAGCCGTGGTCTGCAGAGGGTATAATAGAGGATAAAGGTGTGGAAACAGCAGTTCAAACCGCCAGCAACCTTGGGAACCCACTCTTCGATATTGAGGATCAAGAACAGGAATCCAAAAGGATGGTCTGCTTTGGAATGGTAGTTATGATACCCCATACTGATTCCTGTCCTGCCTTGCTGAATTGAGCTTCCAGGTGACAAATATCCCTGCACGTTGTGGCGACCCACGATGCTGTGACTTGCCGCGCTCCTTTTTAGCAAATCTTGACCCTCCCGACCGGTTTACTTCGAAAGAAGACGCTTTAGGAATACAAGGCCGTGTTGTTTCGGACTACGGGCAAATCATCCACGGTTTACTCGACGAGTCGTCTCTGCAACTAGAAGTTTTCTGCTCGGTTGACAGCGAGACTGCCTCAAATAACACACGTGCAGGGCGGGTGTTAATGAAACATCATTGCACGCTGAGCATTACGGTATACGGGCCATTGGAACTTTTTGATGAGATCGGAACTTGGTTCCAGGAGTACGAGCTCTACCTTCAAGATCCTACTCGGGTTGGAGAGCTAGACGTGCGATACTGCAATCCACATAGGCTGTCATCCAACGATCTTAGCTCATGCGTATTGATTTCAGAATTCATTGCGCAAAACTCGACGCTTTTTGGATTTGAGGAATTTGTCGGCCAGCCTGATCTGCTCGATATTCTAAGCAGCCACGCAGACTTGGAAGAGGCACCACAGCCAACAGCAATACACACTACTTTGAAAAGGTAAAAAGATACACCGAATTCGCTATCTGACCTACACTAATCGCAACATCACAGACACCAAAGACAAGCCCTGACTTTCATGTTTCGTCGAGAACAGGGTTGGGCCTTCGACGAAAATTCGCAAGATATCTGGGAGGCTAAAGACGGCTACGGGGAACTGTGGGTTTGATCGCTTCACAAAACAAGTAGGGACCTTGGGCTAAACTCCAGTACCGGCAGCTTCATCAACAAGATATCTGGAAGGTGTGAGACTGAAGAACCACCACCGCTCCGGGGGGGCATAATTGCAGATCCAATGGGTCTGGGAAAGACATTGACTATGATCGCATTGGCGGCATCAGACCTGGACAGGGTAAACTACGAAACAGTCCAAAATCAGGAAGGTAAAGGGGATGTATATTATACCGATGCCACACTGATCATTGTCCCACCACCGTGTGAGTGCCCTACAATCGACTGACATTGTTTCGTATACCCTTCTTGCGTCTTTTACATTACGGAGTTCAACTGACCTTCAAGCAGTGCTCGGAACTTGGGAAGAGCAATTATCAGAGTAAGCCCACAAACATCCATTTAGCTTCCAGGTCGCTGACTGAGAGCTTCAGGCACGTATCAGGGAACGCTTTGAAATTTCGACGTCACTATGGCAAGGCCAAACTGGCTGATTACCGCGGTTTGGACGGACTCAATGTAGTATTAACGACATTCCACACGGTTTCCACAGATTGGAAGACGGCAAGAGGTCCAAGTAGCTCAATCTTGTTCTCCGTCCATTGGAGGCGGATCATCCTTGATGAAGGTATAGATTGACGGAACAGACCCTGAGGCAAAACCATAGATCATCGAAGCTAACTATGATAGCGCATTTCATCCGAAATGAACACTCGAGAATGTCGCGTGCCGTTTGCGACCTAGAGTGCACTTCTCGTTGGGCTGTGACCGGCACTCCTATCCAGGTTAGTTCCTTGAATGATCCGCGACCGGCTGTGAACTGAAACCTACTCTACCAGAATCGTTTGGATGATCTTGCGACGCTGTTAAAATTTATTCGTGCGTACCCTTATGATGACCCCAAGCAATTCAAAGCCGACATCTCGGCCCTGTGGAAGTCCGGAGAGGACGAGAAGGCGGTAACCAGGTTGAAGTACCTGTCCAATTGCTTAGTGCTTCGACGGCCAAAAAAGACCATATCTCTTCCCGCCCGTCGAGATCAGCTTTATGCAGTTGAGTTTACTCCCAATGAAAGGCGGGCATACGAAACTGTTCGGCAACGAGCAATCACCCGAATCGACGAGGCTCTGCAATCCGGCTCAGAGGCCTCCAAAGGCAGCGCGTACGTCAACGTCCTGCAACAGATCGACGCCCTGAGACTCATTTGTGATATGGGTCTCCACTACCAGTCGAGACATAACGAGTCCAAGGCTTTGGGGAACGCAACGGCAGCATGGACTGATACTGCCCAACAAGCGTTCAACGCGCAGCGGGAGATGGACACCATAATATGCTTGCAATGCGCATCTAGTCTCACTGTCACCGAGACTCTACTGGACGAGGGCACAGATACGGAGAAGCTTCCGCAGTTCTTCCGCTGTTTGAGGTTTTGCTGCGGTGAGTGTGTCAACAAAATCCGTCGACATGGTCGCCGCGTGAACTGCGGCCACAGCCCTTCTTGCCCAGGAGCATGTGTATCAATCAGTGATAGGGCTCTTGAAGACCTGCCTTCCTTGGATGGTATGGCACCAAGACGAGACTTGGTGCTACCGTCAAAGGTCCAAGCTCTGGTGACAGATATCAGCAGCCAACCGGAAGGAGTCAAGTGGTGAGTACTCTTGGCTGTAATTGGCTCTCAGCCCATGGAGCAGCCCATGGAGAGAAAGATCGCGTGTTGACAGATGCCAGTGTTGTATTTTCGACCTGGAGGTTGACACTGGACCTTGTCGAAGCCGGGCTCAATAAAGCTTCGATACAAAACATTCGATTCGACGGTAAAGTGCCGCAAAAAGAACGGCAACACGTCGTTGACCGCTTCAAGACAGATCCGGGTGTTCGTGTCATGCTTCTCACGCTGTCGTGTGGTGCTGTTGGGTAGGGTCTCTCCCCCTTGGTCGTCCAGTCCCTGGAGCCCGCATTCCTTCGAGCTGACTGGTGTTCTTCAAACAGGCTCACGCTCACAGCAGCATCACGTGCGTATCTCTTGGAGCCTCACTGGTAGGTTGCGATCTTTTTAGTTCCAGTCAATTCTAGGTGATTGACTTGTCCAGGAACCCGACGCTTGAGGAGCAAGCACTCGCAAGAATCCATCGCATAGGGCAGACGCAAGAAGTAACCACTGTCCGATTCTACGTCCGAGACTCGTTTGAGGAGGTGAGTTGCCCAATACTTCCATACGCCATGATCTGAGCGTTGACACCGCCTCACAGCGGGTGATGGAGCTTCAAGCTAGCAAAAAGCAGCTAGCAGGTGTGTTACTCTCGCAACACGACGGCGAGGCAGATGATAGGTTGGGAAGCCTCCATGTAAGTGGTGCACTGGGCCAATTGCGATGTGGTGTCATTCGGTTGCTGACGCTCAGAGCAGAAATTGAGGTGTTTGCTGTAGTGTAATCCAAGCCCGAAAAGGGCCAAGAGTTAGGCGGCTTTACTTTCAACGAACGGTCAGTTTGTTTTCTAGTTTGGACGCCAAGTGAAGAAAGTCAGCTGTTCAGCTGAGTGTGTTTGGGCTCGAGGTAGCGTGGCAGTAGCCTCACCGCCGTCGACCGAGCTGGATGGAGGTCAAAGAATTGAGTCACGTGGCCGCGTGTTGGGGCTTGGCGATGAATCGGGGGGCTAAAAAAGGCGAACAATAACATTGTGCAGGTTGGTATGTACATGTAGCTGATGTAGTAACCCCAACAAAGAAAGGTATGGTTTCCAGAACGGGAAATCGATAACAATTTTCTTTTTGATCCAGATGCGAACGTCGGTTTTCTATGTAAGACCCGGTCATGCACGTACTGTACTGCGAGTGTTATTATGGAGCACAGACAAGAGGCGGCGGAATATGAATGGAGACTTCTGGTACTTGCATCTAGGTACTTTTGGTACTTGCACATGTCTTAGAAGTCGAGTGGCTGGTCTGTGCTGTACTTCTAACACAGTGCCGTAGAAAGAGAGCGGTCGAGGAGAGGCGGGCCGACCCCACGTAAGCCTGCACCACGCACTGCGCTGCGCACTTGCACCGCACTGCACGCACTGCACACGAACGCCGACCGCGACGGGTTTCCCGCAATTCACTCGTCAACCTTGGAACCTGCCACCACAGATTACACACAACAACCACTACCACCACCACCACAGTACACTCTCCTCATTCCATGACCGCATGAGCAGGAATCACGTCCAGTTACTCGACTTGAATCCGTTTTTGACGCCATCGCGCCGCCCATATCGCTAGTTGGCAGGGATTATTTACCGAACCTCTCTCCACTGCTTTCGCGCGCTCGACGCAGCGGCTTCAATAGCGTGTCGCGACGACCCTCAACTTCGGCTTCGAGTTTGACTCAACTTCGCCGATCCAACCACACTTTGACTTGCTCGACCTCCTCAACTGCAATCGTATTGTTTGAAATATACCATTTCCGCATGCGCCACAATCGAATACCATTTGCGACGCGATCATTGTCGGAGGAACAGGAACTGGACATCTTTGGCCGTCAACAATGTCATCACGGCCTGCTGACGACTCGCCGAGTCAGGCAGGAGTCGTAGACAACAACACTCTTCCCCCTACCTCGAACCCTCTCGGTCCTCGCGAAACAATATCCCATGTACGCCCAAGTGCCACCGAATCATACCCTTTACAAAAGCAGTTGTCCTCGACCAGCGACTCGCAAGCCACCGTCTCTTCCTCCGAGTCCAACCGCGTCTTTACCCCGCCCGTGATCGAGAGGACAGGAAGTGAAGGAGGTGCTGGAAGCGTTCAGGGGTCCAGTCAGGAGACGCAATTACTACAGCTGTCGCAGTTGGCTGCCGCCCAGGAGAAGATGCCAGACCTAAGTTCGCGCTCCTCCGTGAAGAGGACAGCCGATGGCGCAGTCAAGGAGCCAAGATTGTCTCCCACAGCCTCCCCACGTCGACCCGTCGGCCACTCGAGAAACACAAGCGCTGTGAGCGCTGCTTCTACTACAACTAGCCGTGTCACTGAAGTGAGTGCCCCAAGATCCGGGTCCTATGCCTATCCGCGGTATTGCCCCAAGAAACAAGCCAATACTGACGCGTTTTGTCCGCAGCTATCTTCCGAGCTGAGGGCACGCATGTCATACGCTCTGCTCAAGGTGAACAACGGCTGGGAATCACGGACGATCAACGAGGTCGAGACCCTGGCATCCCGAGCAGCTTCTCCAGCATCGAGCAACTCTACTATTCCAGGCGTAGCAAGATCGTCAGCAAGCCCACAGTTCCAAGTCTCGCATCGGCCACCTATGACTAGTCACGCCGCCCCAACCTCGAACCAAATACCCGAGGGAGCCAGGCGCCGCTCTCCAGCAAGCTCAGAATCGCATACCATGTCTGCTCCGCTTCAAAATATCCACTCGCTAGCTCCCCCCGTCTCTATCCAGCCGCATCGCACAGAAGGTCATCCTCGACGGAGTTCCAGCCCCAAGCACACGCCCAACTTCCTCTCTCCACGATCTCATCATGCCAGCCCGCACACACCATCCTTGGCCACTTTGAACTTGTCACCAGATCAGCGTGGCTTACGTGCTGCTGGGGATGCAATGGTTGTTTCCCCCACTCACAACAACCGCGAGAAAGACGCCATGGAAGCCCTGCTTTTCATGAGCAGCCCTGGGAATTCTGCCAACATGAAGAATCATTTTCCCGTCTCTTCGCAACCGCTCGAGCGCCTCCGCAATGGCGCATCAGCCGCGTCGAGCGGTCACAGGACAGCACTGCCCACATCCGCGCCGAAAAGGAAGAGCTTGCCCAACGGCCGTCCAAGCCATAGCTCACAACCACTTCCCGCCGCGCATTCACCCAAGAAGCGCGTCGGATTTGAGAAATCGCGAAGCACGGTCAGCGAGATGGACATCGATGAGTCGTCTAGTACGCGCCGTCATGCCGGATACGTACGCCCGCTGGCTCCAGCACGCAGGGTCAACGGCGCGGCTGACGGGCAAGCGCATGACAGGCTTTCTGTGCCTCTTGCGTCGATATCGGGCAGACCGGCACGGCCCAGACCGAGGATAAGGTCATACGAGGACCTGGACGCGGTGCTCGACCGCATGGCTGCAGAAGACTCGTCTTCAGACTCGGATCGCGAGATTGAACTTCCTGGGCCTTCAAGACGGCGCGAGGGTTCTGCCGGAATGCGCGCATGATTAAATGCCAAACATCTCCGGTGCATGTCGATCAAGTGGGCTACGATGCGGTCGGCCTGCAGTGAGTTGCTTCCCTTTCTGGAGCTGGCCGTCGTCCCTACGCGCCGCCGTTGGCGGCTCTGAGTTCGATATCAAGCCAAGGGCTTTGGCACTGAATCCGCCTGTCTCATTTCGATCTTTCTCCTTATAAATATATATAGCACTCAAGTTTTCTGTGTTTCACCATTTCCTGGCGTTTGGGGTTGGGTGGCTTCACCCATGGTCGGCCATTCACAAGGAGGATACGTGTATTTGATTATCATTATCGGCGCTCTAACGAAGTCACGACAGCATTCGTCCTGCAAATTTTCAATGGGTGGGAGTGGTCTGGTTGTATATGCATCTGATCGATCCAACGGAGTTGCATTCAGGTCGCAGCATTATATCCTGATTCATATGGGTTTGGGGGGGGGGGCAGATTTGCCTCGTAACATCATCTTGTTTTGCATTATAGGGATATATAAATATATACACAAGCACACTAACCAGTTCAAAGCTGCTGCTAAGTTTCTTCCAATCAAAATCTGGATTTCCAATTATTTCTAACGACTTTCGCATCGTTCCGAGAAAGTGAATCACGTTGGTCTATATCGCTGTCTTCGGTCTAATACTGGAATCGCCACCTAGGGTCTTCATCCCCATCCCAGTCGCTCAACTCTCCAACCTCCTTGACCTCAGCAGTGATCGCCTCCCTCCTCTCGTTTTTCCTCCTCAGCAGCCAGTACAAGGCGCCCGACACCACGACGTTCGCCACCAGGTAGCCCAGCGCAAAGCTGTGGCCCAGGATGTACCGCGGCCCGTCGTCGGCGCGGTACAGCTGGGTGCCCAGGACCGCGCCGCAGTTGCCTATGGAGATCTGCATGGCGTTGGCGACGGCGCGCTTCGTCTGGCCCGAGACGTTGATGGCGGGCCACGAGAGCGCCAGGGCCGTGGCCGGGTAGATGCCGCCGGCGGCGAAGAAGGTCCCGAGGTAGGACACCCCCGGGCGGCGGGCGGGGTCCGTGTTGGCCAGGAGGATGATGTAGCCGATGGCGCCGAAGGCGGCCGAGCCCGCCACGAAGACGGCGCGCTTGTTGAGCCTCTCGGAGAGGACGGCTATTGCCAGGGTCGTGAGGAAGGCGAAGGCGTAGGGGGGGATGGTCAGGAGCTGCGCGGTGGCTGCGGTGTAGCCTAGGCTCTTGATGATGGACGGCTGAGGGGTGTCAGTTCTGATGTCGGACACACGTATCGTCATGAGTGAAACGGTGGCTTGCTTACCAGGAACAGGGAGTACGTATAGAGTGGCAGGCTCGTCGTATGAAAGGCAAAGCCGTAGAGCCAGCATGCGGGATCCTTGAATGCTCGCCCAACATTGGCCCAAGTGAAACTCTCGTTGTGTGTGGAATCACTGTCCGCAGCTAACCTTGTCTGAATCACAGCCCGCTCCTTCTCGGTCAAGAAATTGGCGGTGGCTGGGTAGTTGTAGATGAACCAGTACGCACCCACAGCAACTACAACAGTGACTATTCCTTCCTGTACAAGATATGGGTGTTCAGTAAAGTTTTTGGTTCTGTCATGGGATGTGGAAGAGGTTCGAACTTACGAGAATGAAAATCCAGCGCCATCCATTCGACCAGACTATTCCTCCCATGAAGCTGATTCCCTGTAATGTTTTCCGTCAGTCCATGTCTTTTCGCCTTGGGAGTAATAACATCAGGGGCGGGTGCTTACATATGCCAGAATACCACCAAACGATCCCGCAAGGGCAGCGGCACTGAAGAAGAGCGATATGCGGAACTGCCTCTCGCGCCGTTGATACCACATAGAAAAGTAGTACACCACGCCAGGGAAAAGACCAGACTCTGCAACTCCCAGGAAGAACCGCACAATGAAGAAGCCAGTCAAGTTCTGAACAATCCCTGATAAGGTTGCCACGACCCCCCACACGATGGTCAGACTGGGTAGCCAAACCCTCGGCGAGGTCCTCTTGAGAATGATGTTGCAGGGTATCTCGAAGAGCACATATCCAATGAAGTACAGCGTCAGTCCAGTCAGATACTGATTCCCGGTCATGCCAAGGTCATCGGCGAGACCTTCGACCCGCGCATTGGCCACGTTGCTGCGATCGAGGAAGGAGAGCAGGTAGAGTACGCCGACGGCTGGGAGAAGTCTGAGGTCGAGCTTTCGCAGTATAGACTTCTCGCTGATTCCAGCATTCTCTGCCTCCTCATTCTCGGATCCGGAGCTTTTGTTGGCCGTCTGGTTGTCTGGCCCTTTATCATTAGGATAATAAATATCTTGTCCAGCCATCGTGTGTAACACTGCCTTGTAAGAAGACTAGTATTTCTGGATATTAAAGTAAGGCAGTTATGAAGAAGGAATTCCAGCCATGGATGGTATAGGCGACTTCAGGAGGTCAAGAAAAACAAAGAAATAGGCTCAACTCCAGAGGTTTACAATTTATGAGGTCGGCAGGACCAATTACCAGTGTGCCCTGCTTACAAGTAAATGACCCGTTTGATCTACGTTAAAAACGCTGACCCCAGAGATCGCCCCAAAGATCTGGGACGAATGTGATGCTGTGATTTATCAACCATCGTTAGGGGCGATTGCGACATGGTGTAATGTGAGAGGACGGCATTGATGATGTGATTTTGTGGTTAACAGGGGTGTGAGCACGACATGCATCGCATCTTGGAGCAACAACCAAGGCCAAAAAAACCATTGTGCACAATTATGAATGCCTGTCAATGATTTTGATAAGAGGGGTTCACTGGGATTATTGAATAGATTAACAGAACTGTTGGTAAAGTATGGTTATATAAGTACACGATATCGAAAACCATTCTTCGGTACAAGCCCGGAATAAAGTGGTGGTTGCTTGCGCCTAGGCTGCTTATACTCACACTATAACCCAATGTGGTCATCCTTATGATAGTCGAATTCTCCTTGATCCTCTCGTTCTCATACCATATGCCTCCCTACCTCATCACCCCTATCGACAAGACTGTATGCGAACGTGTAGGTGATATCATAGACGGTTGAGATGCAGTAGGCCAAATAACAACCCTATCGGCGATACATACCTAGGTATTCAATGAACGACCCTCGATAAACTCGATAAACGTGGTCGGCGTTTATGAAGGCGAAATCTGGAGTCTTATGTTGCCGCAGTCTTAATGGTCTCTTCGACTAACTACTCCCGAGGTCCTCTGCTAGCCGCAGCATTTCAGTTTAATGAGTCTAAGGCTGAAGCAGGTTGGGGATGATAGCTATATCGGTAAAGAGTGGCTGGAACTGCCTAGGTACTAGAAGATTATGCTCTCTGATGCCAGCTTTTTGGCAGATGGCAGATGGTTGCTGGGTGAATATGGTAGTATGTATGCCTGGAGTCCTGATGTTGTTTATCTGGATATAAGGAATCAATGCGCTTAATCCCCAAGCCAGCAAGCCAGGGTGCATGCGTCATATCTTGCTATCACATGTGTGGCCTCCTCGTGGGAAAGCATACCGGGCCGCGATAAGCAGAGGTGATACAGAAGGTGGGTATCATCAGCCTGCAGCCGTCCCGAGGTCCTGGATTCCCTGTTGAAGCTTCCGGCTGGGCCGACAGGGAACGTTGTGGGGATCAAGCCGCCTGGCCGTTCTGGCCGTCTGGCCATCAGCCTCATCAGGGGAGGCCCAGCAGTGTGGATTAGCGTGTCGTGGAGAATCCAGGTGTCCAGGTCGGGGAGCTTTGTGCTACTTGTGGCACGTGCGGGGATGTTTTCGACCTGCAGGTCGCGCCTCTCATGTGCTTTGGGCCCAAGAGTCGTATACAACTTGGGACGACGACACCCGGTCAGTTTGTCCAACGTGACAAGTATCTTTTGTCTTTCCCTCTCTTTGACCACCCATTTATAATTCACCAAACAATCCACTCCTCTCCAATTCGGTCGAGTTTTCCTAGGCCCTTGTCGGCTGTGGACAGAGCCTCGGTTATATCGAGGACGGACCCTGTATTCTTCGACGCGGTAACTCGACCCGGGATCCTTGTCTTCTGCGACCCCCACGCGTCGACCGCTCCCGCAGACGACAACATCGACAACTCCAACTTCGTTGCATTTGCTTGTGCCTCCGAGGCGCCAATTGAAGCCCCTGGTTTTGTTTCTTTTCGCCAGGATTGGCGTCTGGCCCCCCGCCGACCACAATTCATACCAACGAGACGAGCGCTGGCAGGCGACCGGAAGCTACGCAGGATACGAGTACCGAAGTTGTGACGACGACGACCCCGAACCTCATATCAATACTGGCTTGTATGTGAGCTTGTCACAAGCTGCACTTCAAACCTCAGGATCCGACACAAGCGACCCATCGTAAACCTGCTTGTACGCGACACTGTGGCGTGATCCAAGACCAAGCTTGCCGTGCCAACATCACTGCGAAAGCGCAGGCCTCACCAGATCCTTTGCGATACGACTACGTTATAGTGGCCGCCACTCACCACCGATTCCTTGTGTACCGACTCTCCATCACACCCTCCAAAGTTATACTGTTATCCCGCATGGTGCCTCGACCAAAGGGTTGCAAAGAACACGAATGGCCCAGACGAGCATACACACCAGCCACGTCCACAACGTCTCCGACAGGCTGGGAAGGAAACAAGAACATAGCCGCGGGCCATCCTCGGGGCGAGGGCGGTCCCAGCCAAGCAGAACTTGAAGGAGACGGGCTGCCACATATTGGTACCTCTGATCTCAACAATCCCAGTGATTGTGATTGTGATTGGGGCATTAGGCATTTGTCAAGATCAAGAACCAGCACGTTCGTCCTCCGTAGCAGGCCGGCGTGTTTGCACTCAGAATGCCTACCGTGCATGTCCAGTCTGGGTCAGCGGCCGACCTCCAGGAAATAGCCGACTCGCTTTTCAAGGCGAAGAAGGTGGTGGTGATCACCGGAGCCGGCATCAGTACTAACTCAGGAATCCCTGTAAGTTGTTTTTGAAATATATATGGTCTTTGTCTTGCTGGGTGTCTATTTCTGACAAGCTGATTAGGACTTTCGCTCGGAGAATGGCTTGTATTCGATGATCCAGGGTCAATTCGATGCTGCTACCAAATTGGACGGGGTCAGGTCAGATGATGCAAGAACTGGCGACGCTGAGCGTCCAAGGAAACGTAGGAGGGTGTCACCTTCACCTGTGGGTGACACCATCGAGGTTAAGGACGCCACAGAAGACATCGAACTGCCCACTGAGGGCGAAAGCATCGAGGTCATGGGCCAAGATGAGAGCATGATGTCAAATGATAGTGGCTGCATCGAAGCAGTCAACCCATCTGATGAGGAACCTTGCATCAAAGCCGAGAGTGGGGATAGCGATAGGGTTGACCCTATTGACAAGGATCCAGAGCCAGACACGGATGAAGAGGTCGTTCTCCTATCGGAAGAATCAGTGCTGGCAGAGGAATCGAGAGGGGACTCTGACCTTGGTCTTCCTAGCTCCGAGACGAAAGAGGCACATGGCAAATCTGATGGGGGGCGCCCTCCAGCAGGGGTGATGTTTGTCAACAGAAAAGAGTCGGTGGAGCAGAAGCAGGGCAGGCATGCTGTATTACCAGAATCAGCATCAGCCACAACCTCTGCAACATTTCCTTCGACACTACAGCAATCCTCACCTCCCGGACATATCTCAACAGCATCTCGACATCACAAGCCCAGCATATCCAAGGCTCTTACAATCCCTTTAGATCCAAGCTCAAGGATTGTGTCGTCTTCTGGCCCTTCAACTCCAAAACAATCATCATCAGAATCCGGGGCACAAACAACTACCGTCAGCTCGCCTTTGTCCTCGCCTCCACCCCTCATGTCCGACCCATATGAGGAGCAGTTGGCCAACTCGCATCCCTCTAGCAGCAGGTGTACTTCGCCCGATTCATCAGATGACGCCTCTCCCTCATATATGCAACCTTTCAAGTCACAGGCCCTCAAGCATGCCAGCCTCTCAACCCTCAAAGGACGCGACCTCTTTGATGCGTCTATTTGGTCAGACCCCTTAAAAACATCTGTATTCTACACCTTCGCCACCAACCTCCGTCAAAAATCAAGATTTGCCTCGCCAACTGGTTCGCATCACTTCATTTCTCATCTCCGGAATAGCGGCAAAATGGTGCGCTGCTACACACAGAACATTGATCTTCTCGAAGACAAAGTCGGCCTTGCAACTCACCTGGTGCTTGGAACTGGAAGCCGATCCCGGTTCTCAGCGCGGAACGCAAAGGCTGCCGCCGCCGCCGCCGCCAACTCTCGCCAAGATTTGAATAACAACGAAGTTCAAACAGCAGAGCTTGAGCCAACCGGACGACCCACTGTCCCTGGCGGATACTCCAGGCCTGTCTTAGCAGCCGGAGACAATTCCACTCAGGCTCCTACCTCGAATCATCGGAGGACGGTGTCGGACTCCGTGGAGGAAGCCAGTGTTTTGAATCAGGAGATGTGCGGTGATGCGCAGGGACTGGCTAAAGATAGCGACCAGGAAGGCGGAGCTCGTGGCCAAGTATGCGCAGGAAACGGGAAGAAGGAGAATGCTGCGAATTCAGGCAACATCCCCAAAGTTTCAGAAGGAGGAGGAGCATCACAGTCAAAGGCATCGAGCCCCGAGCCAGACCGTGGTGTAGAGTGTGTCTACCTTCACGGCTCCCTCCGTGCTCTGCGTTGCTTCCAGTGTGGAGGAGTCGTTGACTGGGATGAGGCTGACCGAGAGTTGCAAACTATGTCGGGTCAGCAGCCACCGTGTCCTCGCTGCGAGGATGCTACGGCCGCTAGACAAGAGCGAGGCAAACGTGCCCTCGGTGTGGGGAAGTTGCGGCCTGACATTGTGCTTTATGGTGAAGAACACCCCGAATCCCAGCAAATATCCGACATCATCCAGCACGATCTTTCCCTCGCACCAGATATGCTCATAATCATGGGTACGAGTCTCAAGGTTCATGGATTGAAAACAGTCGTCAAAGAATTTGCAAAGGCAGTCCACAACAAAAAGGACGGCAAGGTTATTTTCATCAATTATACAAAGCCGGCGGATAGCGTCTGGGCGGATACGATTGACTTCTGGGTACAGATGGACTGCGATGCCTGGGTGCACGATTTGAAAGAGAAGAAGCCTCTCATTTGGCTGCCACCAGGCTCAGTCACCGATGAATCTCGAAACAAGAGACGGCGTCGTACCAACAACGAAACTGAAAAGGTGGCCAACAAGGAGTTGACCAAGGTAGAGAGCATTAACAGCACGATTACAATGGCTCCCAGCAGCAAGCCGAACAAGGTCCAGAAGAAAGAGGCACCCAAAGAGACGAAACCCACTGAGCCCAAACCACAACCCAAGCGTCCAGCTGCTTTTCGAGATCACAAAGCCAATGGGGCTTTCTTGACTACCAAAATCATGAGAGATCTGGCAGCCATTAGTGGACGGGAAACTCCCAATGACTCTCCTGTGTCTACCACAGTGAAGGGGGTTCCAAAGGTTGAGCAGTCAGTTCCAGCAGCCGGGAAACCGTTCGCGAGCAAGCAAGGTCTAAGGACGGGCCGCGGTCCACGCCTTAAGAATGCGAGAACCAGAAAGCCCGTGTCCAAGGTCGTGACGCCTACCGAGACTATCACAGCATCGTCATCTATCGAAGAGGCTATCACACCTAAGATCGAACGATATGAGGGAGGAATATCTCACACTAGGAAGCGTCACGCAAATACTGTCGGCGTCTCAGGGCCCGCAGCCACACCTACCTATGCGCATTGTCCGTCACTAGTCGAAGAGACGAAACCTAGCTCGGATGCAAAGGGTGCGGATGGTTTGGCTGTGATAAAGCGAAAAGCATCCCCGCCGACTTCTGCACAAGACCAGTCAGCCCTGGCTGAGATGTCTATTCCCAACAGTGGCCCTGACCTAGTCGGTGGAGATAACTCGATCCTTGCAGCGGTGAAATCCCATCATAGGATTCGAAGACCCAAATCATTCTTCGAGTCTCAATCGATTGCATCTCCCAAGTCAGGACGGGGAACACCGGTCCCATCTGGCGGCAACACAAAGTCCAAAGCCAAGCCTGCACCACAAGGAAAAAAGGCCAAACCGTCAGGCAAAGCGGCCAAGGTCGAGCAAGGCCGACGAGCTCCACAGAAGCAGACCCCCATCCTCCCGCCACCTCGTCCAATGGTGTCTACCTCTACTCCAGCAATTAGGGACACCACAACATCAGAACAACCAGATGTTCCTATCGAGTCATTTACGCTGCCGCCCCTGCATCTTCAAAATCTCGAAAGCTACAAGTATCCAACACAGTACAAAGAATGGCCGTATACCCCGGCTCAGCCCCCCGCATACCTCGAACCCACAGTTGTTGTTCAGGGTCCGCCTTCGGATATGTCTCCAACCACCTCGCCTCAACACTGGCGGAAACGCAGTTTCTCACTGATAGATCCACAGTCGAGAAATTTCCAGGGCCCATGCCGCGGCCTCGACTTTATGGCCGTGCCAACTGTTGGCCCGCCAGCCGGACCTCCCGACAACGCGAATGGCGTGCTGCCCACGTTGGGACCACCTCCAGCTCAGCTGACGGCGCAGATGATCAAGATCAACGCCGCACCACCGTCGGCCAGCCGAAGCGTCGTGACGAACGCGCCGTTCCTGGCACCTCCCCAGGCGGGCATGGCGGACACGCAGCCCCCGCCTGGCGTGCAGTCGGTCGAGGACAGCCCCACCCGGCAGCTCCAGCGGGAGAACGAGGCTGCTGCGGCTTTGAGCCAGTTGAGGAAGCCGCCTGTCTTTGACGACAGGCGGTTTGCTATGATCTGAGGCGGCGGTGGCTACTCTGGATGCGGGGTCGTTGGACACAGGCGATATGTTACTATGGTATTGTTCGCGGTTCTCTGTCGGAAGATTGTATGCGACTCAGCCGGAGAAGGATAAAAGGCAATTACAAGATACACGATACCCATAAGCGATGTTTTGCAAAATGGTTCGACAGACAGTTTCATGCGGGCTCCGGGACTGCGGGAGTTTCATAAGGCCCATATGGGTCCAGATCGTATTCCTAAATGGAGTATACGTTTGTTGTATGTGATTTATCTCGACACCAGTGGCCATAGGCAGGACGTATGTGACTGTGCCGCTCTGGATGCAGGTACCTGGGCAGTCAGTATTGCCGAGTCCTGACTGGGAGCTTACCGTCTATTTGATCAAGGAGGAATAGTTCAGCTCATGTGCCGAGTCAAGCAAACAAGCATTGCAGCATGAAATGCAAATTTTCACATTATATTATCCGAGGAGTCTTGTGCTAGAGTCTTGAGTCTCCTCTGGCAACGTCTTCGGTAATGTCTTCCCTGAGATACTGTGCCCTGGCATATACCCTGTTGGGAAAGTTGCCCCTAGGTCACGAAGCTGGTGTAGTCCCCTCCGATGGCCCGAACTGTCAAAGCATAGTGTAACGGTATGGATGTGGTTTCCGGGAGGCCGAGTGAGATGGCCAACCAGGGACCACCCTCGGATCCAGGTGGTGATACGTACGTTATGTAGGTATTTTATACAGCCAGCTGCAAGCGTCTGCGGTAATGTATGTCCTGCAGTTATGTGCTTAGGCTGAGCAAACTCCAGTCGATGTCACGCCTAGAGCTACATACATATTGGATCAACCTCACCACCGTGATAAAAAGTGGAATGTTGACCAGCGAAAATTCACCTACAGTCTCAACTTAAAAAAAACCACACATCAGCTGGGGAAAAAATTCAACATCGGCTTGTGTAATGGAACTTTAGACTTGTTGGTGAATATAGCCGAATCCCCCCAGATCCTAATTATCCGCTCAACATTTCCCGTAGTATGTCTCTCTTTCAGTGATTGGTTGCAAGAGATACCCGTGGTCATTAACATAGGACTCCCCATGATTATATGTATAGATTGTCTCTAGGGGTTACAAGTTTCCTCTCTAATCAGTTTCTCGATTAGATGATCTATGCGCCTAATTGGCACCGGCGGCAACGAAATTGTTCATAATGGCCAGGCTTGCAAGATCTGAGAGACCATCCAATTAGGTGTAGAGATAGCTTTCCGGGTCATATTTTATATGAGACGGTCCAGATGTCGCTTGAAATAACATACAAGGTTTGGCTTTCTCGATATTGCAATGGTCGGACGCCCTGAGAGCAACCATCCATTAACTCCCTGCCTGTTCTGGATAATGGCCTCTGCCCAGTCACTTAGCAAGTCGGTGCTAGGTAGACCACTTTTCCTTCATCCGCTTCTCGGCGTTTTCTTCCGTTCTCCGGGAATTGCTCTTCAGACCAAAGCCTATTAACGAACGCGTATGTTTAACACTTCGTCTCTTGCGTCCACGTCGCCGTTCATAGAGGGAGTAATTACGGTAGCTATCTTGTTAAAAGTGGTTTTGTTATACATATGTACCAGCATGGAACCGCTGGACCGGGCAGTCAGGAAACAACCCCGCACTGGACCCAGATGACGGACAATGTTTTTACAGCTCAAGGGAGCGAGGGAGTGGAAGCTGAATCTGATATAGGTAGTGGTCTTTCAAGCTGCGCTAACACTGCATCTTGCTACAATATGTAGAGCTGGATATAAACAAGCATCGCTATATCCGTATAAGTCAATTATGCCTAGGTCACTTTCATCTCCTCAACTATTTGATTATAGAGAAACATTGTAGAGTATCAACTGAATCCCAGCTCTGCCTTATGCACCCTTCTCTACAATTTAAGCGTTTATGTAAAACATTTAAGGTGCTGACTCATCCAGAGAAGTGAGACAAAAAGTGGGCCACAAGCCGCACAAAACAACAAAAAAGTATATCTCACGATATTAATTGAAGGGTCTGGCCGGGGATTGAACCCGCTGTTATATTGTTAGACATTGTTGCTCGGAATTGCATTTGAACTTAGAATCCTACTTACGGACCTCGCGCAATGAACTCAGAGTACACCCTAAGCGCGAATCATACCACTAGACCACCAGACCTAGGAATTGTTGTTTGTCATAGCCGTTCGAGGTGAATAAGAGCCGAGTGACTAGCTCTGGACAGGAAGGGAAAAAAGAATAGGGCGACTTAAAAAAGAAAGGAAGAGAGAAAAGGCAAAAAAGGAAGTTGTTAAGGGTCTGGCCGGGGATTGAACCCGCTGTTATATTGTTAGATATTGTTGCTCGGAATTGTACTTGAACTTAGGATGTTACTCACGGACCTCGCGCATATAACTCAGGGTAGTCCCTAAGCGCGAATCATACCACTAGACCACCAGACCGGTGATTGCCTGACTTGATTGTCAAGGCTGTTGGATGAATTCGGCAGCTGAGAAGGGTATTATAAGGACCATTGAAGTTGGCTCCTTAACGACTTGTTCACATCAACCATCATATATTGATTAAATGATTCCCAATATTTCTAAAATATTTCATCTATCTAGCCAGAAGTCCTTCGATTCATACTCAGTAGGTATATAGTCATTGCCAGCTAGTCCGGTGCATACTGCTTTTAAAAATATGTTCCACGATGCGTTCTTGCAAGGTTTTACACAATATTCGTATGTGAACATTCATTTAATAGAAAGAACAATGAGTTTCAAACCTATCTTGTAATAATTCTTAGAACCTGGTGACAGTCATTGCAGAGTTATAGGGTTTGACTTATTTTTAAGTTGGTCTGTCAAGTCTAAACCCAGGGCCAGGTTAGGATAGCCATGGCAAGTCAGGTGTGAACAATGTCTTGCATTGAAGATGTTTCTCTGGTATGCCACGGCCGAAATTTCAGTCCAAATTATTACAGTCACCGGTCACAAATATCTGAGGCATTATAAGACTATGCACTGCAATCACCTTTTCGTCCGTTCGGACCATAGGCACATTTGATGTTCGAAACCTAGATAGCGGTTCCAATCTTAACTCGGGAAGTTCAATGCCCCTGATTCTCAAGATGTCAACTTCCTGTAATCACTACTTATATAAAACCTCGTCTGTTGGTTTTCCGGTAACCCCTTTGTAACGCCATGAACCCCGTGAAAAACCGTCACCCCAGCTCCAGGCTCAAGAAAATAAAGGAGGGGAAAAAATAGTCCGCAACATCGACTCCTACCCAGATTTGAACTTAGTCCGCAGCCATGGGGCAAGAAGGGTATTTCGTTACAAGCATCACGCTCCTGCTGTCCAGTTTCCGTTCCCTATCCATCAGTACCATCTCGCATTGCTCTGTGTGTCGGTAGTCCATGACATATGCGTCCAGCGACCTCGATGTCATCAGAGATCGGTGCATCTTCTTCCACACTAATATTCACACATCTGGTCAGCAATCACTACGAGAAAGAAGATTGCTGGATCACATATGAACTTACTGTATATGCAGTGTGCTGTATAATATTCCCACGTCACATAGACATACTCACGCTGCCCATCCGCCACCTCACTGGCCGTCATCTCCTCCACCGTCTCCTCGTCCGGGTACCACCTCCAGTCGCCCTGCCCAAGGAACTCGTACATCAGCTCCTGGTCGAAGCAGGCGGGCTGCACCCAGGTGTACGACATGATGTCGAATCTGCACCCTGCGGCCTGCGCCTCCGCCGTCGAGTTCCCGCAGCCGACGTGGTGACTCTGGTCTGGCCGGTCCACGGGAAGCCACGGGCGGGGCACAAATAGGAACAAGCCGAGGAGGACGACGGCCGCGGCGCTGCTTAGTGTGGTCCACCATGTCTGTGGTGGTATCGAGGCGGCCGCTCTCAGGAATTCGGGGATGGCCGTTGACCTGGACTGGTTTGGGGTGTCTGATGAGCCGGCCTTGTGTTCGGTGTCGGAGGCATCGTCGCCTACTGGTATGTAGGACCATGTTCCCCAGGCCATGTTGTAGTGGTGGTGGTGAATTATTGGTGTCACTGAGACCCGCGTTCCGAGATCCGAATTGTCAAAGGATTCGGGAGGAATGGGGAAACCGCCGTAAAGAGAAAGATATACCTTGAAGATATGAAGACCTACTCGAAGTTATCAATTGTTCCACCAGAACTCCCCCGTCCTCACATGCAACGTCATCCATCTGCTTGACGCGTGTCGCATCTGAGACCACGAAAGGGGCTTAGGTCGTGTTCCGGAATTAAAATAGAGTGAAGCAAGCGATTTCCGGTTACCCGAACCATGCAAAATACCCCATAGTCTTATTCTACCTAGGGGGAGGGGAGGCAGGGAGGAAACTTGGCTTTGGCCAGCCCGACAATATCGATTTCGAAGAAGCTCGGCGCCCCGGCCCGTTCCCCATCCTCGCTCCGGTTTTGTCTTCCTTCAGCCCGCAAATACCCATGTATTAAACATTGTAAGCAATTTTCGCCGCAGGAACTCGATTGAGACTCGAACGATAATTATTTCTCTTGTCAACCTTGATGAGCGTGCAGCTCAGGGACGCGTCAGTCCTTAGAACCCATGCTTTGCTCAAGCCCACAACGGTGGGCCGCTCGGCTCATTTGGAAATGATCTACGACACGATAAGATTTCGTAGATGACAATTTCAGCCTTTTCGCACGAGCTCTTCGACGGATTTTCATTTCCTCCTCAGCTCATCATACGTAAGTGCGGACGTCTCATCATGATTTAGTACAATATGGATGCAGTCACCAAAGCACCCGGGCCCAACTACACCCATCCTCAGTGTCCAATCAACAAAGGCTCGCTCACAATATTGAACCGCAAATCCATCACCGCTCTTCTAACAAGTGAACACGTCCGGGCCCGGTACTGTGTAAGTAGTTGCTACCACTTTTTAGCCTTTGACTCGGTCCACTTCAGATTTAAAAAAATGAAAGCAATCATGATGCTCTCTCCACTGTGCTTACCTTTATAAGCATCATAAGTAACACCCGCGTCAGTCCCCTTATAAGCTCCCGGGAAGGCGACGAGACTACTGGGGATGGTCGTACCACTGCTCGTGATTTTGAGCTGGTGGCAGCCGGGGTAGAACTGAGCCCCGGGGTACGAATAGGCAGCGTGGAGAGCGATGATCTCGTGGCGCACGAGGTAATAGCCGGCCTTGAGGCACGACGGGATGGTGTACTGCACGCCAGCGTTGCCGGAGACCATCAGGGAGGACTGTGTTTTTTTTTTTCTGGTGAGCAGGGATGATCGCCACGGTGCTGCTGGGGAACTGGAAAGTGGACTCACGTCGCCCCAAGTGCTCGAAGTCCCGTCACGACCCGCCTCCGCGATCTTGAACCAGATGGCACTGTTGCGAGTGGAACAAGGTGTTAGCTCACCCCGGGCCATTTTCTTTCCGAGTCCCAGTGATCCCAATTTCACAGGGACGGGGGTATCGCCCCCACTTACTCGGTCCCGGGCAGGTAATCCTGGCATCCTGTATCTGGGCACCGACCCATCTATCAAACAATCTCAGTCAGTATCGTTCCAAAACGAATGTCCACGAGTTGGGACATGTTTTGGGCAACATAATTCTCCAGAAATATGATTCAAGAAGCAAGGACTTACATAGGTAACTACAGGACCGACATGACTGTCAGGCCAGAGCGTCCAGTGAAGCGTGACCGTTGAACCCGCGGCGGCCGTGGCGTGGAGGGGGGCCGGTTCACTTCCCACGATGCCGTCGACCGTGTCTCCTCCGCATTGGAGATCGGTGTAGGTAACATCTGTGACTGGGCCGTTGCCTTGTATGGGGCGTGAGATCCTTTCTGGCTACATTGCGATACACGATATCAGCACATGTTGAGTACAAGGATACAGGCAATTGGATCTGAGGCTAACCGGAGTAGAATAGTAAGGGTCCGTGTAGGCTGTGTCAAGAGTTAATATAACATTTCAGGGTGTTATGGAGTCTTCGTCAGAATCCGGACGAGCGTACGTTGGTAGAACTAGAGGCGTCAGTATTGTCTCCATGACTACACATGCACGGATCGTCTAGACGATGGTCATACCTGATAATACTCTCCTCCTATTGTAGCGTTGTCAACATACCCGTGTGCCCAAACTGAGGCAGCGAAGGCTAGTAGAAGTGTCACTTGCTTCATTTTGCTTTCTCGGCGTTTGTCCAGTCGCTCGAATGGCTAAGCTCTGCCAGTGGCTTGACCGTCAAGTCATACTACCCAAAGGTCAGGCAACACAGGAGCCTCTTTATAGGAGTTCTCGTTATTGGTGTTGAACGTGGAGACAAGACACGCTCCTTTTAGCCAATACTCCAGACTTTCCCATATTGGAACCACATCTGCGGAACCTAACTTCCGTGTTTAACGACACAAGACCTTTCTTAACCTTGTCATTTGGTCAACTCGTTTACTGGAAACAGTCCCCGTAATGCAAACGTGAGCTTGCATACTGATCGGTACCGGGCTGTCTTCGTCGGCAGTTGTGATGAGTGGTGCGTAGTCAAGACCGTTGTGTCCACTCCCATGTGCAGTAGCCCTGTCTTGTATTGCTCGGGGCCAGGCCACCGTTTACTTGCAGAAGTTTCCGCCAATGACGCTGGACTACGAAGTAATTTTCTGGTCTCATCCACCAATTCGATACTCGACCGAGTTTTTGAATCTGGCACCCAAATAACCTCCCCAGCCGGCAAATGTTGTGTCTGCTGGACTGCCGCCTACATACCAAGCCCACCTGGGGAGGGCTCGGGGACATATGTATTTTTCGAAGACTGTGATTCCCACAGGATATTAGTGACAATTCAGTTGATAACCAACATCTTTGTCGTAGGTATGGCAGCCCTGCCGGCTATCAGCGCTATTCTTTGGAAGTGCCTGTAGTAACCAATAATCCGCTCTGGTATCATGTCATCTAGTCCGCTGTCATCCATACCTGTCACTACCACTGTAGTCTGATCGCTATGTTTCTGTGTACCAAACAATGCCTGTACCTCTTGCCCATGTAAGTAGTTGTCTTCCGGGCACAAAAGAAAACTGTCATACCCCCTCCTCGCTGTCCCATTCTCTAAAGAGACCGACGAGTTCGCAGAAGAGTACCGCAACTCGCACCCTCCAGACAAAGCCCCTCGCGTCGCGGCTGCTCATCTGCAATTCGTTCGACGCTCGCAACACAATCTCGTCATGCACCCCTCCCAGGTCCCGAAAAGTAGCCGTCGAGCACTTCGCCAGCCGCCCGAAGAACACCAGGAACCACGACCAGAATATGAGGCCGTAAGCCAACGAGGAGCGGAAGAAGAGCCGCAACGAGACCCGGACCCAAATGAAGGCAAATCTCACCCTCCAGAGAGCCGGCATCTCAACCGCGAGACTGGCCCTGTAGATGGCAAGCAGGCACCGGAGGAGTGTTCGTGGCCCTGGGAGCCTCCGCACGTCGTTCATTGCCTCCTCTATCGTAGCTGTTGTGATATTTTCAACCTCCGTCTTGTGATACTTGTCGAGTTGGCGCCGTCTGTGAGCGTATTCTACCAGTACGCTGGCGATGACGGATATTCTGTGCCTGGAGGGGTTCCCCCCGGCCCCAGTCTCTCGGCTAGCCATTGTGCCGGTTTGAGTTGGTAGCGCTGGGAAAGGTTTCTTCTTGAGGTGTTACGTAGGTGGAATGTTAGAGTTGACGGCGTCTATTGGATAACAAAAAGGCCTTTGCCCGTTGATGATTGTTGGCAATGCCAACCGAAATCCGAGGTTCAAGCCTCAAAGTACCACTAGATTCCAAGATGTGGAAGGCACAGGCCCGTACGTCGCCTAGATGGCAACAGAAGGCACGAGGATGAAAGTTGAAATGTTTGTATTATGCCACCTAGGTAAGAGCAGATACACTTCTCACCTGTTTACCTATTTGGACCTTCCCCTTCCCGACCTGATAACTATGCCCATGTACTACATCTCGAGCGGAAACACACCCGGGGAGGCTGCCTCGACGATGGAGCTCGCCAGTGTTACAAGGCGTGCACACAGGACCGGAGCCTCGAAACCCTGCACATCTATGCATCCTAGTACTCCTCAGAAAACTTCATCCTCGTCTTCCGCCGTTGGAAAATATGATGACCCGGGGTATTTGAGTAGGAAACTTGTAGGGACCACCTGAAGAAGGCAGATTTTCGGGGAGTGATAGGTATGGAGGAAACGAAAAGAATACAAGCAAAGGGGAAGGGTCTTGGTTGGGTAGGACGCACAACGCTACGGTGAGGTACAATGACGGTACGAAACATGGTGGGCAAGAAAGACGACAGACGAATGGCATCAAAGAGGCGAAATAGTGGAAGAGTCTGGGTAGCCTGGGAATCCACGCGGAGGTTTCGCCACAGCCTCTCAAGGTAGCAAGTTCGCTGTCGACGAGGCGCAAGGCGCCTTTGCCAGTGTTGTGTCTCCCCATAGCTCGCGGCTGGGTTGGGTTGGGTTGAGACTGAACGAGTGAGAGGAACATGAATCGAGCGTCAATGATCAAGTTTGGATTTCTTGTGAGCTCGAATGTTAAGCTTCTATTATGCGAGGCAATAAAAACGAGGCCGTACGTAGAAAAGCGGACGAATAAATCAGGCATTTACTGGTTGCCAGCGCCAGCTCCCGGTCCGGCGCCAGCTCCGGCACCAGCACCGGCACCAGCACCGCCTGCACCACCCATCAAATTACGTGCCCTGGAGGTATGTTAGCTCCTGTAAATTGTAAAGTACCCGGGGATAAGGTTCCAAGACTTACATATCTGCTATGTTAGGGTCGGACATCAGCGCAGACATATCTGGCATGCCACCTCCGTTGCCGAACGAGCTGGCCATGTCGCGCAGTCTCGGGTTGCTCATAAGGTTGTTCATGATATCAGGGTTGCCCATCAGGTTCTGGGCCATAGAAGCGAACATGGGGTTGCTCATGATGGAGCTCAGGTCGGGCATGCCACCACCACCACCGCCGCCGCCGCCGCCGCCGAACATGCCTGCCAGGTCGTTCAGGTTGGGGCCAGCGCCACCGGGAGCAGCACCGCCGCCATCCCTGGCGGCGACCTCGTCGGCCTCGAGCTCCTCGGTCCTCTTCCGTGCCGTCTCGAAGCCCTTCTTCATGGCATCGCTGCCGCCGTTGCCCTCGTGCTCGATACCCTTCTGGTATGCCTCCATGGACCCCCTGGCGTCGCCAAGGGCGAAGCGCGCGAGACCCAGGCGGCTCCATGCCTTGGTGTACTTGGGGTCCACGGTGACAGCGGCCTCGGCGTCGGCCCTGGCGCTCTCGTGGTCCTTGGCGGCGCTGTAGGCGGCGGCGCGGTTGGACAGGAAGATGGCGTTGCCGGGGTTCAGGGACAGGGCCTGGGTGTAGAGGTCGATGGCCCTGGGGTAGTCCTTCTGCGCCATGGCGGCGTTGCCCTGGCCCTTGAGCTTCTCGGCCTCCTTCTTGGCGTCCTCGGAGACTGATACCGGGTCTGCGGGTGCGGAGGACTCAGGGGCGGGGGCGGCGCCGGCGGCGGGCTTGGTGGCGTCCTTGAGCTTCTCGTAGACACCGTAGATCTTGAGCAGGTTCTGGTCGCCGATGGCGCCTGCTACGGCGGCCTTGTCGGTGGGGTCGACCTTGAAGGATTCGGCGATGCAGTTGACAGCGACATCGATGGAGTCCTGATCATCGGCTGGCAGAGTTCCATCGGTAACTGAGGTGGAGAGGAAGTCGCAAATGGCCAGCGCGAGGCGCTGCTTAGATGTGGTGGCCTGGCGGGAAGGGAAGATCAGCGGGTCATGTCTTAGCTGGGGGAGGAATGTTATTCTGTAGGGGTGAACATACCATGGTAGAGGATCAAGGGGGATCCGAAAGGTGAGAGGGTGCGATTTGTTAGAGTTACAGTATTTTAGAGTGGGAAAACAGTAAGTTCCAGAAATAGTAGGCTGTTTTGGTGTTGGTGTTGGTGCAGATGGCGATGTTGTTCGGTTGTTTGTGTACCTGAGTATTATGGTGGGGAGCAGCTGGACAGTGAGTGACTGAAAGCCCAGGATGGAGGGGCTGAGGGGCTGCTACTGTACCGATTACTGCCCGGCCTGCCCAGGTGGTTCTAGAAGATCGCCCAGCAGGGATCTTGCATGGGCGGCTTTTCAGCACACGCTTACATTACACAGTACACAGTCAGAACAGTATAGTACGATTACCTAAGTACCTAGGTAGATAGGAATGCATTCTCTACATGTAGAAACATAGAAATATGCTACTACATACTATTTCTGTACTTGACGATCTACTATGTAGCATCCAGAGGTGATGATCTGCTCAAATCCACACTATATTACTTTTCTCTCTAATCATATTGAGAGGCCTGAGAGAGTAACCTGAAGCTGAGACCTCCATGGCTGGTAGCTGAAGGCTGTGTTGGCTGTGTGTTTGTAGAGTAATCATTCAATGGTTGGTTGCCCTAACCCTATAGTTGGTAGCTTCTATGACGTCCCCAGCATAACAATCCCTAACTGCCACCCTTCCCTGTAACGCAACCCCCCCATCCCCCCCCAAACACTGCCCCGAAGCAGCTCCGAACCTTAAACCCCCCGGGCGAACTAGGCTGCTAGGCGAGCTGGTGACAATTGCACAAGAGCATGGGTTTGATGATTTGACCCCTCCCAAACCAACACCCTAACACCAAACGACGCCGCAAGTCAGGTCTGCTCCTTGTGACCTCTTCTTCTACCAGATTATTTCCTGTTGGTTTTGTTTGCGCCGCAGTCTGGACTATCCCTAATAATGGTAGTCCATTAGAAAACCGCAATCTTTGCCACCCGTGCAATATCCCCAACACTACAACTCAAACAAACATGACCAACTAATGCGACCGACTCTGCCGTGTTGCCGAAACAATACCGTACATAATACGAGCCTTCGGGGAAGACCTGTGGACATTCGTGCTGGCGCTCAGCCGCCTCCCTCTGCAGGCACACGGCGCTTGACGATTTGCGCTTTCAGCGGGCTGTGGTTGATCAACCACCCAATTATCCGCGGAGGATATACGTGATCTGAAAGAGAGCATTAGTCTCCCTGACTCCCAACCTTGTCCAGACTGCCACCCAAATCCAAACTAAAGACATGTCCTCCTCCTCCAACACCGACACGAACGAGGCTCCAGCAACCAGCCTCGCCTCCTCGAACCCACCCGCCATGTCCTCATCATCCGCCACCACGACCAACGCCGCTCCCACACCCCCTCCCAAACTGCAACGCACCCAAACCGACCCGAACCTTCGAAGTTGCTTCATCTGCCTACAAACGCCCGCCGAGAGTCCCAATGCCGTCTGGGTAAACGCCTGCCCGTGCAGCCTCGAGGCGCACGAGGACTGCATGCTGCGGTGGATCTCAGAACACGAGCGCGAGAGCACAAAGACGTTACGATGCCCCGCGTGTAAGGGCAAGATCAAGACAACAGAGCCCAAGGACCGCTTTGTCGGCATCCGGGACCATTTGCATAAAATGTACAGTCGCATGACGCCTGCCATATTACTGGGCATCGTCACTGGCTGCAGCAGTAAGTTGCTCTCCAGCATTCTATAACGGCCTGGCCTGCAGGGGCGCGTTCCCTTCCGGCCGAACGTCCCTTGGGGCGCCGACTGGGGTCGTGCTTTTCTGTATTGTGACCACGCAGCGCCAATCGCTAACGGACTGACTGTTTTACCCAAGTAGTGGCTGGCTCGAGCTATTATGGCATGTTGTCCATGTGCGTGTTCGCGGGCCCCGGGCCGGCGATGGGATGGTTGGGCCTGGGACGCGCCCTGGCAGATAGGAGGATGCACCCGGCCATACCTTGGTACAGGTGGAAGGCAGGCTGGGAGTTCTGCTTCAGGTTCTGGCTGTTGAACTTCATTGCCCCGGCACTGATGATCCAGAAAGCATTGCCAGCCCAGTTGGTGGATGTGCTAACACTTCCAGCCTCGGTCTTGGTGAGCATTACCCAACACTCGTACCATGCTAAGTACAGAAAGCTGACTGCTGTAATAGTATGGCGCTTCTCTCGTCCTCCGAGATGACATGCCTACATGGCCTCCTTCCCCGGCTTGGGTGTTGACCATGATGCCATGGGTCAGCTTCTCATACAACCGCATCTACTACGACTTCTGCGGGCGATATGAGCGACGCCTCAACAAGGCGCTCCGGGGTCGTGGTCCCCCGGACGAGGAAGTGCCCGCTGTTGCCGCCAACGGCGGTCAGCCAGCCAATGCTGCGGCGGAGAACCCCGCTGCGGCCGACGACGGCGACGAAGGCTACATCGCCCAGGCTCTCAGAGTCGGCAACGCCGTTCTGAACCTGCTGGGTGACGAAGACAACGATCAGGAGGTCGTCGCTGAGATCGAGCTTCATCTCGAGCCTGGTGAAGATGAGCAGGCTGCGATACAAGAACTGCAGGACGAGCTCAACGGCCAGGGCATCGTCGTGGTCGAGGAGGAACCCACAGGCCACAACGACGGCCAGGCAAACGAGTCGCCGTCGGACAGTGAGCAGGCCGGACAGGACCAAGGAGGCGCCGGCCCCCCGCCGGCGGCGGCGCGGGCCGAGGCCCCGGCCGACAACAACCAGGCGGCCCCGGCCAACAACGACGACAACAACCAGGCCCAGGAGGAGCCGATACGCGAGCGCAACGGCACGTCGACGACGCTCACCGAGCTGGTGAACGGCGTCGTCACGGCCCTCACGTTCCCGCTCGTCTGCTGGGGCGCGGGCGAGGTCCTGCGGTGCGCCGTGCCCGAGCACTGGGTGGCGCGGCCGCACCCCCGGGTGGTCACCGGCCTGCTCCAGGAGCAGTGGGGCCGCAGCCTGATCGGGGGGATGGTCTTCGTCGTGGCGAGGGACGTGCTGAACCTGTACACCAAGCACAGGCGGGTGCAGGTCAGGAAGCACCGGAGGGTGAGGAGCGTCCCGAGGCGGAGGCCGCAGGAGCAGAGGGAACAGCAGCAGCTGGGGGTCTCCTGAGATGGCCAGTCGAGCCGTGATGTTCTTCTGTGGCGGGGTTTGCCTTGGTGGGTTGTTCTAGCTAGCTTCGATCGATCACAATCTGACGACGTTTCCTGCTTTACGGTGGCTCCTGAAAGGGATGTCAGGGCATGACTTGCGGATATGGCAACGAGGCGCAATTTAACTTAGCAGGTACTGCGTAGGCGTCCTGGAAGCATTCCGGAAGGGGTTGTATCATGGGTTTCCTCTCTTTAGAGGCTGTTAGTTGGGGTTCATCTTCCATCATGAAGCTCTAGCCGTTGCTAAGGGGGCGATGGAGCGGGTGGATGAAACAGCAAGCCTCGAGACGTACCAACATCACAGAACCCTGTTTAAGTTATGGTAAGACTTCTTACAAAAAGAGAACAGTTGATTCTGGCTTGGTGACAATCGGAAGCCACACACTTCTCGTAGGCCAGTGGCACAGAGCACCAAACCAAAAGCAAGCACCCATTGATAATGTACGTTTCATAAGAGAAACAATATTTTTAAACGGTACAGGTATCTAATCCAACTACGCCCGGCTTGATCAACACACATACATATATATGTACACATCCACCGGCAACTCTCCCCAGCCCCCCTCACCCTCCCCATCACAGAGACCCATCGGCAACGACATAGACCGCGCTCCCGCCCCCGGGCCGACTCTCCACGACGGCGCCCTCCCGCTGCTCGGGCGTCAGGTCCAACCCGCCGTAGTACTCCCTCTCCCACGCCTCCCGCACGGCGGCCACCTTGTCCGCCGGCACCAGGTGCACGCTGCACCCGCCCCAGCCCGCCCCCGTCAGCCTGCTGCCGTAGCTCCCCGCGCGCCGCGCGATGCGGCAGAGGTCGTCGATCTCGCCGCAGCTGCACTCGTAGTCGTCCCGGCACGAGTCCTGCGTGTCGTTCATCAGCGCGCCCAGCCGCTCGTTGTACGCCGTCGTGTCGGCGGCGGCCCCGGCGCCCTGCGGGGCCGGGTGGTTCGACGGGTCCTCCAGGAGGGCCAGGAACTGCAGCACGCGGAGGGCCTCGCGGAAGACGTGCAGCGCGCGCTGGCGCAGCTTGAACCGGTCGGCGCGCACGGGGAACTTGGAGGTGAAGCGGGCGTCGAGCTCGGCGACCGTGACGCCGAGCCTGCCGGCGATCTCGTCGCGCGTGTAGCCCTCCTCCTGGGTGAGCGTGGCCTCGGCCAGGGCGACCAGCTCGCGCAGCTGGTCGCCGACGGGCTTGTCGGCGGCGGCCCCGCCCGGGCGGCTGGCGTAGTAGGTGTCGTGGAAGCCCCGCAGCGAGACGCCCAGCGGCGCGGCGTCGGCCGGCAGCCGCGTGCCCGGCGGGTTCAGCGCCGCGTTGAGGTAGGCGGCCGCCAGGCTGCACTCGACGACGCGCAGGTTGTAGTGGACGGGGCCCGTGACGTGCTTGTCTGCGGCGACGAAGCTCTGGGCGATGAGGAAGCACAGCTCCGGGCTCGTCCTGGGGAAGTGCACGGGGCGGGCGGTCAGCTCCGGCGAGAAGGAGACGAAGAGGGCGGACCCGCGCTCGGAGAAGACCGAGGCCGACTGGTCCATGCCCCCGGAGTTGACGCCGACGGCGCGCTCCGACACGATGGCCAGCTCCGTGAGCTCCGTCTTGTCGACGGCCTTGTCGCCGTTGGCCACCATGACGGCCAGCGCGGACGTGCTCGTGAAGGCGGCGCTGGAGCTGAGGCCGCCGCCCGCCGGCACCGTGCCGTCCATGAGGATCTGCATGCTCACGGGCTTGTAGGCGCCCCCGCGCTTCTTGCGCAAAAGCTCCAGGGCGCCCCGCAGGCCGCTCTTGAAGTAGTTGGTCCACTCGTGCACGCTGGCGTCGATTTCTACGGCGTCGAAGGGGACGTCGAACTCATGGCTGGGGAACTTGGCCGACTGCAGGTTGGCGATCTGGATCTTGTATGTGCCGGGCTTGACAGACGCGGCGTCGACCTTGGTGGACACGGCGAGCAGGGCGTCGGCCGTGATGGCCATGGGCAGCACCGAGTACAGGCTATAGTCGATGTGCTCGCCGATGATGTTGACGCGACCTGGCGAGCGTGCGACGAACTCGGCGGGGTGGCCATAGGTGGATTCAAACTGGGTCAGGAGGGTGTTCCATCGTTTGCCCTGGGAGCCAAGGGCGGATTCTGGGTAGATCTGGTCTAGAGACCGCGCAAATGGGACTTGTCCTGCCATGGCGAGGATATGTTGTAGATGATATAGAAGGTGTAGGCGTGAGCTTCGTCTATGTCTGTCTTATTGCCCCGCACTTGTGATGGATGATGGATGATGGAAATGAGGGTCAAGACGGGGAGGAAGGCGGGGATGTGGATTCAAGTAGCTACGACTTGCTCATGTGGGCGTGTATTTATTTGTTTTATGAGGGATTAACAAGATTGTCACGGGACTCATAGACAAACGATCCAGAGTATGAACCTTGAAAGTCAGTCGAGGTGAGGTGACATTTCACCCCGTGACCACGATACTAACTACGACAAGTACATTTGTTGCGCCGAGAGTCGAGCCGCGGCGCCAATCCACCGCAGGACATCCAAGGACGCTATCCCGCTCTCCCAGACTCCCACAGCATTGCCCCGCGTTTCTCCCCGGAGCCCACATGTGCTAACCTTTCAGTGGTTACATCATACCTGGGGCCCCTGAAGGAGCCTCGGAACGCCGCCCCAAACCCTGCTGGAGTCAAGGGTTAAGAACGGGTGGGACAGCCACTAATGACCTTGGAACGGGCTGGTAGTGGCACCAGTCGACACGCCAGTGCTGGGTACCTTAAGTAGCTTAGTAGGGATGAAGCTCACTGTTATCATAGTAGAAGCCCTGGAGCTCAGTGAGATCGATATCGCGTGGTTTGTGTATGCTGCAATGCAGAGGTCATTATCTAGGGGTCAATATCGTCCCTCTCTTTACACGCTTTCAAGAGGAACTGAACCACAACCAAGCTCCCTCGAAACCCGCTCTTTCTTTTAACAGCCGAAAACAATACCTAGGTAGACCTGGTAGATAAGATGGCTCGGACATCTGGCAGATGTTGGACCGTTGACATCAATGGAGAAAAAGCCCAAGGCAACTTTCGAATTCTGGGGCGCCGACCCACTCTCAGACCCGTTTCCTACCGCATTGGAATCGTTGGCCCTTTGTTTACTCAAGTACCGTAGGTACCGAAACAAAGTCTGTTCGCAGTCATTATTAGTGGGAGCTGATGGATGATCACTCAAGTATCCAGGTACCTAGGTAGGTACCTGTATATGGGTACCTATCTGCCCAGGTGTGTACTTAGTCCAAGTACCTCGTCACGAACAACGTTATTTCTCGAATCGTCTACCAAGTACATGTCGCTTACACAGTAATCTCCTCGCCCTGAGACATCATCAACATCAAATCGGATCGTCGGACCCGGACCCGGACAGCCAAAGATCATCATCAGATACGCAGGCTCAGCTCAGCTGCACCTCCGTATGCCGTCTCGCCTACCGCCCATCAGCGACCGTTCTCTTCTACATGAAACGGAGCCGAAGGGTGTGGGATGTTTATGTAGAAGCGATTTCACGACGGACGATCTGACGTCCCCCGCCCGAACATGCAAAAGCAAGATGCGCATATATGGAGTTCTAGAAGTATTTTAGAGTCTGGGTGGTATGATTCCTATCCCGAGACGCCGCGTCTAGACAGCAGAAAGAAGCAGTCGTCACACGTGTGAGACTCGCTACAAACGGCTTTGTCTGGAAGCTAACATCGTAGGTCAAAAAGCAAACCCGAGGAACACAGACAATCAATGGGGAATCATCAATTTTCTATGTATAATCATCGCTAGGTACTTATGGTTGGGGGTATATGGATGCAAATCCAGGAAAAATCACAAGCCCGCCCTTCAGGATGATGAAGTAGATATGTATCCGCCCTCATTGCAAAACATCTTCAGTGATCAATCATTATCCAAGGAAAAACCGACCCACCTCTATCGCTTCACCGTGAATGTCACACCATCACCATCCCCTTCTATGCACGAGACACCCGCATGATCGCTCCCTCGAAATTTTGAATCACAAGGTCAAACACAGAAAAGACGTACGGAGAAATGTGCATATTTTGCAGGTAAAACAAATTGCGATGATCAACATCCTCCACCCATAAAACAGGATCCCAGAGACGACAGAATACATAGAGGAAATTGGCTCTTCGTAGTATGAACGAGCAACTTTGTAACCGACAAGTAAGAACAACAACACCAACACCAACAACAATAATAGCCATACAAGAAAAGACAAGGACAGGGTAGGGGGTATCTCGATATATCTCTCGCGTACGAAACGTAGGTGCGTGTATCATCAGCCGAAGAAACGCTCAGATTCCAGTAGCAGAAGACCAACCAGCCGGGGTGGTATATGTGACAGGTTATGTGACAAGTTATGAGATGGTTAGAAGCCGTAGGTGTTTTTCTGGGTTATATGCAAAGAATAAGAGAGAGAATTGGGGGCCGCGAGGTTTGAGGTTGCTGGCAGGCCGAGGAGATCGTCGTGACGGATGGTGGGTCTAAAGCTGGGAATCTCATGAGCCGCCGAAATGGAAAACGCTCGACATTATGGAACCAGGTCGCGAGTCCGTGGTGGAGTTGGACATGGTCGAGTCTCGATAGGGAACACCTTGAGCACTATCGCGCATGGGTACCACCGTCCGACCAGAACTTGACGTCCGCATGCTCCATCGCCGCTTTTGTGCCGCTGCTTGTTGCTGCCCTTGTTGTTGCATGTTGGGGCCGATGGGCGGATCCGGAGCTCGCGAGGTCGTGTAGTGCTGTTGTTGCATAGGGTGGACCTGGTGCTGGACCTGCTGATGGTGGTGTTGCTGATCATTCGGATCAAGCATGGACGAGTGCATGCCGCCGTAGCTGTTTTGATGTGCAAGGAGATCTGTCCAGTAGCCGAACGAGTTTGTCGGCGCTGTAGGCAGCGGCATGTGGGCAACATTTGGTGTCGTGATAATACTATCGTCGGGATCGAGGCTAAAGTATTTCAGGATTAGCATCGCAGGGAACTCGAACAAGCCGTGGCATTGTGAGACATCAGCGGTAAGCTGAGACGTCCCACAAAAAAGCCGAAGATAGAGCACGCTAAGAACAGTTGGTTTGCTTACAATAAGAACGATGTGTTAGACAGGTCTTGTGGCGCAGTGATAGCGGACTGAGGGTCATGCGGTGTAGTCCAAGCCGCTGCGTCCGGTGGAAGACTCTGAGGTGTGAAGTTCATCTGCGCCGGCACCATGCTGATTTTCGACATGCTTGTGGCGTCCTCTTCCACTTTGGGGAACGTAGGCAGAGGCGTATCAAACGGACTGAAGTCGGGTATATCAACCGCGTGCTGTTGCTGGTGCTGCTGTTGTTGTAGCTGTTGGTCAATCATGGCTTGACTGCGGTCGGTCCGGTGATTGACAGAGGCCATCTGACACGAGCCGCGAATCGGTATGAAAAACCCATGGGGAAGTGCCGTCGGCGTGCCCTTCTTTGTATAACCCAGCGCCGATGCACACTGCACGAACTGCTGAACATCCGGTATGTGTCGACACTCCAGCATTTTCCGTAGCGTGAATGTTGAAAGCGCTTGCCAAGCTGGCGACTCGGAAGACAGCTTCACTCGGCGTTTCCACGCCTCGTCCACTGGAGACTGGCGCATCAAGTTCCGGAATCGCGCCGAGTAGGACCAGTCGCGGTGCGTCAGGCCATCTCCGTCGAAATGGTCCGCGACGTGAGCGAAGTACTCGTGAGCTTTCTTGTCGGCGTCCTCATCGCTCTGAGCCTCAAAAATACGTTTGCAATCAACAAAACCGCAAGCAAAGACGACTTGTGGGCAGGTCTTGGCCATTGCGTCGTCGGGCAGGGGCCCGACGCCCTGGTGACAAGACTTCAGGTGGTTAGTATATGCAGACTTCCATTCAAACGGCAACCCGCAGCCGGCAGCCGTGCACGTCCAGACGGAGTGGTTAGTGTGGAACTCATGGAAATGTCGCTTCAGATCGTTCTTCCGCTTGATTTCGACCGTGATGCCTCTTTCCCCACAGAACGGGCATTCAAAAGGCTCCGTCTTTTTGTTCCCCCATGCACTGCCAATCCCACCCAGGTTGGAACGCTTCGACGCGCCCGCGGCTCTGCGCACAACTTTTCGGCCGATGGATCGTACCGAGGACGTTTGTGCTGCATTGTGCCCTGGCATAACATTGTGGTTCGACGCTGGAGAAGGTGCGAGGCTCAGGCTGTGGAAGGACGATGTATCGGAACATGTCGAGTATAGACTGCCTGTGATGGAACTGGCATCCGAGAAGGATATCGGGCTCGGGTTGGCTTCAAAAGCGGCGGCAATGTGACTGTTGCTGCCCGATGTTGCTGGTGGCATGATAGCGCCTTGCTCTAGACGCAGAGGTTAGATCGGGGGGGAAGTGTTACTGGCGCCAAGGACGCTTCTGTGGGACATCCTCACCATTTGCCGCCATAGATCGCATCATTCCCACCAGATCTGGGAGTCCATATTTCCCTAGCAGGTAGCGCATCATGGCGCTATCGTCCATGTTGGTGTTGGTGGTGTTGTTGTGGTTGTTGTTGTTGTTGTTGTGCATGTCCATCTTGCCCGTGTTCAAGCGGTCGCTTTCCAATGGCTCTACTCGGGGAGATGGTCGGGCGTGAGACTGCGCAACATGCGTGGTTCGAAGGAGGAAGAGAGCCGTGGACCCGTATTGACCAACAATGCCCGGAAGATGGTAAGAATACTGGGGGCCCAAGAAAAAGTTCGTCTAGGTTTGATTTGGCGTAATTATCGATAAATTGGCGTTTGCTGAAGAAACCGAAATGCTCCGCGGTCGGCGGTGTGGAATTATAGAGATCGTATCCAATTGCAACGACGGCGGTGTGAAGGTTAGAAGATAAAAAGGAATGTTTGTCCTCGAGAAGGAGTACGGGTAGATGTTGGGTAGCACAAGGCTCTTTCACGTCCAGCAAGTGCCAACTCACATCAATAGCTGCACACAAGAGGAGGAGTGAGATCAGGTGGGCTGCGGCCCCAATATAGATGAAATGCGGTAATCGGTTTGGTCTGCGGCTCCCACGAACCTAGGTAAAGCGTATTATGCCAAGGATGGGTAAGGGACACAGACAAGCGGAGGCGTGGATGATGATATGCCAGACCAAGCCGAGCGGTGTCAAAAGTCACCGATAGCGCGGAGTGACAGAGATGAAATGGTTAAAGATAGATGGCGGGAAGAGGAGACTGGTACAGGCAGCACAGGCATAAGCACAAGCACGAGCATAAGCACAGGTACAGGTATACCTAGATGGGTATAGGTACAGGTACAGGTAGAGGTACAGGTACAAGTACAGGCACGCACTCGGATGGGGTATGTGTTCCGACTGGAGTGAGTATCACCAGGCTTGCATCATGAGCTGATGGTCTCTGTCTTGCGCTGATTTAACCCGGACGGGGCAGTTTTGAATGATTAGGGGATAGCTTGCGGGATGGAAATGCGTATGCGTAAAGGAGAGAAATAAGCGAGCGATGGTCTGAATTATGCCGGGTAAAAAAGTGACAGGGTCTCGAGCGCGAGTCGTGGGGCGGACGGAGCGCTTGCTGTTTTGTTCGTCGAGTTCAAGATCCAATTTCTCTCTCTCGCTCGCTCTCGCTTGCTTGCACTCTCTGTCTGGTGTGGGAAAAGGTGGGAGAGGAGCAAGAGGAAAGCAAGCTGGCTCCTGTCCTGACCTGGCTCCTTGCCCTGGCCTGCCAAGCTGGGTCCTTGCCCAGCATCCCAATAGTTCGTAGTGTGTATACATACATACAGTACCCATTATGCCTGCAGCATGCCCCCTCCAGGTGGGTGTCAGTGGGTTTTAGTGGATGTGCAGGCCTGGCAGGGTGTGCAGCCCAGCCAGAACTGACCTGACCTGAACTGCCTGACTGCCTGACCCCCCGTGTGCTCCCCCCCAGTGGTATCTTTTCGCGTGGGGCCTTATTGGGGCCTCTTCTCCGCCCTAGCCCTTTTGGCATCTGCTTGCTTCAATCAATGTTGCTGTTGGGGTGGGCCACCGGGTCCCTGGGTCAATGGTGCGTGCGCTACGGTTCGGGCTTATGGGGAGTCAGGGAGTCTCCTTGGGACCACGGTTCCATGAATTCCATGAATGGGCGTGACCCATTGATTAGCTGGGGGTCCATGCTCCTTGCTCATGTTTCGACATGCATCGGAATGATTTTCGAAGGCCGCTAGAAGCATTTGAAACAAGAATTGTGCATGGATACGAGAGAAAGCGGAGCAAAGCTGGGGGAGCTTGTGTCAGTCAACCAGTTGGAGCTTTAGAGCTCATAGTACATAGGATAAGGCCTTACGGCAAGTACACTGTCTTCTTTCCCCAGCATACCCCCATGAAGAAGCAAAACCTCTACCAGAGCGCTTTGTAATACCTGTCCGCAAGGCTCTCCAATCTCTAGCGTGTCTAACAGTAGTGTCTGGTGGGTTCGGTGTCTAAGAAAAAACCCAGCCAAGGCATGCTACGCTGGGGTGGCTTGAAATTGTGATGATGGATTGGATTGCAACAATGGTGCCCTCCATCTCTGACTCGATACTCGAAAATGATTTGACCCGAGTAAGCCAAGACAGTAACCAGCTGAAACTGGTGCAGCCTCTACAACGGCCCCAAGTATGCAACCAAGCAGCCACAAAATTGCAGTATGATGCAATGCATCTGAGGCTTGTCTGTTGTTTCTTGGCTATTGTTGTTGTTGTAGTTGTTGTTTTTCTGTTCTGTCATGTTTTGCCCCATCTGAAAAGCGATTCGGCGCATCTCGTCGATGCCACAGATTTGACGAGTCGAGCCCCGGAGTTGGCCCGGCCAAGCGACTTCGACGCAACGATGCTACATGACGGCGCTATGTCCTTGAGATACACTATGTACAACACCCTGAGCCAACCCTTGTTAGCCAAGGTGACATGGTGGTAGAATAAGGTTGACGGGAGACCCTGGAGAAGCCGGCGTGATGAAGATGGACTGGATAGATCGGAGCTGTGTGCCTTGGCGGACTGTACTGTGGTACATGACATACCGCAAATATCAACCTACATACCTTGGGTAGGTACCTAGGCGTGAATTATTTTGACATTGCTGCATTGATTCGGGGCCGAGCACAACGGCGATTCCGCCATGCAGTTCCAAGGAGAGGCCGGAGTAAATGTACGGTTGATTGGTACTATCACATGTTTGCAACTACACCGAGCGATGGACCACGTGCTTGCAGATCTTGGTTCGTCTGTTTGATTGTCCCCGTTGACGGTTGAAACTGTCGATGGGTTCGCCGCAAATGGCCAACACGACACAAGACGGAAATCAGGAGGTCTGCACTGACCTGACCCGTTCCCCGTTCCGCCGGTTGATCTGCTGCCCCGTCCGTGCTGCGGTGAGAGAGAGGCCTACCGACACCACCAAGGAAATTGCCGCTGATCAAGATTTATCCTGATGTTACCCAATCACAAATATAATTGTGCATGGTGCATCTGCTGGCCTGATAACAGCGGTACTTTGGTACGCAAGACGCTAAAAAGTATAAATTTGAATTGGAAACGGCTGCACGTCAAAATTGAAGCGCGTCGCAGGAAATGCGGAGCAGGAAGGCCGTTTCTAAAAACAGAAGCAGCCACCTGCCCCCCTTGTCACTTTCCCAACTCTTCTCCGGCCCCCCCCCCTGTCATTCTGCAAAATGCCATCATCATCAGTACATGCGGAGTCACAGTAATATAAAAATGGAATAGCATCGGCTCCTTGCCGACTTCGAAGTACGAGGTCGGGTGCACTTCGTGGACCGTGCTGGGCCAGCGATGAGCGATGCCGTTTTAGGGCACTACGCCAAGTAAACAGTGGCCTATAGCACGCCTATACAAGCAGGTAGGTATCCTTCATGCTGCTGTTTATCGCCACTCGGGATCACACTCAAGCCACTCGAGTTGTCCAGTCAGGCCAGTCAGGAATACTCGTCTTGCCTTTCTAGGTACCTACCTAGGGTATGTACCTAGGTAGGTAGACGGGGTAAAGGGACTAAAGGTTGCCGACCGACTTGATGAACATGCATTGCACGTACTGCAAGTAGCAGCTGGTGGTGGTGGGCATTGAAAGTAGAAGGACCCTTGGCCCGAGCATTCAACTGAGCCGGCAAGAACTGGAGATGCAGTTGGTACCTACCTACTTAGTACACAGTAGTGTAAAGTAGGATGGAACTGACTGTCTTCCAAGGTCTCTAGGTAGACATCCTGATTCTGGAACTGCTTGGCAGGAGCTCTCTAGGCTTCTCCCCAGCTTCAACACCTTCCTGCTGATCAAAGCCTGAACCGCACGACGCGCATTGGCCGAGATTGCTTGGCGCCGGTCCTCCCGTCACGGGCAACACATTATTCCGTATTCTCTCTTTCATTCAACTTCATGCATCCCTCGCAACTCGGTTGACGTCTGGCCGCATATCGACCTCAGCTATCGACTTGGCCAAACCCCTTTCACAATGGCGCTTTTTACCGGCAATGGCTGCGAGGCCAGCCTGTTCGAGTTTATCTAATCCTCCAGAGACCCGAATTACGCAATCCTGGCCTCGTTGGCTGGGCAGACCGACGCCAGCACCGAATATGATATTGACATTTGCCAACTGCAGATGCGCCACATTGGAACCTTTCCGAAATGAGCCATCTTGATATCCAACACAGAAGGACAGAACATATTGGGGCAAACATCCGCGGCTGACAGCATATTCTTTCCCATACATCATCTCACTCCTCCAGACGCCATACCAATCCTACTGACAGCCGCCCCTCCAACCCTCCCCCCCCTCTTCAATCCCTTCCCGTTCACTTTTGCCGCTTATTCCACGTGTTTGGATGATCGCCCTACGAATGTTGGCAACGTGGGAAACTACCTAGGTATGCAAGGCTGGCTGGCGTGCAGAAGGGCAGGGCGCGTGCCAGTGTCGCACCGCCTTGTTTTGCCCAATTCAAGTCTGCTAAATCCGCCCATCTGCATCATGCACAGGAAATCATGGCCTACGTTAACGTGCAGGATTAGTTATCTGAATCTTGACGCGTCGACTCGATTCTGTCGCTTTCGGTTTCTTCGGCTCCATTGGTCACATTCCCTCCCCGGGTGTTGCAGTGTACACCACCATCATCGGGGTAAATGTTGGCCGGGATGCGAAAGCGACCCCGTCCACGCTGGTACCCAGGACAACATGCCCGACGCTGGCTCCCAGACACTCGCCACTTCTTCCCCTCCCGGCAGCCTTGCCCGATATAGCCGGAGCTGTTAGGTGTGTCCTGGGTCCTGCTGTCATCACCGCGGGCAGAAGCAAGCCACGTCCACTCCCGATGTCCCATGGATTCGTCCCGAGCTCCTCATGCACGTCACTCTCATGCTCAGTCAGCCAGTCCATTTGCCGGATGACGAAAAGGGCTTGGTGTTGGCGTTTCAGACGCGGCTTGGAGCGCTGACAGATAGGGGGTTGTCTCCTATGTAGGTTAAGGCTGCATCCTACAAACAACACGGCCATCACCAACTTGCCGTTGGGTATCATGCTTCAGCTCTCTTCGTCCGAAGCCTCGCGAGTGCAGTTATCTTGGCTCGAGGATTCGAGACCCAGATATACGGGCCCAGCGGTGAAGCAAGATACAGGTTGAGGTTCCATTCCATAGACTGCAAAGGCATCCTCACTGACCTTGAAGCCCTGCCGCCATGTGCTCTGGTGAGCCGCAGCCGCGAGCTCTCTATGTCCAACCTGCCGACTTTCCTTACTCCATCCAGATGCTCTCTCACTCCCGGTGGTGGGGGCCAAGTGGTGATTGCCCTGAGAAGTACATCGCATTGTCACCAAAATTTAGCCGAATATCAAGGTATGAATTGTCATGGACGATGCTACGCACCGCTCCTACAACCAATATGAACGCCCGACGGCATGCCCTAGGAAACCTCTGATAGCGCATCAGGACCTCGCTGGGCCATGCAGGAGGACAAATGATACACGGCTTGCCCGAGTTGAAGGGGCAGATAGTGGGAATAATACGAATACGCAGTGTAACTGTGTTTCTTCTGCGCTGGATGCAGTAAAGTAAGCATTTTTAGTGTCCGATGTCATATTACTGTCCTTGTCGATATCGTTCATACCACCCCAAAGGATTCTCAACCGCCACGCATGTGTGCTCCCTCACCGGATGTTCCCTTCTCAATACCACTTCAAGACGCCACCTTGATTTTGGAGACGCGCCTGGAATCCTGCGGCAATTCCCGCCCACAGAGGTCTAAATGCGGTGTGGATCATCTAACTTTCCGGCTGCATTTGCATCAGTTTACGCGCATGACAGGCCTCGCCTGCGCCCATCGAAGCTCCTCCCACTGATTTGTGGGCGGCTCTGGTGGTTTGGGGGCCGCTTCTACATAGTAGCATTGGCGGCTGGCAGGTACTGACTGTATGGGCAGCCCGCTGGAAATTGGGATCACCACGACGCCGCTCTCCAAAGAGTAGGCCGAGGAGTACTAGTCGAACTACATGCCTGCGTCGTGGGAATCAAGACAGGCCTCTGTTGTCAATAGGACGTTCAGCCGGTCGTATTCGACCTCGAGCTCGCGACGGAGACAAGATTACCAGATCGAAGGGTTATCCACCACCCCGTCGTGAAGTATGATGGCGAAAGGGACATTGATCCCAATCAAGTTTACCTCTCCCCGTTTGGATAACAACAACCAGGTTGTTTTAACCCATGTTTATCAAGACTCCCTCCGGTATGTGATACAATACAACACAATGGGTCACAAGCGATGAGGCCTCTCAAGTGGCCAAATACGTTCGTTGTCTGTTTCGCTTTCAAAGTTTCATTTTGCCTTCCTTTTCCACCTTTGCGCCGCGGTGTATTATGTACAGAACGTTGGCAAATGACCACAAGCGCCAACAAGAAACCCCGGATTAGAGGGATGAACATCGCACTCGCCAATTTTGCTGAAACATATCAACCACGCAAAAGAATTTCGGTCCTTTCTTCGACCGCTCGTTGTCCGCGTCCTCACTGATGACGCTCTTTTCGGCCGTCTCATTTTCCCTAGAAATGATATCGTGAGAAGCAGAATATGCTGCTAGGTCCCACTCATTAAATTTGTTTTCCTCCAGATGTCCTCGTTCCGAACCACCTTCGATCGGTACTTTTTTTAAGTGCCGTGGAGACCCTTCGTTCTCTCCCTCATTAGTTCTTTTCGTGCTCTGTCCTTGGCTGTGTTTCAATGTGTCAGTAAATGTTTTTGTTCGTCGTGAAGCAAGAGGAGGGTACTAACCAGCATCCCAAGTGATGAATTCGTGGAGGGCGCGGCCTGACGGTACCATAGGCAGGACAGGCACCTTCTTCTCCGTCACAACCTCCAACAGAGCAGGACCATCGGTGTTGATCAGCCACTTGAGGGCGTCCACCGAATCCTCAGGCTTCACCACGCGTCTGTGGGCAATTCCCATCGCGTCCGCCAGCTTCATGAAGTCGGGGTTCACCTGGTGGGTATGGCTGTAACGGTCCTGGTAGAACAGGTTCTGCCATTGGGTGACCATTCCCTGCTCCTCGTTGTTCAGGACAATGACCTTGACTCCGATGTTGAACTGCGCAGCTGTGCTGAGCTCAGTCAGGGTCATGCCGAAGGAAGCGTCTCCGTCGATGTCGATGACCAGGGAGTCGGGCTTCGCAACCTTGGCACCGATGGCTGCGGGCAGACCGAAGCCCATAGTGCCGAGACCACCGGAGGTGATCAGGGTGCGAGGGTGTCTCCATCGGAAGTGCTGGGCCGTCCACATCTGGTGCTGACCGACACCGGTAGAGATGTAGGTGCTCTCTTTCCGGTCCTTGCACAGGTCGGAAAGCTGCTCAATCAGCTCCTGGGGCTTGATACGGCCAGATTCACCGGCCCTCTCAAAGTCGCCCAGGGGCCACTTTGACTTCCACTCGTTGATCTGGCCGAACCACTCCTTCCGGTCCGACATGGACTTGGACTCGATCATGGGCAGCAACAAGTCCAGGTTTGTCCCCACATCACCCTCGACAGCCTCCGTGGCCTGGATGACCTTGTTGATGTTCTTGGGCATGATCTCGAATTGGACAATGCCGCCACGACCCTCTGCCGCGGCAGCCTTTGCGCCAGGAGCAAAACCGGGGATGCTCAGGGTCACACGATCGTCAAAGCGAGCTCCGAGGGCAATGATCAGATCCGCCTCCTGGATTGACATGTTGGCATAGGCTGAGCCGTGCATGCCGAGCATGTGCAGAGACTTCTCGTCCAACTCGTCAAAGGCACCCATGCCTTGCAAAGTAGTGGTGACGGGAATGGACGCCTTCTCGGCCAAAGCCTTCAGCAGCGCGGGACCGTTCTCGGAGCATATGACACCGTTTCCGGAGTAAATCACAGGCTTCTTGGCGACATTGATCAGGTCAGCGACGCGGCGAATGGACTGTTGCAGCTGCTTCTTGCTCAAATCCGACATGGCACGAGAGGCAGCACTGGAGAGAGGCGGGAGGGCAGAGTCGGTGGGAATAGCTCTCCTCAAGATACCAGCGGTAACGTCCTTGGGAAGATCGACGAGGACGGGGCCAGGTCTTCCACTGGTAGCAATCTCGAAGGCTTCGTTTATCCTCCTGGGCAGCTCAGCAACAGTCTTGACCATAACGTTCCACTTAGTGCAGGCCCTCGAAATGCCAATAACGTCTGCCTCCTGGAAAGCGTCGCTGCCAATGGCACTCGTTGGCACCTGTCCGGTGAAGACAACCAGGGGGATACCATCGGCAAAGGCGTCCGCGATGGGTGTAATGACGTTGGTAGCACCGGGACCTGAAGTCACCACGACAACACCTGGCTTGCCAGACGCACGTGCGTATCCTTCGGCCATGTGTCCGGCTCCTTGTTCGTGTCTCGGCATGATGAAGTCGAAGTGTTTCGAGTTGTAGATGGCGTCGAAAACGGGGAGAATAGCACCGCCAGCATAACCAACTGTATCGGGGGTTAGTCATGCAGTCTTCCCTAATCCCATGTCTGCGCGAGCTTACAGATATGCTTAACATTGTGCCTCAGCATCATCTCGTGGAAGATCTCTCCTCCTGTCTTTCCAATGAACCTAATCTGAATGTTAACATGGTGCGTTTCTCGACCCCATATGAGCGGTATAATGGCTGTAAGGGGGAGACGCACGACTCGTCCATATCGGACGCTTTGTTGGCAAGGGGCTGGACATGATCCCTCGTTACGGTGTTGAATGAAGGGCTGGGCTTCGCGCGAACCTCACTGCAGCAGAATCAAGGTTAGCAAGGAGCTCTTGACGATATATATCCGATGAGTCACCACAAGGACCAAAAGCTGGCCAGAGAGGGCTGTGGTGTGTGGCGGATCACAACTTACGCGGCTGGTATCTGTGTTGCAGCTGTTGCGGAATTCCTTGCTGTCGAGTGAACCTTTCTTGTTGTGGATGAGACAGCGACGGCGCTTGATGTGGTGAAGGATCGTGTCGGCTGTGTGAAGGCCGTCCTCAAGGCCCTCCTGGCCTGGTGGCTGCCGGACCGAAGCATATTTCTGGAAATTGAAGCGGCTTCAATTGGGAAAAAAACGTATAAGGGAAAATAAATAGGATAGCGAAGTTGGGCAGAAACGGATTCTGCGTTTTCAAGAACAACTGAAGGTATGCGACTCCTGTAAAATGATTGAAAAGAGTCAATGGCAAGGACAATGACAAGCTTGAGGCAGTTGTTGTTGAGGGCGGTGGTGGTTAGAGGACGCCTCAGTGATGTGGAATTGAGAATTCAATGATGACTCCAGTTTGCCCCCGCCGAACTCGCGTTGCAGGCCAGAGTTGTGACTCCTTGACTCTGTGACTCTATTACTCCCTCCGGTGTGTGGGGTGTGGAGAACCCTGGGGCACCAGTGCTTAGCCGGTCCCAAAGGGGCGATATCGGCTCAAAATTTCTTTTAGGTCGATCTGGATTGGATCAGGGCAAGGCAGGGGCCAATGTCTGCCAGTCTGCCAGTCTGCCTCAGTTGCTCTTCCCCCAGTTGACTGTCGGTTTACGGTTAGTCGGCAAACCGGTAAAAACGTTCAAAGTACCCAGAAAGGTCGATGTTAGTAGTCCAGACAGCTCATGGCCACAGTTCTCAGTAACTAACTGGACAGCCACTGTCTCCTTATTGTACTTTCCTAGGTACCCGGCACTCCAAGGGACCTGTGGACACCTGCGAACACTACACAGTACACCTGCGAACAGCCAGACAGCGTCACAAGTGCCGCTGGCTGGCCGGCCCCGGCCCACTTTTCCCGCGGCCCCATTTGCAGCACTTGGGGGCCGGGCACTTTGCTCCAGTCTTCCCCGGGTCAGCGCTCAACCACGTACGGGTACAGTCCAGATGTCGCTGGCAAGCAGCTTGCGGCCTGGGGCATCACTTGTACTACATTACAATCCTTCAGGCTGTCCGTCCTCGCTTCTGTCGAGGAACCTGTGCGGCAAGAGACTCCCGCTACTCAAAGGTGGATGGACCACCTCAATCAAATCGAGGGACCAAATGAGGGGTTCCCGAATTACAGGCCGATGAACCAATGGACAGCCGGTGCCTGAACGCTGATACAACGCAATATGCCTATGTTGTTGTTATCGAAAGTGCTACTTTGCTACTCAAAAAACCACGGGTCTAACGGCTTCGACCAACCTCTCGGGTCCAACTGGTTTTGGCAGCCGTTAACACTGCCGATCCTCGAAATTGCCAGTTCTAACTAATGCTTTCCGAGCAGTATTCGACGCATCTACTCGCATTGACCTCCTTTGTTCCGGGTTTATTGAGAACACGTGCGCGAGTTGGTGCTGGCCACTAATTAGACGACAATATATTCGATAGCTTGAGTCGATGACGGTCGGTCATCTTTGACGATCAAGAGACACACAAACCATGCGATCGAGTTATCACCAATTCCATTCGATGCCTCATTCGCTTTATGGATTGATGCGGGACAGCGACCGGTAAACCATCCAGGTGGACTCACTCAACGAAACCCCTAATTCTAGGACATTCGACCGGACGAGCTCTCTTTCTTTGGCAGCCGTCAATGTGGATGTCCAGGAGGAGCGAACGTGGCTGTTTTTCTTCCGCTGCTGGCTCGGTCTGCTTGTTTTGTCTCCCGTTATCACTTGAGGCGAGTGGTTGCTCCCGCATGATCAAGGAGTGGTGTGCGTTATCAGGATGACCTTCACCGCAGCGGGGATCCGGGAGGGTCCTCGACTCAAAGACCATTTGCCGTGTGAGGCTGAAAGAAATTGCCAGGATTATACCGCTGGAAGCGAGACCCTGGCGACGGCATTACCGTCTGCCTTGTGGGTGACAGAGAACGGTTCCCAAGTTTCCTCTTGGGCTGTAAGAGGGTTGCATCGCATATCAACTCACGCATGCTACCCACACTCGCGTACCCGATCCCTGAAGATGAAGATGAAAGCTAGTCGAGAGTTCGTGAGCCAGGCACGCGGCCCCTTAACTGCACATCGTGTTAGAGTGAGTAACGGGAGCAGTGATGACAAGAATGGTCAGAATACGGCGTTTCGACACCGCAACATCGCTTAGCAACAAGCCGGCGATTTACGCATACCGTTCACATGACTTCGAAAAGCGGATGCGCCTATGTAAGGTGGCCAATACTAACGACAACTTCACTATTGACTCTTGGTGGGGCTTGCTTTCCAGGAATCGCGCTATTATACATTCCGCCGATGTGGCGTTCCGGGACACAGATGTGTTGTGCGACTAGAGACAGAGCAACAAAACAAAGTCCCCGCCATCGCCCGTACGTGTACAGCAACTGTTGAAGCCGTACGGTACCGACCGGACGGGCCCGTCGTCGAGATGACATGTGCTGTGTTGTGAGACACTCGAGGGCTCACGAGCGTCTGAGGCTGAAAGCATGGGCCACCACCACCACCCGTTGACTTTTTCAAGAGCCGGTTGCACCGAGAGCCTCCTGGAAAGATGAGAGTTGACCATGGAAATCCTGCCTGTACACAACTATTTGTTTAGGTCATTGGCCGTCGCTCCAGCAAATGGATGTATCCAAGGCACAGCGCTTGAGGCCAACGCCAGCTAGGGATAAATCTGTGACACTGTATGACATGTCGGACACTCATACGACACGTTGGAGTACCAGCATCTTGAGCTGCAGTACTCCTACTTAAAGGGGCGCAGCTTGTGGAAACTGTTGCGGTGACTTCAATGTTATCAATTACAAGTTGGTCTAGATTCAGACGTTGACCGGACGCTATCCAACATCAACGACCATTTTGAACATAAAGGAAACACAGCCAGCCATTCTGATACTGTGGGATAATACTTGTACGGGAGATCGTTTCCATCCCCCAAGCCAAGACTCGTCGTTCACTTAATCATCACATCGTCGAAAAGAACCTCATACAACAGCAGCCTCCCCGCGCCAGAACCAAACGCCGCCGTCCACCATGGAGAATATGACAACAATCCCAATGGACGATTATGGGTGCGATCATTAACCATCTCTGTATTACATCATACTTGTCAGCAACCTGGTCTAGCCGGTAACTCCTTGTATGAAGATGCTCAGACTCCCGGCGACGACTATCGCATAGCCCGGCTGACTAGGCCGAACCAGGAGCTCGTATCGTCGACAATGGGCTAAGCACTGGGGAGTTGAGGAGATAGATGAGGGGGGGGGGACAGACTTACAGCAAAGCCAACTCTAGATCACCATGGATCTTCGCCTTCAACTCAATCTCAATCTCAAGGTTCAGGTCCAGCCGCAGCTTGAGGGGGTTCTTCTTGTCGTCCTTCCCGCCGCCGCCCTGTTGCTGCTGCATCTGCTGTTGCATCATCTGCTGCTGCATCATCTGCTGCTGCTGCATCTGTTGCTGTTGCTGCTGCTGCTGCTGCTGGTACTGCTCCCACTCCTCGTCGTTCATGTCGTCCTCGTCCTCGTACCGGGGCTGGCGCTGCTTCTTGCTCTTCTTCTTCTTCTTGGGCTTGGCCACCTGCTGCTCCTGCTCCCGCTCCGCCTGCTCCCCGCCCTGCTGCCAGTACGGCGTGGCCTCCTCGCCGTCCTTGGGCGTCGCGGGCCGGTCGGACGCCGGGGTGGCGGCCGAGTCGCGCGATGCGTCGCGCTGCATTTCTGGCTCGGCATCCTCCTGCTCTCCTTGCTCTCCTTCCTCTGCTGCGTCGTTGCCGGCCTGCTTGTTGTCGTCGCTGTCCTGCTCATTGTTGTTGTCTTGCTTCTCTTCCTCTCCGTCCTCAGCGCTGGCCTGGTTGTTCTGAGGCGCGGCTTGATCGTCTTGCCCCTTCTCGGCTTCTTGGCTGTTGGCCTCTTGTTGGCTGGACTCTTGCCCCTCTTGACCGGGGCGGGAGGGCTGCTCCTCCTGGGTCTCCTGGTCGTTGGCCTGTTGCTGGCTGGACTCTTGCCTCTCTTGACCGGGGCGGGAGGGCTGCTCCTCCTCGGCTTCTTGGCTGTTGGCCTGTTGCTGGCTGGACTCTTGCCTCTCTTGACCGGGACGGGAGGGCTGCTCCTCCTTCTTGTCCTCGGTCTGAGGTGTTCCTGGTTGCTACAAGCGTGGGAGTCAGCAACATGCTGGACCGCGAGTTACCTCTTGGGCCCGGATGACTTACCGAAGACGACATGGCTACAATAGTGTGATATTACAGAGGGTGTATCAAATGTTTTTGAATTATTCAAGTGAACTACTTCCGGTATTGTTCAAATGTTGATGTCTTGGTGGGATAGTGAAACTGTAGGTAGAAAAAAACTGTCCTTGCACAAAGGGGGTCTGATGGGGGTGAGAGCCCTTGCAGGTGTGTCTACTGTTAAATTGGTTCAATCCGATCAAGACCCTACATTGAAGAAAGTTGGCAGCCTTGACGCAATCTTTCTGCTGTGTACACGAATACCGGATACCCGTACCATACGGGTATCCCCAATGAAAACGCCTAGAAAAACATGTTTTTGGGGGGACCGTCGATTCGATCACACACCCATGGTCATCGCAGCGCCGCGCCGGTGAGCTTGCGTCAGCGAGGCCGGGGTATTGCGCACCATGGAGGGTGGATTCCTGATTTCCATCGCATGGATGCTTTGGCCGTGTCACATATTCTAGAACAGTAGGGCCTTCTTTGGCATCGATATGATGGGGAATGACGTCGCGGGGACTGGGATATGGCAAGCAAGCAGGACGGACTGGATGAAACATCGCGCCTAAAGTGACTGGCAGCATGTACTCACAAGTATCTGTCTGGACGGCTAGAGTCATGGGTGTGGGTATTAGTGGGTCGCCATCCGTAACGCTGTGGCTTGTGAAGTCATAGCTTCAGCTGGGGCCGTGGAGTCTTCACGCGGGAGGGTAGGGTGAGCATCCGGGGGTGTGGAGACGGTAAGGCTGGGATGGCTGAGTATGAGAACACTGAAGAAAGATGACGAAAGTGTCCAAGAAACCATAACCAAGCCCAGTCTGCGCTGGATGCTGTGTGCTCTTGCTCCCTGACCATACAGTGTACTACAACGCAACAACTTCGAATATACCAGCGCGCAACGGTTTACTAGCCTTTGTCTGTCTATTTCAGGTTCCGCAACGGGTTCTCCACACCACGACCAGAAGCACGAAGAATCATCAAACCGAAGAGCCCACATACGAAAGAGAAGAAAACAAAACATCACCATGGTGTTAGGACTAATGGTCGTGACCGCGATACCGACGGTCATAGGTGTCGCAGAGGCCATCAGCTCGCAAAAGCAGCAGAATGCCCAGATGAAGGAGAAAATCAAGTTCAACATGACAGCGACCCTGTCCATCGATGGAGGCCCACCGACAGAAGCCTGGATCGTCCTCCTTGGGGGGAGGGTAAGTTGCGCATCTCACAGTCCCCTCCTTCTGGCGTAGTGGCACTAGCCACACCTTGGGGAAGCTATGTCATCATATCATGTATCATGTTCATGGCCCTGTCCCTGAGGGAGTGCAGATCAACGGGTTGCACCAACGGACAACCAACAGATGTTGTCCGTTGTGAACCACTCATCACGATGAGGAAATAGGAATGGGGAGAAAGACGTCAAACTAACTCACGAGCAACAGATGTGGATAGATCATCCCCAAGCGCCATTACCAGGCCACAAATTTAACGGTTACTATTTCAAGTACCCTTCGGAGCAAGGGTACCAGGGCCTCGTGTCGACTATATCGGACGAGCCGCCGATGTTGAACTGGATGTACGCCGATAAAGACACCGGCGCCATAATGTACGGCGCACGGAAAGATACGGTAGGCCATGTCGTCGGGCCTTGGGGGTGGACCGAGGACGAACAGTTCCTCACGATTGACGAGGACGACTGGCGCTTTATCGCCGTCGAGGTGGAGGTGGGAGCCGGTCAGAAACGCTGGGAGGTCTTCCTGTCGAGAGACCAAGATGGAAACCTGAAACCTAAAGCAGAAAGGGCACAGGATGATGAGGCCAACGGGGGGGAGGAGGAAGAGCGCTTCGATCCGAGGCTCTCCGACTATAGATGGGCGCCGATCAAGCTGCTGAGGAAGCTGCAATTAGGGGTGGATAGTCACTATGTAGGGGGCAAGAAAAACCAGCAGTAGCCGTTGTAAATACCTAGCGTTGAAACCATAAAACCAAGCCCAGTCTGCCGCTGGATGCTGTAGCGTCAGCAGGTTCTGACAGGAGGGAACGGGAAACATGGCAGCAGGCTGGCAGGTTTGGCAGGTTGGCTGGCGCGCGGCATAGACATAGACTGTGAACGGTGCGGGAACGTGGAATCGATGGGGTGAAACTCATCGAAGGTGGGAATTTTAGCCTGAAAGTGTAACATACTTAGTACCAAGGCCGGAACTTTGACAGGGCTGCATGACATAACTTCGATAACCTATAATAGTAAGTGGGGAAGAGGGCATCCACCACCAACTCAGAGTCCACTCGGATATGGCTGTTGACTGAATGTATCTCATGTATCTCATGTACCGGTGGGTCTCTTGAAGCCCCTGCATTTTGCCCCCACTGAAGAACCCGCCACTGCGGTCATCTCCAAGACAGCGATTGATCGGACCAGTTGTGTTTCTGGTCTAGATCACGGCCGAGTCGTGATAGCGCAAGGCTACGGATGACGGAAGTGCCAAGGGCAGGGGAACATTCAAAACGAGGAGTTATGATCTCATTCTGTCCGACAGCATTCGCAATGCCAGTGAGCACCCCGGAAATCAGGTTTTGATGCCACGGGGGCAGGCCATATTAGACCAAGGTACTTCTCGACATGATGGTGTGAAGGGAGCCAGTCTGGCAATAATTCACAGTTTCCTCCCAAAGAACAAAAGGAGACGACTCACTCAACTTACACCCGTCCTCCAAATCATTTCCCTCCTTGCCTCCTCCATAACCCATAATCGACCAAGCCTAGAAGACAGCCCAGCATGTCTTCCTCGCAGGAGCGCCCGCGCAAGCAGAAGCAGCCGCAGCAGCAGCAGCAGCAGGAGACCTACGAGGAGTCCGAGTCCGAGGGCTCCGCCTCGGAGGACTACCAGCCACCGCAGAGGTCCAACCGCCGGAACCGCCAGCAGAACCAGCAGATGCAGCGGCGGCAACAGCAAGGCCCCCTGGACCAGGCCGGCCTGGGCGGCGTCGGGCAGACGGCGCAGGGGCTCCAGGGCGGGGTGACCGACACCCTCGGCGGCGTGGCCAACAACGCCGTGAACCAGCAGCAGCAGGGCGGCGGCGGCGGCGGCGGCAGCGGCAAGTCCGACACGCTGCGGTTGAGGTTGGACCTGAACTTGGACATTGAGATCACGCTGAAGGCGAAGATCCACGGCGATCTTGAGCTGGCTTTGCTGTAAGTGTTCGCCTTGTTATACCTTGCACCATGGGCAACCCTCCACCCCCTTTCTGCCCCTTTCCCTCCAAGAAGCATAATTATTTTCCGCTTGTGATGTCTTGAGTGTCACTACACGGGTCAGCCTGTCCAAGTGGATGGGGCGTACACTGGCTCCTCATCTCTGTTCTTTCGTCACTTCTTCATGAGGGACTTGCTACACATCACTGCCCTGCCCAGTCATTCAACATCATTTTGTCTTGCATCATATTGTCTTGTGTCTTGTAATCGGTTCTAAATGGATGGCTCAGGGATACCTCATAAATATATCGCCGAAGGGACCGTGGACGGCGGCCAAAGAGGAAGCACAATGAGACATCAAAACACACTAAAAAAGGGTACCCGACGACAAACCATCGGACACGGAGTGGAAAAAACCACACTAAAAAAGCCTCCAAAAAAACAACCCTGATGTACTATCACTGTGTTTTCTGTTTCTTTGGCTGGCCGTGCCGCGCAGTGTCGTCCCAAGGCGATTAGCATCTTGTTTCCTACACCATCATGTCTTTGTGTGCAGAACCGTTCGCGAGGAAGCAAAAAGCAAGAGAGGACTTGGAAACTAATGCTTGGGACACACTAGGAATTGATGAGAGAGAACAAGCAAGAAAGGGAGCTCTGTATTTTATTTTGGTCTTGGTGTTGTTGGTGTTCGGAAACTGGGAGGACGTTAAAGTGTCATGAGTACGGTTTCACATACCTATAAACCCCATTAGGGGACGATGACGACGTACGGAATATAATTTGGTCTTTTCACGGTACATACTGCATGTAATACTTTTACTACCAAGGCGGTATCATCAAGTTCAAGTCAGTATAAGGGAAATGAAATCCTGGACATCAATCATGAAAATGCCATATCACAGTACTGTGTAAAATCAAGCGTTGTATTAGTAGTAGGATATATTGCATTGCATTGTGATGCTGCCTCCCGTTGGCTATATGTCTGTCTCGGGTTTCACTGAACACGGCTGCTTGCAGCATCTCGGTGGCCAGAGTTTCTCCGCCACGACCACGGCCATGGGGTACAGGACCCGGCTGGGCGGAGGGGACGAGACACGAATAAATTATTCATGAAGTTGAGTACGGCAGATTGATGTGAATCAAATTGATTGGGTCAAGCCTGCACCACCATTTCCGATATATGGGAGCTGGCAAGACCCACAAACCCCCGGGGCCCCTTACCAATACCTTAATGCCTAGACATATTGCCGTGCACAGAGAGGGGGTTCGCAGGAGCAATTCTCGAGCTTCCCGGTTTTCTCGGCCGGTACTGGCTGCAACCTTCACCGGAGAAGTCAAGAAAGTGACGGTAAGGCGAATGATAGGTGGCCTTGAAAGTGGCTCAGGTTACACTATGCGAGCTATTCGGAAGCTGTGCGACCAACACGACAAGAGAATAAGCCTTTTGCTGTGATTCAAGGAGAGTTTAGCCGGACTAGAATTCTTCTAGGTGCCATTCTGATGAGATATGTCTCAGATTTTTGTTATCGTTTTCTGTATCAAGTCTATCATATTCCATTCAAGTGCTCGGGCTGTTTCCTGTCGGTCAAGGTCAACCTGCAAGCCACAGCAACTCGCAGACCGTGTGCACTCTCGGCTCCAACGACCATTTCTCTCACGTATGAAGTGACATGTCAACTGGTCTCCGCCCAAATCGCGGGCCTCCTCTAGATGACCTCATATCTATCTACAAAAACCTCACGGCTCCGACGGCACACTATTGCCATGTTCGCAACGTCTCCCCTTCAGCTATCAATGAGAAAAGCAAGAGCACGCCTCATGGGTTTCCCTTCCTGGTATCATGGCTGAACTAGGTGGGACGGGCGGGGAAAGGAGGATACGCTTGGTACTGCCTTGACTCCCCGGCCTCAGTCTCACTCTTCGTTTTCGACGCGCATTCCGCTAAATTTAGCGCTTCAACTTCCAAGGTTGTCATGAACATTTGCGAAATAGCCTATTGGGCTTGCGTACCCCGCAACAAGTCAAGACTGCCGGGGTGCTGCTGATGATCAAAAGGCCCAGACCTCCCAGGTTGAAGTCATAACTGCGGTAACCTTGGAAACCTTGGAATTGTAAACATAATAGCAAGCACCTGGGCGGGTCGGCGTTGGCCTGTGGCTCAGTCGTCCCCCCCCCCCGGGGCCCAGGCTTTATGCCCGGAAGACGGACAGGACCGCTCGATCATGAAACGATATAACATTGAAAACGGGCCTGGGCGGGGCCAGGCGGGGCAGGCGGGACACCCTGGCAGCCCTGGCATTTGGATCCTTGCAGGAGATCAAGAAACGTTTTGCGGATCAATGATGTGCACCACATCAACTGCAATATTGAAAGCGGCCCCACCTTCGAAAACCATGTTTTATATAGCACAGTAAAACGTAATATCGATACCTGCACTATCAACGAACGACCGATCGGTGCAGATTGGTACAGATTGTCTCGGAGCAGGTACATCATCAACAGTACCTAGGTACATATGAACGAAGGTCTTACTTGCCCAGGTGGTCAGTCGCACTGCTTCCGCCGTCGCACTATGCCAATATCCGTAACCTAAACGGAACGGCGGGTCCTTGCTGCCTGTAATCCAGTGTGGCTTTAGAGGCCTGTGGCTGATTGGTAGTGGCTGATTGGTAGTGGCTGCTAGTTTCTCGACTTCACCTGCCGCTCAGCCCGCTGTAGACAGATTTCTCCTCCCTTGCTTCATCATACCAAGGCTCGTGTTGAATCTTCAACGGGCTTGCATGGTTGTAGGCCAACTTAGGCTTTACACTACACAGTACCCGGTCTCAAGTCCGGGACGGGCCCACCGATGATCGCTGGGCTGGACTTGAGGCACCGGCTATGGCGGCGGTGGCTATTAACTAATTAACTACCCAGGTAACCAGTTGACCCTCAACGTCGGCCGGACGAAAACGACATCAGTTCAGATGGGGTGCTTTTAAGCACCTCTCGCCCTACGGCCACTCTCCAAGAAATTGGCACTACCTGGGAGATCTGGAACTTTTCTCCATGTCCACCCGTCTCGACATGAGTTTGGTCAACTTCGTTTATTCACACTGTCGGCGCACGATGAGTCAATGACGATTTTGCTATTTTTGATGTTGGGTCGTCTCAACTGCTGTCTAGGAAGAGCAAATGTCTAGGAAGAACATGCCGTCGTGCTTTGCAAACGGTCGCATGAGACCAATCTCAGTCACTCGAGGACAAGCCCATGGCTATAGCAATGGCTAGTTGACCTGGCACCCTCGAGATCGATTTCGCAGTGTGGCATCGCTGGCGTGCACCCGGCATTTTGGCCCTCGATGGCCACACACGAAATCATTGTCTGTGCTACAGACAGACTTTGTCTCTTCCAAGACCAACATCATCACTGCTTCACTAACCACTTCTTCTTCCCTGTCCCAGGCCAGTTACTGACTTCAACGTCCCCTTTCTCACTGATTCACATGATCGACATGTGACGAGCCAAGTGAGTCTGGGTGTCACAGCGTCTTGTCTACTTGTCTATTCGTTGACAGACCTTGATGATGCATTCATTGCGCTAATCGGGGTGTAACTGTGAGGTCGAATCGAGGCGTACATCGCTCCATCAATATCGTCCGTCCACCATATTTCAAGCCGTGTGGCTCACCTTTGCCCATCCAACGTCCTAAGCGAGGTGACCTGCATTGACGATAGCGGTCGGCTAGGGTAACCCACCCTAGCCCATATCTCCAAGCTGGAGTGGGTCAGGCTGGTAGTGCTCCTGTGGATCCGAAGCAGGTTTCTTGGTCCACTTCCGTCAATCACAAGTCGTCTTTGACCTTCCTACAACGGTCAAGTGATGTCATCACCCCTCAAGCTTCGAGCTTCAAGCTGTAAGCTGAGTCGCTTTCAGAGGTGGCTTGACGGCCGGCCTTATTGAAACTTCTTCTGCCAGAATCGTGGCGCTTCCTTGGCATCCTCATCAGAATCCTATTTTCACTTCTCTGGCTGTTTGGATGTCTGGATGTCTGTGCTCTCCTACATAGACACTTCATTTTACACAATACACTCCCTCACTCACCCCAACTTGTCAGTATATCCTGTCCCTGTCTGAAGGGCCTGGACCATCTCACACCCCCACCATCAACGGCCAGAAGTGACGTAGACGGCGGCAAATCGTGTGCCTGCAGCCCTCCCAACCGACCTTGCAAAGCTCAAGTTGGGTGCGTTACTGCTGCCTGTCGCGTAGCTCACGCAGCAAGTAGTATCTGTTCGATACGGAAACATACGTCTTGGCCGTCTTGAGGTTCACTACCCGCCAATCTACTGCCTGCCGCCCTCCTAGGCGCGTAGTTCACGGCGATCCAGCAGACGGATCACACTTATGTCGACACAGAAGGTGTTTCATCAGGGGGCACTACGAGGATCCTACGACATCCCAATGGAATCAACCACTGCATCTGACGGCGAGACTATGGGCTACAAGGCTGCTGTGTCCGACGCTAGCAGTGACGATGGTAGTGATGCCAGCGACTCGCGCCAGAAATCTACAGACCAGGGTCCTAGTGGCCTGGACGACGAGTTCGAGATTGAAGAGCTGCCTGACGGACCCCCCGAGCCACAGCAGGGAGAGCAGCCGGATGAGACGCCAAGGAGGAAAACTCCAAAGGACAGCCCGGCATACGTTGCGCCCATAGGCGGCGTGAAGGTGCCACCCATCGAACCGATATCTTTCCCTAAACCTCCACCAGAAGACCAAAACAATCCCGTCCACCAGATCCCTAAAGACCATCTCGTAGGCAAGAAGATCGACGACTTCGGAGAGATTGTGGACGAGGATAAAACTGTGCTTGGGCGTGTGGAAGGCGATTTGCCGTCCATGGTGGGCCGCACGATTTCAAACGGCAGAGGAGATGTACTCGGAGACGACGGGGAGCTTCTGGGATACGTAGCCGAGGTTGAGACCGGGAAGGGACAACAAAAGCAGTCAGAGCCGCAACACCCAACATGGGATTTGGGTGAGGTCATGAAAGCCATGGCTGCTAAAGGCGACGGTCCCGGCGGACTCAGGGTCGACCCGTTTGGAAACATATTGGACCGGGAAGGAAATGTCGTGGGTTCGTTTCATGACAATCGTACCGGCTTCGGGAGTAAAAAGGCGCCTGGTGGCGGTAATGGCAATGATGGCGGCAGCAAAGCGCGCTCGCAATCATCACAACCAAGAGAGGCCACGGGGGAGAACAAATCGGATGAGCAAGCCGGGCCGTCAGAATCACAGTCGCAACCACCCAGGAATGCCCAGAGCTTTAGGAATCAGCCTGAGGAGAGGAAGGAGAGCCCCTCGGATATTTTCATGGACGTCAAGTCCACAACTGAGGGTATTCAACTCACCATCCGCATACCGACTGTCTTCAACACTGGAGGACAGCCACTTGCGCCCAAGATTGTATTCTCATAATTAGATCATAAAGATGCTCGAATGAGTAATATTGCAAGTGATGAAACTGGGCAGGTGGGCGCCAGGGTAGGTGCTCGGAGTTGGCTAGAGATGGAAAGGATCTCGTCGTGTATATCAACTGCGCTCAGGCGGCCGTTGAGAAAGCTGGCAAGTTGAGGGGCCAATGGTTCCTAGGTAGAACCTGGACACATAGTAATGAGGTAGTAAAAATACGACGAGTTCGGACTGGTAGCCGGGGTCGCGCCCGCTCTGGGCCTTCGGCACAGGAGTAAGCAATCCTTACAGCGGTGATTACGACAAAAAGTCCAGGGAAGAGACGGAGAGCCGCCCGAAGCCAAACCTGATTTCGGCCGTGTCGACCGGAGAATATTCACCAGAAAACACCCACAGTGCTCGTCCCGTCGAACCAGATGACGTAGGAACACGGGGGGTTACCCCGGTCTTCGACCTCAGATTCGAAGACAACTGCATTGCCGATCTATACCTCAGGGAAGATCGCGGATACTTACACTGGGCGGTTGCGTATTCCTGCAGTTTGCTAGGATGATGGAGGCGGGCCTTTGGTGTAAGTCCTTCGCCACACATCCGGACCAGCACAAGCCACACTATACAAGATCCTGTTTCTTTTCCCCTACCGACAACCATGATACGCTGGCAGGGAGCCCTTCTCTTCATACCAGCCAATGGCATTACATGCAAGGCGACCCACCCCCCATGCCCCAATGCCTTCACTCACCAGAACAGCCAAGCGGTCCCAAGCTCTGAAACATGAACGACCGCCAGGCTGTCTGGTTGGCAGCCAAGGAGCTTGGGAGACCACTCGGTTGCAGGAACATTACACCATAAGCATACTACATGGGTCTCACCAACCGATGAAGTCATCCTGGGGATGCCATAACCACGGCTTGTGGCTAGTGACCCTGCTCTTGGATGCCTGGCTCTCACCACCACTCGTTCAGATATGATCCTGTCCAGCGCTTTGGACGGCAGTGATCGAGATGTGCGGAGGAAGTGACGTAAAAACTGAGCTTTACTTCTACTGACCCTTCCACAGATGACGTCCCTCTGAGGCTGTCGAGAGCTTGATCCTGTCTCTGCTGTTAGGCTGGTGATGCAAGGAGGGTCCTTCGAGTGAAGGGGGAGGGACGCATATAAGCTGGCCTCGCAGGGCGTATCCGGGCTTCAAGATTGGTTCCAACTGATATCTGAAGTTGAATCTTCTCAAAGCCTTACACAAACATTGCAAACTTATACCCATCATCGTAAACTATACCATTCCCATCATCTACTCAATTTTGCCATCTTACCCATCACTGCTAGCTTGAGACATACACATCTCAAGAATAAATCACCACACCACTACAATCCTACTCGTTTCGAGTTTCACCGTATTTTCCTTGTTCGATCTCACATCAGACCATCATCATGGCGGACACTCAACCACCACCAGGAGGCTGGCCATGGGGTAAGAGCAAGCAGTCCACTAAGGGCGACGATGCCTCCGAGGCCGCCACCAACACCACCCATCAAGACAAAGGCGTCCAAGAGCCCGAGGTGATGCAGGAGGTTCCCCACCAGTCCATTGCCGATGGCAAGGAGGGCAGCACCCACCCCAAGTCCGACGTTCAGTCACAAGCACAATCCAAGGGCGGAGAGGCCAAGTCCGTCAAGTACGAGGGCGACCAGCCGGTAAGCGCCAAGGCACCATCCAACAAAAGCTTCTCCAGGAGCGCCAAGGAGCCCAGTGTCATCTCGAATGGGAACACCAATGACAACCAGGGCGATGATCAGGGCGAAGAACATGATGACGACTACGTTGATGTCCAGAACGAAGCTAACGACGAGTTGGAGAATACCCAGGAGACCGCCGGTTCCAAGAAGGATGACCTCCCCGAGGATGAGGGCAAGGACTTGAGCGAGCCCACAGAGGGCGGCGAGCAGTCCCAAGAGGGAGCTGGCGAGGACGACGAGCAATCCCAGGAGGAGACGGAGAAGGCTAAATCCCAGTCCGGCTCCAAGTTCTCCAACATGCTCAGCGGCGCGAGCAAGGTCGTCCCCTCCTTCGGCGGAGGCAGCAAGCAGGACGACTCCCAGGTTCCCGAGTCGATCCGCAAGCTCCAGGAGGAGGTCGGCGACGACACGAACCTGACGCTGCCCGAGGGCACCGACGCCGGCACCCACCTCCCCGAGGGCGTCGACAGGCCCGAGGACCTGCAGACCGCCACCGACAGCGAGGAGGGCGACGAGCGGGAGACGGAGGGCCTGGAAGACGGTGAGGAACTGCGACCTGAGGATTCTGTCACCTACGCCGCTGACAACAGTCACCTGCCAGGTGAAGACGCCGAAGAAGGAGAGGAAGACGCCGAAGGCGAGGAGGCCACCACCGAGCAGCAGCCCGAGGGCCAGTCCCAGGTGCGCTTCTCCGAGCAGCCGACCGAGGACATCCCCGAGGGCGAGTCCCAGACTCAGCAGCGCGAGGGCGAATCCCAACTCGGCTCCAGGCGCGAGGGCTCCCAGTCCCAGGTGCGCTTCTCCGAGGCGCCGACGGAAGAGATCGAGGACACCCAGGCGGAGGGCACCGAGGCCGAGGGCACCACCCAGGCCGGTACCCAGCTCCCCGAGGGCGTCGAGAAGCCCGAGGACCTCGAGACCGCCACTGGCTACACCTACGAGGACACCCAGACCCAGGCCGGGCGGACCCAGGGCGAGGGGACCCAGGCCGGCACCGCGTTGCCCGAGGGCGTCGACAAGCCCGAGGACCTGCAGACGGCCACGGGCTACACGTACGAGACGGCCACCAACCTGCCCGAGATCGACTACTCGATCCTCAAGGGCTGCACGGTCAACAAGCTCGGCAACGTGGTCAACGACAAGGGCCAGGCCGTCGGCCGCATCGTCCAGGGCATCACGGAGCACCTGATCGGGCGCAAGGTCGACGAGGACGGCAAGATCTGGAACGACAGCGGCAAGGAGATCGGCCGCGCCGAGCCCATCCCCGACAACGAGCTGCAAGACATGATGGAGCCCAAGCCGTTCGAGTCCTTCGAGGGCAACACCATCGACGGCAAGGGCAACGTCCTCTGGAACGGCCAGCAGGTCGGCAAGATCATCGAGGGCGATCTCAAGATCCTCCAGGGCAAGACTGTCGACCCTGATGGAGAGGTCCTCGACAAGGCCGGAAATGTCATCGGCAAGGCCGAGCGCTGGGAGGAGGAGGAGGCCCCCGAGCCCGAGGCCGAGGCTGAGGTCGACCTTTCCATCCTTGCTGGCAAGCGTGTCAACAAGGCCGGGAACGTCGTCGACGGCAACGGTGTCATCTACGGCCGCGTCATCGACGGCGACATCAAGCGTATGATCGGCCGCATGTGCAACAAGAATGGCGAGATCGTCAGCGAGTCTGGAGACGTCCTCGGCCACGCGGAACTCGTCTCCGAGGGCGAGCGCGAGGGCTCCAAGGAGGGCCCCTTCGCCGACCTGGAGGGCCTGACCGTCTCCAAGGACGGCAACGTCGTCACTCCTGCCGGCGACATCGTCGGCCGCCTCATCACTGGCGACCCCAAGGTCCTTGCCGGCCGTGCCGTCGACCAGGACGGCGACGTGGTCGACGCGAACGGCAACGTGCTCGGCAAGGCCGAGCGCTGGTCGCCGGAGGAGGTCGAGAAGGAGAAGGGCCCGATGGCGGGCCTCACGGTCAACCAAGAGGGCAACGTGATCGACAACAAGGGCAACCTGGTGGGCAAGCTGACCTCGGGCGACCCGCTCATCTGCGCGGGCAAGGAGATCGACGACGACGGGGACGTGGTCAACGCCAAGGGCATGACGGTGGGCCACGTGAACCTGATCGGGGACATCCCGCAGGAGGCGGAGCCCGAGGGCGAGACGGAGGAGGAGAAGGAGGAGCGGCTGCGGCGGGAGCAGGACAAGAAGCTCGCGACGCAGATGGCCGTGTGCCTGGAGCAGTGCCTCGACAAGATCAACCCCATCTGCAAGATGATCACCAACAAGATCGAGTCCATGGAGCGCAAGCCCGAGGAGGAGCGCGACGAGGAGGCCCTGGTCAAGGAGGTTCGCCCCCTGATCGAGGAGGGCAGCAACATCCTCCGCGAGGCACACGGCGTCATCCGCGGCCTCGACCCCGACGGCCACATCCAGGCCAACGCCAAGCACAAGTCCGGCACGCGTGAGGCCACCCCCGAGGAGTTCCACCTCGCGGAGGTCATCAAGGAGGTAAGCATCTATCATCTACCTAACCATATCCACCACCTATTCAAGAGCGAACCCAATGCTAACATCTATCACCACAGCTCACCGGCACCGTCACCGAGACCATCGACGGCGCCAAGCGCAAGCTCGAGGACATGCCACACGCCAAGAAGGAGCTCAACCCCCTGTGGGGGCTCCTGGGCGAGCCGCTCTTCCAGATCATCGCTGCCGTCGGCCTGCTCCTCAGCGGTGTCCTGGGCATCGTCGGCCGCCTGCTCAGCGGTCTGGGCCTCGGCGGCATCGTCGACGGCCTCCTGGGCACGCTGGGTCTGAACAGGTTGCTGGACGGCCTCGGTCTCGGCTCAGTGGTCGGTTCTCTGACCGGAAAGAAGAAGAAATAGGGGTTGAGCGCTTGATCTTACTGTGTTGTTATTTATGCCATGTTATGAGATGACCTTGATTCCCAAGTAATGTTTGCCTACTATTGATTGGTTGTTGGAATCTCGGAACTGGTATGTATGATGGATATGTTCCTGACGAAAAGTTGTTTTGTTTATATAGTATATGATAAATGAATAATGGCAATGTATCCTCTACCTCTATTGTTACACTCGAGTTCATCTGAAATTATTGGCGTTCAAAAAAGTAATATTCTCGAGATCTTGATAATGTGATTTTGCCGAGTACTGCTAAATACGAGTCTTTGGTCATGTAAGTCAAACCCCCAATCTAGAATCGCACCAAGCCGGCTTTGTAATCATAATACACAATCAACTACGAGATCACGAGCCACCTCAGTACTTCTCGGAGTACACGATTATCAGCCCAGGATTAGCCTCCCTTTGGCCAGCCATATCCGTGAGGTCGTTGCTTCCAGATGTCAGACTGGACTGAATAGCGTTCCTCTCCTCTGCCCGTCTCTCGGCTCTCTGCCCCTGCGCTCGTGGCCGAGAACCCCCCCCCCCCAAGAAACCACCCATCCAGAGACCCCGGAAGCCACCGGCACCCTGGCCTCCGGTACTCTGGCCGCACGCCGCCCGGTGACACCCCGACGGTGCCATATGGCGGACAGCAGGATGTGGAGACCGAGTGCTATGAAAGCCTAACGGGGCGGCCTCGCGTGCCCAGGAGGAGACTCTGGGACGGCCACGAGGGGACGTCCAAGGTCGAGGGGTGTGATGGATCTGGTGGGCGGGATGTCAACCACGGGAGGCGGAGGAGCGGGGAAGAAGTTCTCGCCGTAAGGTATATCGGGGTGTGGTATGTGGTAATATTGTTCCAATGGGGGGACCTGTGGGGCGTTGTGCGCAGCACATTGGCAGTCGAAATGGCAAGGAGGCACCGAGCCATCATCAGGTATCAACTCAGGCACGGCGTCCAAGGGTGGAGGAAGGTTGTCGGTCATATTGGGCGAAGAAAGATAATCGCGAAGAAGGTGTATCTAGGTCTGTTTGAGCACGAGGACCAGGAGCAAAAGGAGAACTGCCTTGTCAGATACTAGATGTGATAAGGTCTCTAGTAAAGTAGGCGGTTCAAGAAAGAGTTGTCAGACGGGTCAAGGCTTGAGGAACTGAAGGGTATGATCATATATATATTGCTGAATACAAATAATGAAACAGTGTTCAATAGTTTTATCACGGCGTGAACTCGTAGGCACGTCCCTGATTCTCACAGCAAACACGAACGCCTTGATATTGGACCAAAACGTGGCGTTGGACTTTTGTCACTATAGCTAGGATCACTCGAACAACTCACACCGGCAAAACTTTGGTTCGAATTCGACGAAGAAGGCAAAAATTACTGAGGCTCAAGAAACTTCGACATAACATGACGCGCTTGCTCTAGTTCGATACACATGCAAGTAACTGAACAATGCTCGGGAACACACGCCAGCAGCTAAGCCACACCGGTGGTACTTTCGTTTTTTAAAAATGGATAGAATTAAGACAGCAACCAAGACGCTTGTCAGATATAACTCGGGCGGCTCTGCGCTCCTGTTAGCGTTCTGCCCGGATGATCAACATGAAAGTTCATGGCGAGGCCTTAGACACTTGGGCCCCGTGCCGGATCATAGAGATAACATGACTCTTTGGAAGTCCTGAATAACGACAAGATGTGAGAACCACTCTATGAGATGCCTCGGACTGAAGCCTGACTCCCTCCCATTACCCTAGGGCACCGCTGAAGGCAGACCACCCTGTGTGGAGGTTGCTTTCCCCTGAGCCGAATCGCCGTCGAACGTGATCTATTTCCAACAGACGATCATAAAGCCTCTTTGGCGAGCTGGCCCTCCTGACGCTTGTCAAGAGTACGGTAGATGGATGGTCTCCTTGCATCTCGTTTTTCTTTGCTTAAGCTAGTCGAGTCGATATGAACAACGGGATATGGACGGCCGGTGATCATGGACGGGGCCGGCTCTGGGCGCAGGCCCATCAGATCATCCGCGAAAGAAGAGCTCATCATGACTCTACAGAGTTCGACACTTGGGTCTCAGCGCAAGACTACTTGTGCTTTTTCAAGGACCTTTGGTTCCGGGCACTGGGCCATTGCAGATAAAACCGATTCGCGCCCTGCTTGTAGCCCTATCTAACGAATGGCGCCAGAGGATGTAACTTAAGTGGGTAGTAGAAGAGGACGGGTGCAAGCCTCGTTAACAGTAGTTGCGTCTGGGATATGGAAAATAAGTGATGTCGAGCGTGCTATGGCGTGGAGTCGCAGGGTCATGATATGGCACTACACCTTGAACGGAGATAAACTTTAAACCACGACAAGGCGACACGTGCAGGGATCAATCAACGTCACAAGTCACAAGCCTGACCCACTTTCGGCAGCGCCCGAGCACTTTGCATGTGGCCAGTCCAAAAGGTACGTACCGTCGGCAACTCGGAAGCTCAGCTATTCCGGGCCGTTGATCGATCAATGATTTTCTGGGTCGCGGCGAGCTACATCCTCGACACTCAAGGTCACCCAACGCCCTCCTTGTCACCCAGCCGGAGACAACTATCCTCACAGCTCCAGGCGCGACCGATTGATCCGCCAAACAAATTGAGCATCCGAAAATACCGGCCTCCCCATCTGGATTTCGACGTGCCACCCTTGCGAACACGACAAGACTCCGATCTCAGCTCTCAATTCGACGAGCAAGAAGTACTCTTCGGGCGGGACCATATATAGGGTCAGGAAATAGGGACGACAGAGTTCGATCACGGCCATCGACACCCTTACCGACACATCCAGAGTGCCAGATACCCTAGAAACCGCACACCGCACGCGGCCGAAGAACCCTACCCCCGGGCTCGTCAAACACCCGTCAAGATGTTCACACCAGCAGGCCTCCGCGGCCTCTTCCGACCACGGTCCACGCCCTCGCAGGGCGGCCCCCTCGCAGGGCTCCTCCGTGCCACATCCGCCACCGCCCCCTCGTCATCACCACCACCGGCGACGGCCGCCCGGCCGTTCAGCACCAGCCCCGCGCCCCAGGCGCGCGTCAAGCCCACCCAGCAGACCAAGAAGCCCGCCGGGCAGAAGGTGGGCAAGCCGCTCGACTCGGCGGCGGCCCGGGCCCAGCGCAAGAAGCGCAAGTCCCAGATGGACGCCAAGCTGGACCCCAAGGTGGCCGCGCTCATGCAGTTCATCTACGCGGGGTCGCAGGTGCAGGCGCCGCTCCGCATGGCGCGCAACCGGTGGCTGCGCCACTGGACCATCCACCGCGCCTGGAACCTGTTCCGCCGCAGGGAGGAGGAGGCCGCCGAGCGCGAGATGATGCGCATGCAGCAGAGCATGGCCCACGCCTGCGAGGCCCTGCGGAACATGGGCGGGCCCGGCACCAGGCCCGAGGGCTGGCTGTACCGCAAGGCCATGGAGAAGAAGGGCATCTGGGGCAAGGACGCCGTGCCCATCGAGTATGCCCGGCCCATGGTGGAGACGCCCGGGAACAAGCCTTGGAACCACGAGTGGAAGAGGTCATGAGCGATGGGCGATGAGTGTGGGAGCGAGCGAGTGAGAGTCCATGAGGCCTGGGAGGGATGGGGCTGTCCACCCAGTCGTGCCATGGCTCGGTTACGATGATAGAGGGACTGTACAGTATGTACAAAACGACGCAGAACGCAGAGGCAGGGCGACAGCCCAGCAGGTTCAGGTCGACAACGCCATGCCTGTAAATTCTACATGAAGTGAGGAAAAAATAAAGAATGGAAAATTAGATGCCTATCGAGTTAAACCCTCTTATGCTGCAATTCATTCTGCCTAAAGAATGCGCATTACTGCCGATGATGCCCCGCGACTAACCCGTCCTTCCTATACACTCTGTCCCTTTCAAACTTTAATTCCCCCGGCTGTTCCGGAACTCCGGCCTTGCTAGCTGGCAGAGGAACCCCCCTTGCCTCCCAAAAGCTCTATAATTTGGTATTACACCGAGACGAGACTCCAAGCAAACCTGGTGGCGGAGTTGCTTGACATCGTTGATACGCCTGTAGTGGTTATGTAGGATGGCGTTCGAGTCTTTTCCTCCTCGGTGGGCCGCTGTATATACGAACAGCTGGGTGACTGAACAGTGGCTACAGATGAGACTCTGTTGTCGGTCCTTTCCCCCGCTGGGTTGGCGTCCTTGCGTCTCATCCGTTGCCACTGGCTCCATTGGTGCAAATGGTGGCTTGCTTCGATCGTGAACCTGATGCCGGATTTCGCCTCATAGGATCACGCAGCAGCCACCGCCTTCGCCCTTCTCGAACGTCAAGAGCGCCGCCCTCGTTGCGGCCTCGAACACGTCGTCGACACCCTCCCCGCTTAAGCTCGAACACTCGAGGTACTTTTTCGCCCCTACGTCTCGTGCCACCGCCTCGCCGTCGTGTTCCGTCACGAAGCGCAGGGACTTCTTCCGCATCTCCTCAATGGCGACTGGATCCTCCCTCAGATCTTTCTTCAACCCAACGAGTATGATCGGCACGCCCGGGCACTTCTCGGTTGCTTCTTCGATCCACTGATAGCAGTCCATTGGTTAGCCAGGTTCTTCTATCTGACCGACAGCTGGAAACGTGTTCCGAAGCAGATTAATAGCTTCCAATATATGCATGAAACAGGGAAGCCTCGAGAGTGGGGAATTGTTTGTCGCACGAAGCTTTGTGCTGCCCCATCTTCTCCCCCGTCCCCTTCCACGTGGTCCCTTTCACGTTGTGCCCCCGGATGTCTGGGAATAGCGGGCACTCACCTTATGTTTAACATTGTCCAGGGAATCTGGTGTGTCGACGGAGAAGGCTATCAGGATAACGTGTGCTTTGGAATATGCCAGGGGGCGCAGCCGCTCATAGTCCTCCTGTCCCGCTGTATCCCATAGCGCAAGCTGGACTGATTTGCCATCTACTCTGCAATCTGTGACGTAGTTCTCGAAGACGGTGGGGATCTGGACCCGCGTGGTATTTTCGTCAGATATTGTCGTCGTAATTGTAGAGGGGGCGTGCATCGGTTATGTGGCTCGTGATGGGGTTTCAGGGGTAGCGAGCACCCGGACGGAAGGAGGAACTTACGTAGTGCTAAGGGAACGGCAGAGTTAGCTTATTGGAAACACCCCCAAGAATATGGGTTGAAGGATTGGGGAGGTATGACTTACTGTAGGGAAGTAACCCAGCGTGAAGACACTGAGCAGGGAGGTCTTTCCGCAGGCTCCGTCTCCGATGATGACCAGCTTCCTGTACGAGCAGTCGAGGTTAGGACATGGCTGCGATAAGGGGACGGTGTGAAGCTGCGGGCAATAGCAGCGGCGGGAGCGGCGGCATACCTCCGGATGACATTCTGAGCACTCCCTGCGTTTGCCATCGTGGGGGGCAAGGATCACGGCCCTCTTCACCGTCAAATTGGCTCCTTTGGTTCCTCTCGGATTGTGTGTTGTGTGTGAGAAGGGTCGTCGCAAGATAAGTCGGGTCGGGGGGAGGGTTTCGTGAAATTCGTTATCGGGCGGTGGGAGACGGGATGCTGGGGGTGGGCGTTTCGTTTGTTTCGTCGGTGCCGGATGAGCCGCTTTCTCTGGACTGATGTGGTTGTAGTGGTGGTGGTAGTAGTAGTAGTTGTTTGAGTGGTAATGGTAGGTAGTGATAGATAAATGATTCGGACGTAATCGCTGCTGCTCCTCCTCCTTTTTCTCTCTCTTCCTTTATTGGAAACGACTGCAGAGAGAGAGTTTGAGAGAGTTTGAGTATGTCGAAGGGCAAATTATGACTCTGAACGATTGTCAAGAATGAGTAAGTAAAGTAAAATTGAATGGCAAATGCAAATGCAAGTGCAAGCGTGTATAGTAGAACTAGTAGAGATAAAGACGGGAGAGAAGCACAGCCGGGGGATAGACGTTTCGGACTGAGATGTCCTATGTACTTAGTATATTCTGTCTTTTAGTGTTTGGCGAAGTCAAAAAGCCAATTTTGTAAGGGGAAAAGACAACGCAGATCTCCTGTGAGCCCACTGTCACCCACTGTAACCTTTCGCCCACTGTGGCCTTGGCCCTCTCGATTGGGCATGAGTCCGGCACTGCTGGGCCGCCTCCAATCAACGGGGGTCAGTCAGTGATCAGTGGTCAGTGGATACTACTTGCGTAGTCGAGGTGAGTCGGGTCCTCTCGGTCAGACTTTGTTTCTCTTGATCTCTCTCTGACCAGTTCTCATTTATCTTATTCTTTTTTTTTTCTTCGTTTTTTGTTCCTTTTTTTCTTCTTCTTTTTCTTTCCTTTTTCTTTTCTTGGTTGCTTGGGTTGGGAAGTGCAGGGTACTCTTTTGTAGATGTCGAGTGGAGGAATCAATTTAGAGCGCTGGGGGGTTTGAGGGCGTTTTGAGGGGGTTAATTCGTGACGACATGTGTTGTTTGATATGTATCCCCATGGAGGCTGCTGAAGTGTCTATCTAACTTATTTATATATTTTTGACGACTCCTGCGTAAGTGAGTACGTATTCGTCGCTGACCGCCGTCTGTCGTGACGACACCCTTCCTGGAGACAACATATTACTATTGACAAGCTGCATGAAGTCTAGTTTAGAATTCTACTTTAGATGCGATCGAGGCGGTATCGAGAGTACATTTTCTCATGTCTGTGTACTACTCACTGTACGTACGTCCCGAACTTGAACCGAAACAGCAGATATGTCCAGCCACCTAACGGCCTCATCGCTGCATCGCTGCATCGCCGCATCGCTGAAGAGATCAGTCGACGGCCTTGTACACATTTACTACCAACAAGACCCAGCGTATAACCAGGCGCGCGCACCACAGTATTACAATACTGCCTAGGTACCGCATATCGTCCTACCGCCATACCGCCATATCGGCCCGGAGCCTGGGTGTGCAAGCCAGTCATCATTATCAGCAGCCGCATCAGCAACAGCAACGATCACTCCATGTTGAACCAACTCGCGAGCACCGCCTTCTTGAACAACCACCTGGGGTTTCCCATTGGTGAGATCACGAGGAGCAATGAGCTACTACCTGACAGCATGGCAGCCGCTGCTATTACTACTACCAGTGCGCACCATACCGCCCGGGAGCCGTGAGCGCACTTGCAGTGAGGCTGTGCAGGCCCGAAGGAAACGGCCCAGGGATCAACCATCACGAGTCACGACACGAGCTTCCAGCATGTCTGCCCACCCGCCCTGCCGCTGCACCAGACACTCGACGACCTTGGCATCCGGTCGTCTGGCGCAATGTCCGGGGTTTTGACGGCGGGTGGTGCCCTAGGCAAGGTACGGAATCGTAATTACTATGCAGGGTGATTTGTCGTCCGACGAGTCTTACCAAAGGAGGCACCTCGAACCGGGAATGATGTATCCAAGAATAGAAGACAACAAATGAGTAACACGAGATGACCGACAGACAACAATCCTTGGGAAGACGACGGCCTGTCTGCTCGACACCGGTGGGTGAGCAATTGGAAAAGCATGTAGGTATGTCCCACGGCACAGAGGCCCGATGACTCGCAGGGCGACCATCGTCATATCATGTCGGGTACCGAATTCGTTGAAGAGGACCGTCTATCATAACAGGCCGCCCCGTCCTGGCCTGCGTGCCCGCGGTATTAAGTGCGCCTTGGGCATCGCATTGTCTTTGGTGAACCCGCCGCCGCCGGAGCAGTTCGTCGATCAGGGGGATCGGCACCGAAGGCGCCCGCCGGCTAAGGAGTGTACGACATGCCGATATGTTTCATGTTCGCCTCAGCTGCGCGCGTACGTAAGCCTTGAGAGTCCTTATCTTTTGCGTCTTTATCAGCATGGGGGACATTGTCAACCCAGTGTGATGTTTTGTTGGTGTCGATGTTGTCGATGAGGGCTGCCCTCGGCAAACTGCAGGACCCCTTTTCAACTTCGGGAAGGGAGCCATGAAAGGAAGCCATGAAAGGGAGCCATGTTATGCTTGTGATAATGTGGGGGGAGGGGGGGAGTGAGTGGGTAGTTGTTGCGCTGTCCCGGTATCTAACCCTGGAGGATCTTGGAAACATCTAATGTGGTCGTTCGTATCCTGAAGCTGGCCTCAAACACCCAAGTAGTGCCACTACTGGATATCGTGAGCTCCCTCGCTTCGAGACTCCGGTAAATGTTTATCCGACAAAGCCCTCGGCTCTCTCCCAGGAGGAAAGGTGTGGACTGTTCACCTGAAACACAATCTACCGGAGTACGAGACTTGGTTTTTTTTTTGGTTTCCTTTTTGCTGAGAACCACCTCTGGGCTACGATTCGTACCTAGCTGAGGTCATCACTTGAATGAGTGGCTGCTAGCCAGGGGCACACTTGGCTCTAGAGCATGCAATTGTGAAATATCTAAACCGGAAAGAAGCGTCCCGATGGTATAAACAAGTAGTTGACGCCTAGCGCGGCATATAGAGCTGACAAGTTACTGAGTGATCAAGTATGTTGTACGTTCTAGATTCGTGGAAGCCAGGAACACCCTTTAGAGACGAGGCACTGACTCCCGCAATCATGGATTTCCCCAGTTAAACTGGGAATACTAGTAGGATTCGGCAAGCCTCACATCACCGATTGCCAGCGCCCAGTCAGTGCGGCCGTTGATCGTGCCGAACTTAAAGTAAGTAAGCTTCTCAGCCTAAATGTACGGATCTTGCACTACTGTACACACACACGGCACCCATTAATTCTCCGGTCTGGGCATACATAGCACATCCCATGCGTGACATTTACACACGTGCATTGTGCATGAGAAACAAAACCACGGCGTCCCGTATCCCGTGACCTCGTATGTATGTACCTATGTATCTATGTATGTATGTATACTATGTATACACTATCGTGCCTACGACACTCCTATTTCTTCTCCATCTCCCCCTCGCTTGCACCACCGGTCCATCAACAAAAATACAATTCCCTTTTCGCCAGGGTGATACATGTCTGCAATTTCGAATCCAGACCTTAGAAGTGGGCACCGGCTTTTACTTCCAAGCAATTCCCGCTGGACCTCGGGAGCAATATATCGATAACGCCAGGGGCCCTCGCCCCAGTGTCCACCCGGTGCGCCGTTCCTCCCAATGAAGGATTGTTCTGGCTACGCGGTGGAGTTGTGGTGGAGCGGGTTTGGTCACGGCTGTAACCTCAGCAGACCTTGTCAAGATATCCATCGCGGCGGCAAAAAACAAAAAACACCACCGTACTCCTAAGCGAGCTCGCTGTTTCGTTCGTCCCCTGATCACGCCAGGTCTAGGCGGTGGAAGGGAATACTGGCACGCAACAGTCGTGGGGCCCCCTAAATCCCCTCAACGGTGCCCTCACTCGCACGCATTGCTCCCGTGCCCTCTGCTACAATACTCCCGCCAGAATAGATGCCGCATGAAAGCAATCGCTGGAGGGTGCCTGCTCCGCTGAAATCCAGTGCGGTTGTCCTAGCTGACGAATCTCAGCCTGCTAGCCCCGAGGAGTTGTAGGAGATGTTGCCGAAGGTTGTCGCGGGGGAGTCCCATCTCAGGTTTTCAATCTCCATCTAAATCGGGTATAGCTGGGAGGCAGAAATCCAAGTTTCGCGGGTCATTCTTGCGAACACTGCACATGTGGTGCGGCTCCGAAATAACGTTAATTACCCCAGCAGATGTGTTCCCAGTAGAAAGGGGAACTGCGTTGGTAAATATTATATATACCCTAGGTATGTATATATGCCTTGGTCAACACTGGAAGTAATCCCGTGACTATCCCATCATCGCTCCCATACATTCGCTTAGCAGCTTCTCTTCGTCCTCTAGCGCCCGTCAGAACTTCTAGGTCACTCACTGGGTCGCAATTCCTTCCGCCAAATCAATCACCATGCTGCTCAGCTTGGTCACCCTCATCGTCTCGGCTGCGGGCTTCACTGCAGCCAACCCGGCCAGGCATGTCACACGGGCCAGCAACTCGGTCCGAACAGTATACCAGTTCCCCGAAAACACCTTCGTCGAAAACCTCGCGGTCCGATCCAACGGTCAGCTCCTCGTCGATGTTCTCACCTCACCTCAGGTCTGGCTCGTCGACCCCGTAAAGCCTGGACAGGCCATTCTGGTTCACGAGTTCGCGGAGGCGCAGGGCGTCGCCGGGATCGTCGAGTACCAGCCCGATGTCTTCGCCATCCTCGCTGGAAACGTGTCGCTCTCCACCGGCCAGGGTGTAGTCGGCTCGTGGTCCGTCTGGAGCGTTGACCTTGCCGGCGCTGACATCACCTCCAACGCCTCCGTCGCCGCCAACCCCCCGACAGTGAGCAAGATCGCCGATATACCGGCAGCACAGCTCCCCAACGGCATGGACCTCCTCTCGAGCGACGACAACCAGCTCCTCATCGTTGGTGACTTCAACACCGGCCTGGTATACTCCGTCGACATCGAGACCGGAGACTATGCCCTGACCATCAACAACACCTACACCGCCCCCGCCGCCGTGTACGGTTTTGGCACTGCCGCAACAGATGGAATCAAGATCGTCGACGACATGATGTACTTCACCAATCTGGGTCAGGGAAACCTCTACCGCGTGCCCCTCAACGTCGCCGACGGCACGCCAGCGGGTGAGTTCGAGACGGTGGCGACCATCACCTCGCCCCTCGACCAATGGGATGACTTCACCTTCGACAGTGACGGAAACGTGTTCGTGGTCACAGGAGGAGCAAACACGGTCGAGAAGATCGATGTATCGACCGGCACGATTTCACAGGTGGCTGGCAACTTGAACTCGACAGCTATTGTGGAGCCCACGGCTGCCAGGTTTGGAAGGCGCAGTAATGATACAAACGTGCTGTATGTGACGACCGCCGGTGGGCTCTTCGCACCTTTGAATGGCGATATCACCGTTGGAGGACAGGTGGTGGCCATTACCGTTGGGCACAAGGGTTGTTAGTGTGAAGGACCCTTATGTAGCAGATATAATGTAATCCATGTGACCCGATAACCGATCGGGTGTATCTCGTCTTCAGTCTGTTGTGTTGCAACTCATAAGCTCAAATTGTGAGATTGACATCCCGTATGTCTGGAACAAAATGTAAAGTAGGAAAAAGTAAGTTGTCGTCAATCTGGAACGCTTCCAACACCACCACTACCACAAAATATTCTGTGTGTCGACGCATCCTGATAACACATCATAATGAATGTCGCCGTCGACGGTTGCAGACCTCTCTTGGGAGGTCGTGGGATCCACAAGAGTTGTCGCCTTCTCTATCGAGGTCTTCGAAAGTGAACGGTGGAAAGTGAGGTGTGGTCAATACCACGCAACGGCAAAAGCCATTCAACTCGCGGATTGCTAATGCTGCAGGATGGGAAATGCAAGAAATTCGATGTTGAGAATGGCAATGGGGGTAAAACACGAGGGAAACCCCACACTATGTGGCAAAGGGGTTTCGGGTTCATTCTGGCCTCCATGTTCAGGATCAGCTGTTACCTGCCCAGCACTGGCTGACTGCCTAGCAGCCAGAAAGGTCAAGCAAGAATGGTTTGACGACGTCGTATGGGAAAGAGCGCGAGGGTGGGGCCCCACAGGTCACATGGAAGGGTTCTCATTGGCTTATCTACGCAGCAAGTCTTCATCTCGTACCTCCCCCGCCTTAGCACAGTCAGGCGGAACTTGACGGAGACCTTTGGCCCGCGCCTTCCTATTACCGATAGGAAAAGTGATTGCACTCGCCAGTGTCACGACGCTCCTTTGCTTCCCTTTCCCGTTTGACGAAGACAGCAAGCTTTTGGGGGCAGCATCATCACCATTCCTTTGCCGCATCGCAGTCCTTTGCAGTCTCTGTTGGGCCAACATTTCTTTCTCTTCGCGGCTGAGTCGAATTCTTTTCGTTGGGCAAGCTCCAGCTAGCCTTGCAGACGCTGTCAGGTAAGAAAGGCGTTGACATTTGGTAGCCCCTCCTGCGATCAATCAGCTTCAATCAAACTCCACGATGCTTCGCTTTGAGTACCGCCCACACCCACATCCACACCTGCATTTGCCTTCTTTATTGCTTCGTCCGTATTGCTAGGCATATATCACATGCTATCGGCCCTTGTTGCCTTGTATCTGAGCTCCCAGTCGGCATCGCAAACCACCAGGGTCCCTTTGATTGTCAGCCTAAGCTAGGGCCCAAGTGGGACACATCGCGCAGCCAATGACCAAGCTCAGCCCAGTTCAGCCTTGGATATTGCGCATCTTACTGACCTGGCTCAACCACTGAATAGGTTGCGGTTAAACCTCTAGCAACCTGGGCCTTGACGACCCGACGAGACGAGACGAGCTGTCGCCGATTACCCCTCTATGACCGCCACGGTACTCGCCCCTTGGTAGAAGAGAAAGTGTCAACATGAAGTCGAAGGGAACTCGAAACCAGCCGGCGCCCCCAGCGCAGCCTCAACCCCCAGTGTCCCCAACAGCCAAGGGCGCCAAATACAGAAACAGGGACGGATCCAAGTTCATCACACTCCCCGATACCACCTCCGCTCCCGATTCCGCCCAACCCTCTCCGACACCATCCGCTGCGTCCGGCGCAAAACCTCATCCGGCCGAAACTGCAAACGCTATGTACAATGGACCCGCGCCGGCCGCAGCACCCGTCAACCGAAAGAAACAGAAGCGACGCGAGAAGGCTGCCGCTAAGGCTGCCGCCGAGGCTGCTCTGATCGCTCCCAGTGATAATGGCGCATCCAACTCTGTCTCGTCCGCAGGCCACGACCCAAATCAGGATCCTGACCCGGAGGACAGTGAAGATGAGGATGACCAATTTGACAGCCAGCTTCAGCACGACCATGCCCGAGCGAACGGCCATGCCTCTGCGACTGCGGGGAAGACTAAGAAGTCAAAGAAGAAGAAAAAGAAGGGCAGCGCAGCGGCAGGTGACTTGCCTACGCCGGAAATCCCTACGATGCCCCAGCCGGGCTTGGCACACGGCTCCGGAATCTCGAGAGAGCGAATCTGGAACACCAGTTCTCAGGAAGAGCGGGAGAGAATCAAGGAGTTTTGGCTCGGTTTGGGCGAGGATGAGCGCAAATCCCTTGTCAAGGTGGAGAAGGAGGCCGTCCTCAAGAAGATGAAGGAGCAGCAGAAACATACCTGCAGCTGTTCTGTATGTGGAAGGAAGCGACACGCGATAGAAGAGGAATTGGAGGGGCTGTATGATGCCTACTACGAGGAACTCAAACACTTCGCAAATCACCCACAACAGGATGGCCATCCACCAATGATGGGGGCTTCCAGGCACTTTGGCTTTCACCATGGCAACAGGTTTCCGAGCTATGCGGGGCATCAACCATCACGGGGCCGAATAGTGGAACACGTCGGCGATGACGAGGAGGAGGAACTCGACGACGAAGCGTACAGCGAAGACGAGCTCGACGACGAATACAGCGACGAGGAGCCCGAAGAGGAGGTTCACCGCGACTACGCTTCTGAATTCTTCAACTTCGGCAGCAGTCTCACCGTTCAGGGTATGGCATCACCCCTCAGTTCTACATGCGGGCGAAAATTACATTTGCAGATGGTAACTGGAACGTGTTTTAGGTGGCATACTAACAGTAGCCGACGATTTGCTCAAGAACGACGGCAAGAAGTTTATCGAGATGATGGAACAGCTTGCTGAACGACGTATGGCTCGTGAGGGTGACTATGCTCAGGACCAGTACTCTCGGGGCTACAGTCATGGCGTCAACGGTAATCTTCCGAGTCACGATCATCCTCCTCCTCCTCCACCCGACGAGGAGGAATATGACGATGATGAAGACGAAGACTATGATTCCCAGGAGGATGACGAGTACGAGGAAGAAGACGATGTACGTGCTCGGTGGCTGGTTAGGAATCAAACCCTTTGCTTTACTGAATTTCTAATCTTCCACAGGACACGATGACCGAGGAGCAACGCATGGAGGAAGGCCGTCGAATGTTTCAGATATTTGCCGCGAGGATGTTCGAGCAAAGAGTATTGCAAGCATATCGCGAAAAAGTGGCAAGAGAACGGCAAGCCAAGCTCATGGAGGAAGAGGAAGAGGAGCTACGCAAGGAAGAGGCCCGAAAAGAGAAGAAGGCGAAAGAGGCCCAGAAGAAGAAAGAGAAGGCAGCCCAGAAGAAGCAAGCCTTGGCCGAAGAGAAATCACGCAAAGAGGCCGAGAAGGCAGCTGAAGAGGAGGCTCGACGGCAAGAAGAAGCTCAGAAGGCAGAGGAAACCAAGCGAAAAGCTGAGGAGAAGCGCAAGAAGAAGGAGACTCAAAGGAAAGCCGAGGAGGATGAACGGGCAAGGAAAGAGGCAGAGAGGCAACGCCAGAAGCAAATGCAGGTAGAGCAAGAGCGGAAGGCGAAGGAGGCCAAGGAACGCGAGAAGAAAGCTCGCGAAGAGGCCCGCCTCAAGGAGAAAGAATCGCGTGAGAAGAAGGAACGTGAGGTCAAGGAGCTGAAGGAGAAACAGGATGCCGAGAAGCGCCAAAAAGAGCTCGAGAGCAAACCCTCCAAGGCCGAGACGAAGCCCAATCAGAAGCAAGAGCAGGAGGAACGCGCTGCCAAGAAAGCAGCGGCTCTCGCAGCAACTGCGGCACCTGTCACCATGACGCTTCCCAAGCGGCCGAGTCAACACGCCACTAACCCAGCGCTGCCTGTGCTGCCTCAACACCCCTCAACACCGGCAATTCCATCACCGAAACCGTCAGTTGCCACTCCAGCCTTGCCCAAGGCACCCACGCCATTACGACCACGACAGCTTTCACAACAAGGAACAGCTCCAGGGATCACAACAGCTTCCGGGCCTGCGAGTCAAAACCCGTCGCCCGGCGCCAATACATCCGCTCGCATCAGCCCGGGACCACCCGGCCCACCGAGTAATAGGGGCAGTATAGCAAGTCAACAGTCTCTGAATCCATCACAGGCGATGTCACCTGCGCCAAGTACGGCAAGGTTTCCTTCGACGGGCCAAACGGCACCACTCAACATCCCACCCGGCATGCCGTACCCACCTGGACTTCATCCGGCACCTCCCGGTTTCGGAAACCCTCTGTTTGCACCTGGAGCTCCCGGCTTCAGACCACCACCACCAGGAATGTTGCCGCCGGGATTGACAAGCCCCATGCTTGGCCGAGGCTTCCCGGCCCCTGCACCACCGCCAGGATTCGGTCAGTCGGTTTCGGACCAAGTGCCACCATTCAATCCCATATCCAAAGATGCGACAGCAAGCGGACACTCACGGCAACCATCGGGTGGGTTTGACTCTCCGTCAATACATGCTGCTCAGCCCATAAGTCGGCCCACGCCAATTGGTCGACCGGCATCTGTGGTACAAGGACAGCGACCTCCAACAGGATCTCCGTCGAGAGCTGTGCAAAAAGACTCGGACGATACACAGAACCATCTGGGAAGCAGCGCACTTCTGGACGACTCCGAGGATGTCCTTCCTACATTACCTGACTTCCAGTCAGGTCTACGACGAGGCTATGTCGCGCCGGTTCGAATCGGCCCAGCGTTTCCGCCACCGGCCCCGTTCGCCGATCCAGCAATTGCTTCCATGTGGGGCAGCCCCGTCCAACCATCGGTATTGAGTCCATTTGGCCAAGCGCCCGTCGCTCCCCCTGGCTTCGGAGGCCCCGGTGGATGGCCGGCCAGTCCAAGTCTTGGGTTTAGTGTTCCCAGCGGGATGGTCCGGCCTGCTCCGGCGCGCCCACCTGCGAGTATGGCGATACGTCAGATCCTCTGCAGCGTATGCCGTGATCTGGCCATCAAAGAACCCGCCAAGGATGGGTTGATCCCGCTCAGTTCTGTCCAGGAGGCGATGAAGACATACGTGGATTTCAACCCTATGGGTGATGGCCCTCTAACAGAGAACGACATCGTGGCGCTCTGCGAGACCGAGGGGACCATGTCTAACGGCGGCGGAAACTTTGACATACACGACGGCGAGGGCGTCAGCAAGAGCATTCGGTGGAACCCGGACAAGATCCCCCAGTCGATGGGTGCTTTCGGTGCTCCTGGACATATTGGCAGCCCGGTATTGGGATCATCGTTTGGTCGATAGAGGCGACACTAGTATCGAACTTTGTCGAGGGTTCTTGAGCAGATTAGCTCAATACAAACCTTTGGAGGTACATGATGATGGATCTTCGGGGCCCTTAGACACCACGGGACGAACACGAGTGTGGGAACGGTGCGCGTTGAACAGACCTTGAGTATCCTGATGTGATGCCTGCTGTCTAAAGCACCTCTCTCCTCCTGTCACCGACTGTAGGCGGTATATGCCCCGATGTCGGACTGGCGAACCTCGCGCTGCGGCCGGCCAGCCGACTTCACCTTAGACGTACCTCCACTGTATGGATTATGACTGTAATGCTAGTTGATATCCGTACTCAAGCGCGCGGCCTCGACCACGCGGAAATGTGAATTTTCTGATCGAAATGATTGGCCATTGGTACATTTTCCCCAAACCTTCCATTATGGTGATGGCCGTTACCCATCCTTGCGTGCTGTTACATGTGAGGCTCGACGGCAAGCCATTTCACAGTCTCTATTCTGCCTTGGCGACTCAGATAGACATGGCCTCTTCTTCGTGGCGCAGCTTGCACCACCCGAGAGCCCGCCCCCCTTACAGAGCCATTTAGGCAGCATGTTAGAACTAAGAAGAAATCTTAAGATTAGCAGTCAGGCAGGCAGTCAGCCGGGTTGACCTACTTGCCCGCATGGGAAGAACACAGGATATGTATAAGTACTTAGGCGCCGGGGTTGGTCCGAGTGGACTGGGACGGCTGGGTGCGAGTTGAGTTGTGAGCATACAGAACACGTTCAATCGTATTGTGCGCGCCCGAGCTAGCTGGCCGAAATTTACCCTTTGCTCACCTGTATAGCCCGACACTCAACACTCACAACGTGCCTGAAGACCGTGGCTCGCCAGTGAGGACCTAACCGTCGATACACACTATATTGTAAGGTGCACCGCCTGTGACAGCCGTAGCTTGCGTGTAGCCGGTGCAACACTGCTTGCTGACCGTCTGATATAAGCTGACGCAACCACTTACTTGGCTGCGGCGCAATATACATGGTATAGAACAATACGAGATTCAGGCACGACAACCTTGAATCGTGCTCGGACTTTCTGTAGGCTTTGTTGTCAGCGCTGCGCTCTAAATGCCAGATGGTTCCCAAGCTTCTCTCTTTGCAACCTGATGCGCGGTTCCTCAACGAACACTTGCTTCGAGACTAGTTGTGAGCGTGGCAAGCGAGACACCAAATATCCTCCGAATTGTTGTTGGACTGAGTCGTCGAACCCAAAAACTAGATGACCGGACCAGTAGGGAGAGCACGAGCAGATGGTAGTGGCCGAAAACAGTCGCATCGAAGACCACAATGGGCCGAGATAAAACTCACCATCAGGCTTGTCATCACCGCTGCTTCGGTGGTGGCCGCGATCATGTCACTGGTTTGGATTGATGCTCCGCGAGTGGAAGGCGGCTGGGTCCTCATCTCGCCGCTGTACGCGCTGCCATATGTACGTTGCAGTTCCAAGACTTATAACTTGAATATCACGTATCCGGGTCGCGAATCGAGACGCGAAACCGATTCTATCCGCTGATAAAAAGAGGGAGGGGGGGAGAGGGAAAGAGAACGATATATAACTGACTCACTTCAAGGGTATTGTGAGCCATCTCTGGGAAGTTGTCGAGATCTTCTTCCTTCGTGCCAAGTCCAAGGGCATCCCGCCAATTGCCCACCCAGTTTGCGAACTGCTCCTATGTTTAGGTGGCCTGTCGCTTGCTTTAGTCTGGGTGATAGACACAGCCCAGTACCAGGGGGACTATGACTTTGAGATTGGTGGATTGTCTGTGGAGCAGGACGTCCCAATTAACAACTGGGCGGACGTAAACTACTTCTGGGGTGCGGTGGTGTTGCTGATAGCGTACGTATTTATCGCCTTGCGCGCACTTTCTGACCATCCCCTCCCCTCCTTCTGTCTGCCCAGGTGTAAAGGCACAAACACTGACGGAACACGCTCGGCAGGATATGCCAGTTTGTTCTCTTCGTCCTCTGCTGCATCAAAATCGACAGGGGAAAGAAGAACCTGGAGAAAAGGATCGACAACATCATGGAGATCATGGAGGAACGTGGGCAAATTCCCGAGGACGTCCTTGCGTCTCTCACACAGACGGAACAGGATAGAACCAAGCCTACCTGGCCCGTCGAGATGCCGGCAATGAACACGGGCCCCGTTGAGATGTGCGTCGAGGAGCGTCCGTTGGAAATGGGTTGGGGACCTGGGAACCAGGGGGATGCCTGTCCCTGATGAGGATATTAACAGAAACCAGATGTATGTGTATCGGAGATGAAGTCAAAAGGGATTGAAAGAGTGAGTGGGTTAACTTACGGCTGAGATTCTCAGCGATAGAGAAACAGAGTGGATAGATGGCCTGGATACGGAGTTGAATGCCGGCCGAGATCTTGTTGATGCAAATGAGTAGGTAAAAATTATTGTTGTTGAATTTGAGGCAGACTATCGCTTTAAGTTGACCTTGTTTTGAGAGAATAGGAAACCATTGCCATGAAACATATCATCATTCTCATCGAGGAACCAAGTTCTTGGTTATCTCGGAATCCAAACACCGGGCCCGTCAAGCCAGAAGACCCATGCCTATTTCCTAAGCCAAAATCGTCTCACCGGGACCTGGGATTTTGACCACTGCACCAGTGAGAACCTCATCACACGCCTACAACGTGACGCAGGCATGACCCGCCACACATGTTGCTCATCAGCCAGGACTGCCGTGGTGACCACGTCCATCCTCAAGCGGGTCCCCATAGAGCGGCTCCTGAGCAATACCAGGCACCTTGATCGCGGCAAACGTGTCCGGCCCAGCACCCATCAGCGGCACATGGTCACCCCCCTTGGCGCCGACCTCGGAGACCTCGGGGCGCGGGGCCCTCTTGGCCTCGCCGGCCGCGAGCATCGCGGCCCTGGCCTCGGCGGCCCTCCTCAGGGCCTTGCGCGACCTGTGGTCCCGGCAGCACATGAGGGAGATGGCCGTGGCGGCGACGGTGACGGCGAGGCCCAGCACGCCGACGACGACGAAGCCCGAGGGCTGCATGCCGCCCCGGACCGCGCAGCTCACCGAGCCCGTGTCGTCGGCGAAGGAGCACCTCATGCCGGCCACGCAGGTCGGGACGACGACCGTGGTCGGGGAGCAGGTCGTTGTCTTGTCGTTGATGTAGGAGCACGCCTGGGTGACTTGCGCGGTGGGGGTCATGCACTACGGGAACGGAGAGTCAGCATCCGTCTGAAAAAAGAGGGAGGCGGAGCCGCGAGACACGACCCAGGGTTGCATTATAGCCTTTGTTGCCTGCTCCCGGGCCTAAATCGACACGGGACCTTATGATCAAGTGAGGGGAGATGATTGGATCTCGGGTAGTACATACGGTGATGGTGGAGTAACTTGTCCCTGTGACGTGCGCGACCATGACCCAGGTGTTTGGGGAGGTCATGGCTGCGAGTGAACTACTGGTGGTGGTGGAGGTTGAGAGGGTTGTCTTGGCATCATCTGCATTACTGTCGTCGTTGGTGTCCGCGTGGTTGGTGGTATGCGAGTTGGTAGTAGTACCTGATTTGCTAGTAGTGTCTGAATCGCTGGTGTTGTCTGTGTCCGTTGTATCGTCGGTGTTCGTGGTGTCGTCTGTATTCGTAGTGTCGTCTGTGTCCGTTTTGTCGTCTGTCACGGTGCTACCTTTCAAGTTGCCGGTATTTTTTGATTTGGTGGTATCCTTCGATTTGGATTTATCTTTCGATTTGGATTTATCCTTCGATTTGGATTTACTTTTTGACTTGGTGGAGCGGACTTCCACGACCTCTTCACGCGCCCTCCAACGGCTTCGCCCGTGGAGCACCCGCCGTGGGTCGACAACATTGTCATCGCCATTGCCAAAGGTGACAGCGTCCGAGACTTCGTCGGCTTCAGCCCCCCAGCTCGCTGATAACACAGGTTGTGCCAGAAACAAGGCCACCACTGCCGTTGTGAACCTCCTCTGTACCCGCATTGTTGCGTTCGGGCTGAGATCTTGCTCTCCAGTGTGTTTGTATGTGTTGGGATGAAGACCACAGAGAGGGAAAAGAAGAAGAACATGCCCAAAGGTATAATCCCCAGGACTTCGAGGAGAGATGCAGAGATCATATAGTTTGTCTAGATGGCACCCAGTACCCAGCCAGCCTGAAAACCCCGTCGAGAGCCCACTTGGACTGGACGTCCAACTCAACATTGAAAAAACGAATTTCAGTTCAGCTAATGGCTGGGAATCCGCCGCAGTAAGCAGCATCCATCGCGAAGTCGGAAGATCCAAGCACCAACACGCATAATCAACGCTGCAAGCCCAGATCCAACAAGCTCAATTTGATCCTATCAGGGTTCAAGGCCACTCTTATCATGACTGCCTGAGGGCTTGCTGGCAGCAGAAGAGGGTATTGGGACAATGCGGCGTCGTCTGGGCCTTGGACCTCCATTGCTGCGCCGCACGCAGCTGGCAGCTTTTTAGGTTTGGCAGGTTGGTTGCAGGTGGTTGGTTGGTTGGCTGGTTGGCTGGTTGGCTGGTTGGCTGATTGGTAAGTGCGGCCGCACAGTGGCTCAGCTGGAGCGGTGGTGAGGTGGTGAGAGGAGTGTAGTGGAGAGAGGCTGAAGGAAGGAATATTGAAGCTTCTTGTTTAACCATCAATCCATGATTTAGTATGCGGACAGGGCGGCTCAGCAGTGGATCCACGGGCCATCAGGATGGAGACTATGGTGACATGTTCCGCCGTGTTGGGACGGGCTGTCTCATTACTGGGCCTGCATATGTATAAGTTTGACTTTTTATTGGATCTGGTTGTGATCTGCAAGGTCTCGCCTCATTTGGCGATTAGTTGCACTGGCCTGTCTTCAACCTGCTCGTCAGCAAAAGGAGAACGAGCGATCGATACACATATTGCAACTAGCTAGCCTGCTATTTCTTGCGGAATATACCCCCCTTTGCGAGGATTCCTCAGAGCTTGTCTCACCCCGGCGAAGCACTCGATCAGAACGTGATGACAATCTTCTTCGCAGACACACCTTTCATAAGGGTGCTCATGGCCCCCTGGATAGCCTCCAGACCCTTCCCGGCAATTTCAGTCTCAGGAGCAATGGTATAAGTACCGTCTGCGAAAGCCTTGGGCAAGAAGCCATGAAAGATTGCAGATGCAAGCTCCACGTCTTCCCGCAGCTCCTGCACAAACTTGGCCTCGACCCCCTCGGGGACGGGGAAACTCGGGACCATCGTCAGAGGCAGGACTTTCTTCCCCCCGGTGCTCAGAACCACGGCGGCGCATGCCTCGACGATGCCCGGGTAGCTGGCCGGAACCACACCGCCGTTGGCAACGGCGCCGGCCGTGGTCTTGCCCTTGAAGGCGGCCACCAGCTCGTCCTCGACCGTCGCGCTGTTGTAGTCAAACACCTGGCTGGCGCCCAGCCTCTTGCAGTAGTCGAAGTTGTGCGGTGAAGCGGTGGTGATAACCTCGTAGCCCGCCGCAACGGCAAGTTGGATGGCGTTGCTCCCGACGCTGGTCGAACCTCCCCAGATCAGAACTGTCTGCCCCTTCGGCGTTGGGCTTGTCGACGGCAAATCCAAGGCCAAGTAATCCCTGTGGAACAATGCCTCTGTGGCGACAGAGACGCCCATCGGGAGGACAGCGGCGGCCTCGTACCCCACGGAATCCGGGATAGCAAAGGCTATGTGCTCGGAGAGAACGGTATACTCCTGGAAGCCGCCTGCACTAGTGAGTCCGGCTACTCTGTCGCCGATCTTGAATTTAGTCACGCCAGAGCCAGTGGCTTCCACCTGGCCGGCGACGTCGTAGCCAAGGATCGCGGGGTATTTGAGCCAACTGAAGACATCCGGGCCCAACAACTGCTGCGCGTAGTCGGTAGGGTTGATCGCGACGGCGCGGGTTTTGATCACGATCTCGTCCTGTTTGGGTTCTGGATATGGAGCCTCCTTGACCTCGAGTGGTGCCCCAGTGGCAGTCAGGTGTGCGGCGGTATTGGAAGGCATTATTACCGGTATGCTGGTACCTAGTTAAGGTGCTGTGCTTGGACTGGGATTGTATGAAGCTTTCGGACCTGGAATATTACTTGACCGATATCATCTGTAAAAGTATACAACCCCTCCCTGCGAATGAATTTCATTTATGCAAGTGAGAGGCGCATCTATAGACGGAGTTAGACGGAGATACACGGTGAAATGTATACCGGAGTTAGGAAAGAAATAATTCCGCTCTAACGTTGGTTAGATCCTACGGCTAGGATATTCACAAGGAAGGCGTCTCCCAGAGTTAGAAGATAGTAGGCCTACCGGTAGTCTTTTCAAGAGAGAACTTGAGGATAATGGCATCATTACTCTACTAGGAAAGAGACGGGGAGAAATATGCAGAGGAATAGCACAATATAGTAACTGGAACGACAACAGCGCACTTGAAGGTTTTCTGGATGATACTGGAATCTTACAAAGGAACTCGAGATTGAAGTAAAATGTGCATTTTCGAATTATCATCGTCCGTTCCTGGTACGGACGCCTAATTTGGAGACAAACGCATGCGATTTGTGATTGGGTCTCCAAATGTAATACGTAGAAAATTTGATGTAAACCCTTGGTGCCAGGCAAACAAGAGCGATACAGGAAAAAAAAGGGACAAACGAAAACGCTGCCTCGATCCTCAAAGAAAGTCCTTTGGTGGTTCGATGTCGACCCAAAGCTGTCTGAAGCTACCAGGAGATGCGAGATAAATTTCCTTATGAACTTCGAGCAAGAAGCGTTGTCAGTACTTGAACAGTTGCAGACAAGACGTATCTCGGAGGGTTGGAAGGATAGTAGAGGTCAAAGCTCTTTTCTTGTTCAGGAGCCACTGACCAGATGCCTCCTACTGGGGCGCAAAGTACCCTAGGGTAGGTTCAGTGACTCGATCATCTCCTCAAGGGACTTGCAGGTATCAATGGTGGGCTATTGTAGTTCGACAGTGAGTCGGTCTCGTCCAAGCCAGGCCTCGAGAATGCATCGATTTTAGAAACGGCCGACGATCGCGCCTAGATTAAGAATCAGGAAGGCCTGGTCGAACAGATACAGGCATGTCGCTTGTCGAGTGCTTGAACATCCTTCTGGACTCTTAGAAGCTCTAGTTAGCCTCGGCGGCCATGTTCAAGTTGTCGTGCAACGAAAAGATTCGCTTTCTTGTCTTGACTGTGCGACTCCACGTGTCGAAGGTCACCTGGGCAGCGTCCAGCTTCCCAGTACATGTAGCGAGGTTTTCAATCCTGTGTCCGGTAGAGAGGAAGTGCATCCCTACTGGGCACTTCGCCACTATCGCCGTCGGGGCCATCGTTGGCATGCATCTTTCTCGCCCGGGAGAATGCTCGGGTCAGACCGAAGTATGTTGTTTATTGCAACCACGGGTTGCGTGGAGTCATTCTGCGAGGGGGAAATTATGCTGCAGGACCTTCTTCAAGCGTACCAAGCTTGAGTGGATGACCGTTTGCCGAAGGAAGCTTGTTGGTCACTTTCAGGTTTGTAGGTCAATGTAACCACCAGGTTACGGTCTTTGGGTGACTGCAAGGATTGGGAGGAGAGGTAGAGAAGCAGGATCGATTAGCAAGGAGAGCTATCGGGCTTGTGAGGTCGAGGGTATCAGAAGCGATTCGGGCAAGGGCCAGTCTGCATTTCAATACTGGAAGGGAATTTCAGGAAGGGTCTCCAAGCTCCGTTAGCTGAGTGAAGGGTATGGCATTGGTTCTTTGTGCTACGGCGGAAATACCTCTTGAATGATGCTGGCGACAAGTCAAGGACACAGTCCGATCGGGTCGAGTAACGCTTTAGTAAACCGTGGATTCTTGGATCAAGCTGGGCCGCAGGGACGGGTCTCGTCGTATAAGGGTTGAGAAGGAGGATATGTTATGCGTATAATTATGCACTTCATTTGCTCACAGAAGCCAGTATCTATCTCTGGCTCTCCTCAAAACATCCAATCATTTATGGATACGCACACTCGAGCTGGTGGATCAGTAGCTATTCTTCACTACCGGGTGGAAGTGTTGGCTGTCAAACGGTTCGCTCAGCGTAATCATCACACATGCAGCTCCCAAACCCAGAGATCAGTCCACGTAACCGTAATATCCCATGGACATTGCAAAGATGGAAGGTAATTGTAGAAAGTGGACTTTAGGATAAAGCTGAAGCACGGTTACGTGGCGATAAATGATACAATGTAATAATCACCATGTTTCAATGCTCAAGTGCACTCTTATATCCTCAGAAATTGATCCCAGGAAGCATTATGAAATTCCCGAAACCATACAATTAGCAAAGAAGCAATGCTACTTTCTTGGTCATACTGTTGATTGTCAGTATATTAGGTAGCTTTAATGGACATACAAGTGTCAGCCCCTTGAAGGAGCTTGAATAAATAAGCTGTAGACACACAGAGAACATTGAACTCTAATCATGGTTTTGTCTGCTCCAGTATTTCAATTGATAGCACATAGACGCGAAGGTCTCGGACGCGAAGACCACGGAGTCGAATAGGACCGGGGATGTAGCGTAGGGGATCATATATCTGTGAAGGTACAAATAAAGTAGAGACAAAATTTGAGGCATCACAATGCTGAAACAAGTCCTCTATCCACACACATACACACAGAGATACACCCACTGACATTGGTCACAGCAATTGAACTTGTGATTGAGCATACCTTTTGTTACTGGTTCTGTGCGCTTCCGGACCATTCTTGGTTTGGCCAAATATCGTGGACACGATCTTATCTCACACGTTGCTCCCGCCGGAACAATAGCCCAGTTCTTGCAAAACGGTCACACTGACCTTCTTCCTTCCTACCAGGACGGCTCTATCTCATTGCCCAAACCTTTTTCGCCCGCCTCTTACAAAACTTTAGCATCGTGACCTACACTCCAGGGTAACCCGACCTCAAGTTCTCAGTCTTCATCTACTCTTGCGAGACGTAGGCAATCCAATCGAAAGCAATCCAATCGTTTGTTGCAATACGTCACCGATTATCATCAACTTGCTCTCGCACCAGCGTAAGTTTCTATCTATTGGACTGCACACTTCTTCTGTGTTAATGGAGCACCACCACATCCTGACTGAATCTACTGCAGAAGATGAACTCTCCTCAGGCTTCAGTCAACGACATCACCATGTCTTCTGCGCACGACGCCCAGGCCGTGCCCTTGTCGGACGGCGATCCAGGAGGTAACACGTCCGTACAGCTCACAGCCTTCACACTCTTCTCAGACTTGCCGAAGGAGATTCAGGATATGGTCTGGGACGAAGCCGTGAAGGCGCAGGGTCAGCAGAGCATCTACTTCTTCCAGATCTACAGCTGCAAGAACCGTCAAGGTCGGGAGGTGTCCAAGCGAGTTCGACTGGACAAGCACTCCACCGCGGCCTACTTGGCTCGCATCATGCCCACCTGCAAGGCCTCTAAGGCGGCCGTTGAGCGCAACTTCAGACTCGCCGTCGCCAATGGTGAGCAGTTCCAGCCCGTCACTGTCAGCGTCCAGTTCGGTGAGACCCAGGTCCAGGTCAACGTCAGAGACATCGTCTCTTTCGGCACTCTGCGCGATGGTTCGGCCCTCGCCAATGGAAACCTGCTCACCGACCGTCGTTGCGTGGCCCACCCAGGCTCATTCTTCCAGCCTGTCTACCGCGCCACGTTCCGTGTTCCTGCTCAGTGGAGCTGGATCCGTCGCGTCGCCCTGTCTTTGACCCTGAGCAACCGCCCCGTTGAGCTTCACGCGCTGACTGGCCTCTCCCGTTGCGATTGCACTAACTGCCCCTACTGCATCAATTGGAACCTCACTGGCCTCCGCAACCTCGAGGAGGTCATCTACATCAAGGAGGGACTGCCCAAGCCGCCCGTGGAGAACCCTTACCGTCTGCTTACGAAGATATCATCCGACATCTTCAACGGCCCATTCTACGACTGGACTGACTTGATGCCTCGCTGCGAGGACTTCAACCCCCAGATCCCTGACGGCGAAGAGGAGGATGAGAACGAGATGGAGCGTGAGACGGGTAAGTCTTTGGCGGCTTCACAAAAACCCCCTAGTAGGGAAAACGGACAACTAACACCCAAGGGATGACAGACGACACTCTGGAGGTCATCAACGGATCCGACCGCGAGTACTACCAGGTCCGCCTCTCCTTCATCGGCAAGACCGGTGCTGCACACCATGCCATCCGCCACTTTGCCCGCGCATTCCACAACGTCGACGAGCAGCGCGTCGTGATCTACAGGGAGGCGCCGCGTGCCCACGATGTTCATTTCAAGCTGATGTCGTACAAGAACCTAGAGTGATCGAACGCCCCGTTTCCGGTCTGCTCTGGACGGTACAGCGCTCTTGGGGCTGCCATCGGTTGGCTTTGATGTGATTGCTGAAGGCTGAGTCTGCCTGGCGAGGTGCTTATGATATCTGCGCTGCATCAATGATGCTGCTTGGATGAGCCGACGCGAGACTTGGACAGTCCGATGAACAACTTGCTCTATCTATGCTTCTTTTCCAGTTTGTTTGTGCAGACGTCGAGGTCATATGAATGATGGATCTCAATGGCGTCCAAGGAGGCCATGGACGATGGCAGAATGATCCCGACTTATTACAACCAGGTGTGGTGGCGGTTGATAAGCACTTTGACAAATGCGGGCAAAACGGCAAATGATGATTACCACTCGGGGAGTCTAGATTTTCTTTTGGACGGACGATAACTTTGATGAAACTGCCCGCCACCGGTAGCTAAAAATGAAATTAAATGATTCTCAATGCACCGCGAATGCAGTCTAAATTTTGAGACTTTGATGACACACGCCGAGGCCAGATCATTCTCCAGATGTCCGCTATGAATCCTCGACATTCCACCTATTGGTGTCTTTGAACTTGGCTACTGTAGACACTGCTCGAAACTCTGTTGGAGCTTCCAAGGGTTTCGCCGCAGTCTCTGCCCCAAGTACCCAAAGAAACCTCGGGACCAGCAGTCTTAATCGGCGCAGTATACTACATATGTATCTATGTCCAAGCAGATGTACCATGTTGCTCGATGGTCGTTGCGGTCTGGCCAATACCAGTTGACAGACGCCGTCTCGTTGATGCAGGGCCGGAGAGACATCATGCTCAACAATGTGCCTACCGTTCAAACGGCCACCGAGGTCGTGACTCTAGGCTCAATTACTCTGGGAAGATAGCTCTCCCCGCCGCTTTGGCAGATGCTAATGCCCCGTGTAGTCCGTACTGACTCTGTACCCCCTCGATACGATGTGTGCTGTTGAGGTTCTTGACGAGTGTGGCTTGGTAAACGGTAGCTGTTCCCTGGCGGGAAGAAATGGTGCTGATGGCTAAGAAGTATTCCCAAATCTGTGCCGTGGATCAATGGTCAGCAAGAAATCAAACACGTCGCTCCTATTAGCATGGGGGTGACATACTCTGAACCAACGAACGCCATACTTGGCCACAACTTTCTCTTTGTTGTTCATCCAGTTACGGTACCACCGCCATAGAGTTGCCGAATAATGGACACCACAAGTATCAACGCTGCAGACTAGTCAGCTCTGAAAATTGAATGGGAGGATGCCAAGATGTAGGATATTGATAGTAGAGAACTTACCTCTTGACTTCAAACCCAGCGGACTCCACAAAGTCGACGTAGTTGTTGAGAGGAGTTGACGCATCGGCTCCAGGGAAAATATACTTGTTCATAAATAGTCCCCAATTGAGGTCCTCGTACTGCCACGACTTCCTCAGCCCCGCCATTTGCCAGTACAAGACGCCGTCGTCCTCGAGCAAATCGTTGCATTGGCGGAAAAACTTGGTGATCTTCATGATACCAACGTGTTCTGCCATCTCGACGCATGTGATCTTGTCGTATTTTGTCCCCTGCGGAAGGTCGCGATAGTCCATGCACAGAATTCGACTCTGCTCTTCCGGAATGCCCGCCTCGCGCAACCACCTATTTCCCCAAGCTGTCTGGTTCTTGCCAAGGGTTATACCCGTCACCTTCGCCCCGTAGTTGACGGAGGCAAACTTCGCCAGAGTTCCCCAGCCGCAGCCGATATCGAGCACCGTGTCACCAGGCTTCAGGCCAATCTTCTCGCAGATGATAGCCATCTTGTTATCTTGCAACTCTTCCAGGGTTTCCTCCTTGTTCGGGTCCGAGATGATGCCAGAGGTATACACCATCCTCGGGCCCAGAAACCAGGCGTAAAAGTCGTCGCCACGATCGTAGTGATCCCGAACCTGCTCCTCGTCCTGTGAGCGGCTGTGTAACACCACATCAGGGGCGAACTGGAACAAGATATGCCGGAACAGCTCCCACGTAAACCCCCACGAAGCCCAGTCGTGTCTGTACTCGAGCACATCCAGCGCGTCCCCGTTGAAGTCCACCTCGCCCTCAAAGTACTTGCGAGTAAACGTCTCGATGGGGATTTTGCGATGGCCCCAGTAGCTAGCTCGGTCGAGGGGATTCTTGAACGTCAGGTAGTGTTCGATGGGCCGGCCGGGGAATTTGGCCTTCTCGTTGATCCGCGGAGAGATCCGGGAGGCAATGGACCAGAAAACGAGGAGAATGGGAACTGTCGTCAAGAAGGCGAGCAGAAGGGTCGTCTTCAGGCCGCCGCCGATCTTCCATGACAGGTACGCCGGCACGGCAAGGAGCAGGGTGGATAGCAGGCCGTTGCTGAAGTTCTCATTGCCAGGGCCATCTGCCGGCAGGGGGGCATTCTTGATGGCCGGGTACTGTGGTATAGATAGTTAGCAGAGCCCATTGGATAGTTGTCGAACATATCCAGGAGGGTATACTTACCGATGTGGTCCTCACGCCACAGTCCTTGTCCGTCTGGAAAGTCGGCGTCGGAGCCGGGGGAGTTGGCTTGAAAAGGGATTCCTTCTCGTTGCTACCGTTCGTCGCCATGATCACTTCCAAGTGTAAGTTTGGCGTTAGCGACGGGAAATGATTGCCCGGGAAACGAAGGCGCTGGCTTAGCTGCCATTTATAGCAGGACTCTTGGCTGATAGGAAGGATGCCCGTTGGTACTTAGGCTGCAGAAAGGTTAAGCCAAATCCTGACTGCCACTTTACGCTTTCTGGCGTTGCTTATGGCGGAAGGATGCCCAACCTGGAGCTCTGGCGTTGGGGGATGCCAAGTTTGGAATGGTGGATCTGCAGATGCCGTGTGATGTGATATGTGTGATATATGTATGGACGGCTATGTGCCGGTTGGTTTGATCCAAGTCCCCCGGGGCCGGTTTCCTCCACTCACACCTCATGTCACATGTGACAGCTGAGCTGAACACCGTAAAGTAGAGCCGAGGAAGTTGCACCGTTCTATCATTGAGTATTCAAGCTGTGAAGGCGGGCAGCTTCAACCAGGATATACCTGAATGATGTACTATTAGGCCCTATACCGGTACGTTGTACGTAGATACGCTGGTCCAGAGGTCATGCCCACCATGCCGCGACATCGTGATGCTAGGCCAGGGAACGACAAGGGTCTCGAAGGCGTATCCGTTCCAGCCTCTTCTGGGCTCTCGATGAGTTATATGTAGTGGTATATTGGCACGTTTTCGAAAGGCTTCCTCCTGGTCGACCGCTGCATATGTGGGGTGACAACCCCAGGGGAACCTTGGAAGTCGAGACTGAGCGATTTGGGAGAGGTGGACCAAAACGCAGAATGGCTACGAAGTTCAGGTTACATGTTTATCATTCCTACCAACAAGGTGATGCCCTATATGAGTCTGAAATACATCTGTCTTCCTTCCTGAAGGAGAAGTTAAGGGGGCAGCTCGAGATATACTTACTTGTATTGTACTAAGGGAGTATTGGCCACGGCGTTCAAGTACTAGACGTTAGGAGGGTTGGGGTTGCAGAGTAGTCACATGTAAGGGGTTTGAAGGCGGGTGGCGCAGTACTAGTAATGGATGGCAGGAGCCGAGTTGCTGTCAGTCAGTCACTTGCCAACAGTGAATTGCATACTGACTGCATTGCATACGTCATGGGCTCGCAAGCAATATTCCCATAAGCCACGACCGGTGGGCGTGGACGATGCTCATAGCTTTCAGTTTCTCCAACAATTCTCAGTTCATTCAACTTCACATTCACAAACAAGTAATACCCATATCGAACCTATAGAAATCAAAACCAACTATTCACATACCCACAGACCAGCAACCACGACCAACGAATATTGCCCAAGATGCCTCTCGTTGTTCCCGGAGTTACTACCCAGTCAGGCGACAAGACAGAGGAGTGGATGAACAAGTTGGTCGGCAAGAAGTTGTCCGAGCAGGATGCTTCCAACGAGATAGTAAGTCAACACTGGCAACCGTTGCAACGAAGCTCAGAGACCAGCAATAAACTGAACGTGCCCTCCGTGTTAGTCCTTTGCGAAGCGGGAGCTTCCCGAGTCCCACCGAGTCATCCAGCCTGGCCAGATGGTCACCAAGGACTTCAACCCCGACCGGCTAAACATCCACGTCCAAGATGATGGCACAGTCTCGCATGTCACCCACGGTTGAGCTGGAAAGTGGTCATTCTGGAATGAAGTCGGCGTTGACGGCCTTCATCACTCTTGGATAGGGGAGGAAGGCTGATACCCCCACGAATCACGGACTGTGTCTGCTCTTGACCAAGACTGCCTGTCCAAAACTGCCTTGACCTGAATACCTAGTTGTTTTTAATGAGAATGATACCAACTTCCCAGTCTTGAAACTGTATATACATACGCAGTAACTCTATGTTGACATGTTTCCCGGTCCGAGACACGTCTCCCCTGAATCCCCGGCCGACGATCACTATACCACTGACGACACTGGTGTGGCGGTGCTGCCCGCCAAAACTTGTCATGCGCCACATTCATTTACAGCGACCCCGCGATCGCATGGTCGACTGGTATCGCATCGCGGGGCACCTTCAAAGCAACGACGACCCAAACAACCTCCATACACTACACTAGAAACACATCATTCTTCACGTAATACTGGTACTGGACTCCCAGTGCCTCCGAGAAATCAGCCAAGATGTTCAAGAAAGAGTAAGTGCCACATCGCACCCGCGAATTATCACAGATAAATCCCCTATTACCGTTTGCCTCTCGTCGCTCGGATCAGCAACAGACCGACTCACAGCTCTCACTATGCCTTCACGCAACGCACCGTACCAAAAGCTAAACAACTCACCAGTATGACCTCGGCTCCCAAGCAAAAACTCAAGTCCTCGGTCCAGCGCAACCTGCGCCAGTCTCTCCTGACGACATACCCCCTCCTCAACCCCTACATCGAAGAGGTGCTGCCCAAGAAGGGCTCCCTGGAGCAGATGAAGCTGCCCGACCGCGCATCCGTATACGTCATCGACGGCGAGCCAATATTCTTCCAGAACGACAACGGCGCGACCCTCATGCCGCACCTGAAGCTCGTGCACCGCTTCCCCAAGGCCTTCCCCACCATCCGCATAGACCGCGGCGCGATCCGGTTCGTCCTCAGCGGCGCGACGCTCATGGCCCCCGGCCTGACGAGTAAAGGCGGCCGGCTACCGGACCCCAAGGAGGGGGACGAGGGCGTCGACGACGAGGGCCACTGGAGCAGGGAGCTGGAGAAGGAGGAGCCCGTGGTGATAATGGCCGAGGGCAAAGAGCACGCCTGTGCCGTCGGGCTGTTGGTGGCCGGGACGAAGGAGGTCAAGGACAAGGGCAAGGGCCCTGTGGTGGAGGATGCGCATTTCCTTGGGGATGGTCTGTGGAAGTTGAACGTCGACTGAGGTGGATACTGCGCTGTCCTCGCTCCTACCCAGGGTGTGATGACCGGTATGTCTGGATTGAAGTTGAGGGACGATAGAAGGCCCATGGGAACACAATGGAAGACCTGAGGCTAGGGGCTTAATCCTTACCGGAATTATCAAATCAGACATGGGCACCCAGCTGATGGCCGTGCTCTGCATTCGGAAGTCGTTTGCACCATGTAACCTCACGCTTAAACTTACCGCTGGTCCGACCAGGCAGTAATCGGATCGCCTGGTATAGGTCCTCTATAGCTCATGGGTTGTTGGTTGCTTAGTTGGCTTGGAAAAGGAGACTGCTGAGCAATCAACCAATTCCATGCCTCCGTCTCTCGGGGGTAGAAAACTTGCAAATATATTCAAAGTATTATTCCAGATGCAACAGCTGAGACAGGGAGTTCGGTCCGCGTAGCACCCCTCTGATTCATGCATCGATATCACTGCGCCATGGTTCTGTCAAACCGCAGGCTCGCATTCTCCGGGGACTGCCCCGAAAACAGGGATTGGTGGTGTTGAAGGTCACATACCACAGCATCACGACTCAACTCGGGAAGTCAATGCACTCCATCGCCTCGACTGCTCCTCCCGCATCTGCAATCTATAACGGCCTCAGGTAGAAAGACGGAGGAAAGCATCGCTCCAACGCCTTTGTACCCGCATACGACCCTATCACTTGACAGTTTCTCTAGGCTGACTTCCATAGGTGAATATGTTGGCCCATCCAAGTCAAATGATCCAATATACTTCTCGTTTTTTCTGTACAAGCCCCATACGTGGTCATATTTGGCACAAAGGAATGGTGCTGTTTCCAGGCCTATACGAAAGAAAGAAGTTTTCCAACATGCCCAAAGCCACTGAAGAAAGAAGCATCTGAAGATATTTGGAGCCACAGAAAGTGAAGGAAAGCTAAGCCCGATTTCCAAGAATGACTGCCATTGTAGAGGAATGGGTGTCCTACGAGAGGATGTCTGGTATTATAGTTGTAGTGAGGGCTACCTCAAGCGCGAACATGTCGAGCACATACAAGGAAAGCTCATGAGAACATCTCGAAACATTGACAGAGAACCAACCCACAAGCGAACATCTCGAGACATATAGAAGAAACATGACCAGGCCAACATGTGCTCGAATCTAGGAAGAAGGGATTTCTGTGAAGCTTTCGGCTTGAGTACATAGAAAAAAGAGCCACATGTGGATATTTTCAGGACTACTGGACAAAATGGAAATCAATGCAAACATCACATGCAAAGAGAGAAAGACGCCAATGAAGCTCTCCAAGTGTGCACTCAAGGAACCCAGAGGCACAGCCTGGGTGAAGATGTCCAAACATACCTGGGTGATCGGTACAAAAGGAATGCCATGGGAACATCTCGAAATACATACCAGAAAAGCGAGCACAGCGAAGGCGAAAGTCTCGACATAAATGATTTACCCGGAGAGAGGTACACCCGAAGAAAAGGTATACCCGAAAAAAGATACACGTGAAAATCCCCAACCTTGCAAAAAGGAAAGGAAGAAAGGACCAAGGGAGCAAAGAAGTCACGTCAAGGTTTCGAGTTGCCATTGATTTGCCTGGAGAAAGGAAGCACGCAAACAGAGGACACAAAGCAAACACAGTTTTGGGACGCAAGGTTTCAATATTGCAGCACAGTAGTTGTATTTTTCTACCTGCCAAGGGCCGTTACCATGGCCACGTAAACTAGCGTTGCGAAACTGCCGATACTAGAAGTATCATTGACCGCGGGATTTGTACCACTTCTCCGCCAAACAAAACGAGGCCGATGAGACCGAGCCTGTAGATGGGAAAATTCCCTCAATAGAAAAAAACCGAACCAAATGAATTAAACCAAATTCCGTAAACTTTCCGCAGTCCATGACATCGCAAAGGGCTGTGCGCAGCAGGCGAGAGTATGCTCAGCCTTGTCGGTAAGCGTAAGCCGTGGAGCAGCGCAAGACGCGTCGAGAGCCGTCAGAATTGTCGAAAGCCGTCAGAATTGTCGAAAGCCGTCAGAATTGTCGAAAGCCGTCAGAATTGTCGAAAGCCGTCAGAATTGTCGAGAGTCTGAAGAAGAACAAGTCGCAAGGTGAAACAAAGCACTGAAAAAGCAGAATAACCTTTTGGGGAGAGCTGGTAAGGCTCCCGCGGTGGTGAACGCAACGCAAGTTTCGAATGGCAGCCCGTTGCAATCAGCGACAACCGAGAGCAGCTGCAGTGAAGCCCAGCTTAGACAGCCAGGAGGGCAGCGCAGATCTCGCGGACGAGGTCGGAGTGGAGCTGAGGCAGCATGTCGTGCATCAGGGCGCGGGGGCAGTAGTTGAGCAGGAACTGGGTGATGCGGTGCTGCTGGACGGGGCGGTTGTCATCCGGGAGATACTCGGATCGGACCCAACAGTCGTTGAAGTCCAGGAGTGTCTCCTGGTGAACAACCTCGAGTCCGAGAGCATCAGGGCGCTCGACGACCTCACGCTGGTATCTGGTGGCCCAGTCGGTCTGGCCATGCATGTACTGGTCCATGGCGAGCGCGGCCCAGGCCTTGACCATGGGCATCATGAAGCGGTCGGCCAGGATGTAGACCTCGATGTAGATCATCATGGTGTTGTAGACGGGGCCGAGGTTGGGCTTGTTGTTGGGACCGCCAGACATGATGAGGCGAAACAGACGGTCGAAGTCCTTGTAGTTGATATCATCGAAATCAACCAGGCCCTCTCTCGACTCTCTCATCTGAACGCGGTACAAGGCGCCGAAGTATCCGCCGAAGTCGATGAGTGCCTTCTTGGGGTAGTTGCGCTTGATGTAGCGAACAGTCTCACCGTCATCGTTGCAGACGGCAAGGCGAACCTTGAGCTGGGTGCTGTGAGTGCATTAGTGGACTTCCCTTGATTGAATGGCTTTTATTGTCGCAGTTGAGAAAAGCTTTTGCACGGGGAAATTGAGGAAGAGAAAACGTACCCCTGCTGGCAGAAGTTGGTGTAATCGTTCCAATCCTTGAAGTCGCCGAAGTTCGTGTGCTCATCGGCAATCTATATAACGAAGGAGGTTAGCAACATTGAAAAGAATGATGATGAGAGGTGGGGATGAAAATAAGTAGAAGACAACAACAAATGCAGGTTCGGAGAGACGTACGTTTCCATCCTTGTCGAAGAAGACAATCGCCTTCTCCTCATCATCCTCGCCGACGACGTGCACCTTCAGGATGGTGTCATCGTTGGCGTCGCTGCCGCTGAAAGCAGACTCGACGAGAATGTCAGACTGGGAATCCTCAGTAGACTGGATGGGGGAAGATGAGCCGCGCAAGGTCACGTCGCCGCTGCGCTTGGTCAGAGACATGATCGAGTCGGTGTCACTGCCAGAGGCAACGGCGACATGCTGGTTGGTATCAACGTCGGACATGATGTCGATGTGAAAGTGTCAATGTATGGATGGGGTTGAACGTTTGAAGCTGGCTGAGAACGAAGCTTGATGAATGATGGGGACTCAAGCTTGAGAAGACAGAGTTGATCGAACGGGAGTGATGGGTGGAAGAGAAGGAATGCAGAATGTTGGGGTGGGTAGGGGAGAGAGCTTAAATAGTTTCGCTCGAGGTCAGTAACGGCCTCTACGTATCCCATTGACCAGCGAGGATACAATGGCTTGTACTTACCTACCCTAGGGTACTGCAAACTGAGAGATGTTCCGGTACAAATAGGGGCTGTGGTTGGCTAGCACTCGCCCATTGAAGCTGGCTGGCTGGCTGAGGATGGGCTAACTTCGCGTTGAGCGAGGGCGAGAGCCATTGTAACAGGTACCCGCCCATTCAGGCCGGCTGGATGCCCAGTGACATCCTCCTCGTTGAGCGAGGACGAGGGTCATTGTATCTAGTACCCGCCTATTTAGGCCGGCTGGATGCCCAGTGACATACTTCGTGTTGAGCGAGGACGAGGGTCATTGTATCTAGTACCCGCCTATTCAGGCCGGCTGGATGCCCAGTGACATACTTCGTGTTGAGCGAGGACGAGGGTCATTGTATCTAGTACCCGCCTATCTAGGTTGACCAGTCCCTGGCCTAAACCTTGTGATATATCAAGACCGGATGAATTGTACCCGCTTATTCAAGCTGTCTGACTGTCCAGTGACTCGATATCTCGGTGTCTTAGGACCAGGAGCATACATATGTATGCAGTGAGCACCTCCCAACTGAAGCCACCTAGCTTCTGTCCCAAACTTTTGGTTATGTCAAGCTGTAAGGCTGTACCTATCTATCCAAGCCAGCCAGATCCCTAGTGACTCAGTCTTTCAATACATGAGGGCAGGGCAGTTGTACTTAGTACCCTCACATTGAAGCCAACTGATTGCTTCCCTAATTTGCAGTGTATGGAAACCAGGATAGATTGTGCCGGCCTGATTAAGTCAGCCAGCTGTTTGCCCGGATTTCAAGACATGTCAAAACCAGGAGGATTGAACCTGCAGATTGAGGCCAGCTGCAGTGACTCGAACTTCACGATATGTGAAGACCCGGGGGTGGTGGTAGTTGTACCTAGGTGACCTCCTGTACAAGCTAAGCACTCAAGTAGCTAGCCAGAACTTTGTAATACATCAACTCCAGACGGAATGTACTTGGTACCTATCCAAGGGAACCAGCCAGCTGCTGGCCTGAGATTGCTGTTTGTAGGGACTGGAGATATTGTAGCCAGAACTCGTCCGAAGCCAGCTGTTGGCCAAATTTGTCTTTACATAGAGACGAAATAGTTTGCAATTAGTATCTGCCTATTGATTCTGGCTGCTGGGCCGAATTTAGACATGTATAAGGACCAACAGAGCTACTTAGAGTAGAAGCTGGTCTCTGGCCCGAACTGCACGGTACATATAAGGATCAAGGAGACTCTAGTTGGCACCCGCCCTCTAGGTCCCAGCAGACTACCACCTTAGGTTTTGTAGTGCGTAAAGACCCATTGGGAGGGGGTAAGAGGTACATGCGTACAATCAGCACCCGCCTATTCAAGCTCATTGCTATCTAGATAACTTGAACTTCATGACATGTCAGAGCTGGAAAAGGAGGCTGTAACGAGCACCCGCTTATTGAAGCCACTTCCTAGTCCGATACTCACCATTTAAAAGACTCAGAGGTTACTACTGCCCAATGCGTAGTCAGTGGTTGGAAACCGCTCATTGCAGTCACTCGCTGTGAATGTCACTGGAAGCCATCATGTTTTTATGTTTCAGAAGTGGGAAGTAGCCTTTGTGGGCACCTGATTTTATGGCAGTTAGGAGAGACCAAATGATAGTAGGAAAGACCTCTACACTACAGAAAAGGCCTATTGGGCTTTCAAACTTCCCAACATTTGTGTTGACGAGATAGAGAGCTTTATAATTCGAATGTATCCTGGCAGGTAGTGGTGGGTGATGAGCTTAAAAAGGTGGGATACCTTGGAGATACCATCAATAAAAGCAATGGCAGAGTAAACACAGACTAGCGTGGGGGCTGCAGGATCCTCCCCGGTAAGTAGCGTCATGGACTTACACGAGGCGGGCGTACCGCCTTGTCGCCTTGCTGGGATCGTTCTCTGATTGGCCAGCATCACGTGTCTCCAACTTCACCTCTACAACGAGGCTAGCAGTCTGGCAGTACTGGTTGTCAGCCGTGCCTTGGTGATTGAAGATCTACATGCCTCAGAAATATTCCAGGACATTAGAAGACTGGAAACTGAGAATGAGGATGCTTTTAGTTTTCCTTTTTGGTGTTGTTTTGTTCGGGATGAGAAATTAAAGCCATCTGTTTGGATCACTTCATGCACATGTGTTTGGTGTTACCTGGCTTTCAGTGCTGCAAACCGAATCGCTTTGTCACTAGCGCTTGATTTGTAAAGTAAAGCTTCCTATGCAAATCTCTGTTGAATCTGTCATTTTTGCTGTTCGTGCTCTATTAGCAGACAACAGCAACCAATATCATTCTCACATGACTTAGTACTTCAAACATGCATGCAGCACCTAGGCTTATTTTGTAGGCGAAGTTCCAACAAATGCATTTACGACAGTCATTGCGTCAAGGAAATTTCGAGGTTATTTTGATTGATTTGCGTCAGGAATACAAGAGTCAACATGGTCAGATGATTCCAGATCAAGAAGGAATCCAGAGAGGCAGAAAGCAACATGATACCAAAGAGGCACATAGATTAATTCTAGAACAATATGAAGCAGGCCTGTTGTATATCATTGCCGGAATAAAAATGGTATATGAGTACCTAGGTAGGTATTGATGACATGGCACAATGGGCGGGTGAGCTAAAGGGCAGGCCAAAGGGGCGGGGCGGCCCGGGGCCAGGACCGGGGATGGGGTTAAGGCTGTTGGAAGACGCTGGCCATCGCAGCAAAATCCAACCTAAATACCTAAATCATCAGTAAGGGGCTTCCAACGACGACTTTTACGGAAGTTCCGGTGTAGGAAATGATATAGACCGTTTTCGGGCTAGGTCAGAACGCGGACGGGTCGTCGTTGGGAATTTCTCAGATTCCGAGAATCGCATTGGTGTGATTGGGATGTAACCGTGAGCTTTGGTAGCCGCCATTATCATAGACACAGCGGATGCGTCTGAGCGTTCATCTTCCTGTAACACTGCAAGCCGATGGGTATTGTATAGAGAACACCGGTTGGTCGCGGTTTGGCCCCCGGAAGCGCTACCTATACATCGATCATGTCTCCAAATGTGTGCCTGCTGTATTGACTGGTCGAGCCTACTTGTCTCCGGATCTCGAGACCAGTAGCAAAAGCCGCCGTCACAGCCTAGGTACTGCCTCAAATTGCGCCCGTAGCTCTTTCGTCGAAGTCCATGTCCTAATTGACCGCTCAGGCTGAACGACAGTGACAGGAGGTACAGGAACTCAAGAGGCTCGGAATTCTGCGGAATCGTGACACTGATACGCCGAAAGTCTGCGTGCGATATAGGTTGGAAATTGTAGAAACGGGGGTTGCGTCAAAGGTAGCATCGTCGAGAACAGTCGGCTCCGTGGCGGCCGAGAGGGAGGTCGTGGTACCACTGGGTGCCTCGTCGCTCTGTATATTCGGGATGATACCTAGGTAATCTTCTCACTAGTCCTATTAGCACGCGCCTGAATCGATGTATAAGTATAACCACTTGACGTACTTGACGTGTGTGTGAAAAGGTTGGTTGTCAGTTGGCGTGCCTGGGTGGTAGTGGTGGTGCTCCGCGGTGCTGGCGCAAAAGTTCCAATTTGGTCGCCTGAAGCTAGAAATATTTCCTAGTATTGTTGCTTACAAGTATCCCAGTTGGGCCGAAATCAACTTCAGCAACATTGAAGGGTGCCAGTGACAGCGGCGGAAATGGCTGTGCCCACGGCTGGGATATGCCTGGGGAGGAAGTTGTATTGTATCAGAGGCCCGTTCTTCTAGTCAAAGTGTGGTAAGTGAGCGAGCCGTATTCGCAATTGCTTCGGTCCCGCATAGATGGGCAGTCGCCGTCGATTTCGAACAGACTACACCTTCCAAGGTTGGAAGCGTACCCTAGGGTAATAAACCCTGCAATGTAACATGTCGTATAAGTTGAGCCCATCCTTCTTGAACTGGGTTAGCTGAGGCAGGAATGTGAAGAGGCAAGCACCTACCTACGTGCCTGGTGAGATGTTGTCCTTGCTGATTTGGGAAGTACTCGCCCCTGCGCCATACTGACACACCTCACTCTCCCTATCAGCAACAGTCAATCCAATGGCGACAGTAAGGGACAACCAAAAGGTATCAATTGGTCTCAGGGGTGAAGAAACTGCCGGTGCTCGAATGTCTGGAGAAGTGCCGTCGCATTCTCCCGAACCTCTTTCCACAGTGGCTACCTAGGTACATAGCCATAACTATGACAGCTTCAGTGAGCCCTGATGCTTTGCTTCAGTTGCGCAGACTGGACGGAAAGTGACCAATAGTGACCTGACCCCAGTCACGGAAATGCGATCTGCCTGGGCCATTGTGTATGTACCTGAGAATATACACAAGACAACCGTTGTCTTACACCGTCGCTTTCGTACCTAATCAGCACTATAGGGATGGACAACTGAACCGCACAAGTCGTGCTTTCGGAAACATTGGTTGAGCATATAGATTGATGCGCGCAGAAGCAGGTCGGAGTAGGTTCCAAGCTTGAGGTTCTTTATCGGGGCGTCAGAGGAGATGAAGGGAAACGTTATCGAGCAATACATATTGTCGTGTCGAAGGTAATGGTAAGTCTGCAAAAGGAAAGGTTCCGTGTTATCGGTATAGCCTGAGGTCTCAAGACTCGAAGCATGGAGGAAGGTTTACTTACCACAGGGCATCGGAGGTACACCTGTATGTATGAGAGGAGTGTTCCGCAATGATTAGCATCGGAAAGACACGACAGGCCTTCAAGCCCTTTGACCAGTGTATCGCAAGGTGACCTTGGTCACATATTCGCTAGGGGGCCTCCTGGCTGGGCGAGCACTTGAGCTCGACCCAAAATCGCGGTGGCAGAAGGGCGGATGGGTGTTTTCAGGCTCTTGGCTGTAATCCTTTACAGATCCACCCAACGGACTGTAGGTGGGTGCAATACTACCGCCGTGTTAAGGGTTTTTCACCCGGTCAGCTAGAGGCGACTTTCAAGATTGGGTCGATATCAATATGGTCACTGGCAAGATGCAAAGACAAGGGGCGGGGCCAATCGCGCCTCATCGGCCCGGGAGGCGATTACTGGAATTTTAGGCCGTTCATGGAATAGAACCGTCCGATTTAGTCGACCGCATGGTTTCTGGTTGATCATCCAATGGTCAGAGACAGAAGCAACGGCTCGCAAGTCCTCTTGTAGACTTACGGAAAGGCGCAAATATCATTTTCAACAGCAACATTGAACATCATGGATTTTAACAGCAGGCCAAGAGATGCAGAGAACAAAATATTTCAAGCTACGAACGATGTGTTATCGCAAGAAACTGAGGATACGCTTCAAATGTTAAACAAGCTTACTGGCCAGAAATCAGTATCTTAGGTGTCGAACTTCCCGTGTGGTTACGTTCGCGTCTGGGCGTTAGATTGATATTCGCGTCTAGATCCAACCTCCAGTCTGTTACTAGGACTTGAAGTTCAAGTCATTTCAAAAGCCCACCCTACGGGATGACGAGTGGGTTCTTGGTTGTCCAAAGGCAAGAACAAGCAGTACATGGCAGAGTATAAAGAAGTACCAGCAATATAAAGTGATACAGGGATGCAGAGCTGTCGTAGAGTAGAGGAAGTTGTACCTTTGCCCATGATCAGAATGACAGTGCACATCCCGAGGTCTTAAACTTCAACAATATTGGCCTTTCACAGGCCTTGCTTGCTTTCTTCCACCTTTCAAGTTGCCGCACTCAACTATAAATGCCATACAATTGGTCAGCCAATGGTCAACACAGATTAGCTTGTTGGGGTTGCTCAATATAATATTGGGTCCAGGCAATGGGTAATTACTACTGCAATGGCTGAGACTAGGTGTGCGTGCATGTGTGACCTTTGTTGGCTACTTGAAGGTACTCAAGTATGTACAACCGAGCACTTGCCCATCTGCTGCTGCATGCAGTCACACTGATATATATTCATACAGCTTGTGTAGACCATTTTCAAGGTATTTCCAGGGACCCCTGAGATCCTCCAATATTATGTGGGCTACCTCCTCTACAGAGGTGATTCTATTTGCTCTTGCCCTCCCGGTCTTCCAAAAGGACTCCGTGTTTCTGGACTCACGAAGCCTGGCCGTTTTGCCCATTTCACTCGGACACAATCTCGACCGTAATCTCCGTCGACTGCGATATCGACCCGTACCTCTCCTTAGCATCCTGCCATTTGTCCCCAAAGTTCTCGTAAATCTCCGCGATCCTATCCTTGAACTTCTCCTCGGTGAGCTTCCGCACCACGCTCCCCTTGGCCGTCCTGACGAAGCTGCCGTCCGGCACGAGCAGGACGTGCGTCCTGTCGACCCGGATGTGCGCCTGCGCCGCCTCGTTGGCCGGCTCGATCGTCTCCTCCCACAGCTCGCCCGCCAGCTCGGCCGACGGCTCGTGGCCGCCGGCGAGCTCGACGAGCGCGAGCGCCTGGCGGTGCTCGGAGCCGATGAGGATGGCCGAGTGGGCCTTGCCGGACTCGTTGATGGCCCGCTCGATGGGCGCGGGGTGGCCGCTGACGCCGGTCGAGAAGGAGATGAGGTCGTCCCGGCGGCACACAAACTTCCAGGCGTGCGGCGCCTTGGCCGGGTCCGGGTGCGGCGCCCACAGGTCCCCGGTCCGCCACTCGGGGTACGGCGGCTCCGCGTTGGACGGGCGGATGTTCTGGCGCGCGTGCCAGCTCGCGGTGGGGGCGGCCTCCTCGCTCGTCTTCATGACGAACTCGTATACGTTCCCGGGCTCGCCCGTCTCCGTCACGTAGCCCGTGTCCTTGATCTCGCGGAACTCGTAGCCCCCCGAGTAGACGTCGAAAAAGGTGTACTCGTAGTCGCCGTCGTCGGCCTCGAGCTGCGGCGGCGCGAGCGACTCCGTTGCGCCCCAGACGTTCTGTATTTTTGAGTACGTCGCCCATATCCGGGCCGCGTACGAGGAGAGAACAGCTGTGAGGTGACGTGTCAGCCAAGTAGAGCTCGTTACCGGCACGGAGAGAGTCAACTTACCACCACCGAAGGCGACGTTTTCTAATGGTTCGATAAACTTCCTAGCATCTTTCCGCCGTGCAATCGTCTCCATCATCCACGGCGCGAAGAAGGCCTTGGTAGCGTTTGCGCGCGCAAGGAGCTGGCATATCTCGCTGGCGTCCACCCCGCGGTCGCGGAAGCCGGGCAGTAGGACGGCCTTGCCGAAGACCGTTGTGCTCTGGGTGCAGCGGGTGAGCAAGCGGCCACCCTATAGACAGGGAGAGGAATGAGCACTTACCATGGCGAAACCGGAAGAGATGGCGTGGAAGGGCGATGTGGGGATCATGTAACGGATGCCCTCGCCGGGATGACTGAGCATCAGATAGTGCCGACGGCCTGCTACATCTCCCAAGAGCAGATGACGATCCTGCGTTGCCATGAATGCATGGTTCCATACGACGGGTTTCTATGGAATATAGTCAGCAAAGGCACGGAGCGCATTGGTTAACTTTCGAGACACTCGAAGCTCATGCTCACCGGGGCGCCCGTTGTTCCGCTCGTGTGAAGTATAACATATGGGTCATTCTCAGCCTCCTCAAAGGTCTTCTCGTACGGATAATGCGGCACCTCATCTCCCTCCAAAAGGCTGTCCAGGGCTGGAATGACGGCGTGCTTCATCGGCCGAGCTGATAGTATGTCGTTGACAAGCACGCCGGTGGCTGTGAAGATGGCCTTGCAATCGGTCTGCTCCATCAGCGAAATATGGACGGCCTGGCTGTTGATTTGCGACGAGAACAGGACCTTGTGGCCCGTCTTGCAGACGGCCATCTGGATGATGTGGTAGCGAATATCCGAGATTCCAAGATAGGCAACGGTTTCGAACGTGGTAGATTTGCCGATGGCACCCTCGATGAACCATGCCAGCTTGTTGATGGCGTTGGCATAGCGGGCATATGATATGTCTTCGAAACCCTGGGAGAGATCATAGTCGTCCCGCGGCAAGGAGCACCATGGCCTGTCTGGCTCGTCTCGCGCGAGCTTGTCGATGATTGTGGGGAGGAGGCGGCGGCCGCAGTCCGGGGGAGGATGTGGCATCGCGAAGGCGTGGTTCGTTACTATGCCAAGCTCGTGGGGGCTCTGGGCGTATGCAGGGGAGCAGGATATACTTCCGGATATCTTTGTGGTCCTAGTCCGGTCGGGGTTTATCACGAGGGCGAAGCAATACTGCAGACTTTAGAATGTAGTACGTGGTTGAGGGCGAACCATCGATGACCCAGGGAGTCGGCAGGTTTTCCCCATGGGCGAGAATCGCATTCAAATTCCCTCGCATTCGCGAAACATAATCAATCACATCAGCAAAAGACATCATTAGGTAAAGAATTAACATTAATTGTGGTGCGGTGAAGGGCGTGTGCAGGTGTGGTGGCGGCAACGGCGCGGGCGAGTGGCCATGTGGTGATCCGTGAGGCGGCTCCTTTTTGGGCCCCTTTCCGCGGACCCTGCAGTTTGCCTGTTTGCCTGTGGTACCTGTAACCTATGTCACGTTCCCTTACATGGCCGAAGACAAGCTAATAAGGAGGGTCAGGGTCGGGGTCCACCGTAAGGCGACTCCATGGCGGAATGCGTGTTGCTACGACTGGCATGGACATGGCACGCATCGTATGTAGTGTACAAAGCTACTTAGTATACGACGGGTGATGGGGCGGAGCGAGCCGGTCGATCCAAGAACAACGACTCACTGCGGGACTTGAACCCGCGATTTGTTGGCTTGGAGTTTGGGGATTATGTCGGCCCGACTTGTTGATGATCAAAGCCGTACAGACTGTCTTTGCGTACCGGATCGGTTTGCATGTCACTCACCGGGTGTACCGAGCGCGACGACACTGGGCAGGCAAATAGTCGACGTATCGAATGAAGTACCTAGGTAGGTACTTGTAAGCACTTGAGACGTCAACAAGGACGATTTTAAATTTTCGGAGTTGTCCATCTACTGGTATTCAAAAGGAAATCTGCTTGTGGAGGAGGGCCCAGGGACACATGTAGGAATAGGATAGGAACAGGCCAATGTGAGGTGCATACCTACAGTAAGTACACAGGACGGTTGCGGCGGGTGTCTCTTCCCCTGATGTGGATTTGCTTCGCGGTCTCGGTCTCGGTCTCGATGTCGTGGCTTCTGTACACAGTACCAGTGTCATAGTGGAGAAGGCCAGGGAATTATGGGAGGCGTATAGCCCCGCAATCCGCGCGGAGTTCATCCACGCATTCACAAGCAACCAAGAGCTTGTTGCGAGTCAAGCCGACAACTACTGATAGCTGTATTGTTTTAACGTTATTTCATGGCCCGCTTAGCTCATCGGTAGAGCGCGTCACTAGTAATGACGAGGTGATTGGTTCGATTCCAATAGTGGGCAAATATGTCCAACATCACGCAGCCATTCTTTTTGCAACTTTGTTGGTGTTTCATTTTTTTTTTTACTCCAGATAACTAACCAGCCATCATATACCCGTGGGCCCCACCCTGACGCTGTGCTGCCCACTACGTGCTGCACCCGTAGTGGGTGCCAAAATCAGTCCGCAGCCAAAATCAGTCCGCAGAACAGATTCACACCTAATTTGAGTGTAAAACTGTTACTACACTAGAATCAAAGTGCCTTTCTTTTTACTCTTTCTTTTCTTTAATAACTTCTTAATCAATCTAGTATCTATAATAAACCGTATATCGTTATATAGCTCTCTGTTTTCTCTATCGATCCTATATATATAAATACTCTATATACTTTACTATTAGTTATATAAAGTAAGTTTTATAAAAGGCTTTACTTATTTAATTTATACTACTAATTAAGCTACTAGTAAGTAAACGTTAAGCTAATTATTTATATTAGCTTATAGCGCGACCTTTTAGCTACTAAGAGATATTTTTAGCTTTTCTATAGCTAGTATATTTATTTAGATATTAAAGGTTGAAAGTAGGAAGAAAAGTAGGAACTATTTGCTGATATAGTGTGCGGACTGATTTTGGCTGCGGACTGATTTTGGCACCCACTACGGGCGCAGCACGTAGTGGGCAGCACAGCGTCAGGGTGGGGCCCACGGGTAATATTGTTGCTGAACACTAACCGGTGCAGAATGTGAGGATGCTTATGTAATGAGGTGCTCTGCCGGGCCGCATGCGCGTCTTCCCGGCCACCTGCGCGCATTTAACATCAAAAACAGATGTAAATAAAGTATTATGTACTATGTACCCTACAGTTTCATCACCAAGGTGGTACAAGTGTCTAGGTTATGCGTACTTGACCTGGCTGGTTTGACTATACTAATATGATTTTAGCCATTGGTTTCTGTCCCTTTTGTTCTTCTTTTTTTTTTTCTTCTTCCTTCTTCAATTTGCTCATTGCGGTGCTGTTTTCCTCTTCACAGAGTGATAGACAGCCCTGGAGTCTGTATCGTTTCAGCCTCTTGGATCGGATCCCACTAATCCCCAGGCCACGTTTGCGCCTACTCAGGCACCACCAAGGCAGCTCGGTACCTGTTTCTAGGTACCTAGGTAGCTAGGTAGCTGCCAGTGTGCTTAGGCCTCAAGCAGATAATGTACACAGTAGCCCCTGATCTAAAATATTTTGACCAACCACATCCGTGTATCTTCCCCTCGACCAAAACTTTTGCTGTTGGTCCAGCAACCTGGAAATTTCTGCCTTCTAACTCCACATTGGAAAATTCTCTGGCAGTGATCTCCTTTTTAACCAGACTTTCATCTCTGTCCCACACAGCTTTCTACCAAACCACACCTTTCCATTCTCCATATACCCTGCGCCATCAACAACAATCAGTCAGTCCAGCCTGGGTACGCTGCATCTGAGGTCGCAAGTGCTGCTTCAGGATGTCTGCTGCCTCGTCGACGGGTTGATCGGCAGAGGATTCCAGCTTCATCTGACTGAGAATGCGCTTGAGAGGGTCGATCTACCCCTTACGTCGCAGCTGAGACTCCTCGAATGCAACCGTTGGTTTCTTGCGCGATAGTATTGCTGAAACCATCCACACTGGCCGCCTGATCACGGTCGTAGAGTGTCGCGCTCGAGGGTGGAATATGCCTCTCGATACTACCCGATTGTCTTATCACCCCCAAAGTAGCAGCCAACGAACTTGTTGGCAGTACTACATTTCCGCGTGTTGATCCAGCTGATCGTGGACAACCGTTGGGAATCTTGGGGTAACAAGTTCAGAGTAAGTCCTCACGCATTCCCCTTTTCGCATTTGAAGGATGAACAAACAACAAACTCTTACTTGTGAGGATCGTCATTGCCTATTGTGCATGATGATCCCATGAGCTTTAACACACTGAAAATTCTGACACCATCTCACCACACTTGCTCGTACACCACCACTTAATTGTGCACCATCGCTGACTGTGCAATCTTCAGAACACCCGATTTCCAATGCAAATGGCTACACCCAATGCTGTATTAGCCGTGGTCTTGGGCGCAGGACCCCAAAAGACCGAATCTATGCGCTGTACTTCTACCCATGTGTCTCCTGGACACCGGATTTTTGTAAAGCGTTGTCCAAAGTGGTGGCAGCAAGCGCTGTCCGTCGGCCTGGCTTTTACGAACGAGGTCGACTTGGGATAGTGGTGAATGCCGGCTCCCTTTCATGTTCCGGCCTTTCGAATCAGGACGGTCGAGATGGCAGGCTACCCAGAAGTCCGTCTTTGTGATTTAGGCCGTGTGTATGTCGACAAGTGACGATCACACAAATATCAAGTCGAGTTACACCGCAATAGCCACAGTGCCTTATATAGTAATCTCTGATATCACAATATCATATCAAGCATATCAAAACGTTACGAAGATTGCAGCGTGAACCATTGCAATGTGAACTTCCGTACCTCTCTATGGCGTGAGCACCAGGTTAAAGAGCCTTGTAGCGATGGTTGCCCCCTCGGCTCCGAGATTACCATGGCATTCGCTAAGACTGGTGATGGGCATTGGCGTGAGTTGTATCAGTCGTTTGGTATGTGATGTGGCAATCAGTCTAGTAGCCCCAGTGCCGTACAACTCGTCCGTCCACGCGAGCGAATATTCAAATCCAGTAGTTGTAGCTGGGAGAGAGATACTTGTTCGAAGCGATCAAGACAGGCTTGACCGGCCCATGAAGCAGAACAAAGTAAAGAAAAACCCCCAGGGGTCACGCTGATCCAAATATCGGAGAGTCCGGTGCCGAGAGCATGCTGGTCTCGTCCATGGCATGAACGCCTTTGGGGAGTTGGGGGTAGGGGGGAAGGTAGAACAGAATGGCATCAACAATCCTATTCCATTTTCATCGGATGATAATGAAGTAACCACATCTCACATTATCAATAGAGGTATCAAGCTCCAGCTAAAACTCCAATATCTGTCGACCTTTTCCTTCCCACCTTTCTCTATCACCATGTCTCCACCGTAGTTCAACCGCATTATTTCTCTCGCCTAACCTTCTGTCCCGCTGCTCCTGAAAGTAGCGCACAGCGCCGCGTAGTGATGCGTCAGGTCCAGAACGTTCTGTGGCAAACTTGTGGCCTGGATGATGCTCCGGACCTTGACGGCGCCCTCGTCCTCGATCAGTGTCCTGATCGTGAGCAGCAGCTCCGGGCTGAACTCGCTGTACCAGCGGTACTGCCATGTGACGAGCCGGATGGTAGCGGCCACAGTTTCTCTGGTGTTCTTCTGCTTCTCAAAGACCTTGAGGATGCCTGTCAGGGCCTTCGGGCTGAAGCGCTGGGACAAACAAGCGCGGTACGCCTCGACTCCTTCCTCGGTGTGATGGAGACGCTCAGCAAGGGTGCCGAGGATTTCCCATTCCTCGGCTGACTTCTTGTATTGCATGGACTGAGCACGATACTGTGCCATTTGTGTCCTCCAAATAGTGTAGACACGAAGATCCTCGTATAGAACCATGAAGAGACTGTCCAACCAACGCTCGCAAAGACGCTTGTTGTTCAGACGTGAGAGATGCTCCTCAGGTTCAGCAGCGGTTCCCTGCAAGACGATATCAGTCATGGTACACTTGATTATGAGCGGCTGAAGACTTACGTTCTCTCCCGTCTTTTCACCGGGGTCTGCGACGGTGGTAGGCTTCTCCACATCTCCACCATCTCCGTTAGACACCGATGTCTGCGCAGTTGTATCGGTATCTGTAGGCTTAGATTCGGAGTTGGAGCCATCCTCATCATCTGACTGCTCGCCGTTTGTGGTGGGTTCCGGCGTCCCACGGAGAACATCGGTACTAGGCCCCCGCTTTGTTGGCACCGGTGGTCCAACATCCTGCTTCTCAGTGCGGTACTCATCCTCCATGACAAATACGTTGCTCCGAATCTTGAGCAACTGGTCCCAACCAATCTTTGCTGTCATTTCCGTCAAAATGCTGTATGCCTTCTTGAACGTACCACGGTAGGAAGCGGCGCGCAGGCTGAGCAAGCTCGGCTCGACCTGTTCCGAGTACCTCGATTCCGGCTCGCTATCGATCTCGTCTAGCCTTGTCTCTGGCAAAGTTGGAAGGTAGACATCCTTGGGTTCCGGCATCAGAGGTGCGTCCTTGTCTTGGTATGTGAACATGGGGCACGAGTTCAAGATGGTCAGAGCATTCTCCCAGTCCTCCATTGCCACATATACCTCGGCAAGTCTGGCCCACGTTCCGAATTCGCTTGGTGCGGCAATGGTGCTTCGGTCGGCACATCCCAACGCCATACGCAAACGCTCCTCCTTTTGCTCGGGGGTTGTGGCCACCCGTGCCTTCCTCAGCAGAAATTCTGCCTCGGTATCGAGCATGACATAGTCCATTGGCCTCTCTTTCAAGGCTGTGTGTAACGCTCGCACACCATCTACCTCCTCATTGCCCAGGAATAGGACCTTGGCAAGCAGTGAGGCCACTTCGACATTTTGTGACCGCAGTTTTTCAAACAGGTTGATGCCAGACGTATAACGACCAGTAGTTTCGAAGTATTTTAGGAGGCCGGTGGTGAGGTGGTTCGAGACAGTGTTCGGCACCTGAACGATAGAGTCGGAGCCAAGTTGCCATCCTACAAGTTTGTCAGCATCCGTCCTTGAGCCAAATCGCACTGCCGTTACTCACCCCTGAAGAACAATTGTTCCGCAGCGGTCAAAAAGCGCTGCTCTGTCTCCGTGTTGGTCACCGGGTTGAAACGGCGCACGCCCATGATCTTCCTGACAGTGTCGCCGCTACCATCGTCGGCGTATGAGTAGGCACGCAGGACACTGCACAGGTATGTTTCGAGCCAAAGATCGTCTGTGGCTTTCCTCTTCTCGCCACGCTCGTCAACGCAGTAGCTCTCGACGGTTCCAGGGATGGTGACATGAACTCGCATATCCAGTCGGGAGAAGGCATTGTAGCAGCTGTTCACGACGCCATTAGCTAATCTTCCACCCGGCATAGAGACAGACGACTTCATACCAGTAAACGCCCTCTACAATCTTGGCAGTTTGCGCCTGACCATGTTCCTTGTAAGTGAGGGTGTTAATGTAGGCAGCCAGACTGGCCGACGACGAGGCATCCACGCCGGTGACATGGTGGTATACTCCGATCTAATAGACAGTCAATCGTAAAGCTTCCAGAAGAATAAAACGACTTCGTGGCATACATGTTTTCCAGAGTTTCGGGCGGGTTGCTTTAGGAGATGGACGAGATCTGGGGGACCAAGTTCGCGCAGGGAGATGAGGGACTCGGTGCGTGCATCGATGGACTCTTGAAGGATCTCCTCAGTGATTCTAGGATTTGAGATGACAGATCAGCAACAAGTCAATTGGATGGCTACAGGACAGATAGTATACACACTCTGGAACTGCTGGCGCAACCATGACGACGGCTTCCTCCACTTGCGGCGCAAGACCAATTGGATGTGCCTCGCAGCTATAAGTTCGCAGTCGCTTTCAGTAGAACAAACTGCCAGGGATTAATACCAGTGGACATGTACTCGGCAGTTGATCGTGAGGGAAAGGAAGGTCTGCACGGACGGTCGTTGGAGGGAGTATCAAAGATGCGACAGGACTTTGATGGTTCGCTTGTTGTAAGAGCAGCTGGAGTGTCGTGGACTCAAGCTGGGGCCGATACTTGTCCAGTCCGGGACCTGAATATGGAGGCCGTTAGCACCAACAGTTGGAAACAGTGGGGGCCACGCAACCTTGGGCCTGGAAGCCAGCAAACTGGAGCTTGTGAAGCTTGGAGCTCCCTGCCAGGGGAGCACAGGCCACCATTACACATGCAGCTTGAAATTAGAGGCCTGGGCAGGCGACCTTATTCACCGCGTCTCAAAGCTACTGACCTAGGTACCCACCTAAGTTAGGCCTTGGTAGGCCAGGCGCTAGCGTAGTAACCTCGGAACCTTGAAGTTCGTGTTCAGCCTTGTAGCGCTGCGCGTAAAGTGGTTGTTCCGGAATCCATATATCGCATCTCTACCGCCATAGTGTTTATCATCGGACACGAGGGGGATGCCATCGCTCGCGTCATGGTCAATCTGACGCATATTGATCTCGACCCCGACAACATATTATCTATCGCTTGAAACGCGAGTCACTATGGTAGGTTATCCAGGCCTTTTCGAACTGACGCGCCTGTGCTAATCAACGACGCGCAGCCTGCCTTCGCAGCCATCAACCTCGAACCTGAGGAGAACATCGAGGATGAAGTCGACAACACCAAGGAGCTTCAGGTTGGACTTATACCCTGTATCCTCTCACAAACGTGGCTGACAGTTACTAGGTCGACGAAGCCCTGAAGCTTTTCCAGAACGCGCTCAAACTCCACGCGCAAGGTCCCCAGTTCTTTGACGAAGCCTCCGAAGCTTACGACACCCTCTTTCTATCCGACATCTTTAAACTACCCGAGAGCACGACAGAGTACGACCGAACTGAGAGCCAACAAGCCCCTTTCTTACCCGTCGAGTCTTCTTTTGCCCCGGGCCTTGACGTAACAGGTGCCGAGGCCGATGGCAGCAATGCTAGTCTTCCACAGGCACTCTTTCTCTCACACAAGAACCATGGCCAATTTATACTTGATAAAATAAAACACAAGTCGCGCCTGGCAGGCGCTTCCGCGAAGGAGGCCTTGGAAGAACCCGATGTGATAGCCGACGCCCGCAAGGCCCTCGACGATTTCAATGCTGCGCTAGACAGGGACCCATCCGATGCTGAGCTGTGGAGGAGGACCGCGCGGACAGCTGCATTCCTGAACAGTGCTCGCATGAGTCGCTTCTGCCTCGAGGCTGCTATTGAGCTCGATGATGATCCGGCCGTTGGGGACGTGGAGCCGCCCTCCTTGGCCGAAGGTTTCGCTGGTGAACAACTCAAGGATCAGTTGCATATCCTTTCCGATGACATCGCCGCGTCGCATCCCATCATGAGACCGTATGTGGAGAGAGAAATGCCGTCAAATCTGAAGCGGTACCTGGATCCAGTCCCTTTCTTGCCTAACCCCACGAAAGAGTTGGTGTCGAAGAAAGTATTGTCAGACGATGTCAGCTCGCCAAGGCTAGTCATTGATGTACCGACTTTGTCCTGGGTGCAACTTGGTATGCGCTTGGTTTTCTTCGTCAATGAACACGGGCCCGCTGGGCAGGCTGTTGTCATTCAAATCCCAGAGAGCGATAAGGAGGAGGAGGATGTGCACATGGAAACCGCACCGCAACTACCGGTCACGGAACCACCACAAACGTCGCCCACAGAGAGCACGACGGTAGACTCGCCAACGGAGATGAAGGCAGCCCTTAAGGAAGGAGAGACGACTGCATCCTCTAAAGATCTACAACAGGAAACTGGTCCGAGTGCCGAGAGTCGGCAGCGGAGTGTCTCCTTGCCATCGCGCAAGCGCTCAGTCTCCACCGCAGGTCTCCAAGAGCCGGCGGAGGAAGAAAACGGAGACAGCAAAAGGCCAAAGCGTGTCAGGAGGAGGGAAACTACCCTTGTTGAAGACACGGTCGACGAGACGACCTTGCGGGCGACACAGCTACAACCGTTCCAGGGTGCCGATCAAAATCTTTTCCAGCTGACGAAGAACATCATTGAAAATCTTGGGGTGACTGACGAGGCCAGTGTCAACAGGATTGAAGAGATCCTGGATTCCTGCGCTCTGGAGGAAAGGACATCAAAACTTATGCACACTGCTAGTACCGATTTGCGTGATTCACTGACGTCGTATGATGAGGAAGCAGCTCAGGTCTTTCTGACCAAGGCTGAAAGCCCGGCTGTGGGCATGAAAACATTTCTAGAGCACACGAAGCCGGGTGCACAGCGCGTCGCCGAAACAGCGAGCTTTGAGGATCGTCGCGGCGTCAGGGCATTTGTGAAAAGGGTCAACTCGGGTTGGATGGCGGCTCAGGATGTGGCTTTTGACTGGGTCCTCGCCATATCCCGGAGCTACATGTCGAAGAAATGGACAGAGCAGCTGAAGACCGCAGTCGTTCAAGTCACCAGTCATTTCGACGAGGCCATCCACGACAGAGTCATTTTTGAAATTGGTCAACTTCAAGAGCAGGAAGGCAAAGAAGCCGAACTGGACGAACTAGATAATCTCGTGCAGATGCTCTTCGAACTGTATCTCGATGTCTACGAACGTATTACTAACCCGAATAGTCGCGTCGACATTTCCATAAGACTCGGGACCAAGGGCCGACTGAGTCGGTGGTTGGATCTTGCATCATCATTGAGGCGCTCAAGACCAGCTGATACTGGCGTGGAACTGTCGCTGCGATTTTTGTGGGCTTGTGTGTTCTCGACCACAATGGCTGAAGGTATCTCGCGGGATCATGTCCTTTCATGTTGGCACAGTTTGCGAGACTATTTGACAGCAACGGCGCAAGACAAAGTGGAGCTTCCCAACAACGCTGTGATGCCTGAGATATCCTCCGTCGAAGCTGATCGGGAAATCAGTAAACTCACGACCATGGATTTCTTCCTCGGCCTCTTCCAAGAGGAGATGGCTGACCCCGTCGCGGTTATCGATACCCTTGAGCCAGTACTCAACCCGGACGGGGTTTTTGTGGAACCTAGCAAGACACCCGAGGCGAATAATGACGGAACACAAGATGAGGAACCTTTCAAAATACCCATCAGAGATTGTGCCAGTCAAGGCTTGAGGGACCTGTGGAAGTTCCTCTTGACCAGCAGCACTGATTTGAGGCTGCTACTATGGTCACGCCTGAGTGATGCGTACGGCGCGATCAAATACACCACTAAGCAGTTCTCGTGCCTTTTGAGAAGCATTGAGATGGTGATTAGAGACATCGCCAGCGAACAGTACCTCACTACGGCGCCGGAAGCACGGAAATTGCTTCTTTTGAAGCTCTTGAGATCCATTCACGACATGATGGTGTCGGCGCTATCTCTTGCATTAAATGACAATACCGCTTTTGACATCATTGACGAGGAGCACATACGGTCTACATCATCAGCCCTCGCGAGGCTGAGTTGCCTGATTCATGTGTCGGTGATGCAAGAGGACGAGTTCAACCTCGGGATCACGCCCGCGCCATCAAAGTCTACGGCATTCAAGGGATTGCTGGAGAGCCTACGGGACCTACAGGTCCGGACGTGGACTTTGCAATATTGCTTGATCAAGGTCGGCATATATCAGAATGTGTCGGTCTTCAAAACGCCTGATAACGACCTGGCGGAATTCCTGAGCGCTGTTCATCAAGTCTTGGGGCTGAGAAAAGCGTGCTGCTCATCTAACAAGGTCTTCTTGAAGATGATGCGCATTGAGCTTTTGAAGCAGAGGAACATTGAGAATTGGGAGGACTATTTGGGACAGGTTCTCTACGACTTGCACGGTCTCAAGCTGGGCGTTGGTATCTGGGATGTACAAGATCACGGTTGTGCGCCCGAGAAGCTCGAGAAGCGACAGGCGATGCAGCTCGTGGAGAAGATCACGACTCTCGCAAATCGCATGTCCATGAAGGACCTGCTCAAATCAGACCTTAAGACTACTATCGAGCACATGCAGGGAGCCATTGGGCAATCTAAGTCGAGCACACCGATGGTCCACAATCTTCGCAACTTCCAGGAATATCTCAAGAAGCCAATACATCCTCTGCGACTGTATCAGGCGCTCGATGGTACTGTACCATTGGACGCAATGACAGTCAACACAGCAGAGTCAACACTCGCCAGACATGGCTGGTTCTTCCTTCTAGGCATGATTGCCCTTACCAAGTTCAAGGGTGTCGACTTGAATCGCCGTCAGACTCCTGGAGCAACGGATGATCTACGGATAGGAGCAACATTTCTGCGCCTGCAACTTCAATTCACACCAGACATGTGGGAAGCATGGTTTCGCCTTGCGGAATGCTTCGACTATGAGTTGGACGAAGCGGTGCTGTGGTCTGCTGACAAGATGAACAAGGATCGAAACGAGTTGCTCAAGTTCCAGCGCCACGCGATTCACTGTTACACACTGGCACTATCCTACTCTCGCACCTGGGCGCCTGAAACCAAGGAAGACGAAGACAAGTTATGCCAACTCTACCACAAATTTGGCATGCGCATGTACGCATCAAGCCGGGAACCCTTCGCGATGGAGCCTTTCCAGCATAGCGACTATGCTAGGTTTTACCCTGAAGCCAACGGCAGTGGTACCTTCAAGAAGCTTTTGCACAGAGAGATGAGTGAATACGAAGTATGGAAATACGCGGCTACCCTGTTCAGGTGGGCGATGAGGGGAGAGCCAAGGGACTGGAAGAACCCATACATGCTCTCCAAATGCTTGTGGAAGATGTACCAGAAGCCACTGGCCGCCCTTGAGATGAAGGACATAAAGTCACAGCCGACAATCAAGACCGTCATCGGAGCCATGGAGAAGACAATCGAGGTGGTGTCCCTCTTGCCAAAACCTCGGCATGGTCAAGACCCGGTTCTCGAGCCACATTACAAAATTGTCTCAGTCTTGCATAAACTCGTCGTGTTGAGACGTGTGACATTCCCATTTGCGGCCGAGATCCTTCAGCGACAGCCATATGCAATACAACGTGGTCAGAAAGTCACCATCGAGTCATCAGATGACTGGGATAGCCATGTCGTTGAGTTATTGCGCCATCTCCGTGATAAGGACAAGTCGCACTGGCAACACCGCATCATTATGCGTCACGCTCGCATGATTTACGATCCTGAAGAAGATGACACGTCCAGCCAGCTCATCGAGGCTCAAGGGGCGTTTGCTGTCTTGCGCGAGCACATGGTAACCAAGACGATGGCTATCAATGTGTGGAAGTGCGACGCTGAGCGCCCAGGCCGGCATCACGTCTACACAGAGCAATATGTGAGGTATATAGTGCGCTTACTGACCATCACGAATGACTGTGTGAACATGGAGCTGCTTCTCCGCAAGATTCGCAAAAAGGGTGCAGACTTCTATCACTTCAACGAACTTTGGGCTGCGTGTGTGCAAGCATACACCAGGCTTCTACGTCACACTTGCCAGATTCCACCTCTGGAGGAGGACGTTTTCAAGAACATGAGCCCCGAAGAATTTGACATCCTGGCAGAACGCATTAACAAATGGGCCGGTCAAAAGGAAAGAGACCACCACGCGCTCAAGGCTATGAAGGAGGCTATCGAGATGAAGAAACTCAATGGTGGCCTGACAAAAGCAGGCATGATTGACGATTTGATCCATGACTGCTACTCCGTCCTTTACCAAGATGTCGCCGGGGAGCTTCCTGGCCCGGACCCCTCACAGGTCATTGAGGACAGTAATCGTGTTAAGGACACTGAAATGGTCAATGGCCACAATGACAAGGAACAGTTCAGCGGCTTACTGCATCCTAACGGCATCGATAAGAATGGAGAGCATGTACTTGGCCCTATCGGGCACGCATCTAGTGAGCCGCCGTCTCAGGGCGTCATCGGAGGCGACAAGATGGAACGGTCCACCTCCAACACGGGAGATCAAGGTGTCACACGCCGACGGATCGTGGGGGTTCGACGTGCTGACGTCCTCCGCAAAGCCGAGCAGGCGGTGTCACGAGCTACTGAACAACCCCCCAAATCCGCCGTCAGCGAGAGGTCGAACGGCAGGAAGTCACGACGTGGTAGCGCTGGCAGCGGTAAGAACGGCGCTGATGCCAACGGCGGTGAGGAGAGTGAAGGTGAGGCTGGGAACGGTGACGTTGCGATGAAGGAAGTGAACGAGGCTGATGAGAAACAAGAAGGTGGCGATGATGATGAAGCAGGTGAAGAAGAGGCGGCGGCCAATGCGGACGACGAAAGCGAGGCGGCGAGTCCCCGGCCCGAACACGACGATGCGGATGACGAGAGCGACCTCAGTGATGTCCCCGAAGACTACGACCAAGATATTCCGCCCACCCTGATGTTCCCTAACCTGCGCAGAAGCATGGACGCCTCGGTTGCGCCAGCTACCAGCAGCGCGTCCGGTGACGAGAGCGATGAGGAAGAGGAACCGGAGGAGGAACCGGATGAAGAACATGAAGAAGGAGAGGAGGAAGACCAGGAAGAAGAAATGGCCGAGGGAGATGGGGATGAACTGGAGGTCCCGGATAGCCAGCCCACTGCTGATGGCCTCATCACAGCGGAGGAAGAAGGCGGGGAAGAGACTGGGTGAACCCCACGCTCCTAGTCTGGTTTTCTCGGAGGCCTAGGCAATGAATGGATTGCAAGCCACATGGCCCAGATCAACGATGGCTAGATTTTGAAGCCTTCCATGCTGTTATGATAGGACACGGCGATGCTCTCCAGGGCACATCGTGCAAGCGTCAAGAAGGATTTTGGATCTACTACTGATTGCCGGTTACTCTCATGTTGGAAGGGCCTTTTGATACAAGTATGAGTTTCTTGATATCAGACTCTAGAGAACGGCGAAAGCTCAGCCGCGAACGTGGGACCAAAGGAACCGGGAAAGGTTACATACTGAAGTACTTACTTAATCGAAGAATTGCTCGTTGACCAGTGTATCCAGGCTTGTCTCATTATAAGCTGAGCCCATAGTTGTCCATGCTTTGAGCTCCTCGAACACCCCGTACCGGCTGGAATATCATAGTATTTGCAACACATACGGTCCCTCTTTTCCGCATCAACAGCAGTGTTTTTGGAAGCGACTAGGTAGACATCTGGTCGGTAGCTCTGGGAGAGCTGGCTGAGAAGTGCTGGGTAGATGGTTGTATGGAAAGTGTCGGCCCCCGTGTATGTTAATGTATAATTTAAGCTCTCACCAAGGCAAGTCCGTTGTCTACATGCTACTTATCAAGATCTGATCTACAGACGGCTCAATTTCGCAGGCAACTCTGGTCTCCAAATGTCGTTCAGGAGTTTACTGGCGTTGACCATTTCCGGCCGCAGCTGATCAACAGAGGTCACGCCCAGCAACGCCATGCCTATTGCAATCTCTTCCGACAGGACTGTAACAGAGGAGTCAATATCATTTGCCTTGTCCCATCAGAGATAGAAGAGGGAAGTCTCCACTTACTGTCTATGCACTTTTCAACACCTTGAGAACCATAGGCCGCCATGGCGTAGAAGAAAGGCCTGCCGAACCCAACAGCCGTGGCTCCTAACGCCAATGCCTTCAGCACATCTGCTCCATCTCGGCAGCCACCGTCCAAGTACACCTCTATCTTCTCAAGGACCCCGGGGCAGTAAGTTCGGATCTCCAAGAGGGTAGACAGGGCGTTCGGAGCGGTGTGCTGTTGCCTTCCTCCGTGATTGCTAAGCAGTATGCCCTGGCAACCGTATTCTGCGGCAAGTTTCGCATCCTCGGCAGTCTGGATCCCCTTCAAGACGATAGGGCCGGCCCATTCCTCCCTGATCCACTTGAGGTCCTCCCAAGTGATCATGGGGCTCAACTGTCCAGGCACAGGCCGCGCGCCCACCGCCGGAGCGAAGGTGTTCTCGTTGCCGTCCTCCGTGGCTGGGGCCAACACCCTGCTGTGGTCCAGGCCGTCTGCCAGCGCCTCCTCCGCCTGCTTCCTCCTGTCCTCCGTCCTCTTACCCAGCACAGCCGTGTCGACGGTTATAAACAGGCCCTTGTACCCTGCCGTCTTCACCTTCTGGATCAAAGTGATCGCCTTCACCCTGTCGACCGGGATATAAAGCTGAAAGAACAACCTCGACGGATTGTTAGCCTCCCCACCCATCGCGTTCAGCTCCCTCGCGTGCGTCTCTATGATCTCCTCCAGCGGCTTCGTGCTCGCCGTCGACGTAATCCCGTGCACACCCTTGCGGACCAGGCCCTTCACGAGCTCGAGCTCCGCGTTGGGGTGCGACATGCCCATTGTGCCCATGGGGCTGACGAAGAACGGCACGGCGGAGGGGTGACCCAGCAGGGACGATTCGGTAGACACGCCGGCCACGCTGCGGAGCACCCTGGGCCGGAACGAGACCTGGGACCAGGAGTCGAGGTTGCCCCGGAGCGAGAGCCCGGCGTTGGCGCTGCTGGAGGCGTAGACCCATGACCGGCGGTCGAGGACCTTCTGCGCCTCGGGCTGGAAGTCGTCGGCCCGGACGCAGAGGGAGAGCGGCTTCACTTCCTTGCTGTTGGCGTCGGGCGTGGCTCCGGGTGGGCTTGGTGCCGCGTTGAGGGCTTCGGCTGTTGATGGGTCCAGGCCGCCCTTGTAGCTGCCCTCTGGTAAGTTCTCCACGATGTCCATCGAGTGGACTTTGTCGAACTCGGATGTAGCGTCCTGTGTGTGATTGTCAGTTCGCGGGTCTTCATTGGCTTCTGGGTGTGCGTTCATGGTTCAATACTCACGGCGCCGCCTTGCCTCAATAGGATGTTTCGACCTCCTGGGTGTTTGTCTAGGAACGTGGTGACATCGTATATTTTGCCGTGTAGCACTATCCAACATGAGTCTGCAGACTTGTGCTGGGCGACCTCCGAGCCTTGCAACATGATGGAAACGTCCAAGGCACTGGACACTGTCTAGAATAATTGCTATTTCTCTGAACCGTGTCGTCTTTCAAGCATCCACATGCCCCGGAACACCTTGCGAAATGGTGTAATTAGATAAACAAACTCGCCAAGGCTCGGAGTTCTCGCGTCATCTTCCAAGTTTGTGCTGTAGTAACACTGCCCCTGGTAAGTACTTATTATTCCCGGAACCTCGTGCCGCGTTGACGTGCCGGTAGATTATGACTGCGGGGATAATAATCCGAAGAAGCAGACGCCCCCATTCCAGATGTGCAAGATAGTTTGGAGGGGGTTGAAGGTTGGGGTTATCGTCACTCAGGAGTGGGGGAGTGCACAAGCGGCCTTTGCCCTCCCCCACCCAACCTAGGGATCCCCATAATTACTATGCATATATATACATGGTTGTGCCATTTAAGCTACGAATAACTTATTACTAAATGCGAAAGACGAAGAAGCGTGCATATCTTTAGTCAATCAAGCCTTAGTATAGAATGGATATCTTAGCTATGGTTCAATCCGACATGTGGACGTCGGATCCCTTCCGCGTTTTCTCCAGAGCTACTTTTCTCTCTCATTCAAACACTTGGTGATGTCCAAGTCCTGCTCCACGTGCCGTTCCCTTGCACGATATTCACGAATTCTTGAGCAATAATCCTGTCTGTCTGCTCAGAAGGATGAAGCGCATCATACCACAAGTAGCTATCCCGGACAGAAGAGTTGCTGCAATCACTACCACAGGCATTGATTGTTGAAGTTACATTCAGTGGCGCCGTTCCGTTGAGGTAAGCCTCGGGGTTGTTCCACATATCACTTATCTGTGGAGAAAAAACGATGTCAGAAAAATAAGGAAGTCTACACCTTTAATGAAGATTGCAAGGCGGCTTGTTCTTACCAATGAGTGGATGTCAAAGATGGTGAAGGAGCTGCCCGGGTAACGGTCCGAGATCTGCACTTCATCCGCCGTACGATAATTGTATATACTGTTGACAAGGGCGACGTACTGGCGCATCTTCTCGCTAACTTGTGTGGCGTTGGTATTATAATTTGCCTCATCTTCCCAGAAATGGCTGCCGACAGTCCCACCGTTTTCAGGCAACGCATACATAGGAGCGTAGTTCAGCGGTGCAAGGTTGAGAAGCACAAAGTTTCGCGCTCCTGCTTCGTGGAGAGTATCGAGTTGTTCGTAGACGCAGTCTATATAGTCCAGGATGGTTAGGTTGAGCCGGCTATCTGTGAAGAATGCCGCAGGGCCTAGGTCGTTCGTTCCAATCCAGATGGCACTAGTTATGCGTATAGTCCATTTAGCAATCATGGGTATTTCATGGCTTCGCTGATTCACTCCCATAGCATGACTTACTATATTGTCTCATCTTCCGGGTTAATAAGTGAGCCGTTTCCAACATATTCGGTGTCATTTAGGAAATATGGGAGTTGGTCTTGCTTGATACCGTTTCGCGACGACGGAGAAAAATATGTGTTGCAAACGGCGCCAGAGACAGCGTAATCGTAGAGGTGGATTCCTGTATACTGCTGCACGTACTCGGTCCAGATGCGGCCTCCTGTTGTCGTGTCATTAGACTGGTAAAATATTAGTAGTGATTTCTTCTTTTCATAGGTGTAAAAAAAACTATAAAAAAAAAAAACTCCCATGGTAAATGGGTTGCGTACCAGATCTTCGCTCGGTTCTGGGGTGTAATATTCAGGTCCATCGTCTGTATATGAGTCCCCGAACACACTGTCGAACTTGAAGTCAGTGGGGACCGAAGATTATCATGAGCAAGAATTCGTACATGAGTGTTGAGAAGGTATTAAGAGTTGCTGATCCGGTAAGGGCTGCACCAGCTATGTTGGTGAGCCAAAGCAATAATCGGCATGAGCTTGTGATCTCAGGTCGCTTCATTTTTACAACTGGATCCTGGCTATATCACTGGGAACCTTCTGCTATCATGTAAAAGCAGGTTATGACTGCATACATACTAGCAAGACTGCGGGGATATATATACGGATGATCATCGTCCGCCATCCTGTTCACCTCGCCTCATCATGGGCGCTTTGATGAGGCTTGGCTCGATATTGTCACACTCGAAGTTCCGAAACTTCTCGGCACATTTGAAAACGAGCGAGCGCCACCAGCTACGGATAAACGGGATACCGGTAGTTTGGCTAATGTTGCAGCGAGAACTCCGCAGATTTTCCATGGGGCGGGGTGGCTTGGGAAGGGGCTCAACGATCACATATCTGGCCCCTATTCCCTTGAAACAAGTGACCAGAAAACTTGTATGGCTTGCTCTTATTTCCGTGATTAAGACCTGGATTTCTCAATGCAGTCACGAAGTTACTCATCCAGGCCACCATGTGCTACTAGCGAGTCGGACTGAGTGCCTATGCCCCGATGCATTTATACACTGCCCGGGCTCCATATTGAAATTGTTGCATGGTATCAAATGAACATAGATATCAACAACCTTGAGGCTTGGATGTAGTGCAGGTCTGTAGTAATACTCGAGGCCTTCGGTCCCCCGTAGAGAGTGGGGTTAGAGCAAAACATTGATGCGAGAACGTCTGGGATACTTAGAATATAAACAACTGCTACGATTCGGCGGTGTGCTGTGCAGCCGTTGTGCTTTTCACAGTATGATTGCCTTGCTAACGTTGCTTACATATCCTGAAAACCATTGGTCCGGTTCCCAATCGGGTCGTTCTCCGTGACCTGGATTTCTGGGCATCGTAGCACTAATCCTACTGCCTGTGGTAATTTCCGCTCGTGAAAAGAAACGTTGGATCTGTCCGCTGTTTAACTTGTTTACCTATTTGAGTGAGTGCTCATCGGCCATTAGGGACTACCCTGACTTGCGATGTAATAACTTATGAGAAGGGTACGAATGGTCCTTTCCGACCACAAATAGAATTATCTATTTGATTTGATTTTTTGCAGACAATGTGCGTCGTCAGCCTTACGGACTCTGATCATTTCAAAAACCTTGGAAGACCTGGACATCTGGAATGCCTGTAACTAGAAATGGTGGCAATGGTTTCCCCCCCCCCCCGGTCACCTGGCGAGAGTATTAATTAATTGACCCCCGGAACGTTTACAATCCCTGCGCTGCCAACGTGTACATGCAACCAGCCGATGGCTGCTCACCATTGTTTCGAATCCTATCCGGTCCGTTCCGTTTGGCGGAGTGGATGAGTCGCTTGCATTACATGCACATGGACAGAGGCTTGTACATGCGAGGAGAACACTGTGCAATTGTGCTGACCTTTTGTACTGTATGAGTTTTGCTTTTGATCGTTGCGTGCGTCGATTTCCAGATGGATGCGAACCCCATTCAAACTGGCCATCGGAGATGAGAATGTTGATGGACCAGTGCAGACAAACTGTGCTCCAACTCGTATTCGTACAGCCCATCTGTCCCCCCCCCCCCCGTTCCGGGAGACTACATAGGGACTGCAGGTCGCCGGGAAATAAAACATAAAATTCGACTGTATTGACTAGGGTCTCTGTTCAGTACCGCTTCTCACAGCTTCTATACAACTGTACTTGGTGCCGTCTCTCTTACCTAAAGCATTGGTTGATCGGCATTGTTCTTGGTTACGGCAATACTTGCGTTCATACAGTTGATGACCTATAAACTTAATCAGTTCGAGAATCATTATAGGCAACTTGGTGCATATAACACAGTTGAATATGAACTTTACAAACTGACCTCCTTACAATAGGGTAACAAGACTAGGACAGCAAGTAGATCCATTCATACAGATGCGAGTAGAAAGATTTACCAGACCTCAGAAGTAGGTAGTCTTGGCACGACCGTCCATGGATGGCGAACCTTCTACGAACCTGACAAGGGGACTTCATTGTAGTGTTCTGTCTCTCTAGTGCTAGCCAGGGAGGACATGCAAGCAAGGTTTCATAGTTCAATCTTAATATAATTGCTGACAGTATAGCTAATGCTGCATCGAGCTACCGCCGATTGTCAAGGTCAGCCCGGAGGTCTAGACTCTTAAAGGCAAGAATGAATAGTCAAACTTCCGGAGGCCAGCGATTTACTTCGTAAATCGGTTATCACTTTCTCCTCCTATCTATCCATCTATCAACCAACTGTCCACGAATATGTATGTTTGCAGTTAGTCTCTGGTACAATTAATGCGGGGCTCGGTTATGATTCAGCTCTGTAGAATTGCAGGGTATATCGATGACGATTCACACAAACACCCCAGTATGAGTGCATGTTATGTGCACTTTGATGTGGTTGGTCACTTCTGTAAAGGAGCCCAGAACAAACAGAGCTCAATTATTGGACACCCGCGCATCTACTCCAGGTTATCTCTGCGTGTTGGTCCTGTGTTAGCCGCTTTTATCAGTCTGCTGTTGGCCCAGGTGCCAAGTCACAAAGTTTGTCTAATTTTCTCCTCGATATCCAATCTCTGTAACTCAGGAAAAACACACTCACAAACAGACATCCGGGACGTCCAAAGGAACGGCGGGCGCGACAGAATCAAACAACTATCCAAGGCTCTTATGACGACTCACATACTTTGGCCTGTATCCGATTTTGACCCCCTTGTGGGACACTACTTTGATCTGGAGTATGTTAGCAGCAGTGACGAAGACTAGTGGGGTCATCGAACCTCCCAGGAGTGCTATCTCTCCCCAAATATTTGACAGTAGCGAGAGAAGGATCCCCATGGGAGAACAGCGACAATCAGAGGTTGGTTCGCAATCTCTTCACTCTTTGCAGTACCTACATGCAACGCCCTGGGAGCTTGCTGTACCTCTATTTCCTCACTCAACTTGCCATTATTTGTTCCGAGCTATATGTTTCATGTCGCATATTCCATAGCGTCGCATCTATCCTTATGCCCGGAAAACCTTCACACCGGGGCTGCCACCCTTACCTATCAAGCTTTGGATAATGGCTGATATTGGTTCTTGAGAGTCAGCAGCAAACAGGGCAGCCTTCCATCTCTTATCCGTATTTCAGAGCCCCCTCCGTTATCGACTTGACCGGCGAGGATGACAGTCCAAACCCAATGGACTCGAACATTACTATAGCCGGTCCCTCCACATCCCCAGCCACAATCAGCGAACCTGATGCAGCCCAGACCGGGAAGAGACAGAGACAAGATAGCTGCAACAGCAATGCAAATGAAAAAGAACCCAGAAAGAGGACGAGGAAATCTACCCGCCTCAAATCTCGGTCCAACCTCGCCGCTGTGGACGGCCCGAGGCTCGAAACCCCCATACCAAGGATTCATAGTGACATCGTCGGAGTCACGTCTCCTAAGGCTAGGCCGCTGCGGAAGTTCCTCCACAGCAAGAAGTGGCTTGATTCTGAAGATGATGGCGCCGACGACGCAGCCGTTCCTGTCGGCATCCCCGTACAACCACCCCGGTCCCCTCCTCAGGCCGGCGACAAAGTCGGCCAACATGGAGCTGGAAACCCTGAGGATGAGGCCCAGTCAATGAGGAATCGCATCGTTGAGCTCGAGAAGGAGAGGGACGAGTACCATGAGAGGGTCCGTAAACAAGCGGCCACTTCAGGAGAACAGGGGCAACAACTCTTATTGATGCGGGTGAGAATGGAAGCTATAGATCTTAACGAAAGGGTTAAGCAGTACAAACAACAGCTGCTCCATCGGGACAGTCAAATCGACCAGCTTCAGAAGGAGATAAAGCAGTTACGGGCCCCTCTTCCCAAGAGGATGGATGATCAAGTGATCATCGCTGCTCAGGACAGAAAGCTTATCAGGGCAACTGATAAGTCGATTAAGGTGAGGGATGGGTGTCTGGATGAAGACTGCAGTCTGAGCGCTCAAGGGGTGCCGGTGGGGAGCAGAAAGGACCTAGCCATGAGAGATTTGGCCGGTTTGAGGGGGTCTATGGAAGAGCAAAAGTCGGATACGGACCGAACCAGTTCTTCGAAACAGTGCGAGAAAGATATTGCCTCCGCCGTGGAGAGAGAGAACATGAACTGGGCAACCAGGTTTGATGTCCAACGTCGAGAAGCAGAAGCCAAGCTGGAGAATGCCACCTCGAGTCTTCTTCAAGAGAATAAGACACTCAAGGAGAAAGTTACCATCGCCGAGAATGATATCTCACAGCTGCAAGACGAGAACAAGCAGCTCAGCGTGGAGGTTGCCACCAAGAAAACCATGCAGGATCAGATCAGTAGGATCACAACCGCCCTCGTCGAAACCAAAGAAGAGAGGGATATGAAGGAAAAGGAGTCAAACGAGAAGATCACAGTGCTGCAGGCCGAGATCTCTCGGCTACAAGATGTCGACTGTGCAAAGCGTCGATTTGAGACTGCCACGTTCCAGACAAGCATTTCGGTTCTGAACATCAAGCTGGAGAAACGAGCCAAGGAGATTGAAGAGCTCCGGGACTTACTGCGTGGTGCAGACACCAAGATCGACTTACTCAAGAAAAGGGGGGACACGGCAGTAGAAAGCAGCAAAACCGCTCTCCAGGAAGAGAAAGCAAAGCACGAGGAGGAGCGTCGACTTCTTGAAGACCAGATCAAGAAGCTTCGTTTATCTCGCGACGAGGCAGCTGCAGTTATGTTGAAGCGATCTGAGGAGGCGACGCAGTTCAAGGGTGAAGTCGACGCCTTGCGCCTTGCCCTCACAGCCAAGAAAGAGGAGGAGACAAGGCTGCAAAGCCAGTTCAAAAACCTTGCTGTCAAGATAGAATCACTCACTACAGCGAACGGAAAGTATGAGGCGGCCCTTCAAAACGAGAGAGCAAGACATACAAAACATACGGAGACACTTGAGGCCAAAGTCAACAAGTTGAGTCTTGCTCTCGATGACACGGAGGCACTCAAGACCGAAGTCGACAAGTTGAACCTTGATCTCAACGCCGACACAAAGGCGATAAAATGGCTTGAGAACCATGCTCGTAACCTCGAGGCCAAGATAGAGGCACTCAAGATTACGAACCGCGACGAGGCTGCAATCCGTCTGCAGGAGAGAGAAAAATACACCAAAGACATAGAGGCACTTGAGGCCACAGCCAGGACACAGAGCCTTGCTCTCGATGGGAAGGGACAGGAGGAGACAAGACTTCAAGCCCAACTCCGTGAAGCCAGAGACCGGATCGTGGCAATCAATACCATGTCCCTCAACCAAGAAGCAGCTTTGAACGAGCAGAAGGCACATATCGATGCTCTGAACAAAGAGCTCTCAGAACTCCGTCACAAGGCCAGTGTGGAACAAGTCCGCACAGAAGACTTCAATGCAGCAAGAAAGAAGGTCCTCGAGCTCGAGGCAGAAACGCGCCGGCTGGAGGAAGAGCTCATCGGCGCGGGACAAGTCCGCGTGGGAATCCAGGATGCATCAGTCCGGAGGATCTCCGAGCTCGAGACAAAGATGCGCGAGCTCGAGGAGCAGACAGAGAGGCAAACACAAAGCCTCCGGGAAGCACAGGAAGGAAACCAGGAAGCCCTGGCCGTGAAGACAGACAACGTCGAGCTTCGCAAGATGGTTGAGGTGCTGGGTCAGAGGCTACAGCAGCTCGAGACCGCTTGTTCGCACGCGACGGAGTATCAGCAGAAGGTCGAGAAGTTCTTGGATCACGTCAGGTCCCAGCTCGGTCGCAAAATCGAGGACGAGAGGGCACCAATTACGGATGTGGAGGCCCAGGCGTTAGCCAACACGTCCACAATGGAGGGAATTGGAGCCAAGCTCGCCCTGAAACTCGATTACATTGAGTGGGAGCTTGAATGGTACAAGCAAAGGTACGATGAGGAGTGTGAGCGACGAAAAGCCTACACAGGTATCATGCGAGAGTAATTTGGTGCGCCATGATCTTTTTTCCCCGACTAACTGGAGGGTTGATGATGATCGTTATGCTCTTGTCAACTGGTGGCATTCCGTTAATGGGACTTGGACCGGGCCAGGACCAACGGAGAAATGGGCACCGTGCAAAGACCATGCAATACACTCACTATTGCGCTAAGGGGTCAGGTTGTCATTTGCCTTCCAGCAGGTGGGAAACGCAGCCATTGTGGGTGTCAAGGTTGTGAGTCAAGTCCCTCGTGTGTTGTTGATGTCGTTCGTGTGAGTCCTTTCGGACCCGTGCCGTGGATGAACTGGACAGGGTAGAAGGGGGGTCTATATGAGGTCTTCTTTCTAATAGCGCTACATAGGCGACTATAGTATATAGTAGCACAAGGCATCCTAGACACCAGCGTGGATGCTGCGTGCCACATAATGCTTTCGCAGTCCCGGACCCGAGTTAGAAGTAGAGACTTCCAAGAAGAGAGGTTGCCCAGGTGCCATCTTGGAAGCTCAACCACGCCCTCCACGTTGTCCAGTGAGCCATTCGAGCCTCTCCTTGCCCTTTTCCTCGTGCTCGTAGGTATGTCGTTCGAAATAATCCCAGATGTTATCAGACCGCATGTTCCTGTTGATCTCGTTCTTTTTCTCAAACAGGTTGACTCGGTCCCCAGTTAGACCTTGTGGGTCACTGTTGCTCGCCATGTTCTCGAACCATCCCCGCCTCTCCTTCTGCTCCGAGGTTGGATTTGGGGCTCGATAAGCAGCCTTGAGTGCTTCCCAACCCGTCATACTTCCCACGTCCTCGGCCACATAGTGTCCCACGCCCGAGAGCACCTGGAAGTCCTTCGTGGGATCGCAGCGTCCCTCGACAGTCAGGAAGTGCTCCCAGTTGTCTCCAAAATCATAGGTGTAGACGATCTTCTTCCCCCGCCACTTGGCACTATCGAACAACTGATGTAACTTGTACGCGTCCGCCTCTTTCTCTATCGTGTGAGGATGTTTTCGCTGCCCTTCATGCATCCGGTCGATGCCGCTGAACTGGGTCCGGGCGACAGGGTCGGTGATGCGAAGGAGGTACTCGGGTGGTTCCGATGCCGAGCCCGCCCCTCCACCTGCGCCGTGGTGTATGCGCAGCTTGTTGATCATGTGCATGATGTCGGTAGGTGGGCTGTAGCTCGGGTTGACAACGGCAAAGTCGAAGGAGTGCGTCGTGGCCCAGCCGAAGGCGAGCTGCAGGGCGAGATGCAGGGTGTAGAAGTCGCCATCGGCCGGGCAGGAGAGCGTCCGGATGACGGGAGGGCTCGTGATGTGCTCGGGATGAAGGTGGCACTTGATGATGTAGTTGGGCCGCTTGCAGCGGTCCTTGTGCGTGGCCCATGAGGCCGTCTGGCAGTCACGGGAGCAGTAGGCCGTACTGCGGCATCGTGTGCAGCGTTGCAAGGCTGGGGCAGGATCGACGGCGTTGCTCGATGAGCCGGGCTGGTTGGGACAGAAAGGATTTCCACACCGCCGGATGGGGGCATTGATCTGAGAGGACATCGTGTTGTGATACTGCAGTACGTCTCTTGCTAAGACAAGACAAAGGGGGGGGGGGTGGCAAAAGAAGGAGGAGGAAATACGAAAGGGGGATCTTTAATGGGAAAAGTAGGACAAGGGAGTGTTTTAGTCGAGTATTTTGTCTGTGCATACTGGGGTATTTTGCAAGAATTCTTGCCTTGTGTGAAAATTTCAAAAAATTGCTACGCATATGCTCAGCATATGCTCAGGATCCAAAGCATATGAGGGCCTTTTAGAGGTTGGTTGCAGAGGTTAGTAAACTTGACCATATTCCATAGCAACCTGAACCTACGTTTCTGTTCTATACCAGACATACAATACTAATATGCTCTACGCATGTCTTCAATTAAGTTCCAGCTCTAACGTACGTGTCAAGCTGGGACTTACACGCAGGCCCAGCTGGAGATATCAACACTCTACGGTAACATACACAACGTCTTGTTGGAATTTTTGGCACAGGATATCAGGGGACGATCATGCCTTGGACAGTGACAGGGAATCAAGGGTGTCTCAACGGGTTTCTCTAAGAGCTTAAGAGACTTGTATTGTCTGGGACATGTGGTCCCTACCACCCGGGGGACCATCGCGGGAGTAGATCTGTACTCTGGATGCAGCAAGGAATAATTTGACTATTATTCACATTGATACTAGCGACCGAATCACATGGTGTGGAATCAACTACGTTCATTGTTGCAATGTCAGTGTGTTTTCCCCTGTCTCATCGCAATACCTAGCCAAAGCCTTATCGTCTAAGTCGAAGATGTCGTCAACGGTTGGGCTTGGCGAGGGCCGCGAGGCCGAGTACCTTTTCGTTTGGGTCTCTAGTGTGGGACCGCCTTTAGGAGCAAATGGCAGAGCTTATCGCCCTCATGCTTGAGCTTAGCTCCACGGCATACATGTATCAGAAGCTTGCAGGTGTCATCGCAATCTTGAAGACCCATCTGGACGATCCTCGAAGCGGTCCTCGGTCGTGCCTAGTACACTTGCCGAGAAGGGCCCGGACGAATTGGACGATGACGCAGCAACGTGAAGTGATGTATTGCCATAATAATTGTCTATTATCACGTAGGCGCCTTGCTCATCTTGAAATATGGCCTTGATGACACAAAAAGCTCTCTCCTTGGTCCTCGAGTGATATACCAGTGAAAGTAAACGTTGACGGGGTCGTGAAAGTTTCAGGTGCCTTGTTTTCTTTGTGATAAACATATAGAGCTCAAGGGTTAGGGGTAAGTATCGGTTACTTAACGGGGGTATTTATCCACGAGTCCCGACCCCCGGTCGAGTACCAAGCCTCGGTGTGTGTGTGTGTGTGTGTGTGTGTGTGTGTGTGTGTGCCCAGCGTTCCATGTGGGTCCGGGGAATTCGTTTCAGGGGAACCTGACGTGCTTTTGGATGATGATCACTGTGGCTAACTTTAGAACCCTTGAAAACCCCAAAGTCTGAAATCGCGGCCAACGGACGTGCAATGTGAAATCCATCTTCCCCTTTGTGTCGGTATGCCAGCAACCATTTCGAACCGACACCTCACCAGGAAAACCATGTCAGCCAACTTCTGGGGCGGATCTGCTTCTCCTCCAAACGGGGAGCAGCTCCTGCCCCAATCGCAAAAGGATCTCGACGGCGTTGATGGCCATCCCCGAGCAGGAGGTGACGACGACGGGAAGCCCACGGATCCGGGCAGGGAGAGAGACAAGATCAGGTGCCTCGATGGTCTCCGCGGAATCGCCTGTTTCCTCGTCTTCAACTACCACTTCCTGTGGCCATGGACGCCGTTGATCATGCTCGGCTACGGTGCCCGGGTGCCCAATTCCCCGGAACCGTTCACGGAGTGGGCGTCGCTCCCCATCATATGCCTCCTCCACCGCGGGAGGCCCATGGTCGCCATCTTCTTTGCCATATCTGGCTATGTCCTCTGCCGCCATATGCTGAGGTTGATGTACCAGCGGCGCCTGGACGATGTCTACAAGCGGCTCGCCTCTGCCGTGTTTAGGCGGGTATTCCGCCTGTACATCCCGCCGACGATATCTATGTTCCTGGTGGCCTTGCTGGCGCAGATGGGCGCCTTCAAGTCCGAGAAGGCCATCTACAAGGGGCCCGACTCGGCCTGGATCAACGGCACCGTGACCAAGGGCTTCTTCCTTCACAACACCACCCACAACAACACCTGCAACTCGAACGGTACCTTCGCTGTGATGGGGACCAGCGGGGTGGCGGATGCGTTGGGCCTAGAGACCCCTTTGTACCTGAACAGCTCGATCCACTGGAACGACACCCTGTGCCTGAACAGCACCTCCAAGCTGTATGGCGCCGCGGCCATCTACGCCAACGTGGACAAGCCCAAGCCCAAGCCCAAGCCAAAGAGGAGCGCGAACGCCACCCTGGGTCTCAACGAGACCACGGCACCCGCCACCGACACGCTGCACGGGCTGTACACCTACCTAGGCTACCACGCCGACGGGTCCCGGCAGGAGCTGCCGCAGTACAACGCCAGCGGCCTCGGGCCCAACGCCACCGGCGCGGCGCAGAGCTTCACCTGGAAGCAGCTGGGGGGCATGTGGGAGGAGCACCCGCACATCCACCCCAACCTCGCCAAGGCGCTCGGCAACTTCACCGTCGTCTACGCCGAGTGGGCCAACCCCTTCGGCTTCGGCCACTACCACCCGCGCTACGACCCGCACACGTACACCATCCCCATGGAGCTGCGCGGCTCCATGGTGCTGTACGCCTTCCTCCTCGGCACGGCGGCGCTCCGCGCCCGGTGGCGGCTCGGCGCCGCCGCCGGCCTGTCGCTCTACGCGCTGACCCTCGGCCGCTGGGACGTCGGCACCTTCCTTGGGGGCATGGTGCTCTCCGAGGTGGACGTCCTGCGCACGTCCGACCCGGGCGAGGTGGCGCCCGCCGACCGGGCCCTCCTGCTCAGGCTCGGCGGCGCCGGCGCCGGCGCCGGCGCGACGAGGGGTGGCCGCCACGGCGCCGCCCTGGTTGGGGGGCTGTCGCCGCGCAGGGCCCGGGCGCTGCGGTGGGCGGTCATCGCCCTGGCGCTCTGGCTCCTGTCGTACCCGGACGCCGGCGCCGAGTACACGCCGGGGTTCCGGCTGCTCGCCTGGCTCGCGCCGCGCTGGTACCTCCCCATGTCCAAGTGGATGTACTACCAGTCCGTCGGCGCCCTGCTGCTCGTCCCCTGCGTCCTGCGCAGCCCCACCCTGCGGGGCCTGCTCGAGGGGCCGGCGGCGCAGTACCTGGGCAAGGTCAGCTTCTCCTTCTACCTCGTCCACGGCCCGGTGCTGCACAGCCTTGGGTTCTGGATCATGCCGCGCCTGTTTGAGCAGTTTGGCAGGCCGGTGGGCTATGTGATGGGCTGGTTCATGCTGCTGAGCGTCACGTTGTGGCTTGTGTCCTGGTGGCATAGGAAGGTGGACACCTGGAGCGTGACAGTCGGGAGGAGGGTGGAGATGGCGCTGGTGCATCCTTGAAGGGGCTCAGCGAGAGACGATTCTGATTCTTGGGTGGCACGTGTTCAGCCGATCAAGACGGTCGAGCTCGGCATCGGTTGCACCTATCATTGATTTAAGGGTATGGAATTAGGTTTATACAGGCGTTTTGAGCGACTCGGCGCTGGCAGAGATGTTTACATAGACAGGTTTTCGGGGTATGGAGAGAATCGTTCCGCCGTGGCGGATACACAACTCAAAATCGATCGTACCCAGTTTGCTTTCTTACCCTATGCATATCGTCTGAAGCAACGCATTGCTATAAGAGATGGCACGCCCAGCTCATCAAGACCATACACTAATACAGTAGGGCGTCTATGTGTACACCTACCTATTTTGATCATCTACGCCGGGTCTATTAGATCCTAACAGTGGAATACCCTCCCACGGGCCATTCGCCCACACGTTTGTATGTATAATCCCACTGCAGGCTGGTATCGATATGAGCGTAGTGCCCCACTTTCCTATTGCTCATTCCTCGCAGTGGGCCGATGAGGATCACAGCCCTGCAGGTACATACTCAAGTAGCTCGCCATCTGTTGCCGCAATGTAAGCACTTGCAACGGTCGAGCCGAGCCTCCGTTGGTTCCGTCAGCTGCAGGTCTCCCCTTCACTTTCCAGATCATGTTATGTACTAATGAAACCCTGAGGCCATTGCCATGGGTCTCGTGAATATGTTCCGATTGGACCCCTGTATAGGGATCGTATGTATACTACATACATACATACCTACCTAGGTATGTATGTGTGTACTGGTAACCCTGTATGATCGAGTTCAGACGAAACAAACCGCCCCAGGGCTAAGTGCAATTGGAAGGACCTTTCCGCACCTGGGGGCCACGAAGTCCTGAGGACCGAGACCTTTGTAGTGTAGGTGGCGCGCTCTCATCTCTCGAGGACGACTAAGAGGTGGGCACTAGATAATCCTTCAGAGTCCGAGATGCGGGTCTCACTCGTGAAGCCCTCACAATCTCCCCATCTGCCAATGACTGACCCCGCCACGTACGGCACAACTGCAGAAGGTAAGCTCGATAGCAAGCCACCAGAGCCGTGTTGTCGTTCGTACAAAGCAAGCCCTACGCCCTCGTTATTGTGCCTGTTTTACTTTCCATTTTTAGGGTGTCCTCTCCCCTCCCCCTTTCCGAGGTGATCTGCTGGATCGAGTTTACGAAGGCTGGACGGTAGACTGCCGATTTGCCGATTTTTGACTTCTGATATCAACCCGCGAAGGATCGCAGCGCAGCATCAGAAACGGGACGGGAGTGCAGGTTCCCGGGGTGATCCATGGCCCCTGCTACGATTTGTGGGGCCGAAAGGTGCTGGATGTAGGGAACGTGGTGTGGGCATGGCAGGTATATGAGCAAGAGAAGGCCCCACGAGCAGGAATACGTTCGGGTGAGGAGGAATCCAATCCTTCTTCCTGAGGTTTCCTTGAGGGAATATGCTATAGTTGTGGAGTTATTAGGGTATCAGAACTACAACAGCAGGCAGCCCTTCTCGAAACCTACCTGAGAGATACAAACCAGACTGCCCAACGCTGTTTGAAGGGACATCCGGTCCTTTGTATTTTGTTGGCTTTTCCAACTATCCAGAGGCCTATTAGATCGAATCTTTCCCATGCCGGACCATCTCAGAACCATGTTGGTCTCATCCCTCACCTACCTCCTCGCGGCGCCCCTGGCGGTCCTAGCCGCCAACAGCGGGTCATCGCCTGTCAAGGCCACCAGCAACTTCATCGACACGGTGACCGGGTACGACGAGCTGTCGACGTGCGCCGAGGCAGCCCTCTCGACGATCGTGCGGGCGCAGTCGAGCGGCTGCGGGGACGGCGGTGCGCTGACGAGCTACACCTGCTTCTGCACGGACTCGAGCTCCCAGTTCAGCAGCCTGATCACGTCGGCCATCTCGGTGTCGTGTAGCTCGCAAATATGGTCCGCACAGGCCGGTAGCGCCATCTCGGTCTTCGATGGGTACTGCGCCTTGGGTGTCCCGTCGGGCGCCTCGACGACAACAGCCGGTACGTCAAGACTGCGTGTGTGAATGATGGGGGACCTGGACTGACACCGAGAACGAGCAGCTTCCACCACACCAAAGGCTACAGCGTCGCCGTCGCCGGCAGGGATAGCCTCGACGGTGGCCGCATCGGCGACTTCCACGCCCGCCGCCGCGAGCTCCACGCCCGCCGTGGTAGCCTCGGCCGCGCCGTCGAACAACCACCAGACCGTCGCGATCGCAGCTGGAGTCGCCGTGCCATGTGGTGTATTGGCCCTTGCGCTGATAGGGTTCCTTCTCTGGCAGAGGCGCAGGAGAAGCCAGAGGGCGAGGACGAAGCGGGAAATCGAGGCAATGCCCGCGGTAGCAGGCACCGGAGGCGCCAGACCCCAGTTCAAATGGCCCAGCAAAGCAGACGTGCGAGAGCTGCCGACACAGTACCACACCTCCCAGGAGGTGCAGGGCAAGGAGATCATGGACTCCCCCAACAGCTCAAACTCTTATGTGTCACCGGCAACGCAGGTTTATCAATCGCCTGTTCCTGCGGTTCAGCCGCAACAGTACCAGCAACGGATGCCTGCACATCACGAGCAGGACAGATACGAGCTGCCTGCATCGACGTAGCCGCCGGCGCCTGTATCGCGCCCGGATTCGAGACAAGGCATTGAAGAAGTAACGAGGAGAAGATGGTTTATGGAGCAGGGAGAATATTGATAAAAGTTCCACTGTATATATATTGGTGACGGCCTGCACTTGAAGGAGTCTGGTATTTCCACGGAAGGGGGTCTAAGCGTGGCAGTCCGGAGAGATGGGATTGAACGCTGCGAACAGATTCTGGTCGCCGACTAACAAATAAGATTAATTACCGTGTACGAAAGAGGGCTTTATGATTTCCAATGTTGTGAAGAAGGTCGGAAGGAACGGAGCTGGATGCAAAACGGCGAATGTATAGGGCAGTTGGGAAGCTGTGAGAGAGGGGAAGAGGTCAAGGGATGTTGGCTATAATTCTCAACCAGAACATTGGCACATTGAATACTGAACACAAAACCTATAAACCATGAAACATCACTACCACTACCTACTGTAGGTACTGTGTACACTAACTACTGCTAATTACTACCGCTGTTCTCCGCTGCGGCCCGCAGGACTTCAGCAGGGTTCCCACGTGGGCGCATCGGGACCGAACGCGGGGGACAAAATTTGGAGACCTTCGAACTTCAACCTCGTCGCCAACCTGACTGACTGACTGACTGACTGACTACAATACTCATGCCGTACAAGTCCATTTTCTCTTTCCCTCTTCCATGTGATATCTTTTACCTGTTTTCTAGCCCTCACTTCTAGTCATCAATTACAACTTCACCCCTTCACCAACCAACCCCCCCCACCCCAGAATTCAAAATGGACGTCGACGCATCCATGATCGACCCCTCCATGATGATCGACCCTTCGCTCTCCGACTCGACAATGGACCACCAGCCCGCGCGCGCCACACCCGCAAACAACCGCAACAACACCAGCAACGACGGCGGCGCCGACGACGACGACGACGACGACGAAGACGACGACCCCATCGTGGCGACCTACAACATCCTCCTCAAGCCCTCCCTCCCCGCCCACCGCAAGGTCATGATCCTCGAGCACCCCAACAAGTCGGACGGCAAGAAGATGGCGCGCGTGCCGCTCGAGATCCGCCTCAAGAACGGCACCGGCATGGTCGAGGTCGACTACCCCATCGACTACAACGCCTTCTACGACCGGAACAAGGGCCTCAACTGGGGCACCCACCTGCACAAGAGCTCCGAGGCCAAGAAGGGCGGCAGCCACGGCCTCGCCGGCGGCTTCGGCGTCGGCGCCCCGCCCCCCAGGCCCCGCGCCGGCAGGGCCGCCCAGGACGACTCCATCGACCCGGGCATGGACTGGTCCGAGGCCCTGAGGAGGGACTACGTCCTGCGCACCCAGACCCTCGGCGGCCAGATGCCCGATACGAGCACAGAGTCCAAGTACATGGTGGGCGTGTTTGCCGGACGTACGTGTGGGCCGCCTTGACTGCTTCGCCCATCCGCTCTCTCTCCCACCCTCTCTCCCTCACTCCGTCCAGACAACCCCCGTCTACACGTTGTCCTAGTCTCACTAACATCCACCCGCACAGCAAACCTGCACCTGACCCCCGCCAGCTCCCTGGTCCACCTCCGGCCGCAGCTCCACCACATCGACGCGGCGGCGGAGCAGGAGCGCCTCTCGGCCACGCGCGGCGCCCCTGCCGGCGCCCCCGCCAAGCCCGAGGTGGCGCGCGCCATCCACATGACCGTCAAGCAGACCGCCGAGGGGGAGGAGATCGTGCAGGAGACGATGGCCGACCGCCTCAAGAAGGTCCAGCTCGAGGCGTGGCGCCGCATGCGCTACGTCCACGAGGAGGCGAGCGACTCGTGGGCCGTCGCCGAGGACGCCCTCTTCCTGCACAGGCCCGAGCCCCCCGCGGGCCAGCAGGGCGCCGCCGCCGCCGCCGCCGCCGCCGGCAAGGAGCCCGAGGCGCAGGACCAGCCCGGCCTGCCCGAGCTGGTCGAGAAGGTCGCCCGGCTGCGGACGGGCTGGGACGAGGACGGCATGCTGGAGACGACGAGCGGCATCTCGAAGCCCAGGAACGTCAAGGTCGAGATCTCGGACGACGAGCCTTCGGCTTCGGCCAAGGCGAAGGGCAAGGGCAAGGCGAAGGCTGCAGGCAGGGGTAAGAGATCACAAACCACCAACGATACCGCCGAAGCAGGGCCTTCGAAGGCCAACAAGGACGATTCATGATGCATGAGTACTAATCAAGTTTTGGCGTTTTCTGTTTTAGGGTAATTGTTTTCAAAATGACGGCAGTACGACTGATTTGCGGATGCATATGGCGGCGTTGAGGAAGGCTTTCAAAATGGTTATTAATACCCATCACGGCTAAGAAAGGAAGGGATTTCATATTGAATAATGCATGTTTTGTGCCATTCGACTGATCCTATGACTTTTGATCGGATAATGATCTGCTCAATACTACCGGAGACGTTCGAGAACGTCTTGTTGGTGCCCTCACAGGGGGCACATTCTCCTAATTCTGCTTTGTGGTGATCTACAGGGACCTGTACACGTAACAAGCGTAGCCCCTCGTCGTTTCTGGCCCTTCAGCAATGACTCCATCTGCAGCTCGAGGCCATGATGATGCGGCCGCCTGTTTTCAAAAAAATAATAAAAAATTATCCATGACGCTTTTTCATGTTCCCCCTTGAAATGTCATGTGTTTTCCATTGCCATATTTGGCGCAACACACACCGCTTCGACCCCAAAATCAATGCCTGTAAAACACAGGACCACTCTCCAACACCGGGGGAAAGTCGCAATTTCCTCAAGTCCGGTGAGGTTCACACAGCATAAATAAGATGCCGTAGTTGTCATGGAAAATATCCCAGAACAAATGAAACGTGGAGTAGCTCACCCGTCTAACCAAGTAGCGACACATCGAGGCCAATGGCCTGCATGAAGAGGTTGACGTTGGTGAGGCGCTGTGTTTTGAGATCCTGTGGCAGGGTTTTCGCAACCTCGACTGTTCCGAGCACACGGTCCTTCACAGCGACAACTAGACGCTGTTGTTGCTCAGCGTTGGCTCCTATGCCCAGAGCAGCCAGCAGAGACCAAACGTAGGCATCCTCGCCGGAGACAGGCGTTCCTGGGAATATGTATGGCAGTGTCGGCTCCAGAATATTGAACAGCAGAGCATAGTTTTGCTCCCTGTGTTGAGATGGTTAGCACGTGACTGGAACTTATAACAGGAAGAACACATACCATGCACCACCATCCTGAGCACGGACGGCGTCTCTACCACCTTCCGCCTGGATCATAATCTCGGCTCGACTCAGAATCATAGTAAGGAAGCCAGCACCGACGCGAGTTCTGGCAATGAGGTCCACATTGACTTCGGAGCAGAGCAGGCCAAGGATTCCGGTGATGATGTTCAGGCCGAGCTCGCCCATGAACATAAACAGTGTGTTGTGTACGTTGATGCTGAAAAGCTCTATATCCTCGCGCAGCTTGGCGTCCAGAGTAATATCGCCATCTGTGACAGAGCCCCTTCGAACCACGTTGAGCTTGTCGAGGTTCACGACGATGATCGTAAGAATCGTCGTGCGCTGCTCATGATCCACGTGTCGGAAAACGCGTGGGATGAACTTCTTTCCCTTGGCAGTTTCAAGCATCGCAATGAATGGATGAATGGAAGCTCCCGCAGGTACGGGCTCGTGGATCTTGAGCTCTCGCCAAAGCTGTTGGGTAAGCCTGTGCGTTGTCAAATTCCACTCGTCGTGCTGCTGGATGAGCTCTGCATCAACCTCGTCGGTCACAGGAGGCGGGATCATGCGCTTGTGATCCTCGAGTTTCATCAGGGTGTTGTATATCTTCTCAGTATCCTTGAGCACGGCCTTCTTGTCGAAGACGGAATCAGCAGACTGCGTCTTGTGGGGAGTACCTTGACGGTGGACATCACCAGCGCTCTCGGTGCGTTTGATGTTGAGCAGAGGCTTTGGAGTCTTTGCATTGCTAAAGGAGATCTTGCCAAGGCTGCCCTCGATAACGAGTTGTGAGTTCTTGGGCTTGTTCTTGGCCGCCTCAACAGCTCGCTGGACTTGCTGCTCCATGCGTTGCATGTGGTTCTCGGGACCTCCACGATGACGTCGGTGGCCGCCTTGACGGTTGCCAGTTTGGTACAAGTATGTCTGAGCGAAGTTGCTTAGGGGTTGACTAGGATTCTGACGCTGGCCACCGCGAATTTGATTGTGAACTTGGTAGTAGAAGTCTTCAGAAAGGGCCTCGTCAGTACCGTTATCTGCCGGGTTTCCTGTAGCCGAGACGAGCTGCTGCAATTGAATACGCGTGATAAAATTCTTGTCATGAGGCGTCATGATGCCGTTATCGCGAGACAAAAGGTAAATCTTGTGATTGCGCTTGGCGCGACGTGCCTCTTGCTCAAGATACGCAGTCTTCTCCTCTTCGCTGAGTTGAGCCATCTGCGAAGGATGCGTAATGATGGGTGCCTGGTGGCCGATAGAGCCCTGTGACTGATGCATTGGGTGGGTCGGGTAATTCGGTGCTCCCATGCGAGCAGCATCGCCAGACAAACGGTTCGGGTTCTGGAGGATCTGGGTGGGCTGGACCTGCTGCGGCGTTTGCTGACGTTGCTGAGCCATCGGACTTGGAGCATTGGGTATGGCCTGTTGGGGCTGCTGTTGCTGAGGCTGCTTGGAATGGGGTCGCTGGAGGATTTGCACGGGATGACCATGCGCATGGAACTGCGGAGCGTCATAAGCATGCTGGGGCTCAACTGAAGACTGGTCGATGCGATTGGGGCGAGAATAGAAGTCGACCGGTTCGTAGCTACCCTGCGGTTGTTGCATGTGCTGTTGGTGATGGACAGGATGCTGGATTGGAGCATGGGCTGCTGCGGCTGCGTTGACTTGAGCTTGTTTCCTAGCTTGGGCTTCGGCTCTCATGGCCGCCTCAACCTCTTCCAGGCTCATGACTTTGCGTCCAGAAGCTGGGACAGGTGCGGGACTCGGCTGAGCTGGAGCGACCGGAGTAGGCTGCTTGGGTGTGACGCCCCAGAGGGTGGGATCAACCTGAAGATCCATGCTGGAGTCATGTCCCTCATATTTCTCATATCCAGTGCGCGCAGGTCTGAAAGCCGCCGGCGTGTAGTTGTTGTACGACGATGTAACTTGAGCGTGGGCATAAGGAGCGGGCGGGGCCTTGGCACTCTGGGCATTGCGGCTGTAGAGCATCTGCTCCTCCTCCATCGCATTGGATACCTGAGCAGTTCGGCCGAAGAAGTCAAAGTCCTTGCCGACAGCTCCGCTATTTACAGCACCATCGCCTCCAAAAGTGTCATCGTTGAGATCGTCACCGGTCTCTTCTAGCTGATCGCCAAGGCCATCGTAGGTGTCTTCGAAATCGACGGCATCGTCGCCGTTGCCTTGCTGGTTGGAGAGCCCGGCGAAGGGATCGTGGGCATGGGAGAAGCCAGGGGCGGCCTGGTTGTGACCTGTCGGATCGAAGCCGAAGAAGGACATTTTGCAGGTAGTCGTTTTCGGATTTCGTAAAGCAGATAGAGCCTTGAGACTGTATTAGCAGGGGATAGGAGAGGTGGCCAAAAGATAGCCTTGACGAGGCAAGCGCTTGGGGATGGAAGTGGGTGGTGAAGTGGTTCTGCGAGGGGGATCCAGTTTACGCTGCTAAGTTTTGACTGGATCGGCCTTTGTAGCACTTAGCCAGCCGACAATTTGCAGCGCGGAAGGCCAAAGACGGTGGCTAAACTCGAACTTGTAGTCCAGAATCTGCAACCCAAAATAAGATGGAGTGGGTTGAAACTGGGGATCCGAAGTTCCTTCGCCTAACTTTCGAAAAAGCGTCTGGTTTGGGTCGGAAGGTGGTGGGTGGGTCCCAGGTGAAGCTGGCCCAAAGGAGGGGCAGAGGGATTGTGGCCGTGGCTGGCAACCTCGCAAATGGTGTCGCAAAGTGAAAGGAAGAGCCAAGGAGCTCCGGGGGTTGAGGCAGAAGGGAAGAATGCTCACAAACTAAAGGATGTTAGGGATTTGTATCTGTCCAAAGGCCAAGCCTATGCTGATCATGGCGAGGCAATATGGGAGGAAAGGACACAGACTCGCGGTGACACTGGACTTTGGCTTAATCAGTCAAGGTCAGGTTCAGGCAAGAGGAGAGAGTACAGGATCCCAAGAATAAGTATATCTGTACAATCAGAAAATAGCAGGGTCGCAAGTAAAGGCACACAGCACCCAAAATCAGGACAGGCGACGAGGTTGACGCGGTGTGATTGTGGGTAGTCGCAGGGTGAAGGATCGCGAAATTCAAAGTCGGCCGTCGACGTTGACGACACCAAAGAGCTCCCAGGTGCGCTAGTCACCGTGCACGGACCACACGGACAGCTAGGCTCTAAGATCAGACTCCCGGGCCTACGGTTTTTCCTGCCCCGAACACCATGTTGTGGATATAATATGGCTTGGGTACTGTGTATTCGATTACCCAGTTCATTGCAGGTGGTTTCCATCATTAAAGCGTATCGGTCAATACCTTGATCAAGGCAGTCTCGATAACTCTCTGCTTTGAGCAGCCCAAGTCAGCTCGGATACCGGACACTTGGTCAAATGTGCAGCTGGCTGGCAGCTAAGCGACTTGGTAACATCAATTGTGTCGTAAGACATTCATTCGATGGAGGTTGAGAGTCATACTAAGGAAACAGCTACTTACTACCACCCAGCCACCTTGGCATTCAGTCTAGATGGACACATAGAAACCTAATCTAGGTACTTCGAGCTGAAACACTGAACGGTGGCGGAAATTCAAAACAGAAAAGATGGTATATACATACCATCCGCAACAGCAATTTGCAGTCGCCCGTATCCGTATTTACATATTAAGGTGATGATCAAAGGCACCTGCTGAATCAATGGATGTCATCGGTCCGGACACCCCGAGGCCGTTACTGACAACATATAAACTCTGGCCCACCGGCCAACAGTAAAAGTCGTGCTAGTAACGAAAACTATTAAGTGAAGCCAATAGGCTTAGGTTGGCCTGTTTTGAACTCTGGGCTCCAAAATTAATGTGTCTTATCAGTGTTTCTCTAACAGATAAGCTGCAGTTTAGCGTAACCTTAAGTTAAAGGTCTAATGGTGTAAGGGACCCTGAGTGCCTTGAATGTGACAGCTCGAGCCCCTGTCTAAGCTACCTAGGTACTTTGATTAGCTGTGAGCTACTCCGTACGGGTCGGCGACGGACACTGACGCGGCAACTAGATGCAAGCCTGAGCAACCCCCATGGACAGACTCCATCCACCATTGCCATTCAGTCCAGGTGCCGTGGTGCTGTCGACAAGCTTTCCTGTCTTTCCACAATCACAAATCGATTGTCAGAGCGACCGGAGCCTCTTTTTTCTTCGTTCTTCGTTCACCCTCATTGTTCGTTACCACCAAGTTGATTGCCGTTAGTGAAATAATGCAACACTAACATCGACCAGCAGTGCTTTAGCCGACCGACCCACGACATCTAGCAAGCGAAGTGGCCGACCAAAGGCCACGGAGCACCAATCTCCAGGCTTGGTTTTCTTACAACCAACCTTCGACTCTCCTTTCCAACTTCACCCATTTCCACATTCGTCAACATGGTGGCTGGCGGACCCCGACTTGTGCGAGTCGGCCTAGCTGCCTTCTTTGTATGTTCGGCATCCTCCTTATTCCCATTTTGCGCTTGCGACTATTCACCGTCCCACCAATCCGCGAAATCATACTAACGGCCTTCTAGGTACTGGCGCTACTCTACTACGTTTCGAACTCCTACGATACCACCTCGATTCCTATTAGCTTCCCTACTGGAGGAAAGGCAAGCAGTGGTGAAAGTGCAGGCACACCTCAGTCCAACGACAACAAGGACCTGGGAACGAGCCCACTACTCACTCAGCCCGGATCCGCACAATGGGAAGACCTGGCGAGCACCGCCCCGGGCCCGCGCATGAATGCGACCTTCGTAACACTGGCCCGTAACGCCGATGTGTGGGACATTGCACGATCCATCCGCCAGGTGGAAGACCGCTTCAACCGCCGCTACAACTACGACTGGGTATTCCTCAACGACAAGCCCTTCGATGCGACATTCAAGGCCGTCACTTCATCTCTGGTCTCCGGAAAGACGCACTATGGCGAGATCGCCGAGGAACACTGGTCATTCCCGCCCCATATCGACCAAGAGAAGGCTAAGAAGGTCCGCGAAGAAATGAGACAGAAGCAAATCATCTACGGTGACTCCATTAGCTACCGCCACATGTGCCGATTCGAGTCTGGTTTCTTCTTCCGCCAGCCGCTCATGATGAACTACGAATACTACTGGCGTGTTGAGCCTAGTGTCGAGCTATTCTGCGATGTCCATTACGACCCCTTCCGCCTCATGCACGAGGGCAACAAGAAATACAGCTTTGTCCTCAGTCTTTACGAGTATGCCGAGACTATTCCTACTCTTTGGGACAGTGTCAAGAAGTTCCTCAAGAACCACCCTGAGCACATTGCCAAGGACAACTCCTTGGGCTTCGTCAGCAATGACAACGGAGAGTCCTACAACAATTGCCATTTCGTAAGTGTTTTCTTCCGCGTCATCGGGCCATGCAGCATGCGCTAATTTTGAGCAGTGGTCCAACTTTGAGATTGGCAACCTGGATTGGCTGCGTTCGCAGGCATACATTGACTTTTTCGAATCTCTTGATAAGGACGGTGGATTCTTCTACGAGCGGTGGGGAGATGCTCCCGTGCACTCCATCGCCGCTGCCCTCCTGCTGGAGAAGGACCAGATCCACTTCTTCAACGATATCGCCTACTACCACGTCCCCTTCACGCATTGCCCAACGGGTGAAAAGGTCCGAACAGACCTGAAGTGCCACTGTAATCCCCAGGACAACTTTGACTGGAAGGGATATTCTTGTAGGTTATCTTGATGCCCAATTTCGCGACTCATGACTAACCGAAGCGGTAGGCACCTCGAGATTCTACGAATTCAACAACCTGCAGAAACCAGAGGGATGGGAGAAACAGGTATAACGGAAGCAGACCAAATTATTTCGGAACGCTTTATGACTTTGGATCATTCCTACGTTTCGTTGTAGCCCATAACCTTCTCTAACTATGGAATGATGTAGTTTATGCATCTGGAGAGATAAAAACTTATGGGAGGCGTCTGGTGTGGTGGACAAGCCGGATTGGGTATCCGGATCTTTCTTGTTATGGATGATATACAAATTTGCCCAATTGCACAGAAAATGAATTGCAGTACAAATACACCCCTGAATGTTGCTATAATATTGGCTCTACAGTGCCAGGCCCTGGCCAAACGAAGTCGTCATGGGTACAAATTCATCGATGCAACATGCAATTGCTGATAATCTTACCACCACTTGAGACCATCTGCAAAGGCTTCACGGTTACACCAGCTACCCGCTGAGGGCAGTTGTCAACTGTTTCCGCTAGAAGCTCTGGTCACAACATCAGGAAGCTCTGTATGCGAACATCCTTCGTGATCCACCTTCATAATCTAGAGGGGATCGTGTGATGTAGATTGTGTGCTTTGCCAGAGTATATGTACTCTAAACTCACTCAGCCTGCGCGGAGCTGACATCTCCCGCAGCCAGCTGTCCCAAACCACAACAGCCGTTCTGCCCTCAACCGACGCTCGCCTTCTTGGGCTTCTTGGTGCCGTATTTACTCCTGCTGTTCGTCCGGTTGCTAACACCGCCCAAGTCGAGCGCGCCCCGCACCAGCTTGTACCGCACACCGGGACAGTCCTGGGCTCGGCCGCCCCTGACCAGCACCACACTGTGCTGCTGGATGTTGTGGCCCTCGCCGGGGACGTACGCCGTGATGGTCTTGCCCGTGGTGAGACGCACACGGGCCGTCTTCCGCTCGCCGGAGTTGGGCTTCTTGGGACGCGTGATGCCGACCTTGATGCACACGCCCTTGCGCTGCGGGTCGTGGCCGCCGGCCAGGGCGGGGGAGACGGCGTGACGAGCTCGGCGGGGTTTGCGGCAGCCCTGTTGGGTGAAATGTTAGTTAGGAGCTCTTATATGGCTTGGAAGGATCGGTGCTGCATTGTGGCGGGAACAACGTACTCTGAGGACCTGGTTCAGCGTTGCAGACTGGGCGGGCGTCGAGGAAAAGGCCCGGATGGGAGTGGCCGGTTTGAGGAAAGCAGATTGGATGGACGGCCGCGCGGTGAATAGCGGCTGCCTCAATGAAGGCATCAAAAGATGCCGCAGCATTGGCATCGCCATATTGAGTTGCTGAGTGCTGTGGATTGATGCACTGACGGGCTCGACGGTCCACTGCGGTGTCGCGCCTCGACTTCGCCGGATTGAGTTGACCTGAAATCTTTGGCTGGGCTATGTGGTACGTGCGCGTCAAGCTTAGTCATTCACATGCTTGTCATGCTTAATTGGAGCATTCGGTCAGTTGAACTGAAAAGGCGGAGGCGGACGCACCCTGGTCTGTTTCCCCGGACCCCGAATGACGCACCCCTGCAAGGTTGCAAGAAGTCCGCCGTTTAGAAGCAGGGGTCTTCTGGAGTGTGGAATGTGGGATGCAACTTGATGGTTATCCTCGGCTTGTGATTTCCTGCCTCGGCGGTCCTCTTGTCCTTGCACATCCCCTACATCCCCTCCGTGGTGCTTTTCTTGCTCCTACCCATGACCTCCTGGCCTTTGGTACAAAAAACCTTCCCAATTCTCTTTTCGGTGACTACTGTAACAACCTCAGACGTAACTCTTATCTCTACTCGATCTGTATATACCCTAGGGTACATACAGTACTGGTCACGATGTCATCTGTAGCCCGAGCGTTGCGCCCACTTGTCCGGGCAGGCCAGAGGGGCATTATTGGTCTGCGAACAGTCCCAAGAGCATCACACCCAGTTCACAGGCTGGGAAGTATACAGTGGTAAGACCGTTTTATGCAGCTTCTACATAATGCCACATGTGCTCATCACCACTCCCATAGTGCTCGACCACTTTCAACTACACCTCGGTTACGGAGCGACATTTTGGAAATCCCTCCCACTCCCATAACGCACTTCTCAGAAATCGAGGCAGAAATACAGTCATCGGTCTCCAAGTTCGCCAACGATGTCATCCTGCCTAAGGTTCGAGACATGGACGAGGCAGAGACGATGGACCCTACCATCGTCGAGCAGCTCTTTGAGCAGGGTCTGATGGGAATTGAGATCCCAGAAGAGTACGGCGGGGCAGGCATGAACTTCACAGCCGGCATCGTCGCCATCGAGGAGCTCGCCCGTGTCGACCCTTCGGTCAGTGTCCTCGTGGATGTTCACAACACGCTGGTCAACACCGCCATCATCAGGTGGGGGAGCAAGGACCTGCAGCGGCGTTACCTGCCCAAGCTGGCTACACAGACAGTCGGTTCATTCTGCCTGTCAGAGCCTGTCTCGGGATCTGATGCCTTTGCACTTGCCACTAAGGCTGTGAAAACGGCTGATGGGTACAAGATCAGCGGGTCGAAGATGTGGATTACCAACTCCATGGAGGCCGACTTCTTCATTGTTTTTGCAAACTTGGACCCCAGCAAGGGCTATAAGGGTATCACAGCGTTTATTGTCGAGAAGGACCAGAAGGGTTTCTCTATCGCGAAGAAAGAGAAGAAACTCGGCATCAAGGCCAGTAGCACTTGTGTCATCAACTTCGACGATGTCGAGGTCCCAAAGGAGAACCTACTCGGCGAGGAAGGGCAGGGTTACAAATACGCCATCGGCCTGTTGAATGAGGGCCGGATAGGTATTGCGGCTCAGATGACCGGTTTGGCACTCGGCGCGTTCGAAAACGCTGTCAGGTACGTCTGGAACGATCGAAAACAGTTCGGTCAGCTGGTCGGCGAGTTCCAAGGGATGCAGCACCAGATCGCGCAGTCATATACCGAGATCGCCGCCGCAAGGGCACTGGTGTATAATGCCTCGAGGAAGAAGGAGGCCGGCGAGGACTTTGTCAGGGATGCCGCCATGGCGAAGCTGTATGCGTCGCAGGTAGCAGGGAGAGTGAGCGGTCTTGCTATTGAGTGGATGGGAGGCATGGGCTTTGTAAGAGACGGGCCTGCCGAGAAGTACTGGCGGGACAGTAAAATCGGTGCTATCTATGAAGGAACGAGTAACATCCAGTAAGTGGGCTCCTTACTATACTGGCTAGGCCCGAGCTCAAAGCTAACATCATCTAGGTTGAACACCATCGCCAAGCTTCTGCAGAAGGAATATACGACATAAGGTCAAGGATGGTCACCCGGGTCAAGAAACTTATACACTTTCTGATAGAGTTCATATATCCATATAAGCATGCAGGTAAATCGAATTTGCGAACAATAGCATTATATGATAGAAACTTTGGGTCTAAGTCGGGCTATAATGCCGAATTCCTTCCAGACTTTACGACGTGTTATATCTACGGTCCAGTCCCTGAGGATTATCGCAAAGACACTCGTCTGATATTATCTTCTGAAGTGCTGTGAGTCCTGAGCATCCGGATAAAACCAGTCTCCGCAGTTCAAGAATATCCGGTCCTTGGCTATATACAACCTGTGCAGAACTAGAGGCGTCACAAGGGTTCGTATTGGCAGCGAGAATGCTGAGGTAAATGTCAAGGGTTTCCAGCGGAATGGTAGAGGGTACGAAAACGGTTGATATGGGGTAACATTGTGGCCAAAGTGAGTTCTCAAAGTGCTTTGCAATATAATTCACCCGTGACTTTGATTGGCTCTCGAGATCAGCAACATCTTTGAAGTCGATCCTCACAGCTTCTCCTGCCCAAAGGTCCGGCCAAGAGAATGCTTATTCAACAAAGCCAGCGCATTTGATCTCAAATTCTCCGGCTTGAGAACCTCACCCCTTGGGCTCGTGTCCAAAAACTCCTTGTACCACTTCATCACGCTCATGATATTCGGCGGCGGCGCATAAGGAAAGTCACTCCCGAACAGGATGTGCGACGTATCACCAACAAAGTCCAGCAAGGCGTTCAGTTGCGCCGCGGTCGTGCTCAGCGCCGTATCATAGTAGAACCTGGCAAAGTCCGCCACGCCCTCCTCGTATGTAACCCCAGACTTGGCCGCGATGGGCGGAACGGTCAAGGAACCGACAGCCCGCGCCCCGATGAAAGGAAGAGTGCCGCCCGCGTGCGAGAGGATGATGTCCACGTCTGGACAGGACCTCACAGTGCCCGTCAAGACCAGATCGACGGCCGCGCGCGTGGTGGCTATGGGGAAATCCACGATGGGCTGCGGGAGGAAGCCACCGACAAACTTAGGGCTGAAGTCCACGTTGGTCGGATGGAGGAAGACTAGTGCCTTGTAGCTTTGTAGCTTCTCCCAGATCGGCCTGAATGCTTCGTTTCCGGGGAATTTGTCCCCGTAGGTGGTGAAGATGCCCACGCCAGAACAGATCTTCTGCTCCGAGTAGAGGAAGTCGATCTCGGCGCAGGTCCCTTCCACGTCCTGCCAGTCGGGGAGCACGCCGAAGAAGCCAAACTTGCCGGTGAATGGTGCCTCGGTGCTAGTGGAAAGGTCCCCTAGGTAGATGTTGAGCTCGCGGGCTAGCTTCCTGCCTTCTTCACCGGTGCCAGTTATGGGTACTCCGGGGGCGGAAATAGAGATGATGCCTGTCCAAGTTCAGTCAGCATTCCAAGGTCTGGAAAGAGGGCCCCGGGGCGGCCTCAGTTTACCTAGGGATGAACCAACGGCCTCCATAGACTTCACGGCCGCCTCGGGAGACCAGTCTGGCTCAGGAAAACCTGAGGGATCACCTCCATGTGCCTTCACAGCGGCCTTGTAGGCTGGGGGCAATGCGTGGAAATGTACATCGATATGTTCGGACATGATTTTTTGCTCGGGCATCAGGCAATGGGATATTTTCTAGGGGGTGTATGAGCTAGACCCTGTCAAGCGGGTATAGTAGGGAAGACAATCTAACGAGAAGACATGAGGTCAAGCCTTGGAAGCCTCAAGATATATACCTATGGCCTACCTACGTAGCAGGTTGGTACGATGTTTGGGAAGCACATCTTCATAGTCCCAGGGACAAGGCATGATCCTTCATGTAAAGGAGATGCCGCAACGGGAACGCAAGTTTCAAGGACGCGAAAGCCGTCGGCGGGGAGAAAGGGTCGAAGAGCCGACATGTCCGGTCCCCCTCTCCAGCAGGCTCCTGACGATTGGAGAGCCAATGCTGACAATATGTCCATTCGATAAGATGCTGGTCTTCTACGACTGCAAATGATGGGATGTAGGAAGCGTCAAAAAGGACCGCCGGGCTATCGGCGCCGTGCCATAGCCCGCGGTAAGAAACAGATACATACTAAGTACCTACTTAAGTAGGTACCTAGGTAGTCATGACTGGTAGCCTTCCTGACATCTGCATCTGCATAGTCCATCCCCGACGAGCATGTTACTGGTTTGGGAGCGGGTCCCGTCAAAGACCTTGGTGCGTCGTTTTTCGAGGCCGCGACGTACATTGTGTACTTCAAGTAAATAGACACCCCTGAATGAAGTATACCAGGGACTTCCAAGGTTCTCCCAACAACAGATACAGGTGTTCAAGTATGGTTGGAAAGTAATGGGCACGGCCTGCACGTCTCGAGTCTCGGCGGCTCAATCTCGACGCCACGAGGTATGAGCACATGGTCACCTTGAAGTATAATACACGCGTAAAGGATAAGGTTCTTGAGTTGCTAGATCCCGATTACAGGACGACGTTGGGTGAGTGGACGGGTTTGTGAGCAGTCGAGGAAGAAATACCATGGACCACGTAGAGTATAAAGGGGTTAGGGTTGAGAAAGGGCCGGGTTTTCCGGGTAAGGGGGGGGGGGACACGGTAAAAGGTCGGGATCAATGGCGTCGTTTGGCGGGGGAGGGGTCATCAAGTCCTGGATCGAGAGGAGGGGGAGCTGCCTGTCTGCCTGCCTTGCAGATGTGTAGGACGACAAAGTCCTACGGATTGCCAGCTGAAAATTGAGGCGCGACCGGCAGAGCTGGCTGTTCGACCGTCATACCTCCTAATTATTTAGGTACTTACCTAGCAGCCTAGGTACCTACCTAGGGTAGGTAGTACTGGCAAACTGGTAGTCTACAGTCCTGAGTCGGGTATCCTGCTCAAGTGCAGGGTTACTTCGTATCCATTTTGTCAACACTTAATGTGTCCAATTAATGCGCCCCTGGTTCCAAGGGCATTGGCGGCGTGGCTGCTGTTGATCACTGCGCAATCCTCCAAAACTCTTAGAATCTGAAGGTGAAGCCGTGATGTTATTAAAAATTGGTTTCAGGGTTTGAAGGATTCAAAGGTTGTTCTTCCAAGGTTTGTCTCGGTCGACCGACTTTCTTTGACCGTTAAGCGTGGAGCTGTTGCCCCTCCGCTCCGGCCCTTCCGCCACTGTTTGAGCATCATGTCAGCTGGCGGTGCGGTGCGCATCATCACGGCTGCCTCTTGACAACCATCTCCGGTCGATTCGTCGCAGCGTGATGAGGAAAATAAGGTATCTACACTGATCAGAGTCGCAAGGGCCCACTGAGTGATGAGGTACTATAAATTACATTCCAGGCTGTACCGTATGTACCGTAGTGTAGACTACAGATGTACCTGGGCGTTATAGGACAGCACTGCACATCTGTATAGTACCACAGTATCTTTTGCGCACTGCGACCGGTGCAGTGCAGCAACACTCCACAGGCGCTTCAGGGCTGTCCCTTGCCAATGGTCCATGCTGGAAGCCCCGGTCAACCTGCCAATTCTATGCTTTTCTCCCATCCCAGTCAACTACTGTTGTGCCGATGCGAAACACAAAAACCCCGCCATTAGATGTGAGGCTCCCTGCTTTGCTCTCAACAACCTCCCACAACAACTTACGGCATCTTTTTTTTAAACCAACAACACAACTCTAAATAACGCCCTTACCTTGCAACACAACCACCAGCGCCCCACTGTCTATCGTTCCCCCCGCCCCACACAAAGTAGCAAATACTGTGCAGTAGATCCAGCAAGGCGCCAAAGCGGAATACATTGTCTCTTCGCGTAAGTTGAGAGGTACTATCTGTCGGGCGATCTTGGAACCCAACCCGAGTGCCAGAAGTGCTTAGTGGCTGTCGGACAGAAGAGCAACCTTGGAAGGACATGGTGGAGTCCTAGACCGTTCGTGGGGACTCAACTGCACCTGCTTGGGCAAGACTGCCAATTCCTCAGCCAAATTCAGGACCCAGACACCGCTGTGGACCACGACACCTTCGCCATACCAGCGTGTCGCCTCACGCGACACGATCAATCCCTCCTCCTCTTCTACGCCGTACTCAAGTACCCACAACACCACGCCTCGTAGACCCCATTCTGCGCGCCCGCTCCGTGCAGGCACAACACCGCCGATATGGCCGACGAAGACAAGATGATGGACATCTACAAGAAGATCGAGCGCGAGAAAGCTCTGATCCAGGCTGCCAACTTGATGCGACAGCAGACCAACAATGACAATGTTCGCTCCAAGCTCGACACCCAGATGCGCGAGGGCAAGCGAAACCTTGAGTTCTTCGAGGAGAAGTTGAAGGAGCTGCAGCTGCGGAGGGGAATGAGCAACATGAGCATAACCTCCGACGGCTCTGCCTCGGGCTCTCGGTCTCGTGGCCAGCGGCACGACTCCGACACTCCTCCTCCTGCGCCTCCCAAAGATGCCTCCGGCTTTGCAACCTCTGGCGGCGATCTCCAGTACAGTCAAATCGGCCAGCATGGTGACCTGATGCCTCCCCGTCATCCATTCGCAGAGCCCGGCCCGGGATCCCAGCCCAAAGCGCGGCCAAACTTCACCAAGCTTGGTATGTTGCTGCCAAGCGTCGCACTTTTGTGTTCCGCCCCCTTCGCTCGTCCCTATCCACCTCAATTGCTAACAGTCTGGCCAAATCAGACCTGATCAAATATGATACGCCATATCTCGGCCCCCGCATCCAGCTTATGCTCTCCCAGATCCAGTTCAAGCTGAATGTTGAGGAGCAATACCTGAAAGGCGTCGAGAAGATGGTGCAGTTATACCAGATGGAGGGTGACAAGAAGAGTCGTGCCGATGCCGCGGCCAGGAAGGTCGAGAGCAAGCAGAAAATCACTCTCCTGAAACAGGCACTCAAGCGATACGAGGAGCTCCACATAGACATCGACGACAGCGCCGATAATACGGATGGTGCGTTCTCGAAGCTCAATGGCTTACCATGGAATTCAAACTGACGATGGTCCACAGATGATAGTATCAACATGCCCAATATGCGGAAGCCGTTGTCTGGCCAGCTCGCTATCCGAGTGATTTGTGTGAAGGACGTCGATCATGCACCAACTGGGCGTTTTAGCCGGAGCCCGGATACCTTTGTCGCTGTGAAGGTCGAGGACTCGGTTGTGGCACGAACCAAGGCCACTCGAACCGACCGATGGGAAGTCGAGTACCATAACATCGAAGTCGACAAAGCGAACGAGATTGAACTTACAGTTTACGACAAGCCCGGCGAGCACGCCCTTCCCATTGGCCTGCTCTGGGTCCGGATATCTGATATTGCGGAAGAGTTGCGGCGAAAGAGGATCGAGGCCGAGATTAACAATTCTGGCTGGGTGTCGGCCGATAGGATGGCCAACTCCAAGGCACCTCCGTCGCAGTTCGCAGGAACCCCGCAGCAGTCGCAGCCTCAGTTCGGTCCTCCTCCCACCTCTCCTGGATATCAAAGCGCCCAGCCTACCTATCCACAGCCCCAACAAGCCCCGCCACAAGGAGTCTCTCAGCCTCTCGAAGGATGGTTCAACCTGGAACCCACCGGTCAGATTCAGTTGAGCTTGAATTTCATCAAGCAGACAAATAATTCGGCCAAGTTCGACGTGGGCCTTGGTCGGAAAGGTGCCGTTCGTCAGCGGAAGGAAGAGATTCACGAGATGTACGGACACAAGTTCGTCCAACGGCAGTTTTACAACATCATGCGCTGCGCCTTCTGCGGCGACTTCCTTAAATACTCGGCCGGCATGCAGTGCGAGGACTGCAAGTACACCTGTCACACGAAATGCTACACCAGCGTTGTCACCAAGTGTATTAGCAAATCGAATGCCGAGACCGATCCCGACGAGGAAAAGATCAATCACAGGATCCCTCATAGGTTCCAGACTTTCTCGAACCTCACTGCCAACTGGTGCTGTCACTGTGGTTATTTGCTGCCATTTGGCAAGAAGAATTGCAGGAAATGCTCAGGTAATTTGATCCATTTCCCATCTTTCCCTTTGGATCGAGCTAATATTTGTAGAATGTGCTCTCACTGCTCACGCCCAGTGCGTGCATTTGGTTCCGGACTTCTGTGGCATGTCTATGGTTACGGCGACCCAGATCTTGGAGGGCATGAGAACACAGAAACAGCGACAGTCTCATAAGACGTCCATGAGCGAGAGGACTCTGCGCTCGGGCATGACGAGTCCCGGAACCTCTCAATCATCTACCCTTTATGATCGGAACAGCAGTGCCTCATATAGCAGTGCCATCTCTCCTTCGGCTGCTGAGGCGGCAAGGAAATCATACGGTCAGGCCTCGCCGGAAACACTTGGCAGCCGTATGTCAACTTCCACCGATGCTGCGGCTGCAGCGACACTGGCTATGACTGGGGCTGTCGGGGCACAGTCTCCAAGACCGCAACAAGGCGGACGGCAAGACTACATGAGCCGTCAGGATAGTTATCCGCAGGAGGATCCTTATGCCTCGCAGCAGTTTGGTGGAAGCCCAACACAGCAAAGGCCATACAACCCAGCCGACTACGCAAATGTCAACCAATTCCCTGGCCAGCCGCAAGTGCAGCAGCCTAGGCCAGCCGTTCAGCCTCAGCCTCAACCACAGCCACAACAGCCTTACCAGCAGCCGATTATCCCGCCAAAGATTCAGCCCGAGTCTATGGCCCCTTCAACATCTGTTACTAGCCTCTCGGCTCCACAGAAGAAGCCCCTGCCTTCCGCCACTGATCCAGGAACTGGCATGCGCATTGGTCTGGACCACTTCAACTTCCTTGCGGTGCTTGGAAAGGGTAACTTTGGAAAGGTCATGTTGGCAGAAACGAAGAGAAGCAGGAAGCTCTACGCCATTAAAGTACTCAAGAAGGAGTTCATTATTGAGAACGATGAAGTGGAGAGTACCCGGTCCGAGAAGAGGGTTTTCCTCATTGCGAACAGGGAGAGACATCCCTTCCTGACGAACCTACACGCCTGTTTCCAGACAGAGACCAGAGTCTACTTCGTGATGGAGTACATCAGTGGTGGCGACTTGATGCTTCATATTCAGCGTGGACAGTTCGGAACTAAGCGTGCTCAGTAAGTTGTGTCACTTCTAACCAAGGCCGAGTTGATACTGACTGTTTATTCAGGTTTTACGCGGCAGAGGTCTGCCTCGCTCTCAAGTACTTCCACGAAAATGGTGTGATCTACCGAGACTTGAAGCTCGACAACATTCTCCTTACTCTTGACGGCCACATCAAGATTGCCGACTACGGTCTCTGCAAAGAAGACATGTGGTACGGCTCGACTACGAGCACCTTCTGTGGTACCCCAGAATTCATGGCGCCAGAGGTATGTTTGAAACCAATGGGAATCAAGAATCAAGTGAGCCGCTCTAACATTGTCATAGATTCTGTTGGATAAGAAATACGGACGTGCCGTGGACTGGTGGGCATTTGGTGTCCTCATCTACCAGATGCTCCTGCAACAGTCTCCATTCCGAGGCGAAGACGAAGACGAAATCTACGACGCTATTTTGGCTGACGAGCCGCTTTACCCTATCCACATGCCTAGGGACTCGGTATCCATCCTACAGAAGCTGCTCACCCGTGAACCCGATCAGCGCCTGGGCAGCGGTCCCACCGATGCGCAGGAGGTCATGAGCCAACCTTTCTTCCGCAATATCAACTGGGACGATATCTACCACAAGCGTGTAGCACCACCCTTCTTGCCTCAGATCAAGAATGCGACCGATACCAGCAACTTCGACTCTGAGTTTACGAGTGTGACTCCCGTTCTTACACCAGTGCAGTCAGGTAAGTCGAGTCCCCTCCTGCTCCCACACTATCGAAAACCAGCGTGTACTAATACAATATGCAGTGCTGTCACAAGCTATGCAGGAGGAGTTCCGAGGCTTCTCTTACACGGCCGACTTCGACTAAAATTGAGATTTGCGGTTCTTTGCAGAATGATTACGAACGAATAATAAATAGCGAGTGGAGGCCAACCGGGCCTTACAGCGTGTGGATTCATGAAGGTCGACAACGCCTCCCAAAGCCGTCCCATTGACAATCAACACCGAGTTGCTGCAACAAGGGACACGCGGCGGAAGACTGGTGTTATATATCAAGGGCTAATGTCTGGCGGAGTCTCCCGCTTAACCTTGATCTGCATATCTGCGCTTCAAGTCGACCCTCGGGCTCTCGCGAATCGTCCGGCGCATCAAAATCGCAAGTGTTTGGATGTTGTATGTTTTATGAAACGAGGTCACAGGTTGACAACGAGAAGCGTGAAAGAGGTATGAGGCTAGATAGCCTATCTTAATAGAGCATGGAAACGACGGCGAGATTTGGCCCAGATCTTCCGTGAATCCGGGTTTCATATTGTACAGTAGTAGTAGGTGGCCGTTGCCCGGGACGGCCAGTCCTGATGTCTTGAGACATACACACACACAGACACAGACGACCTCGGCTTTGAGGTTGCCCGGGCGTTTTATACAATAAAAATGATCCATAAGACATGATAACATCATCCCTGGCGCAAGATCGCTATGGCAATGCTGGCTGCGACTATAGCTCCCGTCGCAGCGCTTTCTAATGCGATGATTGACGCGTCCCTCATGCGCAAATCTATCATCCGCTCGCTGTAAAGATCTTCTAGGGCTGGTCGCCACAATGTCGGATCTGATAGGAACTCCTTCCATGATATCCTAGGAGGAGCCAAGACTTCGGGAAATTCCTCCTGCGCCTGGGCCAGGGTCGCGACCGGTACGGCCTCGTCCCCAGCGTCCTCCACGACCTCAGGGACCGTGGCGGCGGCGGCGGCGGCAGCAGCAGCTTCGTGAGCGGCTGAAGCGGCGGCAGACACGGCCGACGCGGCGGCAGCGTTCTCCTCCCTCTGGACCATGACGCCCTTGACCTCCTCCAGCTCCTTCCTCACAGCCTCGAGGGCGGCCTTCTCCTCGGCGGCGATGCCCTTCATCAGCCTGTTCCGCTTCCAGGGCTCTGCGACGAACTGCAGGACCAGGAACAGCAGGATGTTGACGCCCATGAGGCCCCAGGTGCCCCAGGTGCTCTGCCTCCGGATGCGGTCGCTCCAGATCTGCTCCTCGTGGTACCGCTTGAGGATGTTGCTGTTGAGCGCCTGGCTCAGGCGGGTCTCCTCGGCCTCGGCCTCGGTCAGGGCGGACGAGGCCTCGCTCACGGCGGCCTCGAGCTCGTGGTCCTGGCGGTACAGCGACGTGAAGCGCTCCAGGTCGGCGGGCGTCCACGTGTCCTTGCGCGCCAGCAGGGTCGTGACCTCGCGCTGGGTGCCGGCGCGCTGGGCGTTGACGGCCTTGTAGTGCTGCCGGGCCCGCTTCAGGCCGCCCTGCGCCGCCGCGAGGTCCGCCTCGAGCCGCGCGCTGGCCGCCTTGATGTGCTCGATGGCCGAGTAGCCCGTCAGGTCGTTGAGGGCCTGCGAGGCGACGAGGACGCGCGACTGGAGGTTGTCCATGACCTGGGCGAAGTTCTGGGAGGCGGAGGAGCGGCGGGAGTCGGTCTGGGAGGGGAGCTCGGGGTCGTATTGCTGGGAGGGGGGAGGGGGGGAGGAGGAGGAGGGCTCCTTGGGGGCTGGCGGCGGTTGGGTTTCGGACGGATCTTGTGGCTGTTTCTTGGACTCAGGGGAGCTGGGGTTCGAGCTCGAGGACGGCGGTTGCGAGGAGTAGAAGCGGAGGCGGCCTTGCGGCCTGTATCCCAGACATGTCGAGAGCTGCCTCGTGGGTGCGGACAAGCTCGAGAAGCTACTTGTCTGGCGGAAGGACCTTGGTATTATTGGTGGGCCGCTGAGCTGCTTGTAAAGAAGTGACGACCCAGACCGCAGCATGGGCCGGGTAGCAGCTACAGGGCCCGTCATTGCCATGTGAGTCGTAGAAAATTGTGAAAAATTGGGGAGAAGGGGGAAAAGTAGAGTAAGTGAGGGCATCGACACACGCCGTTCAGACGCGGCACTTTTCATGCCACTTGCAACTCGGGACAAGGATCTGAGCTCCGACCTGCCGGGGCCCCGGTGTGGGGCCGCCCCTACGTCAGTGCTCGGCTATAAGGAAGGGTAAGGGTTATTGATCTGTTATCGAGTAATGCCACTTACCTAGGTATATAAGTACTTACATACTTAAGTAGGTAGGTACACTTCAGTCACCTCTTCTGGTCTCGTTACTGTATACAAGTATCTTTGCATAAAACCAGCCAATATATTTCTGGTGTTGGTGAAAACTGAAAATTGAATCTATGTGCTCTGCAGGAGAATATCCCGGCCTTGATTTTCTTCCTTGCTATGAAGAGGAAACACTATTTACTCGGGTACCCTATACACAGTTGTGGCATCCACTAATATCATATTATCCTTGCGTATACGGTAATTACATCGGCGACACACCACACTGTGCACCGTATTATCGGTTTATATACATCCAACAGATTAGTATCGACTCTTCGCAACCTTGTAGAGAGCACATGAGTCTCAAATCGTCGGCCACCCATCCTCCCAGTCAATAACATTCCATCCCCACTGATAATCATCCACAGCGTAGCCAATTGTTGTATTAACTTGGAGAGAACAGTCAGTAATTGTTGCCCACGTAATCATTCCAGCAACTTCGGAGACAGGGAAACATACCATATCGATAATACATGACCGGTCCATATGTTGGATCATCAATAATTCCCTGCCCACCAGGTCCGTACACCTGGCCGTGCGACTCTAGCACGTAATTCCCACCGCCCTCCAAGCAACTGGTCCCGTTCTCGTCCGTATACGGTCCGCCGATGGCGCTGCTCCTGCAAGCCCGGACCTTGTACTCTCCCCCAGCAGTTGGCATTGCAGTTGTGTATTGGTTGGCCTGGCCTTCACTCCAGAACATGTAGTAGTACCCGTCATGCTCGTACGGGAAGCTTCCTTCCGCCTGATGGGTCCCAGTGGGTTGGTAAATGGTCTGAGAGGGACTCCCGTTTACCGTTGTCGCGTCCGAGTCCATTGCCACAAGCATAATGTCCTCCCAATACGAGCCGAAGGAAAGATAGTATGCGCCGTCTACCTGGATCATCGTGGGGTCTATGGCATTGTAGTTATCGTCCGTGGTGGACTCGACGCCTATCGAGCCATGGTCGACCCAGCTGCCGGCTTCCATCGTCGTGCTGGTTGCGTATCCTATCGCGGAGTCCCGGCTTCCAAGTGTCGATACGCTGTAGTACAGGATGTACGTACTATCCACCTCGATCACCATCGGCGCCTTCAATCGGTGTTAGTCCAATGCCTGATATATATCACCACAATATATCATCTCTCTCAAAGCAAAAGCACACGGGTACAGAGAGAAATGATGGTAATACTATTCAATAGTTCTTCTCAGAAAGTGTAATGACATTCAACTTACCCACAATCCTTCGCTATCGGATATATTAACAACACTACCATTTGGCAACACATTGCCAACGGTAGTCCATGGACCGCTTAGGGAATCCGATTTCATGATGTCGATGTAGGTATCGGTATTGAAACGAAAGTAGACTCCATCGGAAGATCGCTGGATCAAAGCTGGGTCTTGCGCGAAGCATACACCAGTGCAAGGCTCAGGATCAGAGTAGGCATTGGCACTGATACCGAGTGCCAGCAGGCATGATAAAATTATTTGGTAAAACATGTTAAGTGCAAGAATAGCAAATCCCTGGGTACTGCTGCTCACTCCAGAGAAACCCTCTCACGAACTTTCCATTATGGCCACCTGGGCACATACTTAAATACTCAGTCCCATGTTTCTGATCGTGAGGAATGCCACTCAGGCGCTCTATTCTGGGCTCTAATCTGTCTTGGAGCATTGACCATCCCACGCCGACGTCTGGAATCCTGCATTACTGGTCGTGTGGTCGAAGATCTACATCAGGGCGCAGAACACATTGCGTCGCAAATGATATCGAAAATATTTCTGTCCACGATGGCGACGACCTGCATGGGCACAACAGCTTAGCCCCCTCACGAGTGCGTTGGTCCGAGATTGTGACTACGCAACGAGCAAGGTGGTGTGGCGGCGGTGTGACAGCTGTTATTGGGCACTTGGGTCAACATGCTTGTTACCATGGCTACGTGCAGAGGTGCATGCGAACAATATATTGATTATTACCTATAGCGGGCGAATCCAAGAAAAGAAAAAAGGGTGTGAGACTCCGGAGTTACTAGATACGTACAACATGGCGCTGGCACGTTTGTTTTGAGAGATCTGAGCTCGGGAAGCGTGCAAATCTCCGATCCGTATTTAGCAATATGGATACACTACACGTTACCACAATTCAAGGTCTACGCTTTGACATCCTGACATCGTATGGGCTGCCTTCGAAATTAATCGTTATTATTGGTCCTATATCGCCTACTCTCCTGCACGCTCAGGCAATCTACAAATGAGGAGGCTTCCCAAGTCGACATCATGGTGGACGATCACATGCAAGTTCCCCTACGTAAGGTGTGATCGATTCTATAGCACTACACGTCACCGGTGTGCTGTATTTCTACGCACGCAACCCATCATGAGCTGAACTTAGTTACATATATGATATGTAGCCAACAGGGTAATATTTGACGCCAGTCTCCTATAGTCCACAGACATCATAAGTAAGTATAAGTGGACCCGTCTGTTTACTGGATCCTCCCGAGAGGATATTGCGGTTGTGGAAATACAGCGAATGGACCTCCTCCAGGGTGTTATCATGCTGCAATGCGGTAGTCCAAGCAGCAGACGGTACGTAGTCCTACCGGGTTTTCTTACATTGCTGACTTCTGCAAAGTCCCACTTTGATGTATCTGGACGCGGCCGTTTCCTCTCTGTAGATCACGGCCACTCAGGTTGTCATTTTATTGAGTCCCGAGGTCGCACCAAAATCCCGGTTACCAGCATCGAAAGTATCGACACCCACCCTGATACAGCAGATTTTGTACCACAAAAGAAAAGTACCTCGTATGCGTGGCTGGTCTTCTGGCTTAATCTTGAAATTTGTGTATCAGCAGACGACAAGAGCCCACATTTGTCGACAGACGTGACTGTCACCCCCTCCCCCCACGGCTTTTCCTTCTCTATTGACAGTTCAACTTAGAGGAAGCTACTCAAACACAATCAAACGGGTGTATCAGCTAGCCCATGTTTTCGAGCCTATGCTCATCAGGGACACGGAAAGAAGTGACGATCGTCGGCCGGACTCCCTGTTTGTCCCTGATAATGATCTGCTATGCTGCATTTCAATGATCGACGAGTAACGGTAGTGAACGAGGTTATGCACGGGGCTCTGGACGTGACGGAACGAGGCTGGGTGTATTCGGAGGACGCCGAGGGGAAGGGTCTAGGTATACGGCCCATACCAAAGGGGTGTGGCGTTCCAGGTCCATTGTAAGTGACATGCTTCAGCCCTGGAATGGACCATGGTTCAAGCCGATACAGTGACCACCAAACGCAGATTCCGGTGCAGAAGAACCTCCGCGTTGATGTCGGCAGCAACCTTATCAGCGTACGAGGCATCCACTTGGTCCTCCTCAGAGCCTCTACAAAGGCATTGGATCGAGTCAGACCGTTCCGGAGAAAGGCGTTGGGAGATAAGACCTAAAAACCCGGTGAGTGTGGAGTTCCGCACGGCAAGACGCGGTTCGGACCATCCTCAGCTTTGCAGATGACAAACAAGCCTCGGGTGTTCTTGTAATTCATACGTTACTCGTTCACTACCTCATTGACGCTTTGAAATCATCCTTCAGCGCAAGCCGTCCACTTCCCGCAATGGTATGGATTCCCTGAGGACCTCGAAGACAAGATCACTGTTACTTTCAGGACCCGTTTCGAGGCGTTCGCGACATTAGAGCCAAGTCGGGTCATATTCATGATGTTTCCCAGCGACAACGCGGCACGTTACAATATGGCTAAGCAAGTGGCTGATGTTCAACTTGGGGTCCAGACCGTCTGTGTCCAAGAATATCTTAAGTGCCAGAAGGGAGAGCACCAACAAGCTGCTAACGTCGGTCTTTAGGCCAACCTAATGATAGGTGGTACTAATCACGATTTGGACAAGCAGATTAGAGAACTCGACTCGAAACAGGTCCAGGGCTCGGCGTTCCAAGATTCATTCCCTCGGGCGGCTCAAGTTCTGGCACGAATCTGAACAAGAAAACAAGTTCCCAAAATGATCATATTCGGCGATGGTGTACCGAAAAGCCAGTAACGGTAGGTCCTTGACGAGGAGTTCCCATGGATCTGTAAGGCCCGTGAACAGGCCCTGCGCTCTACAAACAACGAGTCTACTGTGCCCCGGATCACGATACTGGTGGCTGTGAAGCGGCATTAGACGAGATTGTTCCCCAGCAACAGGAACCATATTCCACGAGACAAGACTCCTGCCGGAATAGTTGTCAACACAGATGTCACTCATGATCAATCAGTGGGAGTTCCACCTGCAAGCCCATGAGGCAATCCAAGGCAAACTCAATGCTATGTACAGTAGAACACGAATTCTGGTGTTCACCAGAGGATGGTTTCGAGAATTTGTGAAAATTAGTTGTTTGCATCCTTCCATTCACTCTGGGCACTAACGTACCGGAGCGTTACATTATACAACACGATGAGGTGATCGTCCCGTATCACGGCCAGCAAAACGTATCAAGCGTTCTGGAAGACCTGACACAATTCCTGTCCTACATATTTGGGCGAGACCCCCGGTCTGTGAGTCTCTGCAATCCTTCCTACGCAGACATTGTCTGCACCCGGACCAAGCAGCACCCGCTCGAGCTCTTGGACAACCATGAGCGCTTGACGCAGTATGACAAGGAACAGGATCAGGAACTGCGTGGCTTACTCGAAAAATGCCGGTACTATGTATTACATCTATAGACAGATTTAATGATGGAGTGCTGCAGGCCTCCGAAATTGGCCTCGATGCAAGGGAAACTGTGGTGACAAAGTATGAGACGCGCAAAGTCGGTGTTTCAATCACGAGGCTCAGATAACGATGTGTCATATCAGATCACGAAAGTTTTCGTTGTCACATTTTTGGGCCCATGCAGAACATTGGGATTTGTGACAGTGTTCAAATCTGCGTTGGCTGTTCATTGTCTTGCATTATCCCTCCTGGCACTGTACTGAGTGCTCGGGGTTCGAGATATTTAGGCCATATATCTGCTATCTTTGGATTATATGAGTACATCATACGAAGGTCACAAATAAGAACTGTGGTGATTATTTGGGACAATAGACAATAGAGAGTATGTACGTAGATAGATCAACGGTATTTATTGAACATGGCTACAGAAATGAGGGAACTTGGGCCCTTGTGTGTATAGGTAATTAGACAGAACAAAATGAACAACTGATCATGCGTAACGCAGGTTGTATGTTCTCTGATAGATTACGAGGTCTAAGATATATAAATACTGTATTGGGTCTTTCATATTTACTTAGGCTTGTTGAGTTCATTCTGGCCAGGTAGACTTACATACATGAGCAGCAGGAGTCCTTTTAACAAGTGACTTTTAAGCCTCCAAGATAACAGATAAGCAACTAAAGCAACTAAAGCAGTCAACTCCGGGTCATGGTTTCCGTATGGAGTGATCATATCAAAGAGCAAAGTTCTCGGCCTTGACGTCTGAACACCCGGATCTCTGTTGGTCACGCACTAGAAGTCCGCTAGCAAGTGACTGACATTTCAATAGAAAATATCCATATTCTAGAACTCATTGGAATCCTCGCGTGCCGTCACCGCCTTCCCGTGGATTGTGTTGTTTGTTGTTTGTTGGGTCCTTGAACCTGTCAGAATCCTTCTTACTTGCATGTTGGTTACTAGCTAGCTGAGACCCACAAAAGACCTTTTGTTTTTCCTGGCGGCCATTGAGGAGACATCTTTGTGTAACCATAAATATATTCCCAATCCCTCATTTTCGCTCTCATTGTTGTCTCGATTAGTTTTTGCTGCAATCCTTCGACACCACCGGACATCATCAAGATGTCTAAATCTGCGCCTTACGCGGTCATCACAGCCCTTCTCATAGCGATCATCGCGGTTTTCGTCAATAACCCCTTCACCGGATCCGCTGAAGAGTATGTTCCGCCATCTCTGGGCCAAAACAACACTGCGCTGTTCATTGTTCTCCCCCACCATGGCTTGTCCAATGTTCACTTAGCCACAGCCGACGCGCTTCTCGAGCGTCACCCCGATATCAAGCTAGAGTTCGCCTCATTCCCCGAGCTCAAAGGCAAGGTCGACCGCATCGCCAGCTGGGGGCAAGGGAAAAACAGTGCGGCGAAGCCCATCGGCTTCCATTCCATACCCGGGCGGACTTACACTGATATCATCGCTGCGGGGTTGGAAACATCGAAGGGCGAGATCGATGCGATGGAGTTTGTGATGACTGTCCGTGGAGTGGCAGGGATAACAAAACTTGTAAAGGACTTCTCCACCTACGTAGCTCCATGGCCGGCGGATGAACACCTCGAAATCTACCAACATGTCAAAGGTATTATAGACGAGCTCGACCCAGCAGTTGTGGTTCTAGATACCCTGTTCAGTCCGGCTCTGGATGCTGCTCGCGAGGGTAACAGGCTACACGCAATCATAACGCCTAATACGCTGATTGATAACTTTGCTGGGGAGCAGCCTTGGGGCGGTATGTTGTGGAAATACCCTGTGTGAGTATTCATTTTGACTCTACTCCTCCTTTCCACCGAAACCTTTTTTGGACGCTGATTGAGTACAAATGTTGAAGAATGGGGTCGGGCCACCCTTTCCCTCTGCCGTGGAGCCTGGTGCCATCGAACATATATCAGGCCATTCGCTTCATCATAGGCGTGTTACACTCCCCGGATATCAAAGCCAAGCAAGACTATCTAAAAGAACACGGTCTCAAGAAGCCCATTGACTTCTTCCACATCCACCGTCCGGACGTACCTTGGATTACGCAGACGATGCCAGGTGCCAGTATCCCCGTCGACGTGACACCGCAGAACGTCTCCGCCGTGGGCCCGATCGTGATATCCGTCGCCCCCATCCAAGAGCAGGACCCGGAGCTCAGCGCTTGGCTGGAGCAGCGGCCCACGGTGTTCATCAACCTCGGAAGTTCCGTCCGCTACAACGAGTTCCGGGCGGCGGTCATGGTAGCCGCCATCAAGCAGGTGCTCGACCAGGACAGCCGCGTGCAGGTGCTCTGGAAGATGACCAAGTGGGGAGCCTACTCGGACGACTTCACGCTGCCTGTCCAGGAGCACATCGCCAGTGGACGCCTCAGGCTCTCGGGGTGGCTCAACGCGGACCCGCCGTCGATCCTGGAGAGCGGGCATGTCGTGGCCGCTGTGCACCACGGCGGAGCTAACTGCTACCACGAGGCAGTTGCGTGAGTCCCCAATACCTTCCATCAGAGCATGTAACGAAACTGGGCAAGGAGACTGACCACTGCATCATTTTCTAGGGCCGGCGTGCCACATGTCATCCTCCCGCTATGGATCGACCTGTACAACTTCGCCGCTCTTGTCGAGTCGCTAAACCTGGGCGTGTGGGGCTGCCCGCAAACCTCTCCTCACTGGACGCCGGAGTGTATAAGCGAGGCTGTCCTGAAGGTGGTCAACAGCAGTGATGCCAGCGAGTCCATGCGTCGTAATGCCCAAATCTTAGGCGCGGAGGCGCAAAATGATCCAGGGAGGTATGCCTCCGCCCGTATAATTGCGCAACTTTCCGGGTCGGGATACTGAAGTTCCAGTTGTGTGAACTACTTGCTTTTTTGCTTAATTCGTAGACAGAAGGCTATAGGGTTGCCGGGAGACACAACTGCTTACATGTAACCACGAAGCCGCTTTAAATTGGCAAGGCTTGGTAGGATGCTGAAACCAGAGTTAACGTAATTACAAAATAGGACTCATCGTGGTCTACAAAACGTCTGTTTGGTTTGAGTCTTGAGGGATCGTCTATCTCTCAGGTCATCGGCTTAGGTGCAGGGGCCATGCCTGATTGTGTGAGTACTATATTCTCCCTTCTTTCCCAGGATATATTGTATACAAATATACTGGAACTGGACCATTGTCTTTATTGATCCTCTGTACTTGATGACCGGCTCGAAAGCCCCCAAACCTCTTATTGCCGCCAACGCTGCTGTATATAAATATCGATTTCTGCCCGTCTTGTCTCTCACATAATCATATTTGGTTATGAAAAGCCAGTCGTCTCCGGACTTTCTGTCGCATATCTGGGCCTACTCTATTATGGAGCTGGCTTTTAATTAAGTCTATATAAGGGAGCTCCTTATATTTGTTATAGATAGCGTATAGCAGTTAGTTAAGTTGCTCTATTCGATATTCCCTGCTCTATCTAGATCGGTATATTTTCACCCTCTAGAAAATCTTTATAATTGTGACAATCACGCAATGCATTCACTCGAGTGAAATTGTAAGTATGCTTCTGACAACTGTCACCTAGAGATCCATTTACAAAGTGCGTAGCTCCCAAGGCGCCACTCTGATACCATACGAAGCTGGTATTCGCTGCAGCTGCAAGTTCTCCAGGACTGTAGCGGTCTCCCGATATATTCAACCCCAAATGCAAGTCGTCTTAGATCTGTATAATCGTCGTTACGGTATATATCCTCGCCAAATTGACCATATACACTAGTTATCCTCATAGTGCGGCTCGCGGGTGCCGAATCCAGTTTCCAGTCCTTCATATGCGAGGCCAAAGCAGGCCCTTGCCATGAAAAATCGACAGGCATACTGCCTTCCTGCGGCCAGGTCCTCAAGCTAGCTATGACACAAGTACCTAGGTATAGATGGACTGGCTAAGTACGAAGCTGGCGTTCACCATGAGTGCGACGTATACATATGTACTTCCAGTGTGACTCGTGTGGCTAGGGCAGACTCAAGACTACGAGATCTTCAAGGAAACTCGATTCCGATAATGTACGCACGCGTCCGCTTATGTGCACCTCCTGGCTCACTATAGCCCTCAATAGCACCCTACGCCGAGGTCAAGGGTGTCTTTGCTACAACGAATCTCGGGGTTCAGTATTTTTTATCTGCCAACGTCTCCGACGGCGCCTCAAGAACCAGAAATGTGGCTGGACATAGTACAGGAAGCTGTGGACGCGACTTGGGATATTGATCTTCTGGGCGTTTTGATGCTAGACAGCAGTGCAAGCAGCGTGGTGATTGATGGCGAACCACAGAGGCCCTCTAACACTGAGAATGCACAATATGCTTTCAAGGAGGAGATGCTGGCCTCTGGTTGCTTGGAAACGGATTCGGAGGAGGAGGACGACGAATATTTTGGTGAGGATATCCAGTACCTAAAGCGCGTAAGGACTATTGACACCACAGCTATCGGGGATGTCATGACTATGCGCATTCAAAGTCTGAAAGGTGTGAAGCCGGCTATCAAGTATCCGACCTTCGATAAGGCGGTGGAGGACATCAGGAAGAGCAAATCTCGGAATGCATAGAAGACGAGGCACGTTGATAATTCATTCTGACTCTGGTTTTCTATACAAGAACCGTTCCACCGTCACTTTAGCGCTGAAGTCAACACACGCCCGGGCCGCCACAGTCATCCCCGCTGATTCGAAGTATGTGCAGGCATCGCACAGGTGATGAATTGCCATTCTCAGCGCATAGTCATCCGAGCAGGGTACTGAAGGTACAGATATGGGAGGAGACGAGGCACCATGTTTGAGCCACGAAGGGTACAGCGCGCTGGCGGTGGTGCTGTGGATGTGTTTCTGGAGAGTGAGGCGCAACTCTTGGGCGAGCAGAGACTTGTTGGCTTGGATCAGCGCTGTCATCGCCCGCCTGATGCTGCTTACGGCCATATCTTCCGGGGATAATAAGAGCATGCTGTCAATGTGATTGAGAATGCAATTGTATCTCCTTGTAGGGCTCGACTATCTTCGCGTTCTGGTGAAGCTGTATCTGGAGATGAAATGCTGGAAGTAGATGCAAGAGCTAAAGCGGGAATTGGGAAATTTGAAGGGTCAAGATCTAAAGTTTCTTATGTCAAAACGGCTTGAGGCAAGTGAGCCCTTTCCAGGTTCGAGGGACAAGGAGGCTGTCATAGTGTGAGACAGCACTCGGAGCATGTAAGTCATTTGAGAGTGCTCAGCCTTGTTACTACAAAGGACTTTATGTCCTACATACATGCAGACTATATCTCTTGACACAAAGCCAAACGTCTATTGGTTTCGGGTCTGTAAGGTTTGAGATGGTGACTGATATAGGTAATTACCGTCTCATTCTGGATCCTGAACACTTGGCTACATAATCCAATGGCACAAATTGAGCCATGGAGTATGTATCCTTACTTGTAACCTTCCAGCCAATCATAGCCGTGTCCAGAATGTGAAATTTCCTTTATCCGGTCCTAATATTCAATATCACATGTGGAAAATTCCCCGTAGGCTCCGCTTGCTTGCTTGCTCCCAAAGATAGAAGTACAGAAAAGTAAGCAACGAGATCTTGTTATTCCAGATCAAGCAGCACATATCCAATCACCACACCAAATGCTTCCAAGTCGCTCATGTAAGTTCAGTTAAATCTTACTTTCCGATTACATGCCAGATATCTCTAAAACAGGTGGACGAGTAATACTTCCTGAATTAAGCCAATTGTCTAAACCTCCAAAGGAAGTTATGCCGGTTCTGCTCCTCGGCAAGCCACGAATATCTCACCAGGAAGCAATCGAACCGAATACTGCCATGGTAACCCTCGATCATGATCTTGAGCTGCCCCTCGGCCAGCTCGAGGCATTTACCCGCCGGTAGGTATCCGCTCCAGTAGGGCCAAGATTACCCACGGATGGGTAATAGACCCAATTACCTAGTTACCCATGGGTCGATGTGACAAAATGCAGTCCAGATTGTGAGAAAATGGGAATGCCAGCCTATATGCAATCCATCGTGTTCCTTATACGTGATTTCATTTTTCATCATTACTATCATTTCCAAATCTTCAGACATGGCTCCTAGCCACCCCGGCGGGTAATCACCCACCCGAACGGACCTTCTCGCTCTCTTTCTGTTCCCTCATCTCCCGTTTCTCAGCCACCCTCCTCTCCTTCTCCGCCCTCTTCAGCTCCCGCTTCACCCTCTTCTCCTCCCTCCACTGGATCCCATACTTGGTCTCGACCCACAGGATCGGCATGAACACCACAGCCAGCAGCGCAAAGAACGTGAAGCACCAGCCCGTGCCCATGGCCCCGATCATGAGCTCGATGACGGCCGTGGCGGCGGCGCCCATCTCGCAGCGCACAAAGTTGTTGGCCGCGACGGCCGTGGCCGGCGACCCGGGCGACAGGTCCACGATGAGCGTGTTGAGGATGCCGAACGAGCCCGTGATGCACAGGCCGATGACGAAGTGCAGGCACAGCGGGGCGGCGACGCTCGTGCGCAGCTCCAGGATCCAGCCGTACAGGATCATGGCCACGAGCCCCACGCTGACGAAGAGGTACAGCGGCTGGATGCGCGCCTTCTCGATGGGGAACTTGGACAGGTCGTCGCCGCGCTTCTTGTCGATGCTGAAGCCGATGTCGCGGGCGACCCGCCGGTAGTTCCAGTCCAGCAGGTAGCCCTGGCTTAACGCGGCGGCTAAGCAGCCCGCGCCGTAGGGGAGGTAGCACAGGCCGATCTCGAGTTCGTTGTAGTGGTAGATGTTCTTGAACTGCGTCGAGAGCGTGGCGACCGAGATGATGAAGACGAGATAGAGGAGTGAATTGTAGAGGATGATCAATCCGACACCCTTGTCGCAGGCGATGGCGAGGGCACGGAGAGGGTTCGGGAATCGGAGCTTGGGCTTCGCGCGTATCTCGCCGTTATCGTCGATCTGGTCCTGTTGTGCAACAGCCGGTTCGCCGTCCTTCATCCGTTTTCGCTGAGCAAGCTTACTGCGCACTAAGTCGATAACCGTCATGTTCTTCCAATCCGTCGGTTTGATGGAACCATTCCCGACTATAGGGCGGCAAGTCTCCGGGACGGTCAAGGCGTACGGAATAAGCACAGCCACTGAGAAAATGAAGCAGAACCAGAAGATAGCTCGCCAGCCCAGATACTGCGACAGGATACCTCCAAGGACTGGGGACAGGGAGGGTCCAACGTTGATGCCAGCACCCACGACGCCCATATACTTTCCTCGTTCGGAGCTAGTGGCGATGTCTGCCACGACAGCATATCCAAGTGCCAACGTCCCACTGCTACCTCCGCTTTGTACCATACGCAAAACCATCAGAGCAGCGTAATTGTTTTGAAGGGCAAGGCCGAGGTTTGCTATATGTTGTTGAGGATTGATTAGGGGGCTTGGTTTCATTGACGACTTCCTTGGCAGTAAACATACCGACTATGTAGATGAGCACAGCGATAATAAAAGCCGGCCGCCTCCCTGCCATGTCACCAAAATCGCCAAACAACGTCGGCGCTATGCCCTGAAATATCATATATGTCGTGAGGGTAAGATTGATAAGGGATACAGAGACACCAAGGTCATTTGCTATTGGGTTCAAGGCCGGGAAGTATATGTTCTGCGAGACAATGTTAGGTTTTCTCTCTTCTGGACCCCGTGCCGTACAATTGATGAATTCTTACTGCCGTCATAGGTGAGATGAAGGAGGTGAATGTGACGACCGTGATGATCCACCTCTTCATCCCCGGAGTGAAAGCGGAGTAGACCGGGCCGCTGTTCGCCCGTGTGAGGGCTTCCGGATCCGACTCCGTGTCCGGCGCGGCATCTTCAGTGCTGTGCTCGGCGTCTGTGGGTCCCTCGTCGGACAGGCTTTGGCCGGCTATCGCTTGAGAGTCGACTGCTCCAGGTAGCGTATGGGATACGAAAGTTGTACTTTTCTCAGGGTCATGGAACTCCATGGTGGCCGTGTATTTGAGGCCGAGGACGACTGCTCCGGTTTAAACAGAGGACGCAAGTATCCAGGAGCTGCTATTCATGGAGAATAAGAGATAGAGCCCGTCTGTGATGTGATCACTTGTTCGACAGGATAAAGAGAACGTTGGGCAGTTCCGGTGAAGTCCAAATTCCCATGTGGCTTTGAAGGGGCACTGGACAGGATGAGGAATATGTACAGGAAGAGAGGCGAGAAGAAGCGGAAAACTGGAGTTATCCAGATGTTGTCCATGTGGTAATAATGGTATAAGGCAATAGATAGATGGGCGGCTGGACTGGGGAAAGGTCCACCATGAAAAGACCTTATTCCCGTTAGCCCTCCCCCACCTCAACGGTACTTGTCCGCCATGGCGTTGGGTATCTCTATGGACACAAGGGCCCCCCTTATTCCCCAGAATGCCGCCGAACAGACACATGGAGACTGGCTCGCGGCTGCTGCTCACACTTGTTGGACGACACGAGCCGAAAGTAGTTGCACAATCCTGCCAGATGCTGCTTCGGGGGGGCTGCCAGGGCGCATCGGACGTGCTCGCCTTTGGACTTCCAGACGTCGGGAAGTCCAACGGCGGTCTGGTCTTGACGCTTCGTCCCGGTATCGGCCCCGCACCGAGAAGGGAGGTGAACGGTGCCGGGGTCCCACCTAGTAGTTGCTTTTCGTCGATCCCCCAGAGCCCAGCCCAGACAGAATCCAGGGGGAAAAGGAGGCACGGGGCGCACGCTGCACGTGGTGAGAAGTCAATCGGTCTGCTATTTCGAGATAGTGGCTCTTAGCAAGTGGCGGTAGACAGTGGGTTTACTTCATGAGAACCGGGCAAGTTGATTTCATGCGCATATGGTCAGGGAATAGGTAGACTTGCACAGTACCTACTTAAGTAGGTTAATGACAGTGGTAAAGTGGTCCTGCAAGGGTGATATCAGGGTTTCTTCCGTATTTCAAGGAGAGCTTGACAAGGCCAGAAACGGCCAGACTGTCTTGCCACCCCAAGACTCGTGTCAATGTAGAAAGAATAGCCCAGCGCGGTGCACCCCGGCCTCGATAAGCGGTGTCGATGCTACCAGAGTTCTAGTAACAGTATGTTTGGTTGCGGGTTGAACTTGCTCAAGCACGCGAGATGCCAAAGTGGTACCGTCTCCGCCGACCGTGCACACCCCGGGTACGAGCACATATGTACCTAGGTACTTAAGTACCTGGGGTACCTGTGGCTGAGGCCCTTCGAGATAAGATTGGTAGCATGTGGCGCCCCATCAAAAGAAGCCACTTCTTCCCGTCCACGTGCGTCACAGCAACGGAGCACTGAAGCTTAATGTACAAGCTGTCCCTCATCATCCCGCCCGACCTGCTTCCTTCTGAGCCGGGTTTGCGATTTGCCAGCTCCTCTCTCCCTCTCTACCACAATTTCGTCAGAAACAGCCAGCCATGGAGGTCACAGTCACCTTCAATGAGCTGCTTAAGGCTCGGTCGGCCTCGAGCTGCCGCGGCGCCCTCCCCGACTTCGACAGGATCGACGGCTACCTGAAGGAGGCCTTCTCGATCAACCGCGACATCGCCAACCTGCACAGCGAGCTGTCTCACATACGGCAGGCCTACCTGTCCACCGCCGCGGCGCCCCGGAAGACCCAGATGCGCAACTACAAGGGCGCCGGCTCCCAGGACGGCAACAACAACAACAAGCCGGTATACCTCACGGACGCGGACCGCAACGCGGTCGACAAGATGGCCAAGGAGTCGCTGCAGCGGCTCGAGATGCGCATCCGGATCCTGGAGGACGAGGAGGCCCGGCGGCACGACGCGGCCGAGAAGGACATCAAGAAGAAGTACGGGGGCGGCGGGCTGCGCGCGCTGGCGGGCTGGGCCGCCGGCGGTGCGCTGGGCGCCACGGGGGAGGACGGCGCGAGGAGCCCGGAGCACGCCGAGGCCGTCAAGACGGAGAGGCAGGTGCTCGTCCACAGGGGCACCATCATCAGCTACCTACGGGAGAGGCTGAGTGCCATCAGCAAGCTACAGGCCGGCATGATGGAGACGAGGCTGTCGAGGGAGATGGAGAAGAACAGGAGTATCCTGTCCAAGGCCAGAGGCTCGCAGCTGCCTCCGGCGCTGGCGAAGGAGTTTGGGTTCGACAGCTCCAGCTCGGGCCCGAGTTCCAAGCCGTCTACTTCTGGGGTACCGCTCGACGAGGAGGAGTCGCAGAGGAGGCAGGCGGAGGATCTGGACCTCACGGACGAGCAGAAGCAGATGTTCGAGAAGGACAACCAGGACATGCTGAAACACTACAACACAGCGCTGGACAAGGTGCGGACGGTGGAGAAGTCGATCGTGGAGATCTCGGAGCTGCAGCAGATGCTCGCGGAAAACCTGACGATGCAGTCGGCGCACATTGACCAGCTCGTGGCGGACGCCGAGAGGACGGAGGAGAACGTTGGGGGCGGCAACAAGGAGCTGAAGAAGGCCTCGCAGAGGAAGTTTAGCCAGGCGAGATTGACCTTCTACGCGGCGAGTGCGCTGTGTACGTTCCTCGTAGTCTGGGATCTAATCATATGAGGAGCCGCACGGTGATCAGGATACCGTATATCTCGAATCGCATATCGCATATACCAAATTGTTAATAGGACCGTTCACACCGGGACAGAAGCATACCGTGGCGACGGTGTTTCGGGTTGTAGAGGTGGCCGGTTTGGGGAGGGCCAGTAGCACGTCATCTCGGAAGAAGTATTCTCAACAACCCCGAATGCAGGAAGTGAAGCATGCCTGTATCCCTTTTCTGGTAGGTGCACAAGAAGGCGAAATGACGTGCTGGTGGTGTAAAGTAAGTGCAGATGAGATCTTATAAGGTTATCTGCTCAGATGCACATTTACCTATACATACTAGTAAAATCGAGAATAACTACAACCCGTTATAGAAAACAGAGATCCGTAAGTTGGTGGCTTAATATAAATTGAAAGATATGCATGTATAGAATGAACAACAAGGAATTTGATAGAGCGAAGAATAAAGCGATCAATCAGTCTCATCGTTATGTTAAAATTTACCAAGGTTGTGGTAGAAAACGGTTTACTGATAAAATTGAATCCTTTGGACACTTATCAAGCTGTATGTATTTAAACTTCCATATCAGCCCCGGGAGACTGGGAAAGCATAGCCAAGCATGGTAGACTTTACTTAAGCCCCATCGCCTCAACCAATGCCCTTGAGTTGATAAGAATTGACAACCTTGGAAGTGTTTGTGGAAACCGATTTCCTAGGGACCATCAACAAGCGCACGTATCTGTAAACAATAATGGTCTCTTGCAGGCAGCAGCACCTTCGCACGATGATCCCGCCAATTTACACACTATCGCTCTCGCCCGTGCCAAAAAAAAAAACACCAAAAAAAAAACACCAAAAAAAAAACACCAAAAAAAAAACCCATATCATGGTGAAGGACGCAACTGTTTCCCAAGGGAATTCTCCGCGCCCATTATGAGTAAAACAAAGGTCGAACAAACTATCTGTTGACGGCCGCGCATACTCACAGCATTATCCTCCTTCACGTCCGCGGCAGCAATGCCCCACACTTCGGCCTCGAGCTTCTCGCCGCGAAATCATCTTGCCGACATGACTCTCGCAGACATTTTGTGTCTGCGAAATTTATCTTTCCCACAGCCAAGGAACGCCGGTCGACAGTTCTCAAGCGCGTTTCGATTAACCAGTGGTACGACAACTTCAGCCTTGAGTATCTGTCGCAGCGCCAGCATCTGCAGCACGATGAAACCAGCGGGACGAGCGAGTTCGTGACGAGGCTGGTAGGCTAGGAGGCGGAGGCAATCGGGGTGAAATTTGTTTTTACTTGTAGTTGACTTTGAAAAAAATCAGGAGGTTGACTATTTGGCGTCTACTTTAGCTACTTAGGCTTATTCTTACTACCCTAGTGTTGCTGGATTCCGGAGGGCAGGCGGCAATGGGTGAATTCGACGGGATGTGTGGATGGTTGCCGTTTGCCGAGACATCGAATCCGACGGTGAGTGGCAAAGAGGACGGTGATGCTGACGATGACGATATTTTGGCTCTGATGGCGACGACGAAGATGGGACAGGTCACAAAGATGGCGAGGTTGTGGACCAGCACCATGTACCTCTTCCTGAGCTCCAGAGGACTGCGGTCAATGGCACCTGGGAGCTCGCACGCGACATTGCGTCTTTACCGTCGTTGTCTGCCACGCAAGAAGTGGTGTTTCCGAGCACGCCTGTCTTTGTGGGACATGGAAGGGACTACGAGAAGGTCTCAGTAGACCTGGGTGAGCAGGCAAGACATGTCTCTGAAGCTTTGGGTTGCAAAGTCCGCTGGAGAGACTACGAAGAAGGGCAGTGGTATAAAGTCCCGGAAGAGATCGATGATATAGAATTAAGCCTACGGCTTTAGGCGTATAATGCATGATTATTCATTTGCATCAATTCCTAACCCTGTAGTTACATACCAACCACCCTTCTGACCTGAATACAATCCAGCCATGTAGTAGCACTACGTTGGATTTATATGTGTTATTACAAGCTGGCACGTAGAGTTTGATAGCCTTTATATATATATTTGTTATAGAAAGACTGCTATTGAGCTAGCTACTCGACTAGCCCACCCAGCTTAGCATTTAACTAGTAGCTGCGCGGAAGCGGGTACATACTTGAGTAGGTAGTTAGCGTTGATACCTCCTTACTGTTGTGGCTAACAGGTAATAGATATGGCCTTTCTAGTATAGGCAAAGGCGCACCTGAGAAGCGATGCAAGAGTACGGACGTAGAGACAGTCAGCAGTATGTCCGCTTGTCCGTTACCTCGGGGAACTTAATCGGGAGTCAATGATACCCCCTCCTTCTCCACCCCTACCTACCCTTGGCGGGAGGATCACATGCATTTTGGAGTGGGTGACATGGTTCACACGACGACAACAGTATATCATCCCTTGTATTCCCCGAGCCATCTGAACTTCTCTTGTGATAGAGCCAGATTGCGGCATTTAGTATCTATTTGACTGTTGAATCCCCTCCTTAATTATCGGGTCGACTTGCCCCTGAGTGCAAACAACTTCATCCCTTGCCAAGCTGCCCCGAGTCCTATTTTCGTTACATCACCGGCGTCTCAACACTGACCGGTCTGCAGTCCTTCCTCTCTCGCTCTCGCTCTCGCTCTCGCTCTTCGGCTGTCCGTGGCCACACTCAATCGTGTTGTGTGTTCGGGGAATCCTGATTCTCTTCCAAGCAATCAGCAGTAACTACCGGTGTTGCAGACACTATCCGGGGCACATCGTGAAGACATCATCTCGCTGTACCGGTACCGTTGTTGTACACTAATACGGGCAACCTGACTGGAGCTCTCCTCCCACTGGTGGTAACCGAATCTCACGTGGAACTTGAACTGGAATCACCCAAGAAGCACTGATCTCGGGAGCCAAGCACCGGCTAACTTTACCCCGACCCGCTAAAACACCCCCTGCAAACCCCTGTTACCCCAGATCAGTGCGGGAGCTTGTGAGCCATCCGCTCGACCTTGGAACCTTGGAAGCTGCGAAAGCCGAATTTATTATTGATAAAGTCATAATATCGGACGATGCCTCCTGTGGATGACTCCCAGTCTAAATCTCAACCTCAACCCCAACCTCAGTCACAGTCACAGTCACAGTCACAGTCACCTCGAGCCTACAACACAAAGTCTTCTCCCACAAACCCCGCCAACAGAATACGCAGCATCGCAAACCAAATGGCCTCTCCAGTCTTCGCCACTAGTTTCCCAGCCGAGGCTGTTCCTCAGGCTCCAGAGGACCCTCTCTTTGGTCTGATGGCAGCTTACAGGGCCGACACCAGCCCTGACAAGGTCGACCTGGTGGGGCAATCCCTAACCCAGTTGCTGGTCCATGACGCCCTCAAAGCTAACCATACCCTTTTATTCTCCTAGGGAATTGGAGCTTATCGTGATGATAATGCTAAGCCCTGGATCCTGCCCGTCGTCAAGAAGGTGAGAGCACAATCACCACCCTCCCCTCCAGCCTCCCCACCGGAGGTCCAGCTTTGGGGCTGCTGTTGATGCACGTTTATGGGACATATGCAACAACATGCAGATATGCAAGCCCCGCCGATTCCCCAGAGTCGTCAATCACCTCAACATCTCCACCACTACTACTACCAAGACCAAAAGTAATGAGATCAAGACCACCTGTATGCTAACAAACCCACCTTTGTCCCCCAAATTCTAGGCCGACGAGATCATCCGCAACGACCCCAACCTGAACCACGAATACCTCCCCATCGCCGGCCTCCCGTCCTTCACGAGCAAGGCCTGCGAGCTCGTCCTGGGCGCCGACTCGCCCGCCATCGCCGAGAAGCGCGTCACCTCGGTGCAGACCATCTCGGGCACGGGCGCCTGCCACCTGGGCGCCCTCTTCCTCGCCAAGTTCTACCACGGCAACCGGACCATCTACATCTCCGACCCGACATGGGCCAACCACAACCAGATCTTCTCCAACGTGGGCCTGCCCATCGCCACCTACCCGTACTTTGACAAGGCGACCAAGGGCCTCGACTTCGCCGGCATGAAGGCCGCCATCGCCGCCGCCCCCGAGCGGAGCATCATCCTCCTGCACGCCTGCGCCCACAACCCCACGGGCGTCGACCCCACCGAGCAGCAGTGGCGCGAGATCGCCGAGGTCATCCGCCAGAGGAACCACCTCCCCTGCTTCGACACGGCGTACCAGGGCTTCGCCTCGGGCGACCTCGACCGCGACGCCGGCGCCATCCGGTACTTTGTCGAGCAGGGCTTCGAGCTGCTCGTGGCCCAGTCCTTCGCCAAGAACTTCGGCCTGTACGGCGAGCGCGCCGGCTGCTTCCACTACGTCTCGTCCCCCTCGGGCGCCTCCTCCCCCGCCGCCCGCGAGACCACCGCCCGCGTGGCCTCGCAGCTGGCCATCCTGCAGCGCTCCGAGATCAGCAACCCGCCCATCTACGGCGCGCGCGTCGCCGCCACCGTGCTCAACGACGCCGCCCTCTTCGCCGAGTGGAAGGAGAACCTGCGCACCATGTCGGGCCGCATCGTCGCCATGCGCGCCGCCCTCAAGGCCGGCCTCGCCGCCCTGGGCACCCCCGGCAACTGGGACCACATCACCGACCAGATCGGCATGTTCAGCTACACCGGCCTGTCCGAGCCCCAGGTCCTGAGGCTGCGCGAGCAGTTCCACGTCTACCTCACCAAGAACGGCCGCATCAGCATGGCCGGCCTCAACACCCGGAACGTCGAGTACTTTGCCAAGGCTGTGGATACCGTCGTGAGGGAGGTCCGATGAGGGGGTCTAGACACGGGTGTGTCGAGGGACGGTGGTCATGTGAGGATCTGAGAGTGAGAGTGTCGGATGAGCGAGTTATCTTGGACCATCACTTCTCACCGTGGATGACGGGTGAGCAGGCAGGTAGGCACGTTAAATGCTAGAAGCTAGAACGCTATTTGCAGTTAGGAATCGAGTCGGATCTTGAACCAGAGCTTCGAAACCCCAGTCTGTATGTTGAATGTATATATGCATGTAATCGTGTTTTTATGTCTAATCTTGTCCTCCGGTGCCTCGTATCTCCATGTGGGCTGCCCGGTGATGATGTTCTACAGTCCAAAGAATTCCAGCCAAAACTCTGCAAGTCCGCAAATAAGCCGCCAACGCCATGCTACGATTATAATTCGGCAGTATTATGCAGGGAAAGCAGATATGCAACGAAACTCAGCAAGAACAGAAAATAATCAAAGAAAGCCAAGATAGCAACCAAGTACGTGCGTACTACCAGCGACGGCTGCGAGAGAGATAGTCAGTACAACCAAGTTTTTCGCACCAAAGAGTTGCGCGGGGAAGGACCTACCCAAAGGCATCATTCAGCTTGACCTTTCGTTTCTTGATCGCGGACTTGGCCGGCGTGGCCTTCTTCTTCTTCTTCCTCTCGGGCCGCTCCAGCCCCAGGAGCTCATATTCCAGGTCAGACAGGTCCGCCGACTCGGACTCGCTGGCGATGGCGAGCGGGGTGGGCGAGCGGGTTCGCGACCGCGCCCTGGCGTAGGACGGAGACCACTTCCGAGGCGAGCGGTCGCGGCTGAGGTCGCGGCTGTCACGGCCACGTCGCGACGGCGGCGGCGACAGGTGTTGGCTGCGGCTGTGGCTCCTCCCGCGGTAGGACTTGGGCTTGTCCCCGGAATAGGCACTGTGGTAGCCTGAGTCGTAGCGCTGGGTGGCGTCCCGAGGTGTGAAGTGGCCTCTCCTGGGTTCTTCCTTCTGGAGGCGGTACACACCGGGAGAACGAGAATATCGATCCCTAGAGTCGGGCCTGAGAGGAGACCGGCTACGGGTCTCGCCTGGCTGCGGAGCCCATGGATCACCGCCGATATCAGGGCTGCGGATTGGTGACCTGTCAGGTCGTCGCGGGAGCGGGCTGCGGTCAGTCATCTCGTGGTTTCTCGGCCGTTTGGTCTCCAGTTTGTAGTCGTCGGCATCGTCATGGCTCCGTTTGCCAATGGCTACCTTGGGAACTCCTTGCTGGCCCTCTTTCAACACACCAGCAGCTTGAAGACTGTTCCGAGGCTTAACCGAATCATTCAAGGTTGGGTCACTAGGTCCAGTCGGTATAATCTCCCGCTCATTGAACCATGACGTACCAACCTTGCGCGAGCAATGGTAGGTGAAATACTCGTTTTTCGACCCTGGAAAGCGAATCACCACCATGCCACGTCGGTATCTGAAGATTGGATCGCGCTTGACAGCCAACCACTGCTTAGATTCGCGGACAGACAGTCTGAAGGCGGCTGGGTTCTCCGGGTCGTAGAAAGCGGATTTGATGCATTTTGCGTTGTAAGCAGGAGGTATCGTTGGTTCGTCGTTCCAGTCCTTGTCGAGCGGTTTCCCGACCGGGTCAGCGGGCTTCGTCTCCACCTCAACAAAGGCATTCTCCAGGTCCCATGCAAACTCCTCGTCGATATCAGCAGCTTTGTCATCGACTTTGGGTTTCTCGATGGTCTTCTCGACGCTCTTCTCGACGCTCTTCTCGACGCTCTTTTCCTTTACACCCCTCACTGGAATACTGGGTTTGGGACTTCGTGGACGAGAATGAGAAGAAGACCGTTGATCACGTGCCTGACGTCGATGATCGCCCCCTCGCTGGCTTTTATCATTGCCTCGCCCTGGATGCTTATTCCTGCCACCTTTGTCCCGATCGTTGCGCCGGTCTCGATGGTCCCTATGCCGTGGTTGACTCTGACCATTGGTACTCTGCTGCCAGCCTGAATTTTGTGGTGGAGGGTAGGGGTTCGAGTATGGCGCGGGGGGTTCATATATTGATCCGTATGGGGCAGGAGGATAGGAACCTGGAGGGGGTGGAGGAGGGCCAGGAGGGAAAGGAGCCCCATAGCTCGGTGGATAAGTAGGCGGGGGTCGTGCCTGGGGAGGAGGGCCAGGATAACTGAGCGGAGGTGCCCCGGCATATGGTGCAGGTGGAGGCTGGTATGCCGGGGGGTATGAAGGGGGCCCATAAGGCCCTGTGGGTGCATATGATTGTGGGGGTGGAGGCGGGTACGCAGGTTGTGGATATTGACCATAAGCCAGACCAGGGCCTGGGGGTGGAGGGATTGGTGGCGGATACCCTCCAGGTGGAGGGTTCGCAACTTGAAAGGGAGGTGGTGGGTAAGGCTGCTGGCCCGGATTTGCAGGCGGGTAAAGTGGTGGTTGCTGCACATATGGAATGGGTGGCTGAGCTGGAGGGGGATATGGGCCACCGGCAGCTCCCCAGGCATTTGGTGGCGGTGGTGGTGGTGGAAGGGGAGGAGGAAATTGGCCGGGCGGAGGTGCGTATCGTGTTATAACGAGGCCTTTGGAGCGGTTACTAGGAGAGGCTTTCCCTCCAGTGCTGGGCATGTTCTTAGAAGCCTGTCGCTGGCGAAATACCTCTGCGCCGCTGCGACGACAGTTAGCCAGAGGAGGACAGGGAGTGGATCTTTCGTCGCAAGTATGCTCATGTGATAGTTGAGACGGATAGAGACAGAGACAACCTACTATGGATCTTTGCGTACCGGCTCGGGGCAGGCGTATGCAAAATGGTCCCGCCCGCCACAATTAAAGCAGCCCCCATCGTATTTTGGGGAGTCGAGTCCAGGTGCCCTGTCTCCCATGTTTGCGCCGACGTCAAAGTATGGTGGTGAGTAGTGAGACGGGGTTTGACCTCCACACTCGGGCGGGCAACAGCGTGGCCAGCAGATAGGGCGAGGGCGACGCGACTTGCTTGCGCGCGGCAGCTGGCTTCAGATGCAGCTTGTGTATGTCGCTGATCCACATCCAGCATGCGAGAAAGAAGACGATTCAGATACCCGAGATGGTCCACGCGACGGTGTGTACGATGTCGACTAGGTTGCCAAGGTCGCGCCGAAGGCTACAGCGGACAAGTACTGAATAGGGCGTAAGGGGCGATCAGGGAGAATTCGGCATGGGTAGAGACGTAGGATCGAGGACTAAGTCGGTAGAAATACCCAAAGATTGATACTCAAGATGTGGACGACGTTAACGAGGGTTGTCGTCTGCTGCTGTAGCCGGTGGTCGACCGCCTCGCGCCGACCGTGCGCAATGGCTCCTCCGCCGGATAACTATCGCGCGACGGCTAGGCGACAGTCGCATGCATTCGAAAAAGAGCAGCGATTACAAAGTAAAGTGTTTAAAGGCTACTGACATGTTCGAGGGTTGTGCGCAGATGGGGAACGGCGGTACCTTGGCCGGCTCTTTGGGAGAGGTTTGGGAGTCGAGCTGAGTCGACATTCGGGAGGTCGAGACGTCGGCTTCTCAGCGGGGTGGCGCCGGTTCGCTGCATCGGCCCGGCATAAAGTCCGATCCAGAGCTGTATTGCGCTCTGGCTCCAGACGTCGAGTCCATAATACCCAAGTATTAGGTAGGCTTACCACTTGTCGACGTCTGCTGACTGGCTTGATGCGATATCATTTTGAGCCTGCGAATACTTGCATGTGGAACTATATAATGATGAAAGGGCAATGGTTTTGAAGTGTAGATAGCGAGCAGCCTGTTGAGAGACATATTTGCAGATACGACAGACGGTATAATCTGATGAAGAATGACCGCAAGCAATTCCGGAAAAACTTCACGATATTGCCATGATATTACCTTGAAGGAGACCCTCTCTCTCTAGCTGTCCGGTGACATGGATCCCAGGTGCCTCAGATATTGGGATGACGATACACCTTGGGCAGGGGGGTTATCATAAAAATGTGATGGCAACAACTGAGACATGCAGAATAATGGCAGATATGGAAAAGAAACGGATGAGCCCATCCATCCAAACCACTCTCCGCTTAAGAAACAAGACGGAGGAGCTCGTTGATGCTCGCGAGCCAGCCTCATAAACGGCAAAACGACGAAAGGTGGACAAAGGATACCCAAGCTGCCTTGATCGAGGGCCGACATGGCTGTCTCAAACCCGACACGACGTGGCGTCGATCACGACAACTTCTTGACAAGGGGACAAATGAAATCCATCCCATCCAATACCTCGATGCCACCTAGGAAACCCATTTGAAAACAAAGATCAAGCAGGCACTGTTTCTGAGCGTCAGCCAAAACGGGCTGCCTTAAGGCGGGTAGGCTGGAGAGATGCGTAGCGAAAGGCGGCTGCCAGCAACATTGGGGGGGAACAACAGTAATTCAGGGCGGGAAGCAGTTGAGGATTGGATGAAACGGGATGGGTAAATGGAAGAAAGGCGGAGGGGAAGGGGAGAGGAGGGGAGAGAAGACTGTGGGCGAGTGTGTGGGCGACGGCCTGCTTTTAAAGGACTTTCTGCTGGGTGCACTAACAATTTTCGCTCATTCCACTCACACTCGTCTCAACCTTGGAAGTTGGAACCTAACAATCAACTGGTGAACGGCCACTCCGAGGTTCACCCGACCCGCGGCGCCTTTGACAGGCAAGACAGGCATGACAGGACGTCAGCTCTACCGTGTCAGGCGTCTAACGTTCTCAAGCTTCCCCTGCCAAGGGCCTGAACTATAAGGTACCTACCAGTAGCCTCCAGGTACATATTTATTGGTACTACGTACCGTACCTAGGTAGGTACACAGGGCGCAAGGGCCTCCAGGGCTGTCAGAAGCTCTTGGTGGGTTTTCAAGTCCGGCATCTCTTGGGATTATCACACAATTCGCCTCACATGGATATACATTCACATGACATTACGTTTCTCCAGACCTCAGGACGCCCCATCGTCTTGATGTGAGAGCCACGAACGCCATAATCCTACCGATTTTTCCCTCACGATCATGTTGGTTCTTCGGCCAACCGCCTCCACCATTGCGTCGACCTTCTTTGCCGGGAGAAGAAGTCCTCTACCACCATCACCAACAACAACAACAACAACGACTACAACACGGCGTCCCAGCAGCGACAACAACAAGGGTAGCAGAACAACTCCGCCATAACGCCGCCGCCCTTTGCTTTGACCTCGCTACCCTCTACATTCAAGTAGTTGTTTACTCCCAGACCACCCGTGCCCGCGAGCCGGCCCCCGACCCGCCAAAAATGCCTAGCCTTCCTGGCTCGGTCGACCTCGACGAATGCATATCGCGCCTGTACAAGAAGGAGCTCCTCGCCGAGTCCGTCATCGAGGCGATATGCGCCAAGACGAAGGAGCTCCTCATGCGCGAGAGCAACGTCGTCCACGTGCGGGCGCCCGTCACCGTCGTCGGCGACATACACGGGCAGTTCTTTGACCTGATCGAGATATTCAAGATAGGAGGCTGGTGTCCCGATACCAATTACCTGTTCCTGGGTTCGTCTCCCTCCTCTTGCCGGGTCCGCCCTGCTGTCCCCTCTTCTCTGCCCTTCTTCTTGGTGTACATACAGGCATGGGGACGAGTTTACTGACAACTGCGCGCAACGCGCGACTATAGGCGACTACGTTGACCGCGGCATGTTCAGCGTCGAGACCATTTCCCTTCTTGTCTGTTTGAAATTGAGATACCCCAACCGAGTACATTTGATCCGAGGCAACCACGAGTCGCGCGGTGTCACGCAGTCCTACGGCTTCTATACCGAGTGTTCGAGGAAATACGGCAACGCCAACGTCTGGCATTACTTCACCGACATGTTTGACTTTTTGACGCTCAGCGTTGTAATAAACGACCAAATATTCTGTGTGCATGGAGGTCAGTTAGCCCCCACGGCCACGTCCATGTATAAGGACCGGAAGCCACAGTAGTACTGACAAGAGACTCAACGCAGGCCTCTCACCCTCCATCCACTCCATCGACCAAATCAAAATCATCGACCGCTTCCGCGAGATCCCCCACGAGGGCCCCATGGCCGACCTGGTCTGGTCCGACCCCGACCCGGAGCGCGACGAGTTCTCGCTCTCCCCCCGGGGCGCCGGCTACACGTTCGGCGCACAGGTGGTCGAGAAGTTCCTGGCCGTCAACAACATGAACCACATCCTGCGCGCGCACCAGCTCTGCCAGGAGGGCTTCCAGGTGCTGTACGACGATAGGCTGTCGACGGTGTGGAGCGCGCCCAACTACTGCTACAGGTGCGGCAACATGGCGAGCGTGTTGGAGGTTAGCGACACCGGCGAGAGGTTCTTCAACGTCTTCGCCGCCGCGCCGGAGAATGATGTGCACAAGGACCTGCAGCAGCAGGGCGTGGATAAGGGGCCGGATGGGAATTCGCTGCCGGACTACTTCTTATAGATGGGGCCGGGGGAGCCAGGTTGCTGGCTCGAGGTCGGTACCGAGCCGGCTTACTAACATAGAACGGAAAAATGACCGTTCTCCTGTAAAACAAATACAACATGGGCGTGCATGATGGTTAAGGGCGCATGTCATAAGGTTACGATATAGATGACAGGAGCATGGAGATCGAACGACGATCAATTTTGAAACTTCCCCTGTTTTGTTTATGGATGCCTATTTCCTGTTCAGTGCCCTCAGTGCCATTGATGAACAGCCAGCAGAACGAAGAGAGACGCCAGGAAGCCGAGCGTATGCCGGGTGGACCAAGCCTCGTCGCCCACCACGGTCCGCCCCCTTCTCGAACCAAACTTTCATTTGCAAAAACCTCCGTCGACAAACGCATATGCCGGCAAATGTGTCTCAACCACGCGAGATTAAACAAATTCGACGAGCGGGCCCGGTTTCCGTCCCGAGCCCAGGAAAAGCCAAAAAACGCAACCAAATCAGATAGGTAGCATTTCCAGCCATCTATTCCCAGTCCTTGGAGATGTCAAAGGACCACTCGAATTTCAGGTGCTCGTTCTTGTCGTCATCGACGAAGGAGGAGACGGCGTTGTAGTGGCCACGGGCCAGCATACCAGAGGGAGCCTCTTCCTCCTGGAACTTCTTGGTGTACTCGGGCTGCTTGTCCGTGTTGGGAGCATAGGATCCCTTTGTTTTTGACTTGCATCAGTAACGATGCACCAACACTTTATCGATGGGTTGGCTGGGATCGGGGGAAACTCACAATCATCTCACTGTCCTTGGACACTCTGACAACACCTCGCTTCACAATCTGGACGTAGTGCAGACCGCTCAGGATCTCGTGCTGGACCTTGAAGGTGGCAGACATGGTGAACTTTGCACCCTCCTTAATCTTGAAGGGCTTGTCCTTGAGAGTGGTCTCGCTGCCAGGGTTTCCGAGGTCGATGGTGACTGGGTCACGGCCGGGTGAGTCCATGGTGAGGGAGTGGATGATGCAGACGCGGGGATCGCTGGGATCAGAGAGATCCTTTCCGCCGGTAAGACCAAGAGACTCCTTGTAGCGCTGAAGCGACTCATCGTTCGCGTCTGGGATGGGTTGTTAGATACGGCGATGTAGTGAATGATGATATGGTCGATGATTTCGAGATGCTCCACCACGGTCTCCACAATCAGAGGTCGAGAAAGGAGATGGAATCTCACTTCCGCATTGTCAAAGTCGGGGGAAGGGGGCGGGACGGTAGGAAAGTTGAGAAGGTCTTCACCAGGGTCGCTGGTAGGCGGCGATGCCATTTTTGAAGAATAGATGTAGGATGGGACGGGAGACTGTCCCACTGCCCAAAAGAGACTGTCCAAATGACGACGTGCTGTGATGGTCGTGGAATTGTGGTATTGTGGTATTGTGAGACTGGGTGGGAAAGAAAGTGGGTTCTTGACGACGACGACGAGACTGACAGCTGCAAAAGGAAGCACTTGCTTCAAACCCCCCAGATGTCACTGAATTGCTGGTGGGAGGGGTTTTGCCCAGCTTCTTCACAAAATATTGAACCAAAGGTAGAAACCTTGGAGGTTAGAGACATGTCCACATACCCATGGATTGATACTCAGCTAAGCTCTGCTTGGGCTGGGAGAGCTTGTAGCCCTGAGTCTCATCGGGCATAGTATCCTCATCGTGATGGGAAGCCATGATTGCTAGGTGTGAGAGTCGAAATCTGGAGAGTTAAAGGGGTATGTTGGTGTTGTGGGGGGAGAGAATCAGTGTAGAAGTGTCGATACGGTGAGCCCGACTTAACAACAACGAAGCAGTTGGCGATGTCAACATATTTATTCCCACTCAGCCTGATGAGGGGCACCAGCGCGGGCCACTCCAGGGCCCCAGAGTAAGAATGGCGGGGTCTATGCTGCAGCCAGGGGGTCACCTCGGGAGGGGACACTCTGCATTGATTGGGCCTGACCTACTGGCTTGATTGTTCTGGAACAACACGTTGACCTCATCCACAGCCACCGTACAGATATCCCAACTCGTACTCCTCTGTACCGTTCTGGGATGGCTGTTTTCGCTTAGGTGTCACTGGCATCCCAGTGGACAAATCATATCGGACGAGGTGGATATACTCCCACCAAAATACCGTATAAACATAGGTATACTTTGGCTATCGAAGTGCAAATGACTACCTGTGTACCTGGGTACCTACCGTAGCTCACAGTAGATACCTACCTACCTAGGTAGGTAGTACATACTACGGCCCATGGACAGGCTGAGTAGCAGACTCATAGCCAGTACAGCACGCTACGAGACGATACGAACCATACGATCTCATCAGAGTATAGGAACGTTGACGGCAGTGGCCTATCTCCTTAAGTACGTACTGGCTAGGCGGTGATTAGTCACCATGCCCAGAGTCCGCCTACATGCACACTGGCACATAAACGCCTGGTAGGTGCTTGTCGTCGTCGCTAACTTGTACATACACAGCCACGGCTTGTATAAAAAGGGACCCGCATATTCGGATCCACGAACTAAGGCCCAGACTCACCTCTTTTACAGACCGCACTCCTGGGCCGTAGCCAGCGACCACCTATGTGCCGCCCGCGATGCATCAAACGGCTTCTCTGTAACGTCAACAGCCTTTCCCCCTTGGCTCAGGATCAAAGTCGGAGTTAGCGCCACTGGGGAAATTAATCATCGTCATCGCCGTCGCGCCAGCAGGCATCCCCTACTAGGCAAGCGACAGGGCTCGACGCGCTCGTCTTCGCCGGGAGGTCTACCGATCGGCAACCCGCGGCGCCTGGAGCGGCAAGCCTTGGTAGGAGCTGCCCCTGTGCCGCCTTACCAGGCCCTGTCACAGCGGGCTGGTTGTGCCTCAACGGTGTACTTGGACAGCGAGACGCGGTCCCTGGTCGAGGAGAGCAGTACCTAGGGGCGTTGTGGCTGGTGACGGTGGTGATGGGCAAGATGAGTTCCACGTGCCGGACCGCCAAGGATGACATTCATGACATATGGTATCGCCATCGACTTGCTGATCAACATCGCCGAACAGGATGGCTGGAAGCTCCACCGGGGAGAGGTAGGTACACCGGTTCAATGATATGTTCACCCGGATTTTGACATCCTTGAACCCGGTCGTTTGACTATGTTTCCTCCAGAAACATCCGCCCGCCACCACTCCTAAGTTTTTGCAATGAGTCCCTGTCCCGTCCATCACCCGTGAGACCAACCCAGCTCAAGGCAAGTATGAGTTCTGTTCTGGTGGCCGTCCCGGAGCCGAGCTGTGGTGAAGCAGCTAGTGCTTCGGCAAGCGGGAGGGTCACAACCGTTGGCGCCAGGTAGCTCACACCGTCAGGGAGGCAGTCGTAACAGTATGCTTTTACAACGACGACTGAACCTGGTTGCCAAAAGGCTACAACCAAGTATCGATAGGTCGTTAGACCGCCTGGCCGGATATACCCAAGGGCGAAATGCCCACGGTCGGCCAGATGCCCAGGTGTCTACAGGCCACATCCCAACAGTACCCGATCACATACAGTAGCATTTGATTTCAGTGACAATGGCACCTCCATTGACGAGAGCGACCACTAGCTTGATGTATTGAAAAGGCGCTGTTAATCTGTTTTACACAGGGAGTCGTCTGATATGTTTTGGAGACAGCGTTCTCCAGGGCTACATTATAGAAGCTGGAGCTTGGGAAAGGGAGGCAGCTGGCCAATGTTAATAGGGAAGGATCACCACTATGTCGCATCAGATAGGACCGTAGCATCCGCGAGTTCCAAGGTTGAAGGTGTGGAGAAATTATCAAAAATGCTATACATCAATGATGATATCGTGTATGCTCATCAAGGCTGAGCAGGCCCAACGACATGTGCCCATAACGGAAAAGGCACAAAGTCATGTCGTGTGCCATAGAGGTCGACCAGGTGGCCGATCGTCGGGTAGCATGTCTGTTTAGTAGTAGAGTTTAGATACTCCACAGCCGCGCGATGACCTCCTTTTTAGACAAACTTCTGGGAAGTCTTTTTGGCATGCAGGTTCATCCTTTCAGCATTGAGACGCACGCGACGTCGGATCAGAATAAAGATTGGAGGAGAAATTCCACAACAACTGTCCAAGTCCTCCAACCGGCACCTGGGGCCCCCATCTAGTGCCACAAAATCAGAGTGTACGGGACCGCTGTCATTTCTTCGGTTTGAGAAACAATACTTGATATTCCAGACGAGAGCACGCAGCTCCTTCGCGTTTCGATGAGAGTTGTTTCCCTGTGAGTGCTTTCATCGTCCTCAAGGCCAGTGTATATGTCTTTTTCTGTCTCTACTTCCTACAAGACCAAAAGGAGCATTTTGAGATTCTGATATTTCTTACGAGACTTCAAAGATAGCAATCGATGTACTATTATACCTGGAAACCAACGGAGTCTAGAAGTTCTTACAATGATCCATGAACAAAATAGCTTAGCTGATATCTATTTAAAACATGCAATAGTCTCACGAAGTCAAACGGAAGAGCTGGTCCATGGATTCACTAGAACCATCAATTCGCGCCCTTCTCGGGACTCCATGGAGGCTGCAGTTTGTATTCTTCATATCTCACTTTATCCGACCAACATTGTGCGTCCGCTAACTTCGTGCTCCTCTTCGGACTTCCCCCGTGGACATCAGGGGGGTGGCAGGCATAAAAATCCCCATATCAGCCAAACCCAAGGTTATATATATATATCTGAACACAGAATGCTGCCGGGCATTGCCAAACATGTAGCCTATCTCCCCAAGACACACATCCCACATGTGCATCTTTGCAAATAGCTCGATAGGATATAATTCACTTATTTCACGGAGCAGACCCTGGATAGAGCCCTTATTCGTTGCCCTTCCGTAAGACATCTGCACAACGATGCAGAGGATGCCTGGCGATAACCCCTCGCTAATACTAATACTATTCGTAGAGAAACCTGAGTGATGTGAAACTTCGGCCCCAATGGTTGGAGAAAGTGACCTCGGGATCTCAATTCCATTGTCTGAGCAGTATTGCTGACCCGCGCAACACTGCTTTGCCTGGAAATGGCACTGGGGTCGACCTTCTCTGGTCCTGTTGTTGTCTTGAGAAATGCGTGTCAGGAACCCGTCAGTATTGAAACCCGTTCATAGAATTGGCAATACAATAATTCTGCCAAACTTGGTCCCGCGAGATCCTTGTTAAATGATGCTCGTCGATGTACATTGCAACAAGTGAGGTTGTCAATTGACAGAAATTGCCTTCTGTTGTTGGAAAGCAACCACTTACCGGTGGGGAAAGCCTGGATTTACCTGGCAAACTCTGTCACTCTTCAAGTTATGAGGCATAGAGTCGATAGGCCATATTCTCTTGACGTGCATGTGCCAGACCGGAGTGAGCGCTAGCCCGAGTATTTTCAGACACCCATATGCCGCAATGGAACTTGGTGATGGTTGATGTTGGCCTCCGAAATTCTTAAAGCTGATACGACACACTGTGGCATGACTACCTAGGTATGTACATGAAACAATGCAATGTGCTTCAAGGGTTGCAAAGGTCGGAGATGAGGTCAAAAAAGCCAAGACTACCAAGTAGGTACCCAATATACTTAAACATGCGGGTATGACCTAGCCTCCATCGGCGCTGGCTGCAGGCCCTGTATGCCCACGTGGGAAAATACCAAAGCAGACTGGCAATAACTTCAAGGTGACAACGGCCGACAGTTTGTAGTATGCCGACTTGTGGACATATCTACCATCTGTGGATTATTCGCTTTCCAGGGGTCCATCAGATGCTTGTCATGCGGGGCGTCTCACCGATATCTCATGTGGCGGCCAGGGTGCCCACGGCTTTCAAGGTCATGGTTATCCACGGATAAATATATACAGTACAAGATCGCTTCACGAGTATTCAGGGCCCTAGTGTCAACTTTCACCCGAACTGTTGAACGGGCAGGTTGCCATTTGTATCGTGGAGCCTCATAAAGCCATCAGACGAGCAAGCCCTCGGACGATCAAAGCCGGAGCAAGGATGTAAGCTTGATTAGCGATGGCCACTAGGGCCGCTGGAGCTTCAAGCTTCTTAAGTCAAAGATGCTGAGGGTACTGCATTCCGTGCCTCTTGCTACTTAGGCAATTGCTATTGCCATTCTCCCAGGTGGGAGGATGTTTATTGCCTTCGGGAGAAAGACCGCCGGCATCGCAAAGCAGCAGGAGAGGGTGGCACCATGGTCCGGATTTAGGTATCTACTATGATAGGTGGGCTAGATGGGCTAGGCAGGTACGTATCTAAGTATCCGGATACCTAATGTGTATCCGCTGCCGGGTCAACCACTAGGGTCCCACTAAACAATATTGGCTTGCAGAAAAAACGTGTTAGCGAGTTGTGAGCGAGCACTGCCGTTCTGCAGCCAGACATACATCGCGACGCTAACAGCCGCTCGAGCCCTTGAGCCCCTTTCCCCCATCCCATCCCATCGCCCCCCATCTTCTCTCCTCTCGGCCGCCCCAGGAAAAGGAGCCTTGGGCCTCAGACCTCATTTACTACTACTACGCAACACATACTTACTATTCAACCTTCACATCCTTCGTCCAGTCCACTGCAATTTCAACACTGAGAAAACAGTATCCCGGAGTGCGTGTGCAGCATACAGATCGGAGTCAAGTACAGAGTCATTCATAATCTCTTGGAAGGTACAAAGCACGGTAGCAGGTCTCACTAATATCCCTTCGCTTCCCTATCCGCCGCCCGCAGCCCCCGTCCTTTCTCTCCGCTCCACCAAAAAGTAGCGCGAACGCATCGGCGCGCGCAAAATCTCCAGACCTTTACCTAGCTCTTGGACCACCGTGCCCCCCCCAAAGCCGCAGATTCAATCGTGGCCTCACCTCATAATCAATCGCACAAGGTAAACGACATAACCTCCTCACGACTTTTGGGTTATACTCCCTCGAGGCACAGCTGCTAACGTAATCCATGCACTCAGTTGTCGATTACTGCTGAAGGTTGCCACGGTCGCATAGCCTTCGATCAACAGCGCCACCCGACATACAATTCCTCTTTCCTACTGCCGCAGCATCGTCCAGGCCTTGATCTTTCCTGACTACACCAAGCGATCTGCGCCCGAAGCGGTCCATTTTCACCATGGCGCTACCAACTGCTAGAACACTGCCTGCGAAGCGCAATCCCTTCTTGACCGAGGACGTGCCTACTTGTAGGTCTGCTGCGCTCGCAGATATAGGCTTAGGCAAAGCTAACGTTATTTCTAGTTACTGACCTCGTCTCACGTCGTCGCCTTGGCCAGACTCAGCTTACCGCGAGGATGGTCGCGGCACCTCCCGGCGCGTCCGTCGATCCTGCAGCTCTCGGCGTCTTCGACTATGCTCACCTCCGCGCACCCATTCCCAAGGGAATCGTCTCGGGTATCTTCAAGTCTAGCCCTAACAGCTACTTCCTTATGCGACGCAGCCACGACGGTTACGTTAGTGCGACTGGAATGTTCAAGGCGACCTTCCCATACGCGATGGCTGAGGAAGAGGAGGCAGAGCGCCGGTACATCAAGTCTCTCGCGACTACTAGCCCAGAGGAGACGGCTGGCAACGTCTGGATCCCTCCGGAGTCCGCTTTGACTCTGGCCGACGAATATGGTGTTGGCCCGTGGATCCGTGCTTTGCTGGACCCCGCCGATATAGCAGTATCAACTACCAACTCCGACAACAGCCCGGCCAAACGCATCAACGCACCCCCGAAATTCTTCTCAAGCGCTACAGGTAGTCTTGTACCACCTACGCCTAAGAGTAACCGCAACAGACGCTCGGCTAGTCCTAACAAGAGCGCCAGCCGTCGCACGATCGCCAGCCCGCGCAAGCGGTCAACAAGATCTGCCGCCTCGCAGAACGAGGCCAGCGAGACAACTAGCACCAGCAGCCGAAAGACATCACTCACAAATGGTGACGTCCCAGTACTGGCACCGAGCGAGGTTCTGAAGCCGGAGGATGTTAAGGTCGAGTCGCCCGAAAAGGAGGCAGCTGCTGCGCTAGAGACGGTTGAAGAGGAGCCCAAGGTCAAGGTCAACATCGACCAGGACGTCGAGACCGACGCAGTCGGCAGCGAGGTCAGGCGCACCAAGGTCGGCGTCGAAGTGCCCTTCTCCGCAGGTATCCAGGGACCAGACGATGCAGCGAAGTTGATTGAGGACGCCAAGGCTATGGTCGAAGCCGCGAAGGCCGGGAACGCTGCGTCTACCCCTAAGTCAGCAAAGGGGAAAAGGAAAGCAGACGACTTCGAGGCAGACAATGTTGCCGAAGACGGCGAGGGTGAGAGCAGCGCTTCTCAGCAACCGAGGGCGAAGAGGGTCAAGACCGAGATGGAGTTGCGCAAGGAGAAGGTCAAGAAGCGAGCTCTGTTTGGCATCACCTTCACATTGGCAGCTGGGTGAGTCCGACCAACACAGATTCAAACGAGAGAGTATCAAAACACTTGACTAACTGATTTGTAGGGCGCTGATCCCTTACGCGATGAACTTCCTCTGAGGAGAGGTTGGACAGATGAAGAGTATTGTGGGTTCTGTAGGAGAAGGGGGGAGGGATTGGACAAAGACAGACAGACAGACAGACAGACTAGTACCCTGGTACCGTCAATATTTCGTTAATGTTGGCTTGGTTGGAGTTTTGGATGGCCGGAAGTCCCGTTCGACTGCGGGGCTCAACTGGATCTACACAGCATCATGATGCGCCTCACTCTCTCGCTCGAGAACCTTTCGTTTCATCGGATTTATGGCGTGGGTGGAGGGATGGATTCATTGTAACTACGCTCAGGTATTTGTATTAAATCTTGCACTCGGTTCACATCTATTGATTCACTTGGCAATATCTCGGCATCCCCTGGGTTGAGATGAGGCTTTCCGCAGATGTTACTTGACTGCCAGGCTCGATACATAATTCTATTAAGTTATCCACACTGGCAAGCGTGTCGTCCTAGCAATGTTCAGGGGCTCCAATGATATTTGTAAACTGCCCACCTGGCCAAGTATAAACTGTTCTGGCCCCGGGCATCTGCAGCTGGTACACCGAGGATGCCGTATGGACCCATTACCCATCCGTACATGTATTGCCGGTGCTGACCGCTTTAGCGGGGATAAAAACCTCGGCTGCAAGTTCCCACCAAATTTCTCCCTGCTGCCCTTTCTTCCAAACCACATGGGAGAATGCAGATCCTTCCCGAGCCCGCAACCTGATCAACGCGATCGCAAGAGCATACATAAGGAGCTTTCGAGCTCCAAAGTGTGCTCTGTTATCATTTCAATGGTTCTTGAGAGCGCAAGGCCAGGCTGCATTGCATATGCAGCTTGAGCTTTGAGCTCAAGGTAAGGTCGGCACGTGGTCAGCTTTTTTGCCTGCTATGGAGCTCCGCCTCCCACCGCCAGCACCCGTCGCGTGCCAATGTGCCGAGTATGGAGATGGCCCTCTCACTCGGCGGCAATGGGCGGCTATGGCTGGCTTTTGGGGAACAATGACCTGCTACCAACTACCCCTCGCCTGGGGGTGCATGGTCTTCTCTTTTGTCTCATCTCGCTCCCATCTCCTCGACTAATACACAGAGACCATGCGGCCAATTCCTACAGCATGGAGGCAGCTCCGCCTGCAGCGACGGGACTTCTCGTCTACTCCGCACAGGTTGGACAACTATGCCTTCATCGGCCTGGGACAGATGGTAAGCAACTCCTGCCTTCAAAAATGAGTATCGTCACCGTGTTGCTAACATTATGCTTTCATAGGGTTTTCAAATGGCAAAGAACCTCCAGGCCAAGCTTCCTCCGGCAGACAGTCTCAGTATCTTCGACATCAACCGTGACGCCATGCAACGGCTAGCCGGCGAGATGACGGCCTCACAGGCCGGTGGAGCATCTGTTGAGCTGGCGTCCAGCGCAGCAGATGCATCCAAAGACGCAGTACGTATTCACTTTCTTCCTTCGAAGAGCTTCTTCTTCCTGCCTCGCCCGTCGTACAATGATGATTTTATTTTGTTCTATCTCTGATCTAAGTTGCAGCCAGCTTGCTGGCTGTCCCGTGATTATTTCAATATATAAAGCCAATCCTCTGAAGTCTCGGCACATGACACATTCATTTCAAACCTGCCTTTACATTCTGCGATAGTTTCGCTAACAAGCAACCTCGCTGCAGGACGTTACCATCACGGCGCTACCCGAGCCATCGCATGTCAAGGCTGTATACGCGTCTATCCTGAAAGCCGAACCAAGCCCTCGGGCCAGTTCGCGCCTCTTCATCGACTGCTCGACCGTCGATCCTTCATCCTCGCAAGAGGTGGCCGCCTCTGTCACAAGGGCCTTCCCGAGTGGGACGGCTCATTTTGTCGACGCGCCCATGTCTGGGGGTATCGTTGGTGCGGCAGCCGGGACGTTGACATTCATGCTCGGCGGACCAGTCGAGATGGTCCCTCGGATCGAGCCTGTTCTGCTTCGTATGGGGAAAACTGTCATGCATTGCGGCGAACAGGGCACAGGGCTGTCGGCTAAGCTGGCGAACAACTACCTGCTTGCCATAAACAACATCGCCACGGCGGAGGCAATGAACCTCGGGATGCGGTGGGGTCTGGACCCCAAGGTGCTGGCCGGTGTGATCAACGTTAGTACAGGACGCTGCTGGCCCAGTGAGGTCAATAACCCCGTAAAGGGTGTCGTAGAGAGAGCGCCCGCGAGCCGGGGCTATGCCGGCGGGTTTGGCATCTCACTGATGGCGAAGGACCTGCGTCTCGCTGTGGTTGCAGCGGAGGAGGCTGGTGCTAGGCTGCAGCTTGCTGACTCTGCGAAGGGCTTGTACGAGGCTGCTGAGCAGGATGAGAGGTGTAGAGGGAGAGATTTTAGCGTCGTATATAGATATCTAGGTGGAAGGGAATGATCAAGAGACCAGTCTTACTCAGTCTTACTATTTGGATCTTGCGTTCGCCATCATGATGACCCCTGTCCTGAGTTCCAGACCCGTGAATCCCCCCAGCCCTCCGTGCATGTACGTATGTATCAACAGGTAGTGATGGATGATTAGGTTGTGATCATTTGCGTCGACAATTATTAGGCCTAGCTCTAAACCCAGCGGGTATCGTCTGTGGTATTGTCTCCCGGATGAACACCTGCGAGGGCCAACCATTGTTCATAACATCTGCATAATCCTCGGCATGGCTGTTCTCCGGCGTGCATAAACACACGCACGGAGCAATTCAGCTCCGGGGATGCAAGCCCACCTATTTGGTGTTAGCGTCTGGTCTGGCTCGCACTGCTTGCTCTATTTGTCTTGTCGTCCACCCCATTCTTGAAAATGCGCTATCCGGCACGGCTATTTTATTCAGTGGCGACAGCAAGAGAAGGAGGGCGTCCTTTTGTGACCGCAGGAAACAGTCCGTACGACTCGGGACTTCAAAGAGACGGGCAAATCAGTAAGGCTGTTTTGCTCATCCTGTCCAGCATGGCGAATAAAGGAAAAACAAGAAACCCATGACGACGGGATACGCTCTTCCTTGACTCAACCTCGGCCCCTTTGCCGTACTGTTCTTTTTCAACCCCGTATTGTATCACGTCCTCGCTCGTTTCGGTGGCTTTCAGCTCCACTGTCCCTGGCTCTTTACGTCCCAATGAGATCCGGCAGGGACAGCAGGTCTGCTTACAGCCGTAGTCCTTGTCTTCCCACCCGTATACACCCCCGTCTCATTGGCCATTATGCTTACGGATTACACCTGGGCCGAGGATTTCTAATTCCCATAGATATCCCCATATCCTTAGCCATTTCTTGTTTGCTTCTTACGTCAACTTCTTTCTTCCTGGTAGTCTCTTCCCCAGTGTCATTGTTTACTTTCTTCCTTCGTCGCCATTGCTGCTGGGAAACCCATAAGTTTGCGCCAGCGACAATTCTCCACCCAATACCCTCCTCGGACAACCAGGACGAGCCAACTGAAGTGATACTAAAGTGATACAACAAGGCTGTCAGGCGTCCCGAGTGGACGATATATAATCAACATGGCGGACAACAGCACCAGCGGATCGGGCGGGGCCAATACGTTCTACTCGTGCACACATGTGAGCGCGATGTGCCCAGTGAGCGATACCACCCTCGGCTACTACCCGAACAAGGGGCTGAACAGCTTCATCGCTGCTGCTTTTGGCCTGGCCATGATCATCCAGTTGGTCTTTGGCGTCTGGAAGAGGACGTGGGCGTTCATGTCTTTCATCGTGGCCGGCTGTGCCCTTGAGCTTGCTGGTGGGTACCCTCCTCACCCTGCACTATGGAACGTGAGAAGGAGACAGGCTGGTGTCTGTGTGGATTGTGCTCTTGGCAGGCCTTACGCGGAGGTATCTTAAGTTTCATGGAAAACGCAAATCAACACGGGCGACACGATGAGTTTCCTTTGAAATCAAACCGGACTAACCAGTCCTACCACTTCCCACAGGATACGGCGGCCGCATCGCCCTCTCCACGAACCCCTACAACCAGCAAGCCTTCGAGACGCAGATCTGCGCCATCATCCTGGCGCCGACGCTCGTCTGCATCAGCATCTACCTGACGCTCAAGCACGTCTGCCTGGCGCTGAACCCCTCCCTCTCGCGCGTCCGCCCCAGGCTGCTGCCCCTCATCTTCGTGCCCGCCGACGTGAGCTGCCTCCTGGTGCAGGCGGCGGGCGGCGGCATCGCGGCCAGCGCGGGGTCCACCAACGAGGCGCTGCTGGCGGCCGGCGACCACGCCATCATCGCCGGCATCGTCCTGCAGGTCATCGTGCTGCTGTGCTTCGGCACCATGAGCATCGACTACTGGCTGCGCGTCCGGAGGTGGGTGCGCGGCCCCGGCGCCACGCCCGCGGCCCTGGCGCTGTGGAACGACCGCAAGTTCAGGATGTTCGCGTTTGCTATGCTGGGTGCATACGTGTGTGTGCAGATCCGGTGTATATATCGGTGAGTGGGCTGTCTTGCGCCTCCCCCCCCCCCCTCTTTTCTTTTCTTCCCATGAACATCCTCTCAGAACCTCAGGACACTTTGGTACTACGATAACTGGGACCTCTGTGCTGACTTCCTCTTGACAGTGTCGCCGAGATGGCTGGCGGTTGGGGAAATTACATCATGCAGGACCAGCCCAGCTTCACGGTGCTCGACTCCTTCATGATGCTCATCTGTGTGTTCCTCCTGAGCTGTTTCCCGCCTGGCATCTACTTTCCTCAGATGGCCAAGGGGTCAAAGGCGTCCCGAGAGAATGGCGAGGGTCTTGATGCAGAGCACGGGAGGAGTGAGAGCGAGCACGAGACTAAAGAGCCGATTTCCAAATAATTGTGGCTGGGTTCATGCAGTCAACTTTGATTTCTATACACAACCTCAGAGCGTTTCTCAGCGATATTATAATAGATCTAAATACCACTTGTCTTATGAAGCAATGAAGCAACAATTCTAACCAACTCTGGCAAGCGTTTTCCCTTCTCCCTACACCCACCCAAAAGATCAAAGCTCCTCCACCTGGTCCCGCAGCCTCTGCAGCAGGGGCTCGTTCTCCCCCTCGAGGTCGCCCCCGTACGCCAGCCGCCTGTAGGCGCCGCCGGCGACCCTCGAGACCCTCCAGGTGCCCTCCCTGCGGGCGTCCTCGAAGAACTGCTGGTTGTCCTCGAAGCTGCGGCCGCCGCTCTCGGGCAGGTACAGGTAGGTCCAGGCGCCGGCGGCGGCGTTGGTGGCGGCGAAGACGAGGAAGATGCGGTGGCCGAGGTTGTTGAACAGGATGGGGCTGGCGAGGGTGACGGCGAAGTTGGCGAGGCCCCAGACCACGACCGAGATGGCGGCGGCCTGCGCGCGCGCCGTCGTCGCGTAGATCTCGGTCGGGATGAGCCAGACCGGGCTCAGCCAGCCGATGCCGAAGGCGCCGGTGGCGACGAAGAGGGAGATGGTTCCCAGGATCGCGGGCGCGCCCGGGGGGGAGGAGGGTGACGAGGACCCGGACCCGGACCCGGCCAGGGCGCCGAAGAGCGTGAGGAGGGCGAAGCAGGTGGTCAGGGCGGCGCTGCCGCCCAGGAGGAGCTTGCGGCGGCCGACGGCGTCGATGAGGATCCAGGCGATGGTCATCAGGAAGAAGTAGGAAACGTAGTTGCCCTGGGTTATGTATTCGGCCTCCTTGACGCCGAAGCCGAGGAGCTGGTAGGAAGGGATCTGGTCAGTGGACTCTGTTTCTTGTTTGAAACTTATAATGGATCGGGAGATCTCACCTGGAAGATTTGAGGGCCATAGACCGAGACTGCACCGTAACCCGTCAAGGCCTGGTTGATCTGGCCCATTACTGTGACGACCGTGGGGTGGAAGGTCGAATGGCCGGGGGTGATCATATCGATGTAGCCGACATTGTCATCCTTCTCCCTCTCGTGAGCATCATATAAATCCTCCGCCTTCTTGTCCCCCTCGTCTTCACCATAGATGTCAATCAGTGAATCCTTCGCCTCGTCCCTCCTGCCCTGGTAGACGAGCCACCGCGGGCTCTCGGGCAGGCGCTCGATGACGAGGAACAGCAGGAACGGATACACCTGCATCACGACGATGGGGACCCGCCACGCCCACTGGTCAGCCTTCCCCAGCGCGTTGGTGACAATCAGGTTGATGGCGAAGGCCATGTTCAGCCCGAAGATGTTCATCTGGAACTCCTGCGCCAGGGCCTTGCCGCGCGCCCCGTCGCTGCTCAGCTCGGAGCTGTAGACGGGGATGACGGCGTCGATGCCCCCGACCCCCAGGCCCATCACCACGCGGCCGACCCAGAACATGTGGATGGCGTGGCGGTGCCAGCCGCCCAGGCCGGTGAGGAACATGACCAGGTTGCCCAGGCTGGCGGCGGCCAGGCAGGCGAAGATGGCCCTCTTGCGGCCGTAGGTGTCGGAGAGGCGGGAGAAGAGCACGGCGCCGAGCGAGCAGCCGAGGTAGTAGACGGCGACGAGGATGCCGACGAGGGCGTCCTCGGGGCCGATGCCCATGGTGCGCAGGTAGTGCTGGTTCGTGTTGATCAGGGACATCATGCCCTGGTCGTAGCCGTAGAGGGCTATGGCGGTCGAGCTGAAGAGCACGACCTCGTGCTGCTTGGTCATGATTGCGGGTGGCATCTTGGGCGGTGGTGGTGGTGGTGGTTGTGAGGGGAGGGGTATCCCTCTTGGCGAGGTCTACCTAGGTAGATATATGAGGGGAGGGCGGGGCAATGGGTATGTGAAGTAGGGGTGGGTGAGAGGGTGAGGGCAAGTAGATAAATATTTATGTCACTCCCAAGGAGAAGTGGTTTACAACTACTTTAGTTGCTTATGACGAGGAATGGAATATTCCTGACTATGAGACGCTCACCGTGTCAGAGGTCAGAGGTCAGAGGTCAGAGGTCAGAGGTCAGAGATGCACAAGATATCCCGTCCAGAAAGAAGTCCTGGGGCATCTGGAGACTGGCTGCAGGAGGAAGACAGAATGACGACGGTGTGGAGGATGAGATAGGTAGCAAGTATACTTAGATACCGCATAGTCTGGTCAAACTCAGAACCAACCCCCCCGCTTTTATTTGCCTGCCGCTGCCGGCGTTACAAATCACTGTAGATCGCATCTTTTCAATAGGCTATTTCGAAGCCATCGTCACTCCACACCACCCTCACGATGCCTTCGAAGCCCTACGATGCCCAGGGCCCCTGCCAGACGGCTTTGTACCTTCAGGCGGTCGATTGACATGCTTAGTCACCTAATCTCGCAGGCATAGACCTGTCACGATGCCGCGTTTTGGTGGTTGACTGTCCGGTGGCTATCATCACTACCGGCCGCCCTGGTATGGCACCCTTGCAGGAGATTAATCCTAATTCCCAGCCGTTGAGCACACAACCCACTTAAACTGTAGGGAAAGATGCTAACACACTGGGAATCAAACTTGGGGGCGCCCGCATTACGAAGGTAAAGCCAGGGCGGCCTACTAAGGCCGTTACACAGCGCGCACCACGCTACCGCCAGACAGCCATCGTACGGCCTATACAAATATACAGCAGAGCGAGAAAGATCTAGGTGTTGCTTTTTCTGATACACCATCGCGTCGTCCACGAAACTATCACGACCCCCCTCCCTATAAAAAAGCGACCTAACCTACGTTCAGACCAGCCGCCGGGCTTTGGGTACGAGACGGTCCGAAATTATGAGGGCGTCACACAGGTTTTACGGCCGCTAACCTACTAGGAAGCCGGTATATTTTGGAAAATACCATATAAAACTATCGCGGCCTGGTGGAAGGTCAGGGATCGTATCGTGGACCGCACGCCACGCGTATACACACACAAATGGCCAGACCTCGAGGATGCCCTGTACACTGCCTTTTTGCAGCATCGCGAAGCCGGCCGTATAGTTACAGGTGGTTGGTTTCGGCGGAAGACAAAGCTGCTATGGGGCCAGATCTACCCCTACGCACCGTGGGCCACCTTTTACTATTCGGTAGGATGGCTGCGAGGTTTCTTTAAAAGGTACATGATTGTGCGGCGTCGTCTTACTAAAATGGCTACTAAACTGCCCGGCGAGTATGTCACTATCGTAAACTCCTTCCTATAATTTATCCGGCGCGTTTCACAGCCTCGCGAAACTGACACCAGACCGATCGATGCTGGTCTATGCTCATCTCCTATCTTTCCCACTATACGCTTGCGGCGTTTCCGGAAGCGGCTTATTATTAATATCGACGAGACCCCCCTGCTATTTGAGTATCTAGATGGCTACACTTTCGAATGCCTAGGGGCTAAGACTGTTGCAGGCAAATCAGATCGATCTGGGTGGAATAAACGGCAGGCCACACTCATTTTGAAGATCTGTGCAGATGGTATTAATTAGTAAGTGGTACCTCTATTTTGCAGCGCAGCCCATACTAACAGAGGTACAGTTTCCTGCTCACAGTCATCTTCTATGGAAAAGGCAATGTGTACGAGAAGGAAAAGCATCTGTACCACCCTGACGTCATTGTGCGATTTAACGATACAGCCTATAATAACGAGGTTCTGTTTAAGGAGTTCATCGAGGACGAGCTCCTTCCCTATACAAACAACGAGGACACCCTGCTCGTAATGGATGTGGCAGCCTTCTATAAAACTCCCGGCATCATGGACCTCCTGAAAGAATCATGTATTACCCCGGCTATGATACCGCCTGGCACGACATCTCTCCTTCAGCCCCTTGATATAGCCGTCAACGGGCCATTTAAACAGTGGCTGCGAGATTACACAGACGATTATATCAATACGTACGAGGATCTTCACGGGCCTGTGGAGAAATGGGACGTCTCGAGGCGCCGTATTATGGTCACCCATATCGTCGCCTAGGCCTGTAAACGGCTAGAAGATGAGAGGCAGGAAATGGTCCGGAAGGCCTTTGAGAACTGTGGCATTTCTATACGGCCAGATGGGTCCCAGATCGATCGGATTTCGATCAAAGATATTCCCAAGGACAGCATCTCATTTGAGGGCTGGGAGGCAGCAAATCAGGATGATATCTGGGGCTAAGACCTTGTCGAGGTTCCGGCCGGCCTAGATGACATGGAAGAGTTCCTCACAGCAGCGGAAGGTATCGGGGCACCTTGCTTCCGCACGCAAAAGTACTATGGGGCCACCAAGGCACGGCTACAGGAGCTGCTCAAATCCCGGGGCCTTCCAAGGTCTGGCCGGAATAAAGCCAGCCTGATACAGCGCCTTGAGGCCGACGATGCGAAGAAAACTGCAGATCAGGCCCGGGATCAGGCCCGGGATCAGGCCGGGGATCAGGCCGGGGATCAGGCCGGGGATCAGGCCCGGGATCAGGCCGGGGATCAGGCGGCCGAGGTGGCTGTCACGGCCGTGGAAAGCGACAAAGGCGACAACGAGAAAGGGGCATCAGATCTGGCCGTTCTGGGACCCGTACAAAGCGACAAAAGCGACAAAAGTGACAGCGAGAAAGGGGCATCAGATCTGGCCGTTCTGGGGCCCGTACAAAGCGACAAAAGTGACGATGCCCTCGAGTTTGATATCCAGGCCGGGATCTTTGAGGCCGTGGCCCCTGAGGCTATCACCCTTACAGACGACGATCTGGCTGACCTTGAAGCCATATACGCCTTCGAGGCAGAGTCAGAACCGATCGTCGCCCAATCAGAGTGGCCAAATGCTCTAACAGCCGCAGAAGAAGAGTTCTTCCGGGCTAATCTCAGTGGCGATGGCTTTAATATAGCTACCCCATTGTCGCCACAGCCGCAGTCACCTACCCCCCCGGGGTCACTTACACTATTTATGCCGGGTTCCCCTTGTCTGTATAGCGTGCCTACACAAATCCCGGCACCTACGTATCTACAGCAGCAGTAGCAGTAGCAGGCTTATATAACGCTAATGCCGAGTTCCACGTTTCACACACAACCTTGGTGGCATTTGCGGGAAGAGAGTATTTGGACACCCGGAACACTTACACCAGGCACACAGGGACTATTAAATGACCAGCCCTTGCCTGGGACAGAATTTCAGCACTAGAAATGTATTGTTTTATTCCAACCGGCCCAAGTCCTGTACATCTAACTCAAGGACCCTTAGGGGCTGCAGATGGACCTTCCGGGGCAACAGATGATAGTGTCTTACACTGCAGTAAGTCCGTACAGCCTAAATCATAGCTAAAAACCTTGCTCGGAAGTAAAGCAGTGCATCTCGCCCACCTAAATCGCCATTGTCGCTTCCGCCCTTGGTTGTCGCACTATTTAGAGTACCGCCGGCCTATCTTGAAGGGGGTACAGAATACAACGATCTGCTTATACTCGCTATTAATTTGGGTGCGTACAAAGCGCTCCACGGTAGCCCTGTCCTTCTGCCTGACCCAGCTATAGTGCCTGCCCCCTTTAGCCCTGATCGATATGGCCATTTGGTCACCCCAGGGGCTAGTCGTAGCCCAATCTGGCGATGAAGGCATCGCTATCTGTAGCCAATATGGCTGTGGAGGTTCAAGGGTAAAGCACTCGTCGCCCTCAAAATCGCTATCAACGTCTGTAAAAAGGGCTAGTCAGAATGGCTGCGATGGGCCGGGATCATTAAAGATACCTACAGACAACCTCAATCTCGCCTAAATCCAGCTCATTTGTATGTATCTTTATGATTGTGTGCCGCTGACTACAGGGTGCAGAACGATTGAATGGCGATGCCAGGGCGAGATGGCCACGCAGGCTGGTTGCCAGCCGACAGAAGATCCTCGTAGCAGAAGTCACTTTTACCCCATTTTTGCCCAGGGGGGACCTCGTAAGCGAGACTATGGCGTCCGTGCGAGACCGAGAAAAGCGGGGGGGTTGGTTCTGAGTTTGACCAGACTATGCGGTACTTACTTAAGTAAGTAAGTAAGTATGTATGTATGGTACTCATTAATCCAACCATTGACTTGGCGCGCTACTCAAGCTGACTTGCTTGCTTGCTTACTTACTTAAGTGACTACTTGGTAGACCAGGTCGTGGGATCGGCCCCTGTAGGCAGTATAACCAAGGCTTGCTGGCATGACGATGAAAACTTGGATCGTACCTAGATAGTCCCGACAATCTCATGCAAGTAATCATGCACAGCAGCAGCTTGTGAGTGAGTGTCAGAGTGTGTATGGTGGGTGTACTTTACTAGTGCAGTGGGCAAAAGCAACGGACGAGGGTAACATACGTCATTACTCCGGTTACGCGGAGAACCCGACTTGTCGGAACCTGCTGGGCGGTATTAGGTAGTAATTAGTGAATACCTACTTAAGTAGGTACCTAGGTAGTTTCAACGGTGGACTGACTTCTTCAACGAGTTCGGTAGATACCTACCGCCGAGCCTTGTCTTGCTCGGATGCTTGGGTCTGACACCAAACACCAAATACGAAAAACCGACTCCCCAAGGGTCACCACTCACTTCGTCCCACTCTCTCAGCCTCTTACTCCTTATATCGGAAGCATCCATCAGTCCTGTGCGGAGTGAATATACGATCTGTTATCATGGCTACACATAGAGTCAGATTGAATTTTGAGACATGCTCCGAGTCAAGTCCCGGCAGCTGATCACTGTATGAGAACCTGGGCCACGGCACGATCCCGACGGGCCGTACTTCTACTCAGCGTAAAACAGCATAGTCTGGTATGCAGACGTTCTCGCCGCAGTCGATGCTGCCCAACGGATCTAGCCATCAAAAGGTGACCCTATTCCTAGAATCGACCATGCCTGTGTCGAGTCCTTGCTCCAGTATCAGGTCATCAGCATCGAACACCATCTCGACCATCACGACGTGGCGGACAGGGTTTTGCAACGCGAATTTGGTCCGCGCCGCAGCGATGTATCTCTCCCTATGGTCGTAGTGAGCCCAGTCTTCAGGATCCTTCTCGAACTGCCACGACTGTTTGCACCTGTCATACAGATCCACGTCGTCCGAGACGCATGTGAGAACACACATCCACTGGCCTCCCCAATCCGTCCCGGAGTTGTCCAGAGTCTGTGCCAGGTAGACACCGATGCGGACGGGCCCAGCCGCATTTGACACGTCCTCGAACACGAGCAGGCCGTGGGCGAAGGGCTGTCCAGGCTCAGCGACTGGCGGGTTGAAATAGCTCGTGCTGCGCTGCAGGGCACCCGGCGGGTAGGCCTCGACGAGCTGGTAGCTGCCCATCCCGCGGGGAAAGGTCAGCATGAACCCGGAGTTCTTCATGATGTCCTCGTCGAACCCGTTCAGGGCGAGGTCCAGCTCGTAGCCGAAGGCCGGATACACCCTGGTGAAGTGCGAGATGAGGTACTTGGTCTCCACGGCCGTGGTGAGGTCCTCGATCTCCGTCCTGACGCCGGGTATGTACACCTCGGAGAGGCTCTTCCTGATCAGGCAGAGGGGCGTCCGGGCCCGCATGTAAATCCCGTCCTTCCCGAGCAGTGGCAGGCATATCTGGTTCCTCTGCATCCCCTTCTGGGTATCCAGCTCCACGCAGTTGAGCACGGCAAGGACCCAGTGCGGCGAGAGCGTCCTTATAAGCGGCGTCCGTATCGAGAGGCCGGCGTTTGTCATGGAGAACGGCGGTGTGATCCTGGACCTCGACGTTGGCTGAAGGCTCTCCATGCCCCTGAATAGCCTCGGATGGTCCGCCAGGAGTGAGTTCTGAGACAGCACCGTGTCGAACGCCAGGACGCTGTGGTCGACCGACGTGCGGATAATCTCCTCCTGAAGCCGGATAAACGCCCGGTTGCCCTCGCCATAAAGCAACGGCATGTTGATGCCGAAGACCCCCAGGAGGCAATACGCCATGTCCTCTGGTCGGGTGGTTGACCTGTCAGCAGCCCAGGACATCCGCTGGGCGATGCTATATCTCCCCAACGCCCTCTCCTTGCTAATACACAGTTGATCTATGCCTGTCACATTGGATATGAAACTAGCAAGCGCCTTCTTGGTCCCCAGATCCGTCCATGACTTGGAGTAGAACACGACGTAATCAGGGGCAATAAGCTCCTGCAGGGTCCAGCCCCTCGTGAACCACCGGCTCGTCCCCATCAGCTCCAGCAGGTCCCCGTCGGGCGGCTCACTGGGTATGTCCGCGAGGTACACAAAACAGACCTTGGCCTGCTCATACCACGCAAACATGGAATTGATGGCCTCGGACAGCTCCGCCGAGCTCGTCTTGTCGATGCACACCGTGTCGACCCAGACGTGGGAGATGCCGTCCCGGCGAGCTTGCTTGCAGGTGGCCAAGACCTTGGCGAAGCCAGGCTTGCGCGCCTTTCTGAAACGCGTCACCCGTGAGCGCCACTCACCGAACGTCGCCTCGCAGCCGCTCCAGACGTGAGACAAGATGGCATAGTCCGGGGTGTTCGCAGGCCCAAACTCTTCGATTTCCAGGCTTCTGGCGTTGATGAGTCGCATCACATCATATTAGACGGTTTTCCACTAGATGACGGCGTATCGCGTTGACCGGTGAGAAGGATGTCCAGGCTAAGGCGGAGTTCAAAGCGTTTTCTGGCACGGATGGGTTAGGATCCAGTGAATATGGTTTCTGGGAGGATTCCAATAAACACTTGACAAGTTGACATCAGCTTCTCCTTGTCGTCAGTGGCCGCAGGAGGAGGTATTCCTGTTAGGTGCATAGGTGGGCTGCAGAAATAACATGATGAGGAAGACAGGAGTAGAGAACGGCTTGTGCGTACCAGGGTATCATGAAGGCTGTGCACCGCCCGCTTGCCTCAGCTGCTCATTTGAGCCTTGCAGCACCACTCGTAACCTTCCCACAGGATGCCAATCCCGGCCCGTTACACCAGAAGAAGTGCTAGTTCCTATTGGGCATGATGGTAAGCTTATTCCCCTTTCCCGTACTGGCAAAGCTGTTTTAGGGGTACCTTGCAGGCCATTATCTGACATTGCATGTTACGACTTGATGGACCAACGGACAGTCGAACAAATTCGCCTTCATCTGTCTCATCATACGAAAACCTTGTAGCTAATCAAGAAGCGAATTGTACGGATACAATAATGGCGATTATCTCACTCACCCGCCTGGCATTTTTGTAAATCTCCAACCCTGAACACAATACTCGAACGCTTCCAATAAAAGAAACAGGGTATAAGTGCAGCAATTTGTATCAAAACCAGCCCGAAAATCAACCATATCCCGGCGGTCGCCCCCTCCCATCATAGCCATACCCATAAGCATAACCCGATCTCGGCGGGTAGTAGCTCGACGGATCAATCCATTGCTCCGGGCCGGGACGAGGAGGCGCCGCACGAGGCACCGCCTGCGGGGCCGCATTTGCATACTGCGGGTGTGGATAGGGTGCAGCAGCAGGAGGACGGCCCCGGCCCCGGCCGTGCCCCTGGGCGTACGCATCCGGATAGTACCTCTGATGTTGTGGTACATGAGGCTGTAGTACATGAGGTTGTGGTACATGAGGTTGTGGTATAAAGGGGTTTGGCTCGGGCGCGTTGGCGGGGGGAGGCTGGGGCACCCACTTGGGGGGGCGTTGCGGTGGCGTATTCTGCTCCTCGTCGTCCTCGGTTGTTCCCACGTCGGCCACAGTGCTGGAGGCATCCCGGACCCTGGTGACCTCCGAGATGAAGACCCGGATGTTGAAGACCTGAGTCCCCCTCCGGTTCGGCTCTGTCACCATGCCCATAGTATACGAGATCTCTCCGTCCTCGTCGAAGGCGGTGTTCAGCTTCTCTGCCATCTTCCTAAGCGGCAGACGGCCGTGCTCGTCCACGTACCAAGACAGAACCCTCTCTCTCAGCATCCACAGCGGCTTATTGCTGCCCTTGAGCTTGTCGATGATCTCCAGCTTTGGTTTCGCAATGGGATCCTGGTCCGTGAAGATAGCCATCCACGGGGTGACGCCGTCGTGAGTAGAATCGTTATCGTCCCAAAGGTCCGTGACCTTTGGTCTCTCAGACCTGGTATGAATGAGCCCACAGATGATCACGAATCGCCAGTACCTCGGCCTGATGGTAAACTCGACTATAGCCGTGAAGTCACGTCTGTTCCCCGTGAGGAAGAGCTTGTTATTCCTATCCCACAGGTTGGCCGGGCGGGCCTTGAAGTTCTGGTAGGTGTATGTGTGCCTCGGTGACAGGTGGATGTGGAAGTTCACAGAGCGGCGCAGCTGGGTCCGCAGCCTGAGCGCGAGGCTGTGGTCCAGGGTCCTCGCAATGTATATAGTGTTGCGGTCACCCGTCCAGAAGGTTTTATCGGTTGTTGCGAACAATTGATAGGCCCGGTCGCGAACGAAACCGGACTCCGTCTTCATGAGGTAGATACCGAGTCTCTCCTGCCTGCGGCTGTCCTCATTGACGCAGTCCAGTGCGAAGACGTACTCCTTATCTGGTGATGTCCCCAGTGTTGTTTCGATTCGGAGGCCGTTGTTTGTCATCGCAAAGTCCTTGGCCGGTGCGATCCGGTCTCTCGAAATTTCCAACCTACCGCACCCCACAAACTCGGCTGGAGACTGTGCGAGTATGCCTCGCAGGTCCTTGTCATGTTGGCTCTGGTGTGTCGGTCGCCTATCCATTCCCGACCCGTCCTGGGATGTCCATGCAAACAGTGTGAGGTCGTTGGTACTCTTGGCAATCTCTTCCTGGAGACGGAGGAACGCATTCTTATTCTCGCCGTAGATCATGGGCATGTTCACGCCAAAGATCCCAAGCAGACAGTAGGCAGTGTCCTCAATCCTCGTGGTCTGCCGGGCCGCGGCCCAGGACATTCGTTTGCCCACTGGAATGGTCGGTAGCAGTTCGGAGTCCTCGAGGACGTCGACGTCGATCCCGGTGATCCTCGACAGTTCATGTCGCAAGGTCTTCTTGCTGCCTCTGAACTTCCATTCCTGGTCGTAGAAGTCCAGCTCCTCGGGGGCTACGAGCTCTTGAAGTGTCCATCCGCGCCTGAACCACTTGCAGTCCTTCATGAAGTCAGCCGTCCTGCTCTCTGCATGCTCGAAGTTATTGGCCGGAAGATCTGATAGGTAGGCGAGGCAGATCGAACTCTCCTTATACCAGTTGTACATCGAGTTTATGGCCTCCGACAAGGCAGCACTACTCGCCTTGTCGATGCAACATGTGTCGACCCAGGCATAGCCGTACCCTTTTTCTCTGGCCACCTCACATGTCTTTTTAACCTTCAAGAAGCCTGCTTTGGTCAAAAGTCTGGATGGCCGGGGCTCCGCCTTCATCTCCTGGAAGTCGACCTCATCCTTTTCCCAAGTATGCGACAGGATGGCGTATTTGCAGTCCTGTAGTTCCAGGACTTCTTTCAGCCTCAATTCGGCGGTGTCAATCAGCCACATCTCGAAACGGAACGAATCCTGGGAACACTAGTCAGCTCTGCCAACCTGTAGGAATATTCGAGCCGGGTACTGGTACGTTGGCCTGCCGGGTTGGAGATGGTGTGGAAGGGAGGGAAGTGAAGGGAACCGTTTCAGCCATACAAATAGGTTGTAAGCATGGCAACACTTGGACGATGAGTAGCATGAGAAGGCAGAGGACCAGGGCAGGTAATAGACGCGAAGGGCTTCCGGACTCTCCGAAAAAGCGGATTGATTGAGGCTCTGCTGACCAAAACCGGCTTCCACTGGGTGCAACATTAGTGAAGAAGCCGCAGAAGCATGGCATGCATCGGTCATCCCATTGGATCTGGTATAGTTTCACTGCATTGATGGTTGGGCTATTGGCACGACTCCGCGTATTGATTTGATGACACCACTTAGCCGCATCTGAACGCTGGTCCCGATTTCCTAGTGCTTCAGGTCCGATTTTAGGGACAGACCAAGTCTTCAGGAGATGCTATTGGTAGCCTTGTTCAGACTTCTCGGTTAGAAGGTACCCATTTCAGGCTCGCGGACGGAAATCCTCAACCGCGAACCAGAGAGGCTTGTTCAGCTTGACCGTCTTCATCATCTTCACTCTCATCCTCCTCATCGTCATCTTCCTCCTCCTCCTCCTCTTCTTCGTCTTCGTCTTCGTCTTCGTCTTCGTCATCAGAATCGTCCTCTTCTTCCTCACTCTCGCCTTCTTCATCTCCATCCTCATCCTCGGCAAGCCAATCCGCCAGCGTCTTGGTACCGAGACCGGGGCCATCATCTCCGTTGGTCGCTTTACCGACGCCGGCTCTTGCAGCTGCGCTATCAAGGCTTTCCGCCGCAGGCACTGATCGCTTCTCGCCATACCCGTAGCCAGGTGCAGCTTCTCCATCCGACCTCAACCTTGGATCCGGCTCTGTCCCCTCCTCAACCCAGTTTGGCAGAGCCTCGTATCCCTTAAGGCCATGGACCCCACCACCACCAGCGAGGACCAGAGCCGCCGAGCCTAAGGTGAAGCCTCTTCTTGTTTCCGACGGGCTAGGGGCCTGTGGTGCCGGCTTCGGTGCAAGGAGCATCAAGGTCGCTAATTGTGGAACCGCTACGAGAGCCTTGAACAGTCTCGTCCTATCCCGTAAATCGTAAGAAGTGTCGTATCGTACCAGCAGCAGGACGTAGTTCCACAACCGAGCCACTGGATGCTCTTCTACTTCGTCGAGTGGTGGCGGTCTGGCCATCTCACCTTCCTCCTCATCTCCCTGCCTGTCCTCTGCCACACGGTTCAACAGATGGAGGTAGACCTTGGCGGCAAGCAGTACAATCTGACGCTTGGCTATTTCGGACTCCTCTGCGAAGTTTTTGAGCAGAATTCTGAGGACGTCTGCTGCGATATTGTCTTGCCCATTTAGCCCAGCGAATTCGCCAACGAGCCATATAATCGTTGCTCGAGCTTGCGGATCGGTTGCCGAGTCCAGGTTCTTTGCTAGTCTGACGACGGTAGAGGTATGGGCTGTGGGATCTTGTTGAATCAGATGCCTGATGACCGTCAGACTTTCTGCGGCTAGAGTGCCATCGAGACTGGTTATTTGGCTCAGCAAGAGCTTGAGGCATCTTGAGCTTGTTGCTGGGTCGCTCTGTGCGCAACGCCCGATAGCCCTGACGGCTTCACGGACCAACATCTTATCCGAGCCGCTAGAAAAGTGTTCCAGCTCATTGAGTATAAGAGACTTGACATGCGGCGGGGCGTGTGGAAAGATGAGTGTCAAGACCTCGAGCTTCAGTTCCCATACCGCGCCGCTGTCGGTGGCTCGGACGAGGAAGTGCGAGGCGTATCTGACAAAGTCTTTGGGTCGCAGCAGACAGACCGAGACGATATTGTAGAGAACAACCTGCTGGATATCTGTAGGTCCCCGGAGTAGAGCTACCAGGGGCCCCACGGCGAATTTGATATACTCAGGCGTGCCTATTGACACATAACAACGGGCGACCGCAACCACTACCCCTGAGTTTCTGCTTTGAAGGAGCGGCTTGATTGCATTGAGAAGCAGCTCGAGGTCCGGGTCCACCACGACGACCTGCTCTGCCTCGTCCCCGCCGGTCCCTGATTCTCCGTAGAATTCCTGCAGATTCGCCCTTTCGGCGCTTGTGGCTGCTCTCATCCGTCTTGGGAAGCACTTCCGCGCATATATCGTCATCATCCTCAATGTAGAAAGCTGGCTCCATTCATCCATATCGACAACCTTCCGAGCCAAGCCCCGATAGTGTTGATGTATCAGGTCAATCCGTTCGGGGCATATCTCCATGAAAGCGGTGACGGCCGCACCGGCCACAAAATATTGTTTGTCACCCAGCAGGGTTGACAGATACTCAATCAACTGCGGCGCCTGGTTCGGATCTAGACGGAAGCACTTCGGTATGGCCATAGCTGCTGCCTTCCGGACGTATGGACTCATGTCCCCCGTGCCCTTTTTTATCGCCAGCGAGACGATCTGGCTGATTACAGGCACTCGTATTCCGGACATGGTCTTCAACGCAAGCGCGCGAACTTGAGGGTTGCTGTCCGAAAGCGACTTCTGTATAGTGTTGATGGACAGCAGCGCGAGGTCCGGCTCTTGTTCGGCATGGTGGATGAGGTAGATGTAGACGAGCTTCTTGATTTCGATGTTCGGCGAGGCGACGTTCTTCACAACGGAGGAGAAGAAGGGTAGGGTCTTCTGCGTGCGGTACATCATGGAGATGACCCTCCGGAGGCCTTCCAGAACCTCGCGCTCATTTCGGCTGTCGACGAGCTTCTTGATCTGGTTCCTGTCCATGGGCCGAGCTGCACCTCGTGAGCTTCGAGCGGCGGAGGCGGCATCGAGGGTGAGCTCCTGGGCTGTGCGGCGCGGGGGCCGTTAGTCTCGCCTGAACGTTGTTGTTTCTGGAGTTCCGGGAAGCTTAAGCTTACCCTTTTCCAGCAGAGCTGATATACGCGATATTGGCTCCATTCTTGAGGAATATGAGGCCGCGCTGCTGTCTCGGGCCTTGGGAGGGAGAAGAGGAGGGTTGTCGTCGACGTTGGGTTAGGTACAGTAAGTGACGTGCGCCCTACAGTAAGCCAGCCGCTGGGAACCTTGCAGCTTTGGTGGGGCATTTCCGGCAGGCATCATGTGCAAGCTGCAGGGGAAGGAAGCTCTAACTCCCAAGCAATCAACGTCTATTACCTTTTCCAGGACATGTGAGAACTTCACAGGCCATGAAACATTGACTACTGAGACTGTGGGGCATCAGATTGCCATATCTGGTGTAGAATTTTGAAGGCAGAAAAAAAGAGCACTTCCATCATGGCGGCTGCCCCGATCATCCTCTCACCAGCACTCCCCTCGGATTTGCTCACATATATCATACAACAGGAGACATATCCAACGACACTGGTCATATGCTCTTCTCGAGCCGAGTTTCTGACCCATCTCATCTCAGACGTGCAAGATAAAACGAGGAGGTCAGTGCAAAGGGAGTCAGACCCAAGTGCTCTCATTTCTTCGCCCCTCTACCAAGTCGCCATAGCCCGGCACATACGCATGGTCTTCGTTCCGACCGTCTCTCACCTACGCGCCTACCTCTCCGTCTTCACCACCGAGGACTCCAAGGTCCCGCCTCCTCCAACGCTTCCCTCGGCCCATGCTAAAAGACAGCCTCTCCTGCTGGTGTATGGTTTACTCAACCTGCACCGCGACACAAGCGAATGGAGCGCCCAAGGTATCAGTAACACAGCCGCGGGTCTCGTCGAGGCGGCGAGGAGGACTCGTTTTCAGGCTGTCCTTGTGGACCACCCGCGGCGGCCTTCAAGGCAGAGTGAGGGCGAAAGAGATGGAGCCGGGGACGGCGGTGGTGACGACGCTGCTGGGGCTGAGGAGTCACTGCTGTCGGAGGAAGTCACAGTGTTGAGCGCCAGTGCTAGGAGAGCTGGTGCCGACCTGGATGATGCTGCGTGGACAGGCCGGAAGGTGACGGTTGGTAGGGTTTTGAGCAGGTGGTTCCGGCACGGGAAAGGCAACTGGGTTTTGAAAGCGCCGGAAAGCATCTGATGGGCACGTCATGAAGCAACTGGGCAGTGAGAATCGAATGACAAGATCTTGGTATGATCCCCACCAAAAACGGATCAGTTCAATTCCAATAGTACGAAATGCTGTACACCCTGAATCCCTGATTTCATCCGAACGCCTAACATGGTATCAACCGGCCCAGAGTCATTATATGGTTACAAAAAACGCGTCGTCTCAGTCGTTGAGCGGAATGGCTTGCTCCATCTCCGTCATGTACAGTTTGATGTGTGCCTCCATCTTAAGGTACTCGTCATGAGCGTTGTGGACCTCGTTTTCGATGGCCTCCTTGAGATCTCGCATCTATAGAATATGTGTTAGCATCCGTCATTTGCATCCGTCTTCTGAACTTGTAGTTGACGTATTCAAGCAGGCTTACCTTTGCCTCCGTCTGCTCTATTCGCACTTTCCGCTTCTCGGTCTCGGTGCCTTTTTCATTTCGTTCCTGCTTGAGCTGCCTGTGGACCCTCTCCAGCTCCTCCATCTTCTTCTTGGCCTCCTGAGCTTTGTGGTGGGCTTGCTCCCTAAGCTTCTCCGTCCGCTCAAGCCATTTGGCCAGTTGCCTTTGGAGCATCGCTTCGCGGCGCTCAATGTCCGAGACGTCCGTCTTGCGATCGAGAAGCGCGTCTTTCTGTTTGTTCCTGCGCGCATTCTCTTCCTCCTCCTTTTGCAACTCGGCGCCTATTTCATCCACGAGCTTGATGCAGGATGCCACATCCGTGGAGACGACAGTAAAGGAGTCCGTCGAAGTTTGGAGGGCTCTTGCTCGCCGGTCGAGGGAGTCGATATGTGATTTTTCGTTGGAGAGAGAGTTTGACAAGTCTGTCAAGCTGGCCTGCAGCACGGATGCGCTCTGCTGAACATAAGGCCGTAGCTTAGCACTCTCTTGCTTCACGAGCATCTTATCCGCCGTCCTGTGTTCCAACTGTGTAGCCAACTCGCCCTTCTTCGCCTTTGCCTCCTCAAGTCGCGCGGCAACCTTTTCCTGGTTCCGTCTCAGCTCCAGCAGCCTCTTCTTCAGGTTCTCATTTCTGCGGCTCTTCTCGGCGACCTGAGTCTCCATCTGCGCCCGATTCTGGCGCATCTCGTCCACCCGCGCCTCCATATCCCGGTTTTCCCCGTATAAAGTCTCGATTCGCTCTTTCGTTTGCTCGGCCTTGTTGAAGTGCTGGTCGATGACGGGCGTCTGGCTTTCCCGGAACCGCACAAAGTTGATCAGATAGCTGAAGATCTTGACCAGCCTGCCGTGCGTGGGCTTGTACATGTCCGAGAAGCTGAAGTCGTTGATGCCACACTCTAGCAACAGCCTTCGCAGGGATACATAGAAGCCCATGAGGTTTCTCGTGTCTGACGGGAACAACATGTCGCCGTTGTCGCCGGCTATGTCCTCGGCAGCAGCGCGCATGGCGGGGTCGACGGTCGCGCGGGTCGCATTGAGGATGAGCTCGGCGAACCACTCGAAGATCATCTGGACTTGTAAAGGATTGGGTTTTGAGAGGTCGGCAAGGGTGAAGGGAATGCCTATGTCGGTGATGCAGCCCACGATCTCGCGGTCTTTGAGGAGCATGAATGCGTCGGCTTCCTGCTCCTTTTTGGTCCGCGTTTGCTGTTGCCCCGGAGGGATGATGCTCATCCTGGGATTGTAAGCCATGTTGCCCCAGTCCGTCGATTTGTATACGAGATTAGATCAAAACGAGTCCAATCAAACCGTGAGGCAAGCTCAATGTGTTTATTCGTGGTTCGTGATTGTTTGGACGACAAGATGCGTCGCACCGAAGTAAACATGCGGGATGCACGGGCCAGGCGGGGCTCGACAACAAACGGTCGCCATGACTATGCGGGTCAAGGCTGCATCCAATCAATGCACACGTTAGATTACTGGGTAGGATTGGTTTGAATTAAAGAATATGACTAGGGTTAGGGTTATAGTAAGGCAGGTTCTGCCGGGGCCCCTGTGGAATATACACATGCACATAGTCAAACTGGTCCGCTGCATAGTCAAGGCGCCCGTCCCCGAATCTCGAGGATAGTACATGTTCTAGGAGTTGAGACCTTTGTTCTTAGACTGAAGACCATGTTCTCTCTCGTGTATCGATTTAAGATAATAAAGAAGTTAGTTGAGTAGTTCTTTTACACACGTGATCGATAATATTCGAGGTAACGCCTAATTACATACAAGTTCAGCCCAAATGTGTGCCTAATGAATCCATAGATGTCGTGCGCGCCAGAGCTTACCGGTAGTGCAGAAAGATGCATATCGGAATTGATTGTCATCACTTATCATCATCATCATCATCATCATCACCACCATCATTCTGCCTTCTAACGAAATCCCTCAAAGTGTGCAAGCGTCCAGTTTGCCTCGGTGTAATCATTGTAAATCCATAATACTAGTGCTCCAGCAAACCCTTCTTAGTGAGAAATATAACATGCGAATTCCGGTTACCCGTTCATGAGTGCTACGATATCTGTTTTGATCCGCAGGTAATTGCTCGAGATAGTTTCGGACTATCAGAGCGACCTAATCAACATGGAAGGTTTAAATGCTTGCGTTCTCTCTAATCGCAATGTACTGGAGCAGTACGACATTGTTGTAGATGGGATGAAGCTGGTGGAGAGCCGGTACGGAGACCGCCAGGAACTGGGGTTGTATCTATACTCCAAAGCATACAACGCACAAAGAAGCCCAGCGGACGATATTGAGATATGTTTGTGCACCTTGGGGTAAATACTGCTTGAATTATTATTCCCGCCAATCGATTTGTAGAGGAGCCGTGGTGGCCTGGTTGGCCTGGTTGTTGTCGCTCATGAGTTAACGGTGGTATACCAGTTATTGCTAGCTTCCCGGCGGCTGATCGCTTCGAGGGTCTCTCTATACCTGCCCCTGAGAAATCCTCGTTATAATCAGTATTTACACGCGTATGAAAGTGTTCAGTTATGGGTTGTTGTCCACGAGGAATACCTATTGATATTGTCCCCCTTGTCGCTTGGCACCGCCTCCTACCTGGGAGGCGGCCTGGTTGGCCTGGTTGTTGTCGCTCATGAGTTAACGGTGGTATACCAGTTATTGCTAGCTTCCCGGCGGCTGATCGCTTCGAGGGTCTCTCTATACCTGCCCCTGAGAAATCCTCGTTATAATCAGTATTTACACGCGTATGAAAGTGTTCAGTTATGGGTTGTTGTCCACGAGGAATACCTATTGATATTGTCCCCCTTGTCGCTTGGCACCGCCTCCTACCTGGGGCCCCCCTAGGGGGGGGCCCCCCCCCTAAATCTCGGTAAGGCCCTTGACCGTCTCTGAGAAACACGCGCACGAAGAAGTGAGCTCTTGAAAGTTCTGCGTCGATTGACTGGAGGATCTTTTGCAGTTTATGTTACATATGAGGGATTGTTGATGCCTGGCAACAACTTTGGTATCGCGGAAACCACCACGGAGACATATAGAAATTGCGTAATCCCCTAGTACTCGTGTTCGGGAGTTTCGAGGTGGTGATAAAGCGCCCCGGGATACCTAAGGCCGTATTTACAGCCTTGACACGGAAACGCTTTTGTTTTATGATAGCGGCGTGCCCAGAGCTGGCAGGAAGATGAAACAAAGTGAAATGATAAATGTATGGTTGTGCCAGACCTGTCAGTGCAATGCATAATCTGGTGTTGTACGTTTTCGATAGGTCGAAGTGCAGCAATGTCTCGGACATGCCAGGATCGGGCCACACCGCAAGTTTCGACAGGTTGTGAGAGGACTAGCCTCATTGAGAGATGTGGTTGAAGGACGTACCTGGACACTTGATTGATTGCACTGCTTCACTACTTCGTGCCTTTGCCGGGTTATCGCTATGCAAAAAAAGAGTCCGCATCTCCCGCTGAAAATAGCCGGTGGCGGCGGAAGAAAATATCATGTGATCTTTCTAGCGAATTTCGTCCCACGTAGATGGCATTCTGTGGTATTTTGTTGATGATGGATGATGGTTTGAATGTGGATCGTGATGTTGTAGGCAAGAGTTTGGTAAAGATAGTGGGAAGTGCGTGATGTAGAATCTAAGAGAAAGAACAGAAGCTAGAAGTTTGTAAGCCCACGACTTTTCAGGACGAGCAGGAACAGTAGGGGAACGTAACGCCCATGATATCTTCTGGCCGTCGAGTCATCAAGCTCAATCCTGCCAGGCTCCCAGCATCCATATTCCAGCTAGGTGGCGTGCTTCGCAAGTCAGTGTTGAATTACAATTAGTGAGTAGCAGCCTTCTTACAACGTGCATGAGCTTCTCTTGACGCTGTCCACCAAAATATCCTCCACCTCGTACTCCTCGTCGGACTGGTCGTCCTCGGCCTCGACCTCAAACCTATCCTCAGGCCCATAACCGGCTATAGTCAAGATGTGACACGTGAACTCCCAAGCCTTGAATATAAACACAGAAGCCCAAGTCATACAGATTTTGGTTGGGCACTGTCATTGTCTTTGCCCAGCCGTGGCAGCGTAGCGCGTCCAGAGCGCTTGACAGGAGGCTGCTTGTCGACACCCTCAGCCTTAGCATCAACCTTGTGCTCGACATCTGGAATTTCTTAGCAGAGTTGCGAGGAGCCTTGGCTTTCGCAATGGGGCGGGCGACAGAGCCAAGAAGAGTCGGCCTCATCGTCCTTATTGGCCGCCCGCTTCTTTCCCTTGCCCTTGCCCTTGGCCGGGCCCGCGGGGACTTCGGGGTGGTACGGGAACCTCCAGATGTCTGGCCTTTTTAGCGGGAGTAGCGGGGGCACTGCTGCTGTCGCAGTCTCTCGAGTTGATTGGATACTTAACCAACGGGACGTAAAGCACTCGTTGGTCTAACACCTCGTCGTTCTTGTAGTGTGGTTGCCATCTCTGGTACTCGATTCGCAGATCGAAGGCGCGAAAGTGCTGGAGATATAGCGGCAACACCACGGCTTTGTCGCGAGCTTGCCGGGGGAGGTGGACCCGAAGGTCCTAAACCTCTAGAGTGGCAAAGACAAAATCGAGGCACTCGGAGGTATTCGGCGTCGAAGATATCGAACCGGTCGATTGCGACTCTGAAGGTGGGCTAGATATTTGAGCGTCGAGAGTGGAAGAGAGGAGCAGGAATTTAGCTGGATAGGGTACGAAAGGTCGAAGGTCGAAGGTCGAAGGTCGAAGGTCGAAGGTCGAAGTAGATAAAAGTTCTAATTAGTTGATTTGTTCGTTAGTTGATAGTACCGGCTTATTTGCAATGTTAGTCCTAGGATTAGTAGACCCGGAAGTCCCAAGCGTCCGAGTGACGAAGATCAAGTCGAGGTTCTGGGAGTTTGTTCGGCGGCGAAGGTATCGAACTGCCCAGATGAATAATTGCGTCCCTGAAGCAAGGCCCAAGCATCCAGAGTGACGAAGACATAGGCGAGGAGAATACCCAGCAGAGGCTATTTCAGTAGATTTCTCAACAGGAAGACTCCCAATGGGAGGCTATCCCATAAGAGAGTACCTACTGTAAATGGAGGGGTTTGAGATGATTAACTGAGTCAAATTGAATCGAGGTTGAGGTTGAGTGTGAGGCGCGCAGGCATCCATCCACCTTACTACTTCCTTTCGAGATATTATATTGACTTGAGCATAAATGGCCAGACATGTGACATCGAAACTTCGGAAGACATGTCTGGCTCTTTGGGTTTGTTTCTCTTTCTTTTCTGTTCACCTCTAGTCTTCCCATAACCACCTCTTTCATCTTTCCTTTCGATTGAATCATCTCCCAACAGGCCGTCCTGACCCAGAGCGATGAGATCTACAACCGAAGACACGATCCTCAGGAGAATCTTAACGGGACAAGCACAGCGGTCTCACCCGCGGTTCTCACTCTGCGATGTGGAGCTTTCCATGAAGGCTCTCGTCACCATGCTTCAATCAGACCTCGAGGTAATCGTATTTCCCCTCAAACTTAATAACTTTGATAGTATGAACAGTATTTCAGGATCAACAATCATTCTCATTACCTGGCGCGGCTACTTCACTACTCTCGCGCACTTCTCAGACTATTTCCCGGGCCAAGTACCACGACGACCAGGAACCTGGTTCCTGCAACTTGTCCGACTACAACAAGAAGCTCGCCGGCTTCAAGAACAGTCTCGCGACCAATAAGGGCTTCTGGGCACCCGCAAGAAGCCCCAGGCCGTCAAGACTGGCAACGGAGACGATGACGGCGTCGACGGCAACGACAATGCCGCTGCCACCCCCGTCGAGACCCCCAAGCGCGGCCGTGGCTGTCCCAAGGAGAACGTGGAGCCTGACGCTTAGGCTGGTGACGCTGGGGCTGATGGTCAGGCCGGTGCGACGATTTTGACGCAGAGGTCTGGAGATGGACGGACGGACAGGCTTGGTCCTCCACCCTTACACCCACCCATTTCACACAACAAGGCATACCGAGCTAATATCGAGGATAGTTGCCCAGGAGAGGACGACCAGGACTCTGGCTGCTGCAACTTCCACTTTTCCACTCACCCAGACCACGCGATGGACGCGCCGCCATAGAAACTCGACAAACAAGCCTTCTAGCCAACAGCAAGTCAACTGTGCCAGCGAACTCTTTGCATTTAATAAATCTGGCTGGTCCAGATCGACCCATTTCGTCAGCGCAGTGGAGCATCCTGGAGTTTCTCTGATCTTCGATACGGTGTGAGTGGGTAGTCAATCACAGATGTATTCCCTCACAACGTCAAGTCAAGATGCCCTGACACCCTAATTACCAACCTTTGGAACAAACAACAGAACCCCAAGAAGTCACGCACTGAGCAGCAGTCGGGCCAACTCGTCGGCCGAGACGCCTCGGAATCCGACGAGGATATAGCAGCTTCACGTCTACATCATCAAGACTCAGACGCGTCCGAGGTGATCCGCATTGGCTTGTCACCGACCCTTAATAATCTACAAGACTGGAATATGAATTTCGGCTATCAACCCAGATTCTCTCGCCAGCGCTTCGTTGGCGTTGCAAACACCAAGTGGGATCAAGCCAGGCGCCGTCCGGGTCCCCAAGCACTGTAGTTCCAATAACGTGACCGCGCGATTCTCGAGACAGAGGCAAGTCTTCCATACAAATGCGTACCATAATTTCGGAAGGCCTCAGTCATCAGAGCGGAATAGGGTTAAACAAGACAAAACTACCAAGGATGCCAACATCGAAATGCCGGAGTCCGCTGCCCGCAGCCGCCGACCACCTCGACGAGTCCGCATTCACATGCGCACGCTGCTGCTCTCCCGAAGGAGTATATGGCGAGCAACAGAGAGAAGGCTGTGACAACCGCCCCTGTTACCCCCGCCAAAAGGCCAGAGGTTCCCGTGCCACCCCCAAGACCCCCAAGATATTGGCCTCTGGCATTGGCAAGGGCAAGAACGGAAATGAGACGGTGCCAAAGCACGAGTAGCAACCGCCTTTTTCGCTTCGACGGCAACTCGTGGTTCACCTGCCAGCGTCAACACCCCACCAACCCCTCGACACCCCTCGACTGGGTGGCTTCGCCGATGGGAGCCTTACACCCGTGGACAGCTGTTCGCCAATGTGCCCGCTCAAATCTCGCAGCGCTCCTGGCTGGTTTTCATCCCCCCCCCCCCTCAGCATCCCAAATTCGTTCTCTCGTTCTCGACCCGCTGTATGGAGATCAGCTATGTATGAGATGATGGCTTATCGTCTCTCGTTCGCCTTCACTTGGAACGGGTGTGCCGTCAAGTTTAGGCACAACTCCCACATCGCGCTGGACTCGGGTCACCACGTAGGGGAAGGTCTACCTACATATACCCGGGGGTAATCTGGTGGTTGGGTAGTTGTTCAGGTGGGCAGGGGGGAATGTAAGTAAGTGGGTTGGTGGGTGGTTGGGTCTATATTGCTACCCGTGGGTCATTCCTGGACCTACAACCACGGCCTGGCCCTGCAGCACAAGCACACGCGCGTCATGTTGGTGGTCAAAGGGCCGCAAAGCTGCCAGTCTGGGGTCTGGGGGCTATTGGCCAATAGCAGAACATGGATTTCTCAAGCCGCGCTAATACAGATCCTGTGGAGCAGCGGATCTACGGGTGGGCACGCCAGTTCGATATACCCCAGTTTTCCCAGTGCAGTCAGATGTCTACCAGTAGACTCGAAAGACTATGGGTCGAATTATCAACCAATGACCGTCGCCGGTTTAGCGTCTCACTTAATATCTTACGGCGCGCAAAGTGATCCGTGCCAAACAGGGAGCAGTGGTGAAGGTGGTCGGATAAATGGATTTGCATTGTCAATGGATATATTGGGGTGGAACTGTTTTAGTGTCGAGTTACAGAGACAATCGACTTGGCAAGCAAACCAGGTCACAGGGACGACGAGATACTACGACAGGAACAACGATAACCATCTGGTATCTGTTCAATCCTGCCAAAACCCAGTCGAGTCAACGACCATAGCAGCTACAGACTCTATCAAGTTGTCTGGGGGCACTAGCCCAGCCCAAAGCAACACAAATCGCCCCGGCTGCCCCGAGGGAGACTAAAGGCAAGATCGATAAGGTCACCTTCCCACGAAGCCCTCGAATATACCAAAAAGCTCCTGTCCTAAACTATCCGTTATGCGTACGATGGACCGGAAGACCCACGATACATTCGATGGCAAGCAGATCCAGGGCGCTGATCATATCGGCTATTCACTCACTGGTCACTACTTTGTCCTACCTTTAATCTTGATCTACATCTTGTCTTCCTTATCTTTGCTAACACCCAGTCTATTCTACTCAGCTCCCCCTACCGCCTACCAGGAGCAACTACGGAAAGCTGCAGCTACAGTTACAGCTACAGCTACACCAACACCGGAGGTCTCGCTACGGGAGCTAAACCGGCACCCAGATTCGCGTACCAGGTCATCTCAACGGCACAACCGCAGTCTGGTATAGCCGGGTACTCGAACCGCTGGAGATGATGTCTCCGGACCAGTCTAAATCCACCAGAAGTTCACAAACTGGCTCGACGTTCGTCGACAGTATCCACGCGGCACTCCAGGAGCTCTTCCCTGATTGTATATACGATACGGATATCTCCATTGAGTGCCCTATGGAGTTGCCTGACGGCACATCTGCGTCGTCGATGTGTTCGTACCGCAAACTCTCGCCCTAGACAACCACATATCACGAACTCAACAATTGCTAGAGCGTTTCAAACTCTAGTCTCCGGGCGGCCAATCCCAGAGACCAGATCTGACACGTCCATAACCGCAACATTCGAAGTGTATCTGGTCACCCCCCGCCCCCTACTCCTTCATTCGAATCCATGACCATCACATGTTGCTGCCCTGGCGTCGCCGGGCTCGAAAATCCACAGTCGAGGCTGTGGCGAGCGCTCCCAATCAGTAGTCCCATTTGCCCTGTCCCTGTTAGGAAATGCAATTCCCCATCCAACACGCCGGCACCAGGGACCTGACGCCATGGTCCGGAATATCGCAGGCTGGATCCCGATGCATTCTCTTTGCCTTGGGCTTGAAGCTTCCGAATATACGAGGTGGTGCTCATTAGTGACGTTCGAATCTGAGATGCTTTGATATTTCTGACTGTGATCTCGCGCGTGATTTTCATTTTGCTTTGTTTGTGCCGCCAGGCCTCGAAATAGTCCAGTTTCGACCAAGAGTCTTCGTGGTAGCAACCAGTGCCTTCGATAGTGAGCATTGTTCTGCTTGAAACTGGCTATATATTTTGTGGCGAGATTCTAGAGAACCAACATTGGATTACGCTCGTCCAATTGTCCCGGATCTAGAGTGCCCACAACCGTATCTCGCTTTTACCAACGCCTCCGCGTGCGACAGACTGTTTTCTGCTCGTTAGACGGCATTGTTGTCACCTGCCTGGCTCTCTGGAAGAAGGATGTTTAACTCTGTAGCTGTAAGCTTTCATTCATTCAGCACATGCGACAGGCTGTTCTTTTGTGTTTTATCTTGGCTCAGCGAGACAGTGTTAAGATGCCTAGCCCCTGGATAGAAACATTGAATATGTCTAGGGACCGCAGGCCTTGACCTTTGTCTCGGTGTGCATCAGATCACACGCACGCAGAGACGGTCGCGAACGGCGAGCCCGGCCTTTGTAGGAGGCCCTGACGGATCAGGCACTGGGCACAATACATCAGATATGATCACACCTTGTGCAATCGCCCGCTCTGCTTGCTTGCGACACAGAACAACTTGTAAGCTCCTTCTCAACTCTCACGTCATTGGCCCTCATCTGCCCACATCAGTCTCCCCGTCTTTATCCCCCTGGGATGCTGCCGCAACCACTGGGCCTGACTCCCTTCGCACCCTACTAGAAGAGAATAAGGCTCGTAGCCTCATATTCGTCGTTGACTACCTCACCTGCAACCGCTATAACTATATAACCTTCCGGGTCAGTCACGACATAGGCGTCCCCCGGTCTCTATACGAGGCAGTCTTCGACCTCGTCCGTCTACCGTCTCCCTCTAGAGGAATGATATGATCAAGGACGCCGAGGAGTATTGCCGGTTTAAATATACTAGTAGGGAGAAGAAAGACGTACTCGCGGCTATCGTACGCACTGCTACTGACGCAGCCAGGTCGTCCCTTACGGACGGGTTGAGTAAGGCCAGAAATGTCCCTTCTAACGTCTTCAACAGGGCTACGGGCGACAACTCGGCTAGTACACTCGGGACGGCCAAGGACAAAAGGCCGACCAATGTCTTCGAAACAGCTATGGGCAGAACAAACTGGATTAATTATGTCTTCGTTAAGACCATTGGCAGAAGGCCGACTACTGCCTTGATAGGATTGAGGCCCTCGACGACAATTACACCCCTAGTAAGCATTCCGTACGTGCAGGCTTCTTCGGCGCGGATTCTGGAGAGGCCCTGGCCCCTGTAATAAGTCGCCCGGCCGAGTTCCCTGCTGAGGACCGTCAGGCATAGGTAAGTCTCCTCACATACAGAGTTGCGACCTTGCTAATATCGAGTAACTATCAGGGAACCCCTGCTCTTCCTCGACATTAACATAAGGCACTTAAGCAAAGAGGCTATCCGGAACAAGGGCAAGATAACTAAGTGCTAGGCCCTGTGTCGAAGCCAGTAAGGCTACTAAGAAGGTAGCATTAGCTAGGACCGACTCTCTTCTAGATAGCAGCGTATAGTCGAGGCAGTCGATTTTAGCAGCAAGTCCTTCCGTATCCTCGCGAGGGCGGCCGCTAAGATGGTGCTCGTATATTGCCTCCTTTCTCTTCTTCCCTCTAGAGGCCGGGACTATCGAATCAATTCAGAACAAGAGCGAAGACAAGTGGGATAAGGGAGACGAGGTCTTATAAGCCGGCCTTTCCTGTGCCTTAGCCTCTACGCTGGGCTTCATCATGCCCTTCACCTGTGACGGAGGGTGGACACAGTGTACGACAGCAGAGTCTTGTAGGACAGAGTGGAGAAGATATATTAGACTGTTTAGCTATGTTCGAGTGCTTATTGTCCCGAACCTAGCAATAAGCGCCGAGGAAAGGCCTTCTATACCTAAGTATTAACCTACAGGAGTGTAAGTGGGTAAGTAGGATCTACTTCGTTTATTCTCGTTCCTATTGACAACCTTAAAAACCTTCTCGTCAGTCTGCTTACTTCTACTATGATCGCTTTCCCTTATTTTCCCGCCACTATCTTTATAATGCCCACTTCGTATCCTGTCGTACCGCTGCCTGCGTTATCTGCCAGTGAGGTTATTACCTCCGATGCCGATTACTACACAGTGCATGTCTATTCCGTACTTCTCTACCCTCTTTAGCGGCATCAAATAACAGGTCAGTTGCGGTAGCTAGTCTTTCTTCGCAAGTTTTGCACTCCTCAACCTCTTATAGCAACTCTATCCTCGCATCGGCTGTTATATTACGCGGGGGGAGTATGTAACGTACGCAGTAGGGTTGCCTACGTTCATCTCCAAGGAGCACTATTAGTTTCTCGTAGCTATAGTGGGATTATAATCTAACATATAAAGAGGGCCTAGAGGAAATTCACGTTCTCCGTCACATCAAACAATGTAGGCCCCTTGCACAAGCCATCGCTTTTGTGATAAGCCAGCGACCACGATCGACGAGTGCCGACGATTGACGACCAGCGCTGGCGAAGGCGAGATATCAGTATAACGATGGCGACGGCACACTCCACGGCAGAAGCGCGTGTTACGCCAGCCTATCCCCTACCACCAAGTCCAGACAAAAACCAGAGTAGCAACAGCCTAAACCAACACAGCCATGCAAAGATCAAGGCCAAGAGCAAACATTGAAAGTCCCCCCCCCCCCCGGATAAGACGAAGACTACATATCTCCCTTGGCCCGGTCTACATCTCCTAGCCCAGACCATACCCCAGACATATCATTTGGGTCGAAAACCTCAACAACTCCACAGATCTCGCCAAGGACGGTAGAATTCCGGCAAAAGGGCCACAGGAGGAGGATCAAAGGGAGGACAAAAAGCAAAGGAAGACACACACGGAAGGAGGTGACGGTGACTCTGACGCTGACGAGGTGACTGGTGGCACGGTTCCGTCGACCCGTCGAAAATAATGCCAGCGGTCGCCGTGACGAGCTGAAGCTTTACGGTTATGGCAGCTGTTGGGTCAAGGAAAACAATCACTCCCAGTACGAAGGGTTCCTCTACGCTAGAGCATAATCTAAAACCTCGATCCCCAGACTTACTGACCAACAAACCCCGCCGCGAATACGATCCATAAAGCGGGGATCTCGTCCTACGGACTATACCCAGCAGCATTCACGAGATCTTGGTACGCTGCCTCAACAGTTGCATCGACGATTGGCTTCGTGGCTTTCGCCTCAAGAGCGCTGGCAAAGAGGGCGATAGCGAAGAGTCGAATGGCCAAGCAATAATGCAAAGACTCGTCGCGGAGGCCGCCACCAAGATCAGTCGAACCATGTCTGCAGACATGTATCTCCATGGCGGCGGTAAGAGAGTCCCGGACGACCAAGTCTTCTGGACAGACGAGATATACCCGTGCTCGGTCCTTGGGGTTGCGTACGGCCAATCAGGAAAGAAAGCACCGGAACTTGCCAGGGACTTTTAGGAGAAATCCTACAACGCGATCAAGACGGTCATGAACGTCGACATGAAGTATATGAAACAGCGCCATCGCAAGCAGCAGCAGCAGAAGCAGCTAAAGCTGCCGCTTTGTCTGCCGACAAGATCAACGTCCCTTCCACAAAATGCCCTTCCCAAGCCCGGCTGCAACATCCGGCCAGGCTCGTTATGCCTCTTCCTTTCTGAATCCATGACTAGTATGGACGCAACACGTTTGGAAGCGCAAGAACAAGCGAAAGGCATGTCGGACACGCTAGCTAAGCTTTACTACCCTTGAAATTCTCTTCCAACACCTGTGCTCTGACCTCGCCACCGCACAGGATCGACAAGACGCGGTCGACAATTCATCTTCACCTCCACCAGCAGTCCAGGTTCGAGGAGAATAGGGTCCGAAGCGGGTTGTCTGGGATATATCTAGTAGGGAATCAGGAGAAGACTGCACGAGCAACGACAGCAGCTGTACTGATGAGGATCGCGCCCAGTCCACGCGCCGTGGCAAGGCTACCTCCTCTATAAGGCAGAGAACCGCAGGAAGGTCGACAGGCATTTATGATGGCGATGGGAGATATCACGGGCGTGTGAGCCATTCGCTGGAAGCAATTGGGATACGGACGCGGGCGCGGACTCGAAGTAGTGATGGTAGTGGTAGTGGTCAAGAGGGCCCATAGGGAGGAAAATGAGCATATACCTGCTCTTTATCATACGTACAGATAGTATCAAAAGAAGTGGAATTGTCGTTCATACTGACGGTACCAATTTTGTAGACCTCACATCATCGCCAACCTCTCAGCCTCTTTGATGAGGCCGAGCACGTTGTATATGTTTGTCCTTCTCCACGTACCTAGTATGCGCTCGACAATTGAACTCCTTCTCTCACCATCGATGGTAGGTCACAGAAGCCGGAGAGTAAGTGTTTGATAGGTGCGGGGCCTTGCTGCGATGTAGGAGGGGAGATGTAGGAGGGGAGATGTTGAAAGGCATCTAGGTTAAAGAAGTTGAGAGTAGGACTGCTTAGAGGAGGCGCTCTGTCTAACGGTGGTGCTTATCTAATCGCAATTCCCATCCTCCTCCACACCCACCTAGGTACGTCCGTACCCACTCAGGCACTGACACAATACACAGTACTGTGTAGCGCAGTCAGTACATCGTACCTATCGGAGTCTTCTCCGTACGCAACATCTCACATTGACGGCACCAGAAGCAGATCCCTCCCCTCGCTGGAGTTTCTGCGACGAATAGCCTAATGGCAGGTCTAGCATGCGAGCCGGTCAGCCGGTCGAGCAGCGTTCAACCAGTGGCGGGCGGGTTGCACATTCCTGACAGCCGAAATCTCAAAAGGAAGGACGATCTGTCCATCGCTCATCATCTCCATGCCCGACTGGTTAGACTGGTTGACAAACCCCTGTGGTGTGCCACGCGAAGCGGATGATCGTTACCAGCGATTCAAGCTCAACGTCCCGCCGGGCTCTGGCTGCCCAGTTTTGAATGTAAGAAGACAATTCCCGGCAAACCTTCATGGTCCTTCCTACCGGGGCTTGAAACTGGGAAGAACAGAAGAAGACGCAAAACACCCCGCCGCAAGAATAGCAGCATCGGGATCTTCCTTGTGCCGCATCCTGATAGTACTGCGATATGGGTCGCGCCCTCGCGCCCTCAAGCTGAGCGAGATGGACCAAACTTGCCTGGAACCTCTTCGCAGGCCTCGACCAAACCTACCAAGACGCCCACCCATCCGATCAAGGAGGATCGTGGCGTTGGTCGGCCGTGTGCCAGATGCACTTATAAACGCCCGCGAAACACGGTCCACTCGACGGCCTGGAGACCCAAGAAAGGCATGAGCCACGCGCAAGCCAGCTTGGATGCCTCATCCCAAGCGGGATCACAAGCCTCTCCACCAACAACTGCTTGTGGCTGACAAGGCCAGGCTCTTAGCGCGAGAGCTAGGTACTAAGTGGCTAGTCAGATTCCACCGCGGAGCTGGATGGGCATTGCTGATTTGATTGTGTGCTGCGCGTCAATGGAAGTCGAGGTCGGTTCCGTCTACGAGTTTTGCCAGGGCAGCTTCTGACCATGCAGCCAACACCACATTTGCTATGGCAATGGCGGCGGTGAGTTGACAAGCTGCCGCCAACCATCGAAGGCGATCAGGCGATGTGATGCGAGGAACGCAATGTTCGCTTCGAGATTCCACAGTCTACAGCACCAGGGTAAGGGGTCTGCATTTATCTATGCGTGCCACATTGACTGGCAGAATGCAAGGGTGTTATGCAATGCAGTTGGTACGTGGTCGCTTGACAAGCATGACAAGATGTCACCAGGAACGCGAAGTTTTACCTGCAGCTCTTCCTGCAGGCTAATCGTAGACCGGCCTAATCTGTACCCCTCCTCTCGTTGGCTACTGTCATTCCCGGCGGATGCTGTCGTTTCTCCAGACTGCGGACTGTGGACTGTGGACTGCGACTGCAAACTGCAAACTGCAAACTCCAACATGTTGTTGAGACAGGACAGGACAGGAAACAGAGGCCGCACGCCCCAGCGGGAGCTGTGGGAGTCTGGGGCCTTTGGAGGCCAAGAAACGCCTCCCAATCATTTTGAATTGACTTGGGTGTGGCCGCCAAGTTTCCAGACGGCGTAACTGTCTTTGCGACGATCCCATATGACATAATTGGCTGTCGCACATCCTGCGCCGGAGGAGGGATCGATCGGCGGCAAATGTCTGTCGACGGAGGTGTACCTTGAAACGGTTAAAATAGCTGCTGATGAAGTGTATTAGGTGTGTCGCGACGTCAGTTGTCTGTCTACCAAGCGTCCAAGGCATTATTTCCAATACCTAGGTAGGCTGTGATAAACGACACAGGACGGGTAGGAGGACCACCTGGCACGGAAGATTCTCATCTGTGCAATCCATCGCATTAACAAGAGCGGATACTTTTATTCTCCCGAATCCCCCTTGCTTCTTCTCTTGCCGGTTCCTTAAGGTGGATCTGAAGATGTACTATATTGAAGTAGTGGTGGCATGTCTGTCTCTGAGAAAGCGTCCCTAGACTTGGTCGATGCTATACTTAGTCAGGTAGATAGATCCCAGTACCAACTGGGTGTCAACTCACAGTGCAACGCAAGCGCCACCTGCCGATGGCAGTCAGGAGACCGAAATAAGCTACAGGGTACTCCGTGAGTGCGTAGTGTGCTTTTCCCTCGTGTTGCTTGGCCCACATCGGCAGTCCACCCAGTGTAGGCAGTAGGAAGTAAGTAAGCGATACCACCGCACGCACTGCACTTCCGGTCCCTCCCACTTGCCCGCGGGTACCGTTGATTTACCTGCTTCGCCCTGCCCAGGTGGTTATAGGCTAGAGCATCAGACTGTACCACGTTCTGTGAGCTTCTTGCCGTGATTGTTACAGTAGTATTTCAAATATCAAAGACTATACGTATACTAGTGTTTATACGGACAGAGCTAGGGTTCAAACAATATACCACAACATACTCGGATCCGGGCTTGTATCTACCCTACTTACTACTGTGTACCTAGGTACTATGGTATGTAAATGATGAACGACATGAGTGAGGCGATCTGCAGTTCTGTTGACACAGACCTGCCGATGGGATGGGGCCCCCCCTCCCGATGTCCGTCCTTCAATCGACAGGATCGATGCCAAGTTGATGGCGTATTATGGAATTCCAGCCCCCCTTTGCCCCACATCGAAAAAAAAAGGCAAAGTTCAGTAACTGCCCTGTTCCAGGCCTGCCCAGGTCAACTATGTGCTCTGCCGCACCGTTCTTTTCACTAGTGGGCCCCCCTGGCCTGGCCACTCAGCGGCCCCGGTCAGGGCTATTCCTCAAGGGGTAAGCATCGTTTTCCCCTTAGCCGATCCACCCATGGGTAACCCTGACAGCCCTGACTTAGCCCGACAGGCCCGACAGCAGGCCCTGACCACATACTGGCCAGTGATAAACCCAAGCATGAAGTCTTCAATATTGTCTTGAATGAACCACATCTGCCCCCCTTGCCAGGACCTGCCTGCCACTCGCCACAGAATCCCCTTTTAAGCCATCTGCTATCGGCACCCATTTCATTCCAGCCTTCTGTGTCGACCTTCCCGGCCAGGGGTCTACACAGTATCGGTCAGGTACGGGTTTCATCGTAGAGAACCTTCTTCCGTCAGGCCAGGCCTGTCTGCTGTGTCTGTCTGTCTTCCTCGTCTTCCGGTATAACAACAACAGCGAGTTATTCAATCTCACCCAGCACAAGTAGCACCAGCACCAACACCAGCACCAGCATCAGCTCTAGCACCAACAATCACTGCCGAAGTCGTTGGTCACAACAACAGTATTGCTCAGTAGCACAGCGCCAAATGCCAATATCAATCACGAGATAATTCAGAGAGACGAGACGACAACTCCCGTTGTACCTGCATATCCTAGGCTCACCACAGTAGCAATACAGGTCGTATCCCACTGTCACTGTTACGTATCACAGCAAGGTCGAGGGCTCTTCGCCACCTGCCGCATGCCCATCGAGGTCGCACAGCTTTTCCAGTTTGCTACATAACAGGCACACGCCTTTTCTTTCTGTTTCCTCTCCCTCGGATACCACTGGAACGCCTCTTGCGTTGCGCAGATTAAAGCGTTCACAATTTTTACTGAATCACAACAACATCAACCACAACACTAACGACATTGACAACAACGACAACAACAATTCAATAAGCCCATTTTCTTTTGCCATTCAAATTACGGACCTTTCACGGCCCCACCTGCAGATGATCACCATCCACCATTAATGCACTGCGTAGCAGCATAAACCTCGGAACAGGATGACTTGGCTTCCGCACTTGAAGATATCGCAACATCGATTCTACCAGCTCGCACGGCAGTCCGTTCCGTCTTAGCCCACGACAGTCATATCTCGTCGGTCCGTGACCTGGAGCCGCACAACGGCAGCGCCCCGTCGGGTGGAAGCCCGAACAGTACAGCATGGCGCTTTGGCCATTTCGTCGGAGGAGCCGTAGAAAGAGACCCCGTAGTGGGAACCAGTCCGAAGGCGACGGCGCTTCTAAAGAAACACTCGAGGAGCAAGCTCGAACCCGCAGAAGGAAAACAGAACCTACCAACCATAGCCTGTCATCACAACCCCAACTGGCCGCATCAACACCAATCAAGAGACAGCCAAATAAGCTGCATCGGCGGGATACGAGGTACAGCTTCGAAGAAGGGAGGGACGATGACTTGGTGGTCCACCATCAGAAGGCCAGTCGGAATCGGGCACCAGGGATCACATCCCAGGGTCCAGTGGACCCTCGTGCCCACACTCATTCAAAAGTGTCTGGGCCCCGAAACGCATCTGGGTCTTCTGTTCTTGACAACCACACCTTCCTCAGAATGCCGACCCTACACAACAAACGCGATGGCGAGCACCTGGCGCGCAACAAAAAGTCAAGTAAGCGGAGGAAGGCTGACCATGCTCGTGAGGCCGAGATCAAGGCCATGAGCAGTTTCGAACCTGTCCGGCCCGCGGCCGAGCCATGGCAGTCAGGAAGGCCAATGAAAAGGGATATAAGGAAAATCAAGACTGGGCTCGGCCTTGGCTTTAGACGCTCTTGGGATAAGGAACATCCAACTTCAGACGTGTCACTGCCTGTGCCGGACAGCATCCACTCCACCCTCTCGTCTGAGTCAGAGCAGGTCTCGTTCAAGGTATCAACTCTCGAGGCTCTCGCTCCTCGGCCCACTTTGAGTTATACCGTGCATCCTCGGTACAACACACCACCGCCGGCGCCTGGACGGCATGTCTCGGTCAAGCACAAGCTGTCAGAAAAGGCACCTATACCCGAGGCGACAATCAAAGCACATAAGCGAATCGACGACCTTGCCGATGACCTCACTGCCAGTGACCTCAGAGAGTTGATGGAGCGTGACGAGCGGAGAAGAGCAAGGAAACGAGAGCAGGAGCAGGAGAGGATGGAGAGGAGGCTGGAGAGAAGGGCGGAGAAGGAGAATGCTGCCCAGAGAGAAGGAAGAGGTTCCTCTCCAAACCTCGAAAGAGGTGTACTTGGCCGGGAATCAGTTGGCCTTGGCATCGAGCCAGATTCAGCTGTTGTGACGTCTTCGCGACAGAGGTCATCGCCCAGTCCGACAGCAAAGAAGCTGGGCAAACGCCCAGCGGCAGCCTTGGAAGATGATGACGACGAGGAAGCTGCGAGCCACGTCCCTAATGACCCTCTCGAGCACTTCCACCGAACCGACAGCATACCACTGGATGATGCATCCTTTGTCGATGCCACAGAGGAGCCTGTGGCTCCGCGTCCAGTCCCAGGGCGCGCCGAGAGCCCTAGGAAGAGGATCGCATTGATGTCGAAGAAACCGCGGTCGAAGTCCCCCCATCCGTCTGAGCCAGCCAAGGCCGAGTCGTCGAGGAAAACATCCGGGACAAGTTCCGTTGCAAGAGCTCGGAGGTCTTGGAGTAATATTTTCCGGTGGGGCAGCAGGTCGAAGCGCAATTCCGGCCCTTCGTCGTTCTCCAACACTTCTCGAGATTCCATGTCGACACATCATGTGCCAGCATCTGCTCTTCCGGACGCCTTGTCACGGAAGCTTAGCAGCACCGTTCCCAAGCGAACCATGTCTCGTTTCCGCGAGGATCTGCCAGAACTGCCTATGTCGCCTCCTCTGTCACCGGGACTTGAGACGATGCCACCCGACACGATCATTGAACAGGACTCCCCAGAGCTCGATGCTCAAGAAAACCCTGAAGGGGTAACACCAAAACGACGAGATACGCCAATGTCACCCGAGGACGAAGCAACAGAGAGCGTTCCAGCAAGCATTCCGACTTCGGTTGATCCATCCCCCGAACCAGCTGCCATGTCTCTGGGTTCAGTGGATACCGAGGGCTCTTGGTTTGGTAAACGAGCCACACCTCGTCGATCGATACCAACACCTGTGACGCCACCTGCCCCTAAGCACCAACGTACATACTCCATGAGCTCCGGTGCTTCTTCGCATCACGACCCCGATCTCCCAACAGAGGAGATAGCTGATGAAGAAGAAGCTGCCTACATCGACGATGAGGAGTACCTGTCTCGCTACGCTCAACACCGCAGCTCAGACTCCCAGATGACCAATGCTCGCCCTTCGTCCGATGAGCTTGACGACACTCGTTGGGGCACCATCGGCGGCCACCAGCCGAAGATGGTTACCGGGGACTTTGTCAAGAGCCATGAGGGTTTGCTGAATACCTTCTCCGAGGAAGGCGACGGCAGTGAGCTCAGCGATAGCGACAGCGAAAAGGCCGATGAAGACGGCAAAGAGAACGGACACGGCCGGGTGACTAGCATGGCTCGGCAGGAGGCCAGCGCCAAATTGCTGGAGGTCTCACCTCGAAACTCTCTGGATGCCAAGGGGAGGGTGCCGGTCAGCTAATCTGGAGCAGATTACAGAAGCGCGAGAGAGACATGCGGATAACGGGACCGACGAAGCCTGACAGACAGACCGAGAAGCCTACCACGCTCATTACCACCATCTCCTTGACTATCCATCACGACAGTCTCGGCGACATTTCTTTATCATTGCGAACTACCGACCTCCAATTCATTCATTTGACAGTATTTCCTTACTTTTCTTTCAAAATAACAAAAAAAGCAACAAAAAAAGTTGAAAGAAGAAGGGAAAAGACACCATTTGGCATGTCACGAAATCTGTCAGCTTCGTCACCCACATCCTCGTCTCTCGGCTTCCAATGCTCAAGGTTCACGCGGACGGCATTCCACACCTTGCCGCAGCATTTACGACCTGATACTCGTCGTCTTCGGCAGTATGGGGGAAAGAAGAGCCCTAGCTGGCTCATTGGGTTTTGGTTTTCTTATCTTTTTTTTACTTCTTAACGTCACACTTTTACAGGATACCCTTGACGCGTTTGGTTTCGTTCCACGGGAAAATAGAGAAGGGGAAGGTCTATGACGATGCGCGGGCGGACTGGTTGCCGTGGCGTTTGGAACAAGCCACCTTTCAGCGCGTCGAGCTTTTGCACCAGCAGCATTGTACATAGATTAGTAGCATGACACCGTTGGCGAGGGCGTTATCACCATCACCAAAAATACCCCGTTGAAAATACTCGAGTTCTCAAGATCCGTTCCACTGTTTGAGGGGGGGGGGGGTTTGTGGCTCGAAGGTGGCAGACAAGAGACGGCCGCATAAGTGATAGATCACTCAGTAATGATCAAAGGTCTTTGAAAGAAAATGGGATCTTGGCCGGGGGTCACAATGATAATAGCATGAAAATGATATATTTCAAGCACGTATCCGCCTGGCCTCTTTTGGCACAGCATTTGTCGGCCAAGGCGTTCCCGTGGCGGTAGGAGTGGGGGAGAGCCGCCATCGTGGCCTCGCCCAGCAGCAGTGGCGGCGGCAGCAGGTCGTAAAAGGGGGAAACAGTGAGACGTCTGCAGCCAACCGTGCGGTGCGACGAGGCCGGATCGTCAGCTCCCTGACGGGTGTGACATTGTGTACTAACGAGTGGTGATGTCTGGCGGCCTTTTTTTGTCCTTCATGGCAAGCGGGAACCATTTTAGTGGCCGTTTTCGTGGATCAGCGCCGCCCCAGGGCAATCAAAGGTGCCAGGCTGCCAGGGTCTTACACTACACTACCTGACTACCTGACTACATACCTGTACTTAGGACTAAGTAAGTAAGTATGGTCACTGATTAATCAAACGACTGCTGGGGGCTTCTAGAAGCTTTCCATGGGTTACATGGCAGCGTTGGAAGGGTTCAGTATCTACCTGGGCAGTCAGGTAGTAGGGCATATAGTAATCAATGCAATTTTAACAAACATGCAGTTGCCTCTTTCAACTGTTTAGATGATGTGAGGTGGGCGCTGTATTGGTGGCTTGGAAATTCCAGGTCTTGAGAGGTGTCGCCACTCGTCAAACGTTGAAAATGATGATGCCATTGGGACTGACAAATATGTATATCCCCTCGGGGGGTCTCGAATCTTCAGCCGAGTTGCCGAGTTGACATGTAGCCCGAGTTTTGGTGTGAGAGAGAGTGTGTGTGTATATTTGGAATTGGACGAGATAGTGTACATATGAGAGCAGTAATCATTACCTACTACCTCTGTAGGCACCACCTCTTGACCATCTCCATCACCATAGGGATCTACCTGTCAGGCTGTTCTGGCTGTATCTACAATAGGTTGCCGGGCGGACAATCGGCCGGCAGTCGGAATTGTTCCCTCACCGAGGATATTGCCGGACCGGGAGTTTCCACCAGGCCAGGAAAATCTACGTAGTGAATGACTGGGATGTCGCGTCATCGTCACCGCGTGCGGCGGGCTGCTGCCAGTGCTGAGGAGTGCGTGCCAGGGCCCACCGTCAAAGCCTCCAGCAGCTTGACAAATCCAATTTGGCTTACATCATTGAGTGTGAGTCTTTTCCGCAGAAGGGGAAGATTTCGCAAAAGCTGAGCGAGCCTTGTTGGTCTAGCTGTCAGCAATAACGAACGGTACACAGGAGGAAAAAAAAGGCGTAATTTTGGGGGCCACTTCTCTGCTGCGATTATCTCGATACCATACCACCCTGCCACCATAACCAAACCACACTAAGATTATAAAAGGTTACTCGGGCATCTGACGTCTCCACCGCCCTGTTCTCTCATATTGAAATGTCAACCAAACAATTCCTTCGACCAATCCTCAGAACTGCTACACGCAACTCCCTCCCTCTATCAACATCAGCCCGACTTACCTTTACGAGACACTTCCACTCTTCTCTATCCAAAATGGCTGTCTACCCCGTCAAGACGTGAGTTTCACTCCTCTTTCGAAGCTGCCACTTCATTTGAACCAGGAAGCCATCCCCACCTCGGCGCATGCCTCGCATCCCGGGTGCGCGGGACGGCGCAGCGATACAGTACCGAGATAACTGACCTCTTTGCCCTTCCAGCGCCGAGGAATACCAGGAGGCCCTCGACAAGCACGCCGTCGTCGTCGTCGACTGGTTCGCGACTTGGTGCGGCCCCTGCAAGCTGATTGCCCCTCAGCTGTCCAAGTAAGCATTCTCCCCTCTCTACTCTCCCCAGCCTTGTTCCATATTTTCGCTCCCACCCACCCAGCATGGCATGGCATGGCATGGCATATCATGGCATATCATGGCATAGCACGAGCTTGCAACATCATCACCATCATGGACGCTATGAAGTCACACAGAGCAGCTCTGCTAACCACACGATGCAACACACAGATGGTCCGAGGCCATGCCCGAAGTCCACTTCTTGAAGGTCGACGTCGACGCGCTGCCTGAGCTGGCGCAGGACGCCGGAATCCGCGCCATGCCCAGCTTCCACATCTTCCAGAACGGCAAGAAGGTCGACGAGTTCGTCAGCGCCAACCCCCCCGCCCTGCTCAAGATCATCGAGAAGTGGAGGCCCGCCGCCGCCGAGGAGAAGGCCGAGGGCGAGGGGGAGGCTGAGGGCGAGGAGAAGGTCGAGGAGAAGGCCGAGGGCGAGGAGAAGGAGGCCAAGACTGAGTAAGGGAATACCCTATCATAGAAACCCATAAATCAATATATTGTTGGGAACCAAGATCTCATTCAATCACTTCTGAACCGTTACAGATGTCACTTGTGAGAGTAGAGTCCTCCACTGGCGAGGACAGAGCCTGTTCACGGGAGCCTTTGAGCTGTACCTTGAGCTGTACGGCGTGCGTGGTGATACTATGGAGAGGAGGATCTATCCTTTTTAGAACCATCAATTGCATTCCAAAGGGCTACTTCCAGAGCTGCGCAGCTATCCTACCGCCCTTCTGGTTGTGGGCACAGCACTTGCCGCTGTGCTTCGATGCGGCGGGCGGGTTTGTCATCGCGGGGTCAATACCTCCGGCCTCGCTGCGGGTCACTGGAGACTTTGATAGGGTTAGGGTCAGGGCTCTTTCTAACAACCCCCCCCCCCAACGGGTTGATGCAAGGTTATCACCTTAACCTACCTTGGTACTTAAGTAGGTATCTAGACACTTTCACCCAAACATTGTCAAGCCTCTATCAATACCTTCTGCTCAATCAAGGCGTTCATCTGTTCCTCTGCATGCTTCCATGCGTCATGGTTGATACAATACCGCATCGCCGCATGGAATCTCGCCACTGGCAACCATCAACCACAGTTCAATAAATGGTTCATTGTCTTTACATAGGGCAGGCACACTTACTGGACTCAGGTGAGCCACAATCCTCGTTGACATCGAGCCCCCTACTCCTAGTCTCCTCGACGACCTTGGATGCCCTGTCCTTCCTGATCCGCTGCCAGAGATCTAGGCGCCGAGGTATCTCCTCGGCTGGGGTGTCAGGCGGGAGTACGACACCAAGAGCGCAGGCATCTTCGATGGCTTGTGCGGCTCCTTGACCCAGATCTGTACAAGCCATCTCCAGGGTTAGTACCGGCTCGTCAAGCTCAGCCTATTGGCAACTTACAGGGGAGCAAAGGATGCGCCGCGTCCCCGATGAGGACGGCCTTGGAATTGATGAAGCTAGGTTGCAGCTCCATGTCAAGCATGTCCCAAAGCTTGAGGCTGTCTTCGGGAGCCTTATCCAGCATACGCTGGAGTGGTGCCGCGAAGTTTGTGAAGTGGCGAAAGAATTCCTTCTTGTTGACGCTCTGGTCATAGCCAGTCACACCTGGGTCGGACAGGCGGCCGTCAGCCGACTTTCACCAAACGGACAAAGCCTGTTGCAGGCAAACCTTTCTTGATCTCACCAACCTCTCCCCGCGGGAAGATAGCCACGCAGTTGGTCACCGCCCCACCAGCGACAGGATAGATGGCGACCCGCCTGTCCCTGGCGGCCAGTTGCACAAACTGACCGGGCATGTCGACAAACATCCTCGTGCCGGGGTCTTCGGCCAGCAGGGAGGTCGGCACGAGCCAGCGGTAACAGGCGTATCCGGAGCTGTACAGGGGCACGTCGCAGCCCAGGACACTGCGCCGTGTTCTGGAATGGATCCCGTCCGCGCAGACGACTAGGTCGCCAGCCACGGTGGTCCCATCAGACAGGGAGATGCTGCCCGTCTCGCAGTCGACACTGTCCACGCCTGAGCCCGTGTGGATCTTGACCGGCACGCCAGGGCCGTCTGGCGAGGCAGCCTTGCGCTTCAGGGCGTTGTGCAGATCTATGCGGCTCACCAGCCACCATGTCTATCAGGGAATGGGAACGGTGAGCATGCTGACAAGGGTTGGAGGGGCGGGGGGGGGGGCATTTCGGCGAGCGTATGAGCACATACACTTGGCCACTTTGCTCTCTCTTCCTCCGTGTATGTCTTCTGCTCTTTTACTTGACATTCGGTGTCCAGAAACTTATACTACCCTACCGGCATCAGCGTCTGCTCTGCTGTACACAGGGCTTCGTCACTGGGTCAAGGTTGAACCAACGCCGCGATAGTAGTTCCCTTTGTAGTCCTCCGGGTGTACGTCGAGATGGCCCAAAGCAGCTGTGCAGTTGGGCGCGACGTACAAGGCGGCCCCGATCTCTCGGTGCAGCGTGGACTTTTCGAATATCTGCTCTCCCAACCCCCCGCAGTTAGCCGAGCTTGTGCCTCTCTGTGTGACCCGGTGCTGCAGGGGAAACTCTCCCCAGCACATCATACCTCGACCTCATGGCCTTGTTTGCGAAGTGCGATGGCCGCGGAGAGGCCGCCTATGCCGCCTCCCACGACGAGCACGCGGAGTCCTCTCGGATCTGGTGCAGAGCCCATGATGCGGTGCAGGTGGTTCAGTTCTACAGAGGTCGCAAGCTGAGAAAGATGTGACCTGCCTACGGGAGCAGTTCATGGTTATTGTATGCGAGTAACTTTTACCATCTTCGGACGGACATCCGTCGGACCTCGCTCCCCCGACCCAGCGGTCCCTCACCAACCCCTCTCCGTCCGGAAGCTATCCATGGGCAATACTTACAGACTGCATAAAGCTGGTAGTTGTGGTCACACTCTGCAAAATGATGCTGCCTCTCGCAGCACCCCATCGGCCCTCGCTTTTGAACATGTCTCCGTGCTGCATGACATTTGCACCCACCCCTCCCCGGGCTCTCCCCTCTGCCACTGTATGTCGTGCTACAAGGTACCTAGGTAGGTGGTTGATTGGGTTACATAGGTGTAACCATCCTAGGCAACAAGCATCAATATGCTGTGGCCGGCAATGTGTTTATGACGAGAGCGCTGAATGTGGGATGTAAGGGTCAGTGAGAAGAGAAAGATCGATGGACCTACCGATGGCTGGGCGAGACGGCGGCTCAGGGTCCACAGCACTTTCAGAGCTGGATGTTGCGAGGCTTTATACATCATGATCTCGCCTACGTCCTTAGGACCACGCTACGGGTGGTGTGATATAGGTATGAACAATGGTCACTGTTGGCTTGAGATGTTACCGCTGGCCTTATGAGACGTCGACACCTAGAATGCGTCAGACCATGCGATATAAGCAAGACGCGGATGCCTTTTCGGATGCTTCGGATAATGGGATTTCATCAACATGCAAAAGCTGGGGTCGGGGGATTTACGCACGCGGGTGATTCCAAGACAAGAGGTGATACTATGCCTCAAAGCTATCTTGACCTGGCCAAGCTTGGGGCGCACTTCGTGTTCTGAAGACCTTGTTTCGGGGCTTTTAGAACCTCCTTCAAATACCAGCCTATCTCTGTTACCACCGCGCCCTGGTCTCAAAACCGCCTGAAACCAAGGCCGCTCTTCGAGCAGTCGTCAACACCGACCGAGTCCACCAATGGTACGTGGCCATTCGGTTGCAATTTGATCGGACGATTCATAAGACCTAAAGGTCTCTGAGATAAAAAATCGGAGGAGACATTCCAGGCATAAGGGCTGCATAGCACCGAGCATTCCTATTTCGATGTCGAAACCCTCGCTGTCATTACGTGGCAGCCTAAGCTGGACGAGACATCGCCGCTACTAAGAAATACCACAAGGACGGCAGCGTACCTGGGACTCGATCGGCGTCAGTAATTGACCTTTGATGGCTTTCAGGGGCCAGTATCTCTCACGTTGCAGTGCCCGCGAAGATTTCGGCCCGCCGAGCATTGGTGATGAGTGCTGTACTGGCTGCGAAGCCTGCCGTGAGGATAGCCACCAGGGCGAACCTCGCTGGGACTATGCTAACGAAGTACAGGGCCAGGATCGGGCCGATCAGGAAGAGTGCCGCAACCGAGATGGTGACGAGATTTATTATCCAAGTGATCTTGCTTTCGTCGAACCTGCGCCATAGGGGCATCCCGTCGCCTGGAGCCGCCGCAAACTATGTGGCACACCCCAATCTTCAGTGATTCCATCTTTCGGAGGTAAGCGGTATCCGTCGCGAACCTACTCTGGGGGCCCAGTGTATTCTGAGATACCGAGTGAGGTAGTCGTCGTGGGCCGGATCCTTCGGGGCGACAAGGTCATCGCCTTGGCTCAGATATCTCTTGGCCTTGCCGTCAATCTGGGGGAACCCGTCTTGCAGGAAGACCTGTCGCAGTGCGGCAAGGACTCTGCTACTGGGCTTCTCCAGTCGTGCCTCGCGGCTCTGCAGCAGAAGCGCCTCGTCTTCCCCCCCCCCGTGGGATCAGTCAGTCTCTGGAGCCCAAGAACAGCACCAATCGGTTGCGGAGTGTTCAGTACGGTACTCTTTCATCTTCCCTCACAGCACCCTGATGAGCACCATCCTCTCTAGGGCATCCTCTCGTGCGCCCGGCGGCTCACACTGCCGGAGGAGCGCCTCGTACTCGCGCGTGCCGCGGAGGAGGTCCATGTCTTTGCTCCTCGTGGCTGCCTTATTCAACCTCGCCAAGCGCTCCTCCGTCTCGAGCAGCTCGCTCTGCAGGTACAACAGGTTGATGGCCGCCAGGTCGTCGAATTTGCGGAATACAAAGGTCTCGCTGTCGGGGCCTGAAGCGAGCCAGGAGGCCCACTGGGCATAGCCGGCCGGGCTTTCTCCAGTTTCGGGCATCGGAGACGTGAACTGAGATATATTGTGTTTGAGCAATTATGAGATTAGGGATGTCAGGAGAGTCGGATTGATATGTTGCCCTGAAAGCACCTGATTGATGCTTGCCAAGGCATCAGCCGGTCTATGTTGTGGCAGGTCTGGTGAAGGGACGTGCTTGTCATCTTTCATCTGGTAGGATGGTGAGTGAGGCTGTGCAAACTCTGGTTCTGACAGACTTGAGGTTGGGCCACGTCCTCAACCTTGTCAGCACCTTAGCAGTCGTCTGTAGCTGTTATCACCCAGGGTCAGGGTCCCAAGGGGCCATGCAATCGGAAAGTTATATGCAGTCCAAGTAGGGACGGCATCAGGAACGGACGGGATCTCCAATAAATGAGTCCCAGCTGACCATGAAGAACACGTAACCCAACAGGGAACATATCCAGGATATGTTGGATCAGACATATCCAACATAGCCATGCTGAAGAGCTGGATATATAACAACATATCATCACCATATAGACAGCATTTTATAGTTTGATTTTCAGTTATCAATCAAAGTATCACTTTCATATAATAGCACTCACCTCCTTTTATCACTTGTGAAGCTTAGTACACCCCAAGGAGTATTGCACTGGTCAGTTACACACACATTCTCCTAATAACACCAACCACCGTACGACTACAGTCATGTATTCTACAAAGGTTACCACTTTGATCGTTACATGAGTAGTCAGGCTTCAGCCAGTGCTCAAGCTTTGTTCCTAATGTTAATAGTTGGACATGCCCGGTTCTTATATATGTATCTGCTCACCGAAGTTGGATGTGCCGCCCTTGAGAGCGCGCCAGAGATCCGCGTGGTTATCTGCGTTTGCTTCGACGATCGTGCCATCCGCCAGAACAACCTTGATATTTATGAGTAGGGCTTTGTGGAACGGTAGAAGATCATTAGAAAGGTGCACATACCTCACATCCCTTGACACCATCAGGGCCAGTTCCGTAGAGACTGGCAAATGCGGGATAACCTCCTGGAAGCTCGTTAGCATAGTAGCCCCGTCAAGCAGATGTCTCAACTAGCTGTGAGAATATGACAGAAGACATGCCTCCAGTGAGGAAACCACCCAGCCCAACCTGCACCTCACGTCCGCCAACCGGGGAGAGCCCCTGTTCCTGAAGGAACGTGTAGACAGGACCCCACCTGTTTCCAGGTCCAGCGTGCAGGACGCTGCCGTCACCCTCCAGGGACCTCTCGGCCAGCCCACTCAGGTCGAGGACGACTCCACTCCCATCGACACTGCTGAAGCCCACATTGGGGTTGTGGCCACTGGTACGGATGGCGAACTTGCACCCGGCCTTCCTGATGATAGCCAGCGCCGAGACGACCTCCGAGGCGCTGTTCAGGACAACATAGGCGGCGGCCGGGATCCAACACGTCTGGGACCTTGGAAGATGTTAGTAGCAATCCCACCACTCGGCCGGTGAAACAGAAAGATAGGAACACCACTTGAACTTACCACGGGCGGTTCTATTCGGCCTCGTATGTAGCCGCATCCGGGGTGGTGACACGCCCCGGGAACGAAGCCTTGAGCTGCTCAGCAGCCTGTGTGGCAGCTCGGAAGCCATGATGAGCCAGAAGTGTTGGGTATAGAAGGGTGTCTCTTTTAGTATCTAGTTCTGAACACCACAAGGGAAGCTCGTCAAACCGAGAGATTGTTGACGACCAGGGAGAATTTATATGACCTAGGATTTACGGGGTACTGAGACTGGATGGGAGTGTATTGTGGGGAGTCGAGCTGACAGATCCCATTTTCATTGTAGAATCTGTTGAAAGCCTTGCAAGTCTCACTTTTGTTGGCATGCCACCTGCATTTTCGACGTTCATTTGGCCGTTGATTCGAAGTTGGATGTCATTGTCACATCTGTTGGTTTGTAGTCTGCAGAACCGCGCCTCCCTGCTCCACCTGTGGTTGTTCTCGACATTGAAGAGGAGAAAAGGGGGAGAGAATGCCCCGGAGGCTAGCTAGTCTTATAGTACAGACGATGGACTGCAAAATCATCCAAACTTCCCCTGAGAGAAAACGGTAGACGAGTGGTATGAATGATCGTATGAGATGGCCTTGCCGGTTCGGAAGACGTTGGCCGGTCCGGCGCGGATCCACTTTGACTCGACTTATAGTGCGCGACAGTGCGTGCGGAAAGTCACTCTTGCACAATACATATGCACCCGGAACGTATTAAAGCTGTTTATATTTCTTGGAGCTTCATCTTAATAAATCGGCGTGATTATAGTGCCAAAGCGACTTTCCGCAACGTCTGGACTGCCGCGCACTATCGACTACTGTAAGTCGACTCTTAGGCGGGCCGCGGTGCCGGAGCTCCTTTTAGACGAAGCCGTTATCTAATACGCCGTAAGCATCTTCCGATAACGACTTTGATGGCATTAATATAAATACACTTTTAACGCCTTTCCATATATGTGAGAGAGGGTGTTCTTGTTGAGTTTCTCTTTTGACACACCTAGATATATCACAGTCCGTCAACCAGGAGTACACAATGCCTGATATTGTAGTTGTGGGGTGAGTTCATACCAAGTCCAGCACGAAGTCCGGTACGGGATTTACAAGACATGGGCGGCTCTGGCCACGGGTGTACCTTGAGGAACTGATGCTAATGGCTTCATGATATCAGCGCCGGAGTCGTCGGGCTCACATCGGCTCTCCTCCTGGCCAAAGAGGGGGGCAATGAGGTGACTGTCGTCGCAAAACATATGCCTGGAGACTATGACATCCAGTACACATCACCATGGGCTGGGGCAAACTACCTGCCGTAGGTTTGGGTCCTGTCCTTTGCAATCAACCGGGTCTTTCTGATAGGACTGCAGCATGTCAAATCAAGAGAACAGCCGATGGGAACGGAGGACATGGCCTGAACTCAAGAGACTCGCAGCAGAAGTCCCCGAGGCCGGCATACACTTCCAGAGTGAGTGGATTCTGTGAATGTCTATCTCAACAAGAGCCGCCACTGACGCGTTTCCTCAGAGGCCATAATTATGCGAAACGCAAAAGACCTAGATGTGAGTCTTCAGCACTGTACTAAAACGGTTTCACCCACCTTGGCTGACCGGCTCCCATAGCCTGACAACCAGGTCAAGAACGGCCTCTCCGACGCCCTTTTCGACGAGAACCCCTGGTACAGCACCTTCCTCGACTACCGCAAGCTAGGGCCAGATGAGCTCCCAGCGGGTATGGCCTACGGGCACGAGATCGGCTCCGTCTGCATCAACACGGCGCTCTACCTCCCCTGGCTCGTAGGGCAGTGCCGCAAGCACGGCGTGGTCCTCAAGCGGGCGTCCCTGAACCACATCTCCGAGGCCGCATCGATGAGCAGCCACCGCGCCGGCGGCGGCGGGGAGAACAACAAGAAGGCGGACATCATCGTCAACTGCACGGGCGTCATGGCGTGCAGGCTCGGCGGGGTCATGGACGCCAAGGTGACGCCGGCGCGGGGCCAGGTCGTGGTCGTGCGGAACGAGACGCCGTACATGATCGTGCCGTCCAGCACCGACGACGGGCCCGAAGAGCTCACGTACACGATGACGCGGGCGGCGGGCGGCGGCACGGTGCTGGGCGGGACGTACCAGAAGGGGAACTGGGACGCGAACCCGGACCCGAACATCGCCACGAGGATCATGCAGCGCGTGGTGAAGATGTGCCCGGAGATCACGGGCGGCAAGGGCGTCGAGGGGCTGGACATTATCCGCCATGGTGTCGGCTTGAGGCCGTACCGGGAGGGAGGGGTGAGGCTGGAGAAGGAGGTCATTGATGGGACGTGGGTTGTGCATAACTATGGACATGCTGGTTGGGGGTATCAGGGGTCATATGGAACGGCTGAGAGGGCGGTCGAGTTGGTCCATGAGATCCAAGGGAAGGCTACCACTCCAATCCAGAAGAAGAGCAAGCTATAATGGTTAGGAATGTCAGAGGGACTGGGGGACTATGCAATTGTTTTCGTTTCCACGGGGTCTATGTGTTGCTCAGTCGTATGTAGAATACTTACTTGAGTACTTACTCGATAGTTGAATATTGGCTTAAACCGTTGAAGGCATTCAGGTACCCCCACTCCACCGCGTCAGTGCTAAATAACAGGGGTACGTACTCAATGTAACTTTTATGCTTCAGCACGAACACGTCGCCGCCACGGAGACGGAACCATCGTGCGCCGACTCGTCTTTTCCTTCACCACAACCATTTTCAGCTCTCATGAAAATGGCAACCGACAACGATCCTTTGTACCTGCAAGCCTTCCGGCTTGTACAAGATGTCGCGACACGCAGGCACGCGCTGTCCAAGCTCATCCCGCCTTTGCTGCTCCTCCTGGATGCGGCCTTGTGCATGGTGGTGATCTCAAAGGTTGCCTGTAAGTGAGCCTGGAAATCGACAGGGCCCGTGATCTCCTGCTAACATCGCATGACTTCGTCAGACACAGAGATTGACTGGACTGCCTATATGGAACAGGTCCAGCTGTTCCTGGACGGAGAGAGGGACTACACCAAGATCGAGGGAGGAACGGGTCCCCTGGTCTATCCAGCGGCTCATGTCTACATTTACACAGGACTCTACTACCTCACTGACCATGGCAAAGACATCCGCTTAGCCCAGTACTTGTTTGCTGGTCTGTACCTGGTGACATTGGCTATGGTCCAGTCTTGTTACTGGAAGGCAAAGGCAAGTGACTGCGGAAATCCCCAAAGATGATATTGTGTAGAAGGCTGACCTTGAAGTGACAGGCGCCTCCCTACGTCTTTCCTTTATTGATCCTTTCAAAGCGCCTGCATAGCATCTTCATGCTCCGCTGCTTCAATGACTGCTTCGCCGTCTCCTTCCTGTGGCTCTCCATCCTGCTGTTCCAGCACCGCCAGTGGGCTGCTGCTGGGCTTGTCTACAGCTGGGGACTTGGAGTCAAGATGACACTCCTCCTGGTCCTGCCAATGGTCGGCATCATCATCTTCCTCGCCAAGGGCGTGATAGGGACCATTGTGCTGGGCACTTGGATGGCTTCCTTGCAGATCGAGATTGCCGTTCCCTTCCTCAGGTTCCCCAGCGCCTACTTCGGACGCGCTTTCGAGTTCTCCCGTCAATTCCTCTTCAAGTGGACCGTCAATTGGCGTTTCGTCGGCGAAGACATCTTCCGCAGCCCTTCGTTCTCGATCACCCTGCTTGTCCTGCACGCCTCGGTCCTCCTGACGTTCATCTTCACCAGATGGCTCCCTCCAACGGGCAAAACACTGGGAAGCATTGTGCAGACAACATTCGGCGGCGGAGGCCAGAGAAGGAACTGGGGCCCGCTTTTCAAAGGGTTCACGCCCAAGTACATTCTGACTACCATCTTGACGGCCAACGTCATCGGCCTGCTCTTCGCCCGATCCCTCCACTACCAGTTCTACTCTTATCTGGCCTGGTCTACGCCGTACCTCCTCTGGCGTGGTGGCCTGCATCCTGTTCTGCAGTACATCCTCTGGGGCCTGCAGGAGTGGGCCTGGAACGTGTATCCAAGCACGCCGACCAGCTCGGCCGTCGCGGTGGGTGTGATGGTGGTCACGGTGGCAGCAGTGTGGTTTGGCACTTCTGACGATGTGGTGGTGCCGTCCACGGCTCAGCACAAGCCAGACCAAGGCGCTGGAGCGGAATCTCGGCCGGTTCGGGCGTCGTAGGACGACAACCATCCGCTAGAGAGGCTTCGGCTGTACGAGGATTTTGAACAGAGGTTCTGGGCTGAATTTAGATTCGAACGCCCCGGACAAAGACACCAAACTGGTGAGGGAATGGGAACGGCCTCGGATGCCATCATGCCTCTTCATCGGAGTCTGTCGGTGGAAGACCTCTGGAATTCTCGTCTTCGTCACCGTAAGTGTTCTTGGGAAACTCCTGGGGCCTGTCAACTAACACGTTAGCCAGGGTCGACCGAAGACCGCAACAGGGTCCAAACGGGGCGCAGAAGGCCCGCTGCCCAGACACCAGTGTGGGTGCCGCAGAACTGGTAAAGAAACCCTACGTACCAGTACGGCATCTTGCGCCACTCCTTCTCGTCCCGGACCACATTGATGATCTCCCCGTCGATCTTGCTGTTGGCCTTGGTGCGCTCCTCGCTGGGCGTGAGGTCGACCACGACGAAGCCCCGCCTCTTGATCCAGATGGTGTTGCGGAACCGCTGCGCGAGCTCGACGACGACGGTCTTGGTGTTGGGCAGCGCGCAGCTGTACAGGTTGTTGCCCTCGGGCTTGCCCACGCGGGCGACGGATTGGTACTCGGTCAGCTCGTCGGGAGGGGTCATGGACTCTTCGGCTGCTGCCATGACATTGCGCTTGGGTCGGCCCATCTTTCCTTGGGTGAGGTCTGTCTGCGCTGTTGAGAAGATGTTATTGAGGTGATGTTTGCGTTGAATGGTTGCGTTGCCTCCGGGGAGGGAAGTCCAAGGTTGTTAGTTCGGCCCCACCAACTTTTTTCCATGTCGTGGGGCTGTTTGCGTTAAATTCATAAATCCGATAATGCGATGACCCTGTTGGGGTTGATATGCACTAAACCATTTCAGTTTTATCACCTCCTCACTAATCAGAGATGTCAACAAACACACTCTTTTGCAAACCTCTATGATTTCGGTTTCATTCAAAGCTATAGAAACTAGACGGTAGGACAGGCTCGCCTACATAAGACCTCCGCTGCTCATTACTCAGCGGGCGGCTCCTCAAGTACCGGAGCGAAGCAAGACTCGATATCTCGCATCTTTGACCTCCTGAAGATGATCTCGATACTTTTTGAGCCCTGAGTAGAAGAAAATCGTCGACGACTTTGCGCCGGGGATGTTTGTCCCTGTCAACCACGACGGGACCGTATTCACAAGAGTCTCAGAATCAGCCGCCCGACCACACAGCTCGACCCACTGAGTCTCTGCCTCAGAAGTACATTCGACAACAGCGTCCTGCCCAGCTTTCTGCAGACCTGAGAGCATTTCCGAGAGGAATTCAACTTCAGTCTCAATGGTAATTGGCGCGATATTGTATGGTCCCTGAGGTCCGTTGATCATGAAGAGGTTGGGAAAGGAATGCATGAAAATGCCCAGGAAGGTCCTGATCTCCTGCGCCCAATGGTCCTGGAGGGATATACCACCACGTCCCTTGATGCCATCCCTGACGGTCTTATAGCTGCCGCCGCCGCTCTGGAACCCAGTCGCAAGAACGATTATGTCCAACTCGTGGACCTTGCCATCTGCGGTTCTGATTCCGTTTCCCTCGACTGCTGTAATTGGTGCTCCCTGAATATCAACAGCAAACACGTTGTCCTGGTTGAATATCTCGAACCAGCCCTGATCGCATGATGGGCGCCTAACAAGCAATTCCTTTGGAGTCAGTACCTCCGCTTTCGCAGGATCCTTGACGATGGACCGGATTTTGGCACGCAGAAACTTGCAGGCCTCCTCGTTCGCCTCGGCGTCATTAGCCAGATCGCCAAACCCACCATACAGGAACCGAAACGAGTTGCCATCACGCCACAGAGACTCGAAAGTCCGTCGGCGCTCCTCGTCAGTCACGCTCATGGTCTTTGTGTCAGGCTCGTCGATCCCGAGGGCCATTTTCGACACCAGCTGCGCGGCATGAATCTCCTCGTAGCGGGCGTTGATGTCGGCGCGCTCGGCGCTCGAGACCGGCCGAAACCTCAACGGCACCGAGAACTGCGGGTGGCGGATGAAGCAGTGCAGCGACGCGACGCTGGGAGCGATTGCAGTGGAGATCTGGACGCCACTGGAGCCACAGCCTATCACGCCGACACGCTTGCCGGCGACGTCGACGTTTGGATCCCAGGAAGCTGTGTGCATGACTGGTCCCCGGAAGGAGTCCATCCCGGGGATCTCAGGGACGTTCTGCCTGGTGTGAACGCCCATGGCTGTAAATAGATAGGTCGTGATGATCACGCCGCCGTTGCTGGTGTGGACATGCCACTTGCCAGCCGACTCGTCCCAACTGGCAGCTACCATCTCGGTGGAGAACTGGATATGTTTGCGCAGACGGTGTTTATCCACGACGTGATTCAAATACCCAACGACCTCCTCCCGGTCCAAATAGTTGTTCGGCCATGGGTAGCTCTGCAGGTCTTCCTTGTCCCATGTGTAGCGGTACAGGTAGCTGTCGGTGTCTGTGGTTGCACCTGGATAATTATTGCAGAACCAGACACCACCCACTCCCTCGGCTCTTTCGATGGCTTTGGCGTTCAGCCCCAACTTGAGTAGCGAGTAGAGCTGGTAGATACCACCGAAGCCAGCACCCACCACAAGGGCGTCCACGTGTAGTTGACTCATAGCAGGACGTAGGAGCGAGTAAAAGTCTCAAAGTCGATTCTGGCTGAATAGGTACCTAGATGCAGTCGCGCCCTTAACGTGTGGGAGGTGTATTACACTAAGAGGGGGGACCTCAGGTAGAATAAAGACGGCAGAGCAGTGTCAATAGTGAGCAGCGTACAATCTTTTTGTCCATTGATGGGGAAACTAAACTTCAATCGTCTTCCCCTCTTTCTAGGGCACTAACCCTGCTCTTTGAATATCGAGAGCCTCGCTCAGGTAGCATTGCAGTGCGTCGGAGATAGCGTGGCGATACGATAACGCTGCTCGGGAGAAGGTCGGCTCAGGCGATACTAATTTTGTAAGACGCAGAAGAACAGAAGGGATTAAGGGGAATATAATCAGATCAAGGGGGCAGTTATTCATAAAACAAAAGGATAGGGTCGTATACTGAAGTAATATGAAACGGTGTTGTCAGTTATATCATAATCCTGAGAGCTAGAATCAGAGGCAGAACATTGATCACTTATATAGATGATAGCGCGAGAAAGGAATGTTATCAAAAAGAAAGATACTACAGATATGTAAGCTAGCTACGTTATGTATTGAAGTGAAGCTAATAAGTAGACTAGTAATTTTCGTCTGTTAGCTCTGTTAAATGTATGCTACATATGTATAAGGCTACAATAGCTCTATGAAACATTTACTGTAATATAAATTAATAAACAGGTAGTAGAAGCCCGGTTTGAGTTGCTATTCTCAATATGAATTGGAAAGCGTCTTCGCAAGGTTCAAAACACATCTCATATAATACCATATTCTCGCATCTGAGGAAACATCCATAAAGCTGCTCCGGTCTGAGCTGAAGCTTCGAGTTAGGATCATCGGCAAGCCGCTTCCGGGATTCTTCCAATTCCAGGATGAAGGGAGTCTTGGTTCGTTAAATCCTCCTGCCCGGTCAGATCGTTGACGAAGTCTGAGTAAGACCCCAACTTGGGATCCGAGGCAAACATCCTCCGGGTACCCTCCGGTAGGGGCCTCAGGAGAGCTTCCGCTTCGGAGATGTCAAGCACGTAGCACTCGCTCATCTATGACCCACCGCAGCACCAAGGGTGTATGGCAGCCTTTTTGGATGATACAGATCTCGTCGCCCTCTAGAGTCTGCAGTGGCGTAGTACCGATGTAGCCAACAGAGCCACGCATGAGCTTTCAGCCTGCAAGTATTGCCCGTAGTGTTTTGTATGCCTCGTAGCCGTGGCCCGAGAGTATCATGAGTGCGACGGTTATCTGATAGAAATAAAGACGACAGCAAAAGTCAGCAGCATGTCATCGTCGAGGCGCCCGGGCTGACTGGTGACAAGTCTGAGATGGTCAGAAGTAGGCCGAGGTTGGTATCGATATTGATCCGTTATGGTTCGTCTTTTGCGTTTGGAGTCGTTGGATTATGGTTCAGGTTCTGGGAAAAGTCCGGTGGATACTATACTCGGGATAGAAGGGTTTTCGAAAATATGTACAGATTCCTTTGAGACATCATCTTGTGCGAATTTGAAAGTATTCGCTTGGACCAGGCGGGGAGGGGGTGGTCCCAGGGGTTGGTGGCTCTGGTCCTCAGCCACCATGCTGTGAATACTTCATTGCAATCACAAGTCATAAATTGTTGGTTGCATTGTTGTATGTACTGGACCAACCAGACATTAGTTGATTTATCAGTATCTGCAAGGTGTCAAGGCGGTTGGCCTGGGGAACTTTTATTAATTATGGCATTGCTTCGGGTACGACCAACACATGCATACCGAGCTAGACTGGCGTGAGCTCGTAAGTCTCGTGAGCCTCCTTTCGAGAGACCTGGGACAAGGTGAGAAGGACGTGATGCCACCAAGGCTGATTGATGAAATGGAGGGGGAATGACCGTAGACGGCGTTATAGTCTTTCATCCGAGTAGAAATGCGGGGGTGGGGGAAAGAACTGAGAGTACCTATTGAACTCTGTTCCGAGATAATCAGTCTGGTAGACAGCCACGAATGGAGTGAAAAGAGAAGGACGAGAGAAACGATATCTCCGTTGTCGGTCGCCGTAAAGGAACCGATAGACTAATTACTGCGTTAAACCTTGTATAAATGTATAAATGGAGGTCATGCCAGTTGGAGAAAGGTACACATGGGGTACTTGTGAATACCCTCGCACTTGTACCTGCTCCCCACGCTCTCCAACTTAGTCATTGCCTACTCATGACCTCCTCAAGTAGATATTTAAGTACTCAAGTAGAAAACAGGGCGACACTGGCCCTGAAATCGCGGGGCCCCCGCAAAGACCCTGTAATCCCCCCAAGGATGTGTAACACACCACTATCAACTCCAACTCTACCTAGTCTAATGTGCTGTGAAAATTCGTAGATATATCGACGCCCATTTATCGGGTCTCTCCCCTCCCAGCATGATCCGCTGTATCAGTGGCAAGCCCAAGGTTGGCTGTCGCCTTTACATGTCTCCTCCTGATCGGCATGACACTTCCCGTCACTGACCCTGCCTTGACGACATCTCGCTGCATTCGGTCTCTCTAGCTTGGGTTCGGCATATCCGACTACGGCACTCTCCAGGCCTCGTCCAGCAGACTGACTACCTTCTGTCATCTGCATCAGCTTTTCCCTCCATACTGATTGAACCAGCATAAGCCGGTTTCTTGCTTCATTTCTTGCCTCGTAATCAACCAAAACAAAATGGAGGCCGCATTCCTCTCCCAGCTGGTCTCCGTCGAGTCGGCACCGGCAAGCCTGGAGTCGGTCCCCAGGCCCCCGGCCAGGAGCGTCACGAAGACGTATCCTGCTGTGCCGCAGCGAGACACCGTGTCCATCGAGTTGGGACGCATCTCCGGCCCCGCCACGCGCCCTGGTACCGGCACGGCCGCGCCCGGAACACCGGGCTTCCGCTCCGGGGTCACCACGCCCGGCGACCTCGAGTCGAGCCGTCCGGCCAGTCCTGCCAGTTTTGCCGGTCCTGTGATGGGGCATGACGACGGCGTGGAGGCACTTCAGAGCAGTACGCACCCTCTGGACATCATTTGGCTTGAGCGGCTCATGCGATACGCAGCGCCAATTCTTTGAGAACGTGGAAGTTGTGGTGCTTGCAGGAGCCCGCTTCTACATCGAAGCAGCTGCTGACATCGAACAGTGTGGGATCCATATATGAACAGATTCAGGCTCATGTCTGCTTGTTTGACAAACTTCATGAATGGCCTGAGTGACTCGGCATCTGGTCCTGTGATTCCGTACATGGAGAAGTACGCCCACCCCGTTCGCCCTTCGAACGTGGGACAACTCGCTTCCATACTGACACTGTATATACAGATACTATAACATCGGATATGCCATAGTGTCCCTCATCTTCGTAGGCCAGGCCGTCGGATTCATCACCGGCGCAGCCTTGATCGACCCTCTGCGTGAGCGTTTCGGCAGGGCAAAGACACTTGCCGTCTCCCAGCTCTTGATGGCCGGCGGCTACGTGATCATCGCATGTACGGCGCCCTTCCCAGCAATCGTCTGCGCCTTCTTCCTCATCGGGCTCGGGATGTCTCTCAACCTTGCGCTGGGCAACATCTTCTGCGGCAGCCTGAGCAGCTCGACAACTGCCTTAGGTGCAATGCACGGGTCCTACGGAATAGGCGGCATCACCGGCCCTCTCATCGCCAACGCCTTCGTGACGGTGTTCCATTTGGTCTGGAGCCGGTACTACCTCGTGACCTTGGTACTGGCGGTGTTGAATGGCTTCTTCGCGCTCTGGACATACTGGCACTACGAAAAGGAACATCAAGGCGCCTCCTCCGCAATGCCGCTCAGGACGTCCAGTGAGCATCAACAGCAACAACAACAGCCCCAACCCGCGGCCCCCTCCAAGATCGCAGGCCTCCTGCGAGCCTCCAAGTCGCGCGTCGTGCTCCTCGGCGCCCTCTTCATCTTCGCCTACCAGGGCGCCGAGGTCAGCATCTCGGGGTGGGTCATCTCGTTCCTCGAGGAGACGCGCGACGGCGACCCCTCGTCGGTGGGGTACGTGACGGCGGGCTTCTGGGCGGGCATCACGCTCGGCCGCTTCGTCCTGTCCGTCCCGGCCCACAGGGTTGGCGAGAAGGCCTTCGTCTACGGCGTCGTCGCCGGGGCCGCCGTGTTCGAGCTGCTCGTCTGGCTGGTCCCCAACGTCGTCGGGGACGCCGTCTCCGTGTCCGTCGTGGGCCTGCTGCTCGGGCCCGTCTACCCCTGCGCCGCGGCCATCTTCATGAGGACCATGAGCAGGGCCGAGAAGCTGAGCGGCATGGGCGTCATCTCGGCCTTTGGGAGCTCCGGGGGCGCCGCGGCCCCCTTCACGACGGGCATCCTCGCGCAGGCGGCGGGGACCTTCGTCCTGCACCCCATCGCCATTGGGTTGTTTGCTGTCATGTTGATGTCCTGGTATGGTTTGCCGTCCTCGAAGAAGAGGAGCGTGTAGTCTAGTCTTTCTCGGGAATCGGGTTTGTGAGATGTAAGCCGGCATGAAAGTGAATTTTTGTCATTATCCGGAGTAGCCCCTTTCTGTATTGGAGCAGTCAGGGGTCGCAAGGGGCATATCGAGTCTCTGCTAAACAAGCATGCCCTGCACTGTTAAACCTGAATATTTGGATGTAATCACAACGGCATAATGGCGGCCCAAAACACTGTTCTGCTGTCAGCGATCTGTTTTTTTGTTTGTCAAGTTAGCACCAATTCTGAAGCTGAACCCTATCAGTTTTGCAGAAGCAACTCATGATTTCCCTGCTTCATCGTCACTCGATCGACTTCGCAGGCAGACTGAGTGAGAGAGACATCTTCAATTGGCAAGCTTCTCAGCCGCGGCCCGGTTCATCCCCTGCGCTGCCCGCCGGCGCACCGAAGTCTTCTCCTCCATAGACGCCCCCATCTAATATGACAGCCTCGTTGTCAGCCAGGTCATCATCCTGCACCCTCCGCCACCTGGTCGCCCTGTCCTTCCTGCCCTCCAGCGCAGCCCCCTTGCCCTTGGCGTCATACACGGGCTTGATCATGCCGCCGAGCAGCGGGTTCCTACTAAACGCGCCCCCGGCCGCCCCCGACCCCCTATTCGCACTCGTCTCCTCGAGGACACCACCGCCGCCGCCGCCGGCACCACCGGGCCCCCGGTCCTCCGCCTCGGGCGACGCCGGCCTCTCCCTGGCCACCATCTTCTTGACCACCCGGCCGCCCACCAGGTCGATGCTCACGACCTGCTGCCTCTTCTCGTAGTCGGGCCGCGCGCCCCACTCCATCTCCCGCAGCAGCTTCTGCTGCCTCTTGAGCTCGCGCGCCCGGTCCTCGGCCGACGCCCACAGGTTGCCCCCGAACCCCGCCATGGCCCCCGACACGTCAAAGTCGGCCGCCTCGTCCCGCACCGTCGTCCGCCGCGCGTTCTGCGCCTGGAACCCGAGCAGCTTGTCCCTGTGCTCGAGCGCCCGCGCCTCCGCCGCCGCCGCCTCGTCGCCGTCGTTGTTGTTCCTGTTATTGTTGTTGTTGTTGTTGTCGCCGCCGCCGCCGCCCCCCGCCCGCGGCTTCGTGAACGGCCGCGGCGTGGCCGCCACGTCCGCCCGCCTGTGCGCCTCCCGGTCCGCCGCCTGCCTCTCCCGGCCGCGCTCCGCCTTGAGCTCCCTGATCATGGACTGCACCTCGGCCGGGGAGAGGAGCGGGGCGCCGCACGACGTGCAGGGGCCCAGGCCCTCCCTGAGGCAGACCACCTTGCCGCACCGCAGGCAGTTGGGCGCCGCGTTCTGCAGCGGGTGCCGCGTCGCGACGCAGTTGCAGCGCCGGGCCGCGGTCGCCGCCGCCGCGTCGCCGCCGCCGCCGCCGCCCGAGAGCGACGGGTTCGTGGTGATCTCGAGGGACCGGATGGCGGCGTCCAGGTCCGCGACCGCCGTGGACGCCCCGTGCATGGGCGTGCCGCCCGTGATGGAGATCTTGGTGACCTGCCCGGCGCCCTTGGAGGGGGGCGGCGCCGGGGCGGGCGTCGAGCTCCGGGAGGCCGGGTTCGGCGCGGGCTTCTGCTTCTGCCTCGGGGCTAGGAGGTCGGAGACGAGCGAGCCGGCGGCCGAGGGGGGCTGCCTGCCGTGTTTCTGCTGGGGCTGCGGCGGCGGCGTGGGGACCTTGGGCGTGGATGCCCTGGACGGCACGTTGCTGCCCGAGGGCGTGGGCCCGCCGGACCTCGCGCCTGGCATGTAGTCATCCTCGAAGGCCTTCTTGTTGTAGACGGTCCCTGGCGTCGGGCCGGTGTCTGCGATCTGTCGCGGGGCTGGCGTGTGGAGCGGCGCCTTCTTCTTCTTCGATTGCCTCGAGTTCCTGGGCGCTGGCTCTGCGTTCGACGGGCGCTGCTGGTTCGTTACAGGAGCCGGGGCCGGGGCGGGCTTTGGGTCCTGTCGCCTTGAGTTGAAGGTAGAGATGAACTCGATGGCTTGCGGCGAGTCGCCGAGCAGGTTCTTGAAGTGGTCTGCTGCCTCTGCTTTGGACAGGGTAGACCCGTAGTCGAGTATCTGTTTGCAGTCTGAGTCCGGAAGCCCCAGGAGCATGGAGAGCTGGTTCAGCGACATGTTGTGGTGATGTGTGTCGTGCGTTGTGTGCAGACTGAGTAATTGTGCTGAGGCGCAAGACGAACGCCCCGGAGATCAGAACAGATGACGTGAGGGGGGAGCCACAGCGTATGAAGTTTATAATTACAGCCCACCCTCCCACTAAGAGCTCCACTAGAGCTGGCCTAATCGAGCTCGCCGAGCCCCTACAAGAGACCCTAACCCGCACATGACCACCCCCTATCAGCTGCTACATGCTAAGCTTGGATACCGTCTTGAAGTTCAACATTGATTGCCCGGTTACGTGGTGGTGTTCTTTTTGTGTGTGTCTTCATTTTACTCTAAATCCGTGCCTACGACATATCTGGGCAGTATGAAAGCTCTATGATGTACCGGTACCTAACATTGAAGTGTGACCATCTATAACACATTGACCAGCTGGTTATTATGTTCCGTCTGACACATATTGAGCGTGGCCACGATATTGCGATCTTATTAGTGCCAGTTGGATAAGGTCGTGATTTCTCAGTAGAAGAGAAAAGAGGAGTAGAAGTTCAAATAAAAAGTAGTAGTAGTAGTAGTAGTAGTAGTAGTAGTAGTAGTAGTAGTAGTAGTAGTAGTAGTAGTAGTAGTAGTAGTAGTAGTAGTAGTAGTGGCAGTGGTAGTAGTAGCCCAAGTCACCAGGGAGCAAGCAGAAGAAGTATGTAAAGTGTAACTTTATTTAAGAGTGGAAGTTGAAATCATCTATGAGGTATCTATGCCTTTTTCTAAGAATATACTTTGGACACCGTTGACCCAAAAGCCGAAACCTAGCAAGTGAGTAATCAATGCACCGTTTTTTGCCCCTCTAATTATCAAGAAAAACAAAACCCCCCATAGACAGCTGACTCCGATTGGAATAGAAATTGACAGGAAGAGCAGTAACAGTAGCAGGAAGAAAGCAAAAGAGAAAGAAGAAAAGAAACGGGGGAATTATGTACAAGGCCTTCCCTTCTAGTGTGCAGCAGCCCCCTCATCTCCCCGGATGCCAGTGATGTGGCTGCAGAAGGCATAGCCGCCCAAGCGGCCCTTGCCGTCGTAGACGCCCTCGATGACCTTGTCCCTGAAGCTCAGGGACCCGTCGCCCCGCGCGAGCCGCCCGGTGCTGATGGTGGTGGTGGTTGACTGGCCTCCTAGTAGTCGTCCATCGTGGCAGCCTTGGGCGGTCTCGCGTTAGCCGCTGCAACGTAGTGGCCCCAGGTGATCAGCTCCTTACTGCAGTCGTCCTGGTGGATGTTGGCCTCGATGAGGACGGGGCCGGCCTTGTGCTCGCCGGCGGCGGCGAGGGCGGACTGGAGCTCGCCCGAGGTGTTGGCCCGGAAGCTGAGGCCGTGGCCGTCGGTGCTGTTGAAGGCCTGCATCAGGAGGGCGTAGTCCCAGTTCTTGATCTTGTTGTAGCTGCCGTCGTGGATCTCCACCTCGATCGTGTACCCGCGGTTGTTGATGAGCAGGATCGTGATGGGCAGGTTGAAGCGCACCATCTGGGACACCTCCTGCGCCGTCACCTGGAAGGAGCCGTCGCCGACCACGCAGATGGTCCTGCGCTCGGGGTAGCGGACGGCGTAGCCGAACGAGGCCGGGATGGACCAGCCGATGTGGCCCCACTGCATCTCGATCTCGTAGCCGGCGCCCTTGGGCAGGTCCAGCTGGGTGCCGTTGAACCAGGAGTCGCCCGTCTCGATGAAGAGGGTGGTGTTGGACGTGACCAGGGGCTGCAGCTGGCGCTGGATCTCCTTGCGGGTGAGGTCGTCGTCCTCGGCGGCCTCGTGGACGACGAAGGGGTCGGGTCGGAGACGGTTGTACTCGATCATGGTGGAGTTGTTATACTGCACGCTGGTGGCCAGGTGGTCGAAGAACTCGCCGAGGCGGACACGGCTGAAGTGGGATCCGGGGAAGGTGACGTGCTCGCTGTCGGCCTTCATCAGGGGGATGTTGGGCATGGCGGTCCAGCCCACGGTGGAGTAGTCGTTGAAGACGCAGCCGGCGCAGATGATGGCGTCGGCCCAGTTGAGGATGGCATCGGCAGCCTTTGTTGATACCTGACCCCAGAAGATGCCGACGAACTGTGGGTGGTCCTCAGGGAACATGCCCTTTGCTGCGGGCTGGACGGCGACTGCGCAGCCCATGGCCTCGGCGAGCTTGAGGAGGGCCTTGTCGGCACCGGCGCGGGCCAGCTTGGGTCCGACGAGGATCATGGGCTTGAGCTTGCCCTTGAGGTAGGCTGCAGCGTCGTCGGCGGCAGCGGCCAGGGCGGCCTGGTCCGAGTAGACGGGCTCGGTGATGGCGGAGATGGGGCCGGGGCGGACACAGGTGGCGCCCGACAGGTTGGTGGGGATCTCGATGTAGCAGGGCTTCTTGGCCAGGAGGGCAGCGCGGATGGCTCTGTCGATCAGTCTGGGGGCCTCCTCTGCGCGGTGGATGGCGACGGCACAGCATGTGACCTTCTTGGCCATCTCCAACTGGTAGCTGTAGTCGAGCTTGCCAAGAGTGTGGTGGAGGATGTGGAACTGGCCGAGATCGTTGGTGTTTGGCGCGCCGGAGACGAGGATGAGGGGAAGGTTCTCGGCGTAAGCACTGCCGGTTCCGTTCATGGCGGAGATGGCACCGACCGAGTAGGTGACGACGCAGACAGAGGGGCCGTTGGCACGGGCGTAGCCCTCGGCGGCCATGCTGCAGTTGAGCTCATTGGCACAGCCGATCTCAGTCAGATCGGGGTGAGCCTGGAGCTTGTCGAGGAGGATGAGGTTGTAGTCGCCAGGTACGACGAAGTGGTGTCGGATGCCGATCTGAGCCAACCGCTCGGCGAGGTAGTCGCCGACGGTGAACTTTCCTGGCGTGCTCGTCATGATGAAAGTTGTTGTGAGGGGTGGATTTTTTTACCGTTCAAGGTAAAAAAAAACTGTGTGTGATGTCTAAGACAGGAGGAGGAGGAGTGTTGTTTGGATTGCTGTTTGATGTGATGGATGAGGTAGTAATTGTTGGATGGTGTTTGCCGCATGAGGCTCAACAGTTATATATGTCTGGGAGGAAGGGGCAGATGTCAGAGACAAACATGGTTCATCGGCCTGGCCAATACAGACACGGTACGGTACAGACGGACTGATACCCGTGCGCTGTGGCCATCGCCATGGTCCGAGGGAGGGTGTTCTCGGAACTCATTGGTGGTTCCTTCGAAAATCTTTGATGTATGGACTGATGAAAAGTGGAAGCGACATGTCACCAAGTAGCTTCGAGTATCGGATGTACTACGGCATTCATGGGTGCCAAGGGTTCCAAGGTTCCAAGGCTGTCATGTCAGTACATACTTAGGTACACTAGGTACTGTCAGTGTGTGCCTGTGTATGTGTGTGTGTGTGTGTGTGTGTGTGTGTGTGTCTGTGTCTGTGTCTAAGTCGTGCAGAGGAGGGGACTCTCGGCCAACGCCATAGCTAGGTAATCCTGGAACCTGGGTAATCCTGGTTTGGAACCCGTCAAACCGGCCAAACCCCTAAAAACTGGGGCCGCAGTCGATCAATCAATCAGGGTTCCAAATTGCGGGTGAGGTGATGTGAAGAGGAAGACCCGGAATGGGATCCATTCGGATTGGGAAAAGAATGGGGCATCAGGACGGACGGCGACAGCGTCTGAGAGCGTTCGAGACCGGGCTGGCTGGCTGGTACGATGTTTCCCAGATGGCAAAAAGGGTGTATACATGGCCACGCGATTATCAGGCATATTACTATGTAGGTATGTAGTGCACACTGGTTTAATCTCACCCATAAACAGACTTACTATAATTCCATATGCCATATAATCAATCACGGAAAGTGCCGTCCATCTCGTCATCATCACCATATATACTTTGTGATATGCCAAACCATTCGTATTAACATATCTCTTACAGCATAACATACCTACCCTAGGGGATGTACACAGGTACACAGCAGGGTTGTTACTGAACCTACGGATACATACATACATATCATTCTATAGCACACATACCCAGTACAAACCTAATCACATATGTACATAGATACCTAGGTACTTACTTCGCCCTGGTGTCTACACAGTACCTAGGTAGTGTCTGATGTCTGATGTCTGATGTCTGTCTGATGTGGCAGGTCAAATATGCTTGTTTCGTTCTCTTCCTCGGATCATGACAACTGACTGATGCAGGAGTACGGCGGGACAGTCAAGCCCCTGTAGGCTACCCCCTGTAAGTCACCCCCTGTCGGGCCCGAACCATATTGCGCGCCGTGACGGATTACACGAGGATAGGCGATGCGCTAATCATAAGCGAAAGCGACTTACTTGTTGTACCTCTTCGCATTTGATATACAGAGTAATATGATAGATACCTAGGTAAATATATCAATCTTCGAGCTCCCTCCCGCTACGAGGCACGTAAATATCCCGGGTGAGTCCTTCTGGGAACCCGGGTACGGCCGTAATGGCCTCTCTCCCGGACTCGCCCGTCTGCCCTAACTGACTATTTGGAATAAAAAAAAAGAAATAAAAAATATAAGAAAGAAGAGTACCTGGGCAGTGTTCAATGTCATTGTGGTTGAAGAAAGAAAATAGGTACTTTGAGCGACCAGGGGAGTGATCTACAGGGAGTGTTCTTGGCTTAGGTACTCCTGATGCAAGGTCTTCGGGGCCCTACCGAATTTCCAGGGTTTGCAGTGCGGGTGGGCGGACACTTCGGGGAGATCATGCCACATTTCTTCCCACTCAAAGATCATGAGATTTGCTGGTCTGGCCGTATCAAGCGACTTTTCCCAAACCCACCTTGCACACCTTGCACCTTGCCCTGCCCCCCTTCCCACCTGTCCGCAGCCAGTCCTGCCAGGCTAATCAGGCTGCGACTGCCGGCCAGACGATTCCATGATTGCATGAAAATCGTTCGACTGCCCATCCAATCTGCCCCTGCCCTGCGGGTTCTGTCCGTCTAGCATGGCAAAACAACATGCTATTTTGAGTGATTTCCGTTTCGAACTGGTACCATCCGGCAGCTCTGTTTTGATGAATGCGCGGGACTACCACTCACCCCTTGCGCGGACTACGTGGGGGCCATTGCCTCCCTCTCAGAGCCTCATGTACAATACCTACATAGTAACTGTACCGGTCGTACATAGTACTGTGGTTCCCCGTCGAGCGGGACCCTGGAATGATCCGATCAATCCATCCTGCAAAACTGCTGACCTGTGGCCATGTGTGGGACCTCGATCGATCAAATCGGTCGCGACCCCCACACACCTTGCTGTCATTAAAAGATCCAGAAAAGAGAGACCTTTTGGCGACGCGGCGAAAGTTTCCCCTTCCCGTCCCTTTGCGTCTCTGGGGCGAGCGAGCCATCAGGTTGACCTCACCTCATTTTCCGGCCCTTATTATGTACCATCATCATACTGGCCTCTCGGAAACCTTGACGTCGGCTGCTCGTGTCGGCCCCGGAGCATAACCGCGCTGCGCACTTGGTCGTTCAATGTTGTCACCCGAGTGGTAAACTCCCTTTTTCGTTTCACCTCCTTGCTCGGTCCAGTCCCTCTCCCGAGGTCCAAAACATCAACCGGAACTCGATCGGAAGCGATCACCACTAGCATCGTCACCTCGGATCGACTCGGCCGACGTGTCTTGTTTGTATACGTGTACCTGCCTGTCAGCCTGTTTGTCCCGCCTGGTCCGCTATCATTTTCGGAGGGGAATGGCGCAGGAACCTTCCGAGTGTGGGTTCATCATGCTTGGATCGCCCATCCAAGTATAGTACGAGAGGCAAACCTGTTGTTCTTGCATTGATGGCCACCGAAGGAGTTGGTTCTAAAGCACAGATTCTGTCTTGGCCCCATGCAGCCAACCTGCCAGACACCGTGTTTGGGCGCCCCCTTAGCAGTAACACGGTGATCCTGACTCAGTTGACAGGGTTACGACTTACAACGGCACCTGGGGGGACCCGTCATCACGGGAGATTCGGCTTGCCATCGAGATCGTCTCTTATGGTCCTAATACTCATGGTCGAGGAGTAAAGGGAACGGTTGAAAATCACTTCTGTGAGACTTGGCAATTTTCAGATAAACCTTGCGACTAAGGAGAAAGAAAACTTCAATAAAGAAAACTTCAAGAAAGAAAAATAGAGTTCACGAAGGTTTCCAAGTCGTTTTACCAGTAAGTTTTACCAGTGCTGCTAATTACTGTGTACAGCACTAGCGCTTAGGCCATATCAACCCCCGAACTCTAGCATCTATCGGTTGCTCCCGACACGTTGAGCGCTAATTTTTGAGGCATAGGCAACAACAAATGCTTTGTTGGAGAAGACTTTCTGTTTCTGGGATAATTGAGCGGTGTGTGTGATAACAGCTTGAGAGCAAACAGCTGGCTTCAACCACCAAGGTGGTTGCGGTAACGCCCATTTATTTGCCGAGAAAGCCTGCTAATGCATTGATGCCTGCCCACCGCTGCTGGTCCACACGGATAATATTGGCAGCGCCCCCCCCCCCTGGTCCCCGCCTCTCTTGACGCCCACAGCCCGTTTGCGAGTTCAACCATAACCGGTACAGTCCATCTACGGCGCGAAGCATCCATGGAATATGTCACACAAGGGCCGTGAGGGATTGCAGAATCAGTGCGTGGATGAGGTCCAAGACAGATTCCGGTTATGGTACCTGGGACGCTATGGGTTGGTTGAGGACGAACTGGCCGGCTGAGTGAAGCCCCAGGTGCCACCAGTGCTGCTTGACATTGCAGCTCTTCGAAGCCGCACTGTCGTAACGCAACTGGTTTTACGAACGAGATAGGATACGATACCAGTGACGGCCAGTTGAAACACCAGTGTAGTTTTTGGATGGTGTTGATATGCCCCTTATATACTCGACGTTAAAAGTGATGCAACACGTAGTATTTGCATCTATCTATAGCATACACGAGTAGAACTTGCAATATTAGGTAACTACAGCTTTCAGTGTACAGGTTACAATGATTCGAGTGTCTTTGCATGCTAACCAGCATCCTATAAAACTGATAGAAAAGGAATTGTCTGATTATTTTGGTAACCTTGAAGTGAGAGCAGCGGGCGAGGGAAACCTGGGCCTGTTTCACCTCCTGAACAACAACTAAGGTGCACTTTGCATGTGTACTACCTCGTATGTGTATAACCTATATACTTTCTAGAAATATATATAAAGACAAGGTACGAGGTGACTTGACGAGCACTGAGGAAATCCAAGTACAATACAGTGTCGCTCCCTGCCGGCTGTCATCTTGGAAGGTTATATCTGAAGTAGCAGTATTTAATACTGTAAGAGTCTACTATGGTCTGTAGTATAATTATATCTCACTCGCACTCTAGTTCTCTGATCAGTAAGCACAGTTCCCCTTTGTTACAATCATGGGTCCTCTATAGAATTAGCTACATAACCACATATGTAGGTATGTAGTTTTTGCTACTAACTAGACATCAAATTGATTATCTTTGCTTGACTACGTAAACATTTTGGTTCTGGCAATTCCGAGGGATTCCAATATTAATGACATGTTCTGACCTGGGCACCTAGGCAACTCTTTTCATACGGTCTCACTATCAATCCTCCCCACTTGAGTACCTAGGTAGTTGTGTCATAACATTAATGTTCACCTCGCCCGAGTCCTTGGTTACTTCTGGACCTACTCTAGGGTACGTTATGCTGAATGTGTCCAAAATCAAACAATTAAAGTCTTCGAGTCTATACCGAAAATAATAATATCAGGCCTGCAGGGTCACCTGACTGCATCAGGTCGACCTACCTAAACTATATATAGGGGCCTTCCCTTCCAGATCTCCCTCAGGCTTATCAACTTAGTTATTACCTCTTATATTAAGAACTTATTTATACCCATCTGCCTATTGTCTCTACTGTTCTCTCATCAATGATCTCCCTCAGCATTCTATATATCGTGACCTTCGTAAAGACACCACACTGAAATACTTGAGTGTATATATGGATGGGCAAGCAAGCATCAATAGGCCCAGAACAATAAAAGAAAAGCTGTGATACAATGAGAATCCTCGACGGGATGTCATAAATCATGATAACCACTGGAAGAGAAAGACTGCAACATTCCCCTGGGAAGAGAGTATCACCGTGGCCTTCGGCTAATTATGTCGACGTACTAAAACAACACAAGAAGTTAAGAGGATGCGCCAAGGGCATGTTTGACCCAACACTTCGGACCTGATCTTAAAACTAGACGCTATTGATGGTGATGATAAAGTGATGAGTCGCATCGCATGTATTATCTGCAGTACCTTCCAAGGGTGTGCTGTGTGCTATGTGAAGCGTGATGTGTGATGTGTGTTGTGTGAAGATACGTACTTGAAGGTACTTAGGTACTTGGGTACTTGGTACCCTTTCTGGACCGAGGTGGTACGCTTACGTCATTCACTTCCCCAACTTCGCCGTTCGGTGCCGAACCGGCCGTTGCCCCCATTTTCCCTCACTCTCGACTTGCATGCGAATAAATTACCAACGTCATGTTTCGCTATGTCAACGGTGCTTCATTTACATTACGACGTCAGTGAAGCTGCATAGGATTGATTGATGATTGGAAGTATCTAGGTAATTCAACCGTCTCTTGTGACTCCCAGCGTTCGCGTGTAAGTCGCCAATCCCGAGACGCTGCCTTTGGAACCCGGATCAGCCGGTATCGAGGATTATCTGCCCACACACAAACAATCACCAACACCGCCCACCATCACCACAGCAGCGCCACTGCTGCGCCGACAAAGCCTGTGTATCAAGCGTACATTACTCATCACTCTCGAATTTGCTTTGTTCCCAACCAGCTATACAAATTGGTTCGATATACCGAGGAAACATCAAGCTGGGGAGAAGGGCAATTCATCCCCCATCCACTCCAACACGTCATGAGCAACCACAACATCTTTGACGACGCCGAGCCGCCGCCATCCTACGAGGAAGCAGTCGTCGGCTCGTCAAGAAACAACCAGAGGCCACCACCGCCGCCGACACCACCGAGATCCCCGACCAGTTACCACAACCACGCCCACAACCACAGCAAGCCCAACGGCACCCAAACCACCCCGACCACCCCTGGCGGACGCGCCTCGTCATCATCATCATTACCCACAACCCCCCAAACACCAGCCGCCCAGACATTCCAGCAGATCCTCCCCCAGCCGCGCGTGAACCGCCAGTTCCCCCCGGCCTTCAACCTCTACCGCAACCCGCTCTCCACCCGCGCCTCCTTCTCCCTCGGCGAGCACCAGAGCACGCCCATCTACGCCGTCACCACCTGGGCCGGCTGGTCCGCCCAGGCCCACGCCCAGGCCAACCTCGTGCTGCACAACGGGCCCAGCGAGGACAACCCGCCCCTGGCCAACGTGGCCTACGGCTCGCCCGCCCGCCGCATGGACGTCTTCCTGCCCCCGCTCCCGGGCCGCCCCGCCCGCCCCGTCTCCGTCCAGGTGCCGGGCCCCATGCGCGCGCGCTTCGCCTTCAGCGTCGAGGTCCCCTGGCCCGGCGGCCCGGGCGGCTACCGCGCCGAGGCCTTCGAGTGGCGGAGGAGCAACAGCCTCGCCGTCGGCAGCCTGGGCGGGCGGTCGCAGGGCTGGAAGCTGGTCCGGCTGAGCAACGAGCTGCCGCCCGGGGGGGTGACGGTGGCGGGGAGCGGGCCCCCCTCCAACGACAACCACGAGGTCGTCGCCGTCTGCACGCACGCCGTCATGAGCATGTCCAAGCTGTGGAAGTTTGCCTTCACCGGGACGGGCGTCTCGGGGGCGCTGGGGGAGAGGTGGGCCGTCATGGCGGTCGTCACGGGGCTGGTGATCTGGGACCAGGAGAGCAAGAGTAATTGATTTGAGAGCGTTTTCCGAAGTTACGGCTATGGATATTTGGGAATGGGAATTTGGGAAACGGGAGTTGCAGGGTTGGGGGTTTGCTTCATGTTTATGGTCCGCCGCCTCACATTCGGTATGAGGACGCGGACATGTCAGGCTGGCACTTCAGGGGAAGTGCGATTCCCGGCAAAGGGCCAAAGACTTGGTGGGCAGCCTTGTCAGGGAGTTTCAGGTGTTTCTCGGGCGTTCTAAATTTGGTACAAGTGGGCAGGCAAAATTTTGGATTCAGGAAGCAATTGCATGATGGACGAGGTTTTGACGAAAGGTATCACGAGCATATAGGTTTTTATCTTATGCCACAACGATCCCACCGTTTTCAACCTTGGTCCCGATGCAACACATACATGCGAGGCTTAATTTGGTAAAAATAACCCTTTGACTCTATTTCATACAAAACATTATATTCCTCTGTTAATAAACACCGGAACCCCAGGCCTGCGTATCCTCTTGTATACCCTGTTCTAACCTCTCCCCCCTCCCAAACAGCCCAACCGCCCCGGGCAGCCCCGGTACCGTCCCCGACACCAACAACCCCCCCTCGCTCAGTCCCGGGGCAGCCGGATATAGTCCGAGATGACCTTCATCATGCTCCTCTGCCTGCGCACCGGCCTCGGCGGCGACTTCAGCCGCTGCGTGCAGCTCGCGCCCGAGCCCCTCCTGCCCCCGGGCCGGGCCCCGGCCCCGCCGGTGCCCGAGGTGAACTGCACGTGCCGGCCGCCGCCCCCCTGCTGCACGCCGCAGGGGTCCGTGTTGGCCCGCGGCAGCGGCGGCATCCTCGGCGCCGCGTCCGCCGCGTCCTTGTCCCCGTCGGCGAGGCCGCCGCCGGACCCGCTGCCCTCGCCGCCGCTGCTGCTGCTGCTGCAGCCGCCGTCCTCGCCGCCCGACTCCTCGACCTCCGAGAGCTTCTCTGGCGGCTCCGAGCGGGCCGCCCAGCCGTTTGAGTAGAACGGGTTGAGCGGCGGCTGCTGCTGCAGCTCGCGGCCCCGCCCCGGCGCCCCGTGGCCCCTGTCGTGGCGGTCGTCCTCCTCGGCCTCGCGGAGGAACGCCTGGAAGTCGGACGACGCCGCCCCCGCCGACCCCGCGCTGGCCACCCGCCGCAGGCCCTCGCCGCCCGGCTCGCCGTCGTCGTCGCCCCCCGCCGAGCGGTCCCGCCGGGGCGGCCCGGAGGCGCGGGCGTACTGCTCGAGCCTGGTGTCCAGCTCCTGCACGTCGAGAGCCCCGTCCCGGCGGGCCTTTGTGGGCGGTGGTGGCCCCCTCGCCCTGCCGCCTGGCGGCCGGCCGCGCGGCGGGGCCCCCAGCTCCTCCGCCTGCGGCGGGGGGCAGGCTGCTGGCGGCTCCTCGCCGCCGTGGCCGCCGTCGCGCGTGCTGCCGGCTGGGGCGGGCACGGCTGACGAGCGGACGTGTCGCAGCCGGTCCATCAGGCCGTGCTTCTTGCCAAGAGTCTGGGCGCCCATGCTCGATGATGGTGGTGTTCCTAGCGTGGTTGGACCCTCGAGTTGACCCTCCTCGCGGCTGGGGTTGGATGTAATTGCCTGTTGGTGATGCTTCGAGAGCAGGAGTCTTGACTTCCTCGGAGAGCGAGCCTATCGCAGATATGATTTTATCTGGTTGGGTCCAGACTCGACGGTTGCGGCCCTTTTTTCCAACTAATGCACAGCGCACCCGGTTCTTTCCATCTAATTGATGGTGAGGTAGCAGTGCTGTTTTGTTCGTTGGCTGACACTCAGGCTGATTGATGTTGTTAAATGGCCGGGGCGGTTAGAGCCGGCCTCTTGGACGGTCGCATAAGAGTTGCATTCGCCGGGCTGCTCGCGTATTACTGTGGTATTACTGTGGTATTGTTTTACTGAGCAGGCCGCACCGGTGGCGTGTTATTGTTGTTCTCCGGCGGTCGGGGCCTTGCTGCAGCTCACGCGATTGACAAACCGGTGTGTGAGGAAGGATGTACTTCCCAAAAAAAAAAAGGATTAGGTGAGGAATGGAGATACTTTCGTAGTGATGATGCACTTGAAGTTACTTATACCGGCTGAGTCGGCCCAAAATGTGCGGTGACGCTGGAAATGCCTCTTAATAAGCTGGAGATGGGTGAAGATGGGGGAGACACGTGGGTTTGGCTTTCCCCGCCCTTGTTGATCTGTTGATCCATGATCCTGCCAGCCTCCTCCACGGTCGGTCCATATTGCTGTGCCAACAAGATCTCTCTGTGTTTCATAAGAAAAAGTCCATTTTGGCCTATCTACGGCCATCAAAGACGTTTCAGACGATGCATCTAGACAGACAGACCAGGAATTGCATTGACAATCAGGTGAAGCAGTCACAGAAATGGAGACTTGTGCTCCTGACGTCAAGCGGAACATTGATAACATCGCCGGGAGCATTGGAATAGCTTCACATAAATTGACAGAGCAACTCTGTATTGTGGTCACTCAAGCATACCTCTTCCCCCTTCTTCGATGAGACAGCTCAGTCAGTATACAACCCTCACAGACATCAGCCGTCTGCATCATGCCCAGTCGCCGCTACGGCGAGCTATCATCCTTGTAGGCCAAGAGGCAATATTGGAAGAGGTATCTGGACATACCTACGTCTAACATTGCCTTTGGTAAAAAAAAACACAAAAAAACAGACACATGGTTTTGTCAGGTATGATGTTTGATATATGATTTTATCTTGCTCTCATCCCCTCTAAAGTACCATGCAAATGCCACCACATGTCACATATCTGCTCAACCCTAACTCAAGCGCTCCCTGTAGTCATACGAGCCCAACCGCCTTACTATCGCGGTGTCCCCATATGTACATCTCAACCCCTCCCCCCCACATCCCTTCTCTCCTTGCTTCCTAATTCCTAAAAGTCTTCTTCTTGTCCACAAAGTCCATCCTCGTCCGGCACAGCGGGCAGGTGTTCTGGTTCGCCGAGTTGAACCACTTGAACAGGCAGTCCCGGTGGAACAGGTTCTTGCACGTCCCGCACCTCTTGTCCGGCATCTTCTTGTCGACCGCGATGAACGAGTAGCAGATGGCGCACTCGACGTGGCCCTTGAGCGCCCCCACCACGTTCCGCCGGAACGCGCTGAGCCCGTCGATGACGCTGCCGTTGGAGATGGTGATGATGCCCTGCGTGATCCGGCACCACGACATCCACGTCCTCTCGCTGCAGCCCACGCGGTTCAGCCCCGTCACGGTCACGTTGCCGAGCGGGAAGTTGGCGTTGATCTGCAGGAGCAGGGTCGCCGACTGCTCGTCGCCGCCGTCGTCGATCGGGTACGAGGCGGTGATCTCCCGCTGCTTGTAGTTGACCTTGACCACGAGCTCGTTCTCCTCTGGGTCGGCCACTTCCTGGGACTTGGACCACTTCTCGATTTCCTCGATGGCGGCGTGGATGATGATGGGCGAGAACCACTTGGTCATCCACGGCTCGACGGCGATCCTGGTCTGCTTCGAGCGGCAGTCGATGAACCAGGCCTTGAAGAGCCCGGGCACATACTTCAGCGTAAGATAGAACAGATGGATGAGAAGCCATTGCATGTTCTTCTCCTCTGGTAGTCCGTCGCCAACCTTGACGTCGTAGTCCTGAATGTCCTCATTCGTCAACCCGGTTTTGTCGATATTGACCGGATTGGCGGCTGAGTGACCGAGCACATCAAATGTGAACTCCATCAGTGGTCCAATGGCGTCAGAAGTTTTGAGCTGCTCGGTGTAGTCGCCACGGATCTTGTATGCAGCCCCTCCGTACGCGTCAAAGATGAGCTTCCAAGAAAGCAGGTATGACCGTATGGGTGCAGGGAACTGGACTAGGATCTCTTCAGGGTAGGCGTCAAGTGTCGGTGCGTCGAGAAGAAGGGACATGAGCTCATCAGGTAGCTTGGCCTGCTTCTTCTCAATGAGTACGTCGACTGACAGCTCCTCCTGGACAACAGGGAGAGCCCGGTGGAGAAGGTCGAAGCCGGCTGTCTGAATTCCTCGAGATTCGGATGCCACTAAGCCGTACACATCGCTCAGATCCTTGAGGTGTTCCAAAGGGATCTTTTCGGCCTCGCGGCACAAGAGCGCGTCGATAATTTCTTGGGGCTGAGAGGTACTGTCTGTGGGCATCTTCAAGAGTTCAAGCAGCCCGTGATATATCGACTCTGCATGAGACTCGAGCGCCTCGACCAGGTCGTCGTTGGGCTCATCGATTGCCTTGAGACCGGACAGCAGCTTGACGGAGGCGTGGATGTACGGCAAACGCTGCTCTTGCGCGTCTTCAGCAGCATGCGCCCACAGGGAAAGACAAAACTCGATTGTCTGGTCCCAGTAAGGGCCATATACCTCACGGACACACGGCAGCAAGCGCTGAAGAGCCCGGCAACTCTCCGTAGAGATTGCGGAGCCCAAATCCCCGTCTGCTTGCTCGAACCAGGTAGTGATCTGCTTGACAGCAAACACGAGCCGGTTGTTGGCGACAGGTAGATGACCTACTTCGAAAACTGACATGCATGCGTTAAGGAGGACTAGGGAGAGCAGAGTCTTCTCGGCTTGGGGTTTGGCTCCGGCAATGTCGCTAATGAGTCGGTTGAGGAGATTCGAGACGGCCTTGGAGCCTGATAGGGCTTCGCCGTAGCCTGAGAGAAGAGCCACCGCCGGGAAGACTGTAGATGGGGTTGCCTTCATGACGTCGAGAGTTATGATCCACTCTTCAACGACAGTACCGTGACCGTGAGCATCAGTGAATGCTGTGAAGATGTCGCTCAACGCCCGGGCGCTATAAAGACCTATGGGTGTAAGGTTTCTGGCTTGGTTGATAATAATATCGACGAGTTCGTCAACCAAAGCTGCCCCGCCCTTGCCAGGTCTCCATTGCGAGGATTCGACGAAGATGCTGTTGATGATCCTCCTCGCTGATGACACAAAGCTCTCAACTTCTACGAGGAGGTCTGGGTCGTCGAAATTGCTGAACAGCTTATTCCCGTCCATAAGCGTTATCTGATCAGATGCAAGCTCCGCGACAAGATATACAAGGTAGAGCAGCTCAGCTTGGAACCTCTGGGGAAGCGAGTCAAGCCCTATGCCGCTGTCGAAAAGCGCGACAGTGTACATAGCCATCCGCGCCGGGACGGACAGCCCTCTTTGATCCCGCTGGGTTCGAACTGGTTTACCCGTGGTAGCTTGCGGGAGGAAGTATGCACCACCAACGCTGCTTGTCAGCGCCAGTGCTGGGCTGAGATCAGATTCCAGAATTGGCAACAGATCCCTCATCCAGATGTTTGTGTTCGGGAACAGTTGCTCAAGGTCTGCATCGCCAGTCTTTGACATAACCAAAGCCTGTTGAACCAAAGTGTCGACGCCCAAGGAGCTTGGCCCCGGTTGGTCCAAGTTTTCTTGGATGATATTCAGGACAGAAGGCTGGGCATCTACGTGATTCTCCAGTAACGACTGTAGGCGGCCTGCTCGTGCCGAGATGGAGGAATCGTCGATCTCGGTCATGCTGAGCAACTTCGTGACTAGGTTCAGGTGTAGTGCTTCGTCTTCTGAAAACAAAGCGGGTTTTTGTCTCAGGAGGATCTCCACGGCTTTGACGCTTGACTCGTTCTCGCTGCTGAGGACTTCCACAACTTGCGATGAGACGGCTTGAAGGCTTGATCTCGACAGTGCATCCCACTCCAGAGCTGCGGTGAACAGTTCCCAGGACGGGCTCTCGTTTCGCGCACTAGCCAGCATCCTGCTCACAATGTACTCCTTGAGGCCATCCTCCTCCTGTGCCAGGGATTTTGCAGCAGTGTCGGATATCAGCTTTATTATATACGTATCCACCTTCGATTTGTCATCCATGTTCAAAAGAGATCGAACAGTAGCAGTCCAAAGGGACCCGTATTGGGCCAAGTCATGGTGAGAAATAGCCATAAGGCCTGAGAGGATATATGGAGCCGAGGGAGAAGACAGCAACTTTGCCATTTCCTCATCGGATTCAGTCGGGATCAAAGATGCTAGAAGGTGCTCATCGCTCGAGCCGAGGAGGTGTGGTGTCTGCTTGATGGCCGAAAGCAGGATAGCAGCTGCACCAAAAGGTTTATAGTTTCTTCGCTTGAGAAGCTCCGCCGCACTTTGTATGACTTTGCGAGAAGCAGCCTCTGTATGATCTGAGGGTTCGACGCCATCTGCTTGGCTCGATACTGTGTTCAACACGGCACGGATGGATCCAGTAACGGAGAACCACCGTTTCCCATCCTCGGCAATCTTGGTTTGAGATATCTCGAACTCCTTTGACACTTCAGGCAGGGAGTTGGAGAGCCGAGACACCAGTATATCAGCCAGTCTCTCCCATTCTCGGCCCAGGGCCTGCGAAATCTGAGCATCCTCTGAGAGAGCTGCGACCCGGTAGGCCTTTGAAAGGACGGCAATCTCTCTGCCCACTGCCCACTCTCCTTGCCGCTCAGGTGGGAACAAGTAATTCTCCGTCAATGGGAAGACATTTTCTGCAATAACAGAAGTTCGAGCGTCTGAGTCGATGCAAGCTACAAAGCGGGAGACAGTGTTGAGATAGGCCATCCACGCGTAAGGTGCGTTGCTTCTAGGCTCGTCTCTCCTACTGATGCCGCTCCTGAATGACTTGAGGAAGTGCGAAACAAGCTCTGAGGACATAGTCTCCGGTGGAAGGGCAGCTAGGAGCTTGTCTAGGGCTTGCCAGAAACTTGGAGGGCCACCTTGGGATCCCTTCTCGACAAACCCCCGTAATCGAGAAAGTGGAGGCTTTTTCGTGCCCCAGATCTCGCCGTCCTGTTGTGTCAAGTTCGCCAAAACCGTAAGGAAGTCGACTGTGGACCCCATCTGAGACTTCTTGAGAGCATCGGATGTCAAGATTTTCCCGATTTGAGACAATTGTGGCTGTATCAGCTCCCTCCGCTTCTCCATGCAGAGATGCAGCAGCTGGTACACCATCTTTCTGACATGGGCATCGTCCGCTGTTGCGAAAGACCAGGCACAATCTCCAGGGCCAGATGTGAGGAACGTCTCATATTCTGTGTTGTACTTCTCCGTGTCTGCGCTGGAAAGTCTTCGAAGAAGGCCAAGAACCAAGGAGAAACTTGCTGCGACAACACGGTAGTATTTGGCTTCTGCATCCTCGGGTTTCGTGGACCGCTCATCGCTCAAGGTATCGGGCGTTTCTATGACTGCGTCGGTTGCAAATTGCAGGACCTGGGGCTGGCACTTCTTCCAGAACTGTGTAACCTTTTCTTCCGTGGTAAGGAACGCGGAGAACCCCTCCGTGGCAGCTCTTGCGACAGCCTTGTCCTTGTCAAATGTTCCTGCCAACCAAGCTCCCGCGATCTTGGGTATATTTCTCTCCATTCGTTTCCGGGCGGACTTCAGCAACTCGAACTGGAGAGTGTGTGAGAGCTCGCGGACTCGACGGTCGTTGTCAATGGATATCCTGGGATAGAGCCGAACCCATGTCTCCAGCACTGCCTCTTCGATGCCCCCATCCTGGTCTTTGGGGTGTGTTTGTGTGTACTGGACGAGTTCTGCGAGGGCCTTGGATTTGGTGGTGTTGTCTTTCTTGAGGAGGTTCTTGAAAGAAACAACAATATTGGAGTCGGATATCAAGGAGAAGTCGGGGTCCTCGGAAAGGTATGAGAGACTGCCAGTGCCTGCGGATGGTGTAGAGAAGCCCCCAAAGCCAGACGGGGCTGGACTACCAAATCCCCTACCGCTGATAGCGCGCCCTTTTACACCGGACTTCTTAGATACCATGGTGAGAATCGAATCCGGGGACGTGGCCGGGTTTGGTATGGTATGGGTATGTATTGGTGGGCGAAGGAAGTGTTCGCGACGATTGTGGGCGTCGTGAGATCGCGGGCGAGGGCTATTTATCTGATGAGGTGGTTCTCGGCCGGGAGAGCGACGTCTGAACGAGCTGGTGCTCGATTGGTAGAAGTATTCTCGTTCGTCAGATGTAACATTAAAGCCGGTGGACTGTGGCTGGTCTCAGGGCATTACTTGGTGGAAAGAGACACGACGATGTGAAGGCGAGTTGACAAAAACCAAATACTTTTGGACCAGAGCTTAGAAACCCCACGGTGGACGGGAAAGAGATGCGTCATGCCGGCCAGCTTCGCTAGCTGCCGCTTACTGTGGTGGAGCCTGCCATGTCGATGTTACCAATCAGGAGATGGTCTGGTTCAGTATCAAGCGCGGGGCCTTCAAGCAGAGCGAGAGTTGAGTGAGTTCGTAAGAAGAGTACAAGAAATGACCGGAAACAATATATAAATTGGTAACAATTAGTTGTTTGTATTTTATCCTCCCTGGTCGGATTTACATCACCTATATCTGCTTATGTGTCAGGAAAAGGGTAGGAATTCAATCTCAAGTACAGGTACTTCTAATCCCCGCCTCCACTTACAGGTGTGGGCTTTCAGATCCTTATGACATTCTCTCCAGGCGAGAGAGTTGTGAATTAAACTCGCATTAGAGACAACCTCAACCTGGGGATATCTTTCCAATATAACATCCAGGGGGGCAAAACACCGACGCAGTATTCGTTAGGTTTTACATAATGCCTTGCAGGGCTCAAGAGTTCCGTTCTGTGGCCAAGCTGCCCTGATGTTTCCTGATGCATGTTACCCAAATGACTCGTGAGACTCGTGAGAAAGGCTCATCCGTGCCGTCTCTTCATTACACTGCATCTTCGTTTTGAAGGCATCACTACTATGGTATACGCAGTACACAGTAAATACGGGGCAGGTGCAGGGACTTGCAGTTTGAACCGCACATGCAGCCGGATCTGTAGTGTACCAGGTACTAAGGTACTCAAGTAGGTAACTGGCAAACGCTGCTATTGAGCCGCCAACCGAGGAAATGGTTTCTTCTTCATTCCCCCGTCTCGCATGTAACGGAATACAGAAATAGCCTAGGCTCACCTCACCAGTCATTCCCCCATCCCATCACAGCGAAAGTTGCAGCGACCATGCCTCTTCGGCTTCGGGTCGACTCGGGCACGGCCCTGCATGTGACCCCTGGGCCATGTTAGGCAACCCCTGCTTATCTCCTGTCGGGTGCGGGATCCTGGGGGGAAACGAGCTGACAAGGCGCTACCCCGCATGAGAAACGCTGACATGCAAGTGGCTTGGGCCTTGAGCCATCGTGACAAGTGCTCCACTGGCCCCACGATTCACGGCAGCTGTGGAGGACTTGGGTGTGTTTGGATGCGGAGAGCAGGGCCTGAAGGTGCCCGGCAGTCTGGGGAAAACGGACTATTGTATCAGATCGAGGTAGAAAAGACGAGGTCGTACCGTTGGCTGGTACAACAGGCCGTTTCTATTTCCGTTTTACATATCCAGATGCTCTTTAACATCGTGATCTCGTGTGTGTCCCCTCCATTTTCGATTTGTCCCTTCCCCCCTTTCTCTTCTCCAATCCCCAGCCGAGACCTTCCTCTGTCACCTATGTATACCAACTCACCGTGACTTGCACTCCGATGACTCGAATAGTCTTGCTGTTTCCAAAAGCTTAGCAAAGACACAAGCTTCTGCTTTGCTGACGGCGGTCGCATCGTCGGCTACCGGACACGACTTAGGAGTGACTCGAGCCGATTCCTCACCTGGATTCACACTCTTCGCCTGGTCACTCACGTTTCCATTACCTCGCCAACTGCTCGGTCTTCGTTCACTGCAGACAGTTTCCCCGAAATATAGGCTTGGCTTCCTCCACGCGAGCCCCTTACTCCGAATAGCCAAACCCTTCTCCCGCCTCTTTGTTTCCCGGTAAGTCAGCCCCGCCGTCCGCCCTACGCCATGCCGCGCCTGAGCCCACATTCGCCGTTTTGGGAGATCGTACGATGATCCCCTCCTTCCCGAGGCCTCATACACAAGCGTGAAGTCTAACATATTCCGTATATCAAGAGCTTTATAGCTGACTTCTTTAAGTGTCGCTAGCCCACAGAACACCGTAGCATGATTCTCACTCGGCGCCATTCACAATGTTGACCACTGCATCTCAGTTCACCCCTCGAGCAAGGTCTCTTCAGACCCAATATGCTATTGCAACAAGGGCTATCGGTGTCTCCAGCACCGCTGGTATTCAACAGCCCCAGCAGATCCGTGGCTTCCGCCTTGGAATGTGGCTTTCCCACCTCGACCCCGAGTTGCACCGTGAGATTCGACAACGTCAACGCGTGTTGAGACACAAGTATGCCGAGCAGATTAACCGCCAACTATCCTGGGACAAGCATCCCTTTGCCGAGGATGGCCGGCGTGCCCTGATGCGCATTATGAAGACTTCATGGATCTCACATGATGCAAGGGCGGGCGCTAGATGCGTAAACAAGGTTGGAGCCGACAAGCAACGAACACCAGCTGACAAGGGTGGTGCGCGGCCTGGACAAAATATCGAAGATGTCGAGCGCGGAGCGATGGACCATCTGCTTTTCGGCAAGGACGAGGAACAAAGAGTGTGCAATCCACTTTCAAAGAAAAACCAAAAGGCGCGAAGCGCCAAGTCAGTTTTTGTTCCTCATAGCTCCTACGGCAGCCTCGAGCGGGACGACTTCGTCATTGACCCGATTACGAATCGGAAAGTTGCAAGACACCCAGCTCCGAACACTCCTAAGGACGGTGTAGATATGCCCGTCAAGACCTTCCAGGACGAAGAAGCCGCTCGTTTCGGGGATCTTAAACCTCAATACGATGACCTCGACAAGTACAGGTCGGTGGTGGTGGACGAGATCACTTCCCGCTTTTTTGAGAATGAAAAGGCCCCATATAGTGACCTCGACAAGTACAAGCCGGTCATCGACGATGTAGCTTCTTCAGGGAAGGACACTCAGCCGCAGTATGACGATCTCGGTGAATACAAGGCTCTCAGGCACAATGAGCCAGATGGAAAACCAGTACCGACTGCAGGGGAGCTCAGCAAGGACTATGACCCGGCAGAACTGGCAAAGTACGGACCGGTGAAGTGGAATGAGCCTGATGGGAAACCGACAACCACTACAGATCCAAGAGTTGCAAAAGACTACAGTAAAACTTACGACCCCGTTGAGCTGGCAAAATATGGACCGGTGAAGTGGAATGAACCTGACGGGAACCCGACACTATCCGCAGATCCAAGAGTCGCAGAGGGCCTCACTAAGGACTACGATCCCGAAGAGTTGGCCCAGTACAACGAACCTGTGTACTGGAACGAGCCATACGGGCAGCCTCTTCCTTCCCAAGATGGACGAGTCGCTGAGGGGCTCACCAAGGACTACCCGGATCTGGACGAGTACAGTCGTGCTTACAGGTGGAATGAGCCGGACGGACAACCCACGTCATCTGCCAATCCACGGGTATCAGAAGAGCTCACTAAGAATTATACTGATCTCGACGAGTATGACCATGCCTACAGGTGGAACGAGCCGGACGGGAAACCTACGCCATCTGCTGACCCACGGGTGTTGGAAGAGGCCACAAAGAACTACACCGACACGGGTGAGTACGACCGTGCTTACAGATGGAACGAACCAGATGGGAAGCCCGCACCGACCGCTGAGGAACTACGGAGAAGCTACACTGACTTGGACAAGTACGGTCCGGTCATGTATCAAGAGCCGGATGGCCAGCCTGATATACATCAAGACCCTGTGCAGCAGGGCCTGGATAAGATGGATGCTCAAGACCAGGAATCAAAAGACATCGAGAAGGTGAACTATCGCAAGATGTTGGACTCTCTGATGAAGCGACACCAAACGGCTTCGGATGCTATCGATAGAGAAGCCAGCCTGACTGTCAAATCGGCGAAAGCCAAGGTTCAAGAAGAAAACGCGACGGAATCTTCTGGATCTACGATGACTGGCAACTACGCCCGTGACTTCCCTGAAGACTTCAAGAAGTCCTGGACGGAGACGTTCTCTAAGGCTGAGGACCAGGTCCAGACTGAGGCCCCGAGTATGGACGGTGGGCTCGAGGGAGCCTTTGGCCAGCCAACGCCCTCGAAACTTGAAACAGCCCTTGACCGACAATCTAGCGGCAAGGCCCCCGTAACAGAAAGAATCCGTAAGCTTGCTCATACTAACTCGTACTCGAAAGAGGCTCAGGATTTCAAAAACTGTGACGATGGAAAACGCAGCGGCACGCCAACGGCAAGCTCCAAGTCCGATATCTCGGGTGAGCCAACCTTGTACAAAATCCTGGCATATGACCCGGCTATGCAGGATATCAACATCGTCGAGACTTCCTCTTATGTTCCAGACCTTGTGTCTGCCTTGACACCCGCAGAAGCTTTGGCTCGCTTGTCCAACCCTGCCAGGTTCTTCCCACACTTCGCTCCTCTTCAGGCCGAAGGCTACGAGATAGTCACCGGTAGCGGCGACATGCTCATCTTCCGCAAGGTCCGGTCAACAGCCACCAAGCAGACAGAAGAGGCCCCATCCGAGCCCCAGCCTTCATCTATGGCCGCAGACTCCCAGTCTTCGGAAGCGCCGATCAACCCGATCGACATGACAGGTCGTGCCAAAATCTCACCAGCCAGCGCCAGCTTCACCTCGCCCACAGGCTACGTGAACTACGAGGATCTACCTGTGACTGAAGCTAGCAACCTCCCTCCTCCCCCTCCGCGCATCAAGTACAATATTGATGTGCAACGCGAGGAGCCTGTCTTTAGTGGACCCAAGCCCAGGAGCTCTGATGGCCAGAAGACAAAGAAGAGCCTGAGTAAGAGGCTGGTTGTGGGTGGCGTGTGGGTTGCTAGCATTAGTTATGCACTTGGTGTCATCTCTGAATATTTCACCACGGGCGGAGTGGATGGTATGGGGCCGAAGGGGCTCTGATAACTCATCATCGGAGCTATGGTCCCCTCAGAGTTGTTATCTCATCTTTTCTCTTGTTTGAAGTGTTAAACCTGGATTGGTGGAGGGCTGAGATTCGGTGGACGGGTGACAGATGTCGCAGCACGTTCATACACCACATGCGGTTTCATGAAGATACGAATATTGTTTGAATATGTTTAGGACTGGCGAACCACTCCACTCATGGCGGTTGTTGGAGGTGGAGGACTGCGTCCGGCGTTATTGGTAACATATAAGGCAGATACTCCCAATTCATTGATTTCTTTGCAAGTCGCGATCGTTGCTCGTCATAAACTGACGATGCACAATCTTGTGGTGATGCACGCTCGACAAACCATCCCGTGCCAATTTTTCCGCAGTAAACAGTCTGACCATCCGATGCCATCCTTTTCCCAAGTCGGACAAAACACCCATCCTCGCCCATCCTACATTAGCGTCTCCCATCACCATCGCACCGTACCTGCCGTCACCCGCGAGGTGGAGGGGCACAATCATTGACAGCTGTCCCCTACTGCCGCATCCTCATGACCAAACTACTGGGGGGAAGAACACGAGACAATCAAGAAAACCCCCCCCAGTCTAGTCCTTCTGCAGGGTCCCGCTGGCGGCCATCATCTGGCGCTTGTGCTCCTCCCGGTCGAAGCTGAAGCCCCTCTGCACCTGGCGCGGGGGCTGCCAGTCCGAGGTGCGGCGGCGGGCCTCGGCGGCGGCGTGGTCGGTGCCCGCCTCCGTGGGCGAGGCGGGGGCCGCGAGGCGGGCGGCGAGCTCGGGGTCCGGGCCGCCGAAGGGGGAGGCGTCGGTGTTGACGGTGGCTTGTGGCCGGGTGGTGGTGGTGGACATGATTGCTCTTGTTTGGTTTCTAAGTAGCATAATGGGATTTATGGGGGGGGGGGGGGTGGTGGTGTGGCTTTTGAGACTGAGTATTGGTGAGATTCTGTCGAGAGTCTGTCGTCTGGTCAGGTTTAGAGTTGGTTTTGTCTGAAGTTGTAGGAAAGTGTAGTAGTTGTAATAGTTGTAGGATATGATATGTCTGCTGATATAAAGGAGGTCAAGCGGGGGAGAATTCCGGAGGGAGGAGAGGAAGATCACGACCTCATCTCACAGCGTTAGCACCTCACAGGTAGTCGCCACCCTCATCATTGAAGCGTATACTGCATATTCCTTTCTCCCAGTGGTCCCTGGGTGCATCAGGTGCATCAAGACCGACTGACAGAGAGGAGCCGTTACCAAGTAATGAACTGTAAATTCAGCAGATACGAGGGCCATTGGCCAATCGAGGATGTACACATGCACCCCAGGCCTGTACTACTCGGTATGCTGCGGGGTCGTCGCTTGTGGCTCCTGCCAGCTGCCAGGTCTCCGTCGATGACCACCAGATGCGGGCATAACAATGAAAGAGACATTACGAGACTGAGGAAGGAAGGGGCGCTTGCGTAAGTTTCAGATGACCGGTTCCCACCTTCATCATGTCAATATTGAAACCGATTTGTATGGGGTAATTGATTAAACTGATCGCGATGGGCCGAAGAGACATCTTCATGAGACCTTGAGCCCTGCTACCCTACTAGGTATTTGTTTGCTATCTCTGCTACTCGGGGCACTCCGATTTCTCCGTACGGAATCTGGCTTGTCCGCTATATACATATTACAAGTTATCGTGGCCATGGCTGCGGCCTGGGCCCCTTTTGATTATACAGAGGATCTTGGGTATCACAAACATTCCATAATATATGCCTCCTGCCCTCTTTCCTTTTAGTGAGCACAAGGTGTAGCCTTGAGAACGTCCTCCACTCATGCACCAGCTGTGAAGTCGTTTCAAGGCAAATGCCGATGAGAATATACACACTCTCTTGCCCCCTCATTTGTATCTCGAGCCCATCAGGAGTCCCAATAGACCCCGTACTCCGGTCTATCATCGAAGTACCGCGCCACCGACTGCATCTCGAGTGCAAAGTACCTAGCTAACCTGCGTTCAGCTTGAAAGCAGAGGTTGTGCCACTTGTTTCAGTCCCCCTCAGGAGATGTCTTATCCTTGTGGGGTGTACTGTTGCAGAAGCACACCGAGTCTCACTGTTCACACCACCCACCACGATGTAATTCAGTTAGTCGTGTGGAGCGACATCACGACAGCTTCGACATAGACACTCCGGAAAACACAATTTCAACCAACAGCAAGCAGCTTGGTCCCGTAGCTCAGCTGGTTAGAGCGTCGTACTAATAATTCCTGAATGGGAATCATTAGTGATGCGAAGGTCGCGAGTTCGATCCTCTCCGGGACCAATGTTATTTTTTTGCTGCATTTGTCTGATTCATTCCACATCGGCGCTTGCCGTCCTCGCTGTTGGCACAGTAGTATTCAAAGCCCCTTTTTTATTTGCGCCTGCAATACGGTGGTGGATAAACACTCTTGTATAGTATGGCTCGATGCAGCGTAACACACCCCCAGGTGCCGTCAGACTATAACATATTCATCAAGGCAAATGACCGGGCTCTAAAGGAGGCGAAAATGTTAAGGGACTTTTTGGGAATATTTATCTGTGGCGGAGATAAAGATGTCGCGAGCCAGGACAATATGAGGTTCACGAACCTGGAATTCATCACCCAAGAACATTGAAGCCACCGTCGACCCACAGCCTGACCTGTTCGACGGCGTACCAAGGCGACAGGTTCATGCTAAGGTTCGGCAATGCCTATACCCTTGGGTCAACATATCACGGTGATGGGGTGCTGCGTATGTACGCTGCCCACCTGGTTGCTAGCTCAGGTGGACAGGAAACTTTTGTTAGCCGGGTGGGATCCTATACCCTCGTTGACGATGTGCGACGATGTGCACGAACTTGGGAGAGGAGTGCGTGCCTTTCGCAACGGACGCGAACTTGCACGGGATTTCGCGATGATATCATCCGTACTGCTAACAGCAGGGTCGACCAAGAGGAGCCGGGACAACAAGGGCAGGCGACGGAAGACGACTCAAACAACCAGATATGAAATCTCTACAAGCTTTGCCACAAGCTTTAGGGCAGTCACCAGCCAGTCCATAGTGGAACGAACGTTCATCGTCCACCGGCAAGCGACCGGAGAGATCGTCCGTCCGGGCGTCCTCCAACCGAGAGAGATCGTCAATAAGTCCTCCGAGCAGAAGGACAAGATCTCGGAGGCAAAAGTGAATAAACAGGGCTTGATAGCTATTTGCTTTAATAATATAAAGATAATGCAAACCGTCCTCGCTCTCCACTTCCTACGTTCCTCAACCTAACTTCCTTCAGAGGGATTACACACAGACTATACATATTGAAAATATTCCTAATATATCTGTATGTATAAATAAATTATTATTTACTTAACGTTTTAATATTTCGTTCTTATCATTTCAACTTTATTTTACTCGACATATGATAAGTTTGACTAATACCTACCCCTAAGGAGGGCATGGTTTTCAAGTATCTTCTAAGGGGGTTACCATATACCTCTTCCAAATATGGCTCTAGATATTGAAGTACTATCTTCGAAAAGGCCTACGGACGCATTATACCGCCGTATATGCTATGCATGCCAACGTGTGTCACCTCGGAGACCTTATCAATTGACTGCCTGAATAGGTTCAGACTAAGTCTAAAGAGGTATGGGATGAGCTCATATATTCAGTTGGTTACCTTGGTCCATATACTGCATAGTGATACCCCGGTATTCCCGACGATAACACCTCCAGGCCCCCCTTCCCCTTACTTTCGTTTTGCTAACTTCCTTTGAGTCCCGCTATCTATCTGAGATATTACGAGTCCAACTTATGTACAACACAACCAGTTGATATCGGAGACACCTGGGCAGGCAAACCTGAGCACCCGAAGCCGTCGTTCCGATCATTGTTCGGTCTTCATTCCTGTCACAGACTTGTTTCATATCATGAGTGAAAAGCAGCAGGTGTCAGACGTTGCACGTCCCAGCCCGCCGCCATCGCAGGTTCCACCACCACCACTACAAGATGACTTTCCGGACGGTGGACGGGCAGCTTGGTTGATGGTCTTTGGCGGCTGGTGTGGCGTCTTCTGCACCCTTGGTCTCCTCAACTGCGGCGGGGTCTTTGAGGACTACTACACCACTGGGCCTCTTATTAAGTACGGAGAAAGTGCTACTAGTGTAAGCTCCCGAGCTCCGATGCCCTCTTGTGATAGTTCGCAACCCAGGAACTCCGAGCAAGACATCTTTGCAACAGTTTACTTAATACCTAACTGAAAACAATCTTACAGTGGATCATCTCGGTACAATCATGGTCAATGAACTTTTCCAGCATCGTATTCGGACTTTTGTACGACAAGTATGGGTCAAAGCCGCTGCTCCTCTGCGCCACGCCATTGTACGTGTTCGGGCTGATGATGGTGTCACTGGGCACCCAGTACTGGCACTTTTTCCTGGCCCAGTCCATCTGCGTCGGTATCAGTGGCGGGGCCATCTTCACCACTTGCATATCGACGGTACCCTCATGGTTCTTCAAGCGCCGAGCCACAGCCTACGGGATCATGCTTAGCGGCGCCGGTCTTGGGGGTACTGTCGTGCCGATAATGATGGCGAGGTTGCTCGACAGCGTCGGCTTCGCATGGATGATACGTGCCGTAGCACTGTTGTATCTCGCCTTGCTCCCATTCACAATCCTTCTAACCAAGCCACGCCTGCCGCCGTCACGCCGACCGTTCATGCTACATGATTACCTCAGTGGGTTCAAGAACCACGCCTACGTCTACATTATGATAGCGAGCTTCATGTTCTACTGGGGCATGTTTTTGCCCCTCAACTATATTGTCCTAGAGGCCAAAGCGCAGGGCATGAGCCCAAAAATTGTGCCATATCTGGTACCGATCATCAACGCTTTCAGGTAGGCGCTCATCCCCGACTGTTACTGTAAGACAAGGCCCGTTTCCCGTCTGACTACGTCCTTGCAGTGTACTGGGCCGCATAGGTCCCGGCATTCTCGCCGACAAGGTTGGGCGGTTCAACACAGTCATAGTCCTAACGGGATTCTCTGCTCTATTCGCACTGGCCCTGTGGATTCCGGGACGAACCGAGGCGGCCATCATCGCATTTGCCCTTTTCTTTGGCTTCTTCTCCGGCGGCTTTATCAGTCTTGCTCCTGCGCTGATCGCACAAGTCTCCGATATCCAAGAGATCGGCAGCCGCACCGGAGCTGTATATGCTATCCAGAGCCTGGCTACCCTGACTGGCAGCCCGATCGCGGGAGCTCTGGTTGAGGCGATGGGAGGACGTTACTTAGGTTTGCAGCTGTTTTGCGGTCTCTCGCTTATCTTAAGCTGTGCTGCTCTGTTGGCGGCGAGAACAGTCGTCGTTGGATTTGCATTTTCGAAGATCTAAAACAACCCTTGGGAAGGTTCTGTGGAGCGTCCAGCCTCGACATAATGTTGTTTTTGCCGGGGCCGAGAAGCTGAGCACAGTCTCCTCCCATATTCTCCTCATATTGATCAATATGAGCATATTTTTTATTTTTTATTGAATATTTTCGCAACGCAACAAGTAAACAAATATGCTTGGGTCTCGTCAATTTCTGGTCATGAAGTATCCAGTGGCTAGGTAGCTCTGATAGAGCCATCCAAGACCCTCAACCTCGCGAAGCTAAGATTTCGAAAGGCCTCTCTCAGACGATGAAATGCCCTCGCCGCCGCACATCTTGCAGCCGAGGGTTAGTACCCCCCTCCCCACACTAAGAGCATGTCGATACTCGTGGGCGCGGTGAGAATGCTTGACATGACCGGCGACAACGAGAAAACATGTCTCAACTCATTGGCTGACACTCTTCAGGGCAGGTTTGAGGTGAACGCGAGTCTTTTCAAAGCTCTGATTAAGTGAATTACATCTTATGATATTGAAGAGGCGACCTGTCCCTGACCTATTTCCCCATGCCACTCACTGCAAGATTGTGGGTGCCCATGCCCGCTTCACAATGAAGAATCCTTGCTCTCATGGTCAAGAAAATATGCACTCTCCTTCGTGGCCCCTGTAGCCGGTTTGGTAGCCTGCCCTTCGGCAGGTCTCGCCGGGAAAGCCGTCGTTGAAATATGCAGCTCGGCCCAGGGCGGATAGGCCGACTTGCCATTCTCTACATTCACAACCTTGCTATCGTCGACGTACGTCTCAACCCATCCCAGTGTCACGACTGTGTGGACGAGGTTGACGTAGGGGCCCTCCGCTGCCTGAAGCTTCTTTAATTCGGGATTTTGTGACTGGGACAGCAGCCATGGTCGGGCAGGTTATATCACTATCGACGGCACTTATGTTTGGGCAATCATCTTGGTGGATGGGGTTATTGGGGCCCTTATATTCCCCGTACGACACGTGAGGTCAAGCGATCGGGCTCTGCGACAACGAACGATGAGACTGGAGTTGGAGACCGGCGCGCCCGAACGTCCTAAGTACGGCCCTAAGTCTAATGCCGGGAGAGCTCCTTGTCTGCCCATGTGGCGCTAGTCCAAATTGGGCACTTACACGCTTCAGCTTTGTCTTGCTGTTGCAGACCATGTCTTATACCAGCTCTCGGTGTCGTTATCCCTAATGTTGCCCACCGTTGCGGAGAACTCAGCGATCTCACCGCTTTCGTGAGGAGTGAAGTTGAGCAGCGGAGGCCTTCGAAGTTGAGAAGTCGGACGAAATTGAAACATGTCGAAGTTAGAAAACCAGTGGTGCGCTTGGAGTGTATCGCTCGATGTTACTTGGCCATATCACTCAGAGGAGAAAGTTGGGTTGTATGATTAAAAACCTCGAGGCGACCTACTTGATGGGTGAGTGCCCAGGTGGGTAGATATGCTGGTATTCGGCACTGCCACTTCAGTCAATAACCAGTGATATCACTACTTGGACCGACTTCCCGAACCCGAGAAGGAGGGCCTCGTCGGCCAAGGGGAAGTCTGTGCTGTGTTACAGTGATAGTTCAGTATTGAATGCCAGGTCCCTGTTCTAAAGAAGGCTGGTAAATGGAGGCAGCAGACACTCACTTATTGCATTATGAGTGCCTGTTTTCAACCACGTCCGATCATGTCACCTCTGGAATCGAGGCAACCAAGACATCGAGACCTACTTTCCTCAGATTGGAACATTGTTATCCTCTCCACCCAGAATCCCTCATAGACAGAGAGCTCCAATGAGAAGTGCGCATGTGATATAGGGCAAGAGAGCCAGAACAGATCAACAATAATAATAGCTCAAGTTGTCTAAATTTGTGCATACTTCACTCCAAACACTAGCCTAAACGGCCAGGGTATCGTGGTGGGCTACATATTTAAAAGACCTTGCATCAAATTGCACTCTAGTCTTCCCATATCATAGATTGACCAAGCCCAGTTTAACCATCATAGGCTGCATCTCCCACATGACAAGTACCTGCTGGTCCTCCCACTTCTGCTCGGAACTCATATTGCTGATGTCAAATTGCCAGATCAAATTCACAAGAATCAATCGCATCTCAGCCCATCCCAAGAACCTTCCCAGGAATTTTCGGGGACCATGGGAGAAGGGTCGAAAAGGAATCGTCTCGTGTGGCAACATAACCCTACCTCCATTCTTTGGTACCAACCAACGTTCAGGAATGAAGACATGGGGCTCAGCGAAGTCCGAGGACCGGAAGGTCGGCCAGGACGGGGTGTCGACCGAAACCTGAGGGGACTAGCTACTGGCTGCTGCAGACAAGGCCTGAAAGAGACACGAGGATCTCACCCCCGAAGGAAGCCAGCGTTCACATACGAGAACCGTGAACCCTCTCCCTTAGGCGCACGACTATGCAGACCTGGAGGTAACCCTGGGAAGCCTAAACGCCGTTATTTTCTTGCATGCTGAGATGATGTATCATAGATGTAAAAGAGGTAGATTGCAATTCATGTCTCCTGGTGGAAGACTTGACTTGGGTAAGTTGAATGTTCTCCGGCTGAGGCGTTGGTGGTATTAGTACCCTAGGGTATGGTAGGTTCGGAGTTGGGATCCCTGTTTCTCTATTTAGGCCGGGGACCTGTGGATGAAGTTACGCGATTGCTCCAGTCTTGGCCATAACCCACTCAGACTCCGTTCACTCCACTCGCTTGAGATAGACCGGCGTGGAGAGGTACTAAGCCCAAGTCACCTTCCTATTTTGAACGCAGTCTATACTATGTACAGATTACATGTAGGAACGATCTAGTGTATTAAGTAATAGATGATTGTGTGTAAGCCTTCTGTTAGGAAGGATTGTCTTATCACACCCGCGAGCAAAACTGTTGCCTGGGCTTGCTTATATTGATTACCTCTATAATATCATTTTATTATTAATAAGCAACTCAACACTTGCAAAGCGTAGTTTAAATACAATGCATATCACTCATTCTGCTCCAAAATATCCCACCAACATCTTGTGCGCACCCTCGCTCCTCAAGTCACCACCACAGTCCACTATCACCACCACCAATACAGTAGTAACAAGTGATTCTTTCCGTTACAGAGTAACTAGGTAACTCAACCAGTCTATGCTCGCTTTTTTCTGTCCCAGGATGTATTCTGATCTCTTTAGCACTAAGCTTGCATAATGAACCCCCAAGTTGCCCTGGCGTCTTCTGCAGCCTTGTCGGCTCCAGATCTTCTGGCCCAGACAGACATGATTCAACGCACTTTTTCGATTCCCGCCCGCGGAGACATCACGGTGACCTTCTCTACCCGGGTGGATCACAAGCCCGAAGACTACGGTCTTGATCTTATATTCCCGACCATTCCGCCCGATACCTTCTCCGGCTTTCCGGTGGCCGAAGGCACCGTTCTTACCACAAAGCGGGGATACGCCTCAATGTATGGGTGGACGCAGCTTTGGAAGCAGAATGATGATATCGGCGACTGGCGATTCGACTGGCCGCCTGTTCAGACAGATTTGAACTGGCCCTTCGTCTGGTTTGGACCTCAGCCTCAGTTGTTCGACGGCCCTACACGCGAAGGGGTCGCCGACCTCGACTGGACGGCACGGAGTTTCCTGACCTATATCGAGGACAGTTTGATGACACGTTCTGTCCGGTGCGTTGTCGGTTTCGAGTGGGGGTTTTGGATTCGAAATGGCACCGTGGTTATCAAACCTCTTAAGCTGCTGGAAACAAATATGGATTGGGATATGCACGTGGCGTATCTCTCAAAGACATTTCCGGGCTGGCAGTTCAACTCTTCTCAGCAGTAATGGCATTAGTTCATCAGAAATAGCAGCAGATGCAAAAGATCAAAGGAGATGTAAAACTCGGGTCGTACAGTACACTAGGTTTTGCCACCCCGCCACACGCGAGGTCTGACTTTCTTCCTTCTACTACTAACTTAACCTTTTAACTAACTATATAAACGGCCTGTATTCCTACTATTTATAGCCCGTCTTTACCTAATTAGACTATAGATTTAATTAAACTAATATTAAAAAGTCTGTTTTTATTATTTCTGTATATAAAAATAACCGACGTAGCCCTTTAAAGCCTTTTAACGGATAACGCCGTTAAACCTATAGCCGATATACCTTCTTTAAATATACCTACCGCTCTTACTATAACTTTTATACCCTTTATAAAGCCTATAACGCCTTTTTAGCCTACGTAAGCCGTTTATATATTTAAAACTACGTCGACTTTATAGCTTATATAAGCTGTTAATATACTTAAAACTACACCGACTTTATAGCTTATATAGGCTGTTAATACGTTTAAAACCGCGAATCTCTTTAAGCCTTTAACTTTTATTTAGTTTATAAGTTAAATACCTTAAAAGTAAGCTACTCCCTTTTATAAGCTACCTTTTTATATAGAAACAGCCTACTTTTAAACAGCTATATTAAATTAAATAAAATATATATTAAGCTACCTTTTATTAAATATATTATAAAGGTATATATAATCTTATTTAATAGTAAATAAGCTTTACTATATACTTTATATATAGATATATTAAGTATTAAATATTATAGTTCTAACTATTAAAGATTCTATATATAATAGTAAGGTATATTAACAGATTTAAAAAGTTAATATAAACTAATATATAATTAATCGCTATATTTATAAAAAAAAATAACGTTTAATATAAAGTATTATACTATATAAATTTATAGTATTTTATTATTTTACTATTATAACCTGTTAATTAGTAACTATACTATATTATATAAACTTTTATATAATATTTATATAAGTAAAAGTTTAAAACTTAATAACTTATATAATAAAGTATATATAAGCTTTTTAGTTAAAAGTTTAGTTTTAAATACTATTATTAATATATATATAAAAGAAATAAAAGTTATAAAAGTAATATTAAAAAAGTTATTAAGTAAAAGTATATATATAGTAAGTATTAGCGTTATTATATATATTATAAAAATACCTTAACAGTATTTAATATATAGTTTTAACATTATATATTACTTAATTTAATATAATATACTAAGTAATACTGCTATTTATAAAGCCTTTTAAAGATAATAAGTATTATAAGCTTATTTTTAAAGTAGTAGCTATTTTATTTAATTTAATATAGCTATTTAAATATAAGCTATTTAAGCTATTTATTATATAAGTAGGTAGCCTATAAGAAAGGGTAGCTTACTTCTAAGGTATTTAACTTAATAGCTATATAGCTTTAATAGCCTATTTAAATCTTAAATACTATAGGCTATACTACTATTATAAAGCCTGCTATAAAGCCTATTATTAAAAACTATAATTTTAATAAAGCTTTAAGTAAGGCTATATTAAAGGCTATAGATTAGCTTATAAGTAACGTTATATTTATTAATATAAAGTTTATTATATTATACTTACTATAAAAGTCTATAAAAGCTATATAAGTATTAATACTAATAAATGTAAATACCTTCTGCTACCGAACTATAAACTATTAAAGATACTTATAGTAGTATAAGTAAAGTATAAGTATATTATATAGAATAAGTTAGCTAATAAGTAAGTTAAATAATAATAAGTAGTTAAGTTAAAAGTAAATAAGTAAATAAGTTAATAAATAATTTAATTAACTAATAAATAAATAAGTATTTTACTATTTAAAGCTATAAAGAATATAAGAAAATAACGTTTAAAAGGTATTATTATATTATATTTAATTATTAAATTTTTTATTTTTTAAAAAAGCCTTTTTAATAAATAAGCTTATTATTATGTTTTAATTTACTTTATTTACTTACTTATATATATATTTACTTACTTACTTACTTACTTACTTATTAACTTACTTATTAACTTACTTATTAACTTACTTATTAACTTACTTATTAACTTACTTACTTATAAAGTTATAAAATATATATAAATATAAAAATATAAATATAAAATATAAAAATATAAATATAAAAGGTCGGAAATAAATATAAATATAAATATAAAAGGTCGGAAATAAATATAAATATAAATATATATTTTATATTTTTATATTTATATTTATATTTCTAATATAAAAATATAAAAATTTAAAGATATATACTTATATAAATATAAATATAAATTTAAATAAAATAAATATTAATATACTTAAAGAACTTTTATAATAATAACTATAATACTTAATAATATAATAGTTATTTATATATTTATATAGTTCTTTATAATTTTATATAATATATTTATATTTTTATATTAAAAATATAAAAATATAAAATATAAAGGTTTAAAAATAAATATAAATATAAATATAAAAGTTTAAAAATATAAATATAAAATATAAAAATATAGTTATAACTCTGCTTACTTACTTACTTATTTATTTACTTATATACTTACTTACTTACTTACTTACTAACTTACTTATTAACTTACTTATTAACTTACTTACTTACTTATTTATTTATTTATTTACTTATATACTTCCTTACTTTCTTACTTACTTACTAACTTACTTATTAACTTATTTACTTACTTACTTACTTATTTATTTACTTATTTACTTACTTATTTACTTACTTACTTACTTACTTATTTAGTTAGTTATTTAGTTATTTAATTAGTTATTTAGTTAGTTATTTTATTATTTAATTAGTTATTTACTTACTTACTTATTTAATTAGTTAGTTAGTTAGTAAGTTAATTAGTTAATTAGTTAGTTAGTTAGTTAGTTAGTTAGTTAGCTAGCTAGCTAGCCCCCCCCCTCTCTAAAGGATACCTTAACCCTAAAAAAAAAAACCTTAACCTAACAGCTAATACACATTGTCTGTTAGTGCCAAGCCGTTTTACAGGCGTAAATCGTTATCGGCTAACAGGCTGTTAGTGCACGGACGTTTTACAGGCGAAAAAGGCTAACATGCTACCCGTAAAATGAGATAGAGCTTGCGTATATAAAGGAATGACTTAGCAACCGTTGGCCTGGTGTCCTGAGGAATGTTAAGTTGGATCATGCTTGTGCTTTTAGACTAGTAGCTGATAGACATAGTATCTGCTTCCTCTACAGTATTGTTAGACCTGTTAGAGATGTCTTACCTTGGAGAAGATGTTTCAAGTAAAGTATCCTGCTTCAACAGCAAAGTAGGTATATAGACCTACACTTTCACTTCCAAGGCAATGGGCCCTACGTGCGTATTGAACCTTCAACCAGGCAGTCAGGGTGGCATGTTCATATGCATTTGAAGAAAAAAGTACAGTACATGATCTATCTGTCTGGATTACTCGTGTCCACCTTGAAGGCTGAAGTAGGGAACTATTGTTTTCATATAAGAATATTTCAAATTTCCTCCAGTTGACATTGGTCATTGAGGAGGTCGGATAAGATGAAGTTGCGAGTATGGTTGACGAGTACCCAAGTGTATTCCTGGAGTCAGAGAAACAAGGGGCAGTGCTTAATGTGACAACCGCGACACCATTGTCGCACGTAAAACCCTAAGTGCTGAAGAAAAAGAAAGAAAACAAAAAAAAAAAAAGGAATAGAAAAGGAAAAGAACAGAAAAACCGAAGGCAGTCGGAAAACAAATACAGACACCTAAGACGCCGACTCAAAATGAGTCAAGTCTCCTGTGCCAGGTGTCATCTAGTCATCCGACCGCTCTTGAGGAAGTCTCTGGATGTCCTCGAGGAGACCCGCCAACATTGGGTTGGCAATGAACAGCCATTGCATAGAGATCTCGCACACCGGCATCTGAAGCTCCTCATTCTTCATCCACATAAGCTTCGGCGCCCAGTCCCAACGGGGGGCAAATACCATCTTTCTCTTGCTGTATGGAATCTCACCATCGTCGAAGGCCTCGTCGGTCTGGAAGGGCGTGTTGAGTCGAGGAAAGGGCCATGCCCCACGGTGGGAGTCTCGCCTCGATCTAGTGCCGGGGTTTGGTCGGGATGCCTTCCAGGTGCGGAACTCGGAGCTGGGCGGCCAGTCCACCCTCTCGTGCTCAGGCGTGTCGGGGATCTCGTTGAAGCAGGTCTCCATTGCCAGAACTGCTGACAGTCCATCTCTCATCTTCCTGCCCGAGTATAGCTGCAACTGCTGCGCGGGTGGCGTCGCCTTGATGAACCAGAGTGTTAGCTTAGCATCAAACAGTGGCAAGTAATTATTCAAGGCTTGGAAATTCGTCTCTTACAGTTTCCTCATTGTGCTGGATCCTCTTACGGATGCGCTCAGCCTCGGTGGCTTTCTTCTCGGCGAGCAGCGCGGCGTACTCACTGACGTTCCGAGGAAAGAACGGCGACTTGTCCATGTTGGTGTGGTGGGCCTTCTCCTGCATGCGGGTGAAGTTGATTCTGAGGCGCTCCTCCTCGCTGACCCAGATCTTGGAGTAGGTCCATGTTCCGGTGGTATCGATGAAATCTACTGAGGAGTTCTCGAAGCACAGAGCAGGTGGAATGTACTGGGTAGGATTGGTGGCGAGATGGCGCTCAAACCCTGGGGGAGGAGGGAGGGTTGGATCAAACTTTGGATCAAACTTGTAGCGAAACTCCACCTCAGAGGCTGGAGGTTCGGTGCCCTGGTGAGTGGCAGTGGTGTCCTTGTCTGTTGAAGATTGCTTTTGTGCCACACTCGGTGGACTCAAGGGAGGTATGTGAGTCGGTGCAGTCTTGAAGGTCTCTCCAGGTTCGGTGCAGTCACTGCAATCGGTAAGCTTAGGCTCGAAGCTGTGGTGAGAACCCGTGGTGGTTGCAGAGCAGCCACGCGCTCTACTTCTTGCGGTCTCGTAGCTCCGATGGCTCGACGAAGTTGCCGCAGAGTCCATTCGAGCCCGATTGAACTGGCGTGGGACATTCATGTGTGACAACTGTTCCAGCATTGCTCGTGGGGCAATTGGAGGGGTGCGCTGGAAGACAGGCTCAGGGAGCTCGACGACGAAAACACGTGGGTTGAATATGGAGGAATCAACGTGAACGGGTAGGCCGTCCTGAGCTCGTAAAGTCCCGAAGGGTTCAAGGGGCTTGGTGTTGGGAAATTGAGGAGTTAGGGCAGCATGCATCATGCTCTTGACTAGGCCGCTGTTCTCTGCAGGTGACTGGTGTGACTTTGATCGAGGGCGAGTAGAAAATGAAGACAAAGGTGAATCTTGCAAGCTGCTGGTATTCTGTGCGATGATACCTCGTCCCCGTCGGGTAGGGGTTAGAGGAATGTCGACTGGCAAAAAGGTTTGGTAGTGAATGGGAATACGCCACGAGGGAGGTGGGCTTGCCTGTCGGCTCAAGCTGACCGGTTCTTCACCAACACGCGAGTGTCGAGGAAAGTCCCATTTGACTGACTGACCGACCTCAGGCCATTGAGGCACAGGGTGTCCAGATGCAGCGATCGCGTTGGCGACTCTCGCCCGCGTCTCTCTCATATGCGCCTTTTGTTCCTCAAGGGTAGGGCCTGACCGCTTGGTGCAGTCGGTGGGCCACACCACATTGAGGGACGCAGGCGGCTGCTTCCACGTCTCTTGATTAGTTCCTCCCATTTCAAGGACCAGTAATGGCTCAGAGGAGCATCAATGCTGATTGAAGAGGAAGTGTGTGTGAAGTGATGGAATGGTGGAAATGGTAGAGGTGTTAGCTTGTGGTTGTGGTTTCAGAAAAGAGACAGAAAGGCTACTGGAGTGTGCTTTGAGAGAGGAAAGCTAGAACTGCTTGTCTAAGACGTGCAGTTCAAGGAAGGTAGATCTTGGGAGGTTTTTGAAGAAGGAAAAAAGAGGTGGGAGTGAAAGTGTAGGAAAAGAAAGCCTCGAAGGGTTTCTATAGATACAAATTTACAGCTTAGATAGAAAGTCGACGAGGCTTCAGTCGACGCTTGTGGGGGTTGCTCCAGTTGCACATGTTATTTTTAACAGGGAATACTTTTCGTTAATAAGAACCAGCGCACTGGCCATACAATATATATCTTCCCTTCAGATAAAAAAGGGGCATGCTTAAAATAACATGCAAGGCCTTTGAAATGGGCAGTCTGATCCATACCATATGAACTGCTTGTCAGCTTAGGGAAAATCATACTGAATCAATACAGCCTACTACTCACATGCAGTCAAAGTCATTAGCATTTCCAGATCTGGGCTGGTTTCGACTTTGGCTTGTTTCAAGCCTAATCTCCCATCAAGTTGCATCCTTGACCTTGAAGGAAACATCCAGCCGCTGGGTAATCTTCTCTTCACCGGTAGGTAGGCTGTCGACTCGAAGAAAAGAAATACACTCGCCATCCTGTGGAAGAGCACAGCTGTCAATAACCTGTCATATTTGCTTGGCTTCAGACCTGATCATGGCCCCTAAGACCAATCAAGGAAGTGATCAAGGTGAGTAACCTACAAGATAATGGGGATGCAAACAGTCAGTACCAAAAAAAGCATTCTCATTTACAGCATAACACAAGCTGCATTGGGAGGCCAATTTGAGCCAATCCATCATGCTACCTTCACAATAAGCTTGCCAGTCGACTTTCTGCCACCCAAGTCGTCATGGGCCTGGCCAACCTCCTCCATCGTGTACTCCTTTCCAATATCCAGCTTCACAATGCCCTTCGCAACCAAGTCTAGCAGCTCAGCCGACCGCAGTTCAAAGTCCTCCCTCTCAGAGACGTAAACGTCCAACCTTGGCCTGAGAAGCTTCACGTTCTTCTTGCCCAGCGCCAAAGGCCGGAAACCCTCGATAGCACCGGAAGCATTTCCGAAAGTGATCATGCTGCCTTTCCTCCTGCAGCACTCAAGGTCATCATCGAAAGTCGCCTTGCCGATCCCGCTGAACACGGCATGGCAGCCCTTTCCGTCTGTAAGCTTCATCACCTCGTCCAAGACCTTCTCCTTGGAGTAGTTGATGACATGGTCGCAACCGTGCTGCTTAGCGATCTCGATCTTCTCGGGCGTCGATGCTGTCCCGATCACAGTGGCTCCGAGGTGCTTCGCCATCTGCACAATAAGACCACCCGTCCCGCCTGCTGCAGCGTGGACCAGCACAACCTCGCCGGGCTTGACCTCGTGGGCATCCTTGACTAGCGTCCAGGCTGTGAGACCCTGCAGGATGAGAGCTGCGCCGTCCCTGTTGGAGACACCCTCTGGCAGCTTCATCACCTTGGCTGCGGGGGCCGCGCAGTACTCGGCCATGACATTAGATGAGTAGATGGCGACTCGGTCGCCAACCTTCAGGTTGAGGGATGATGAGACGTCAGAACCAAGCTGCTCGATTACCCCGGCACCTTCCCGGCCAGTAGTAGCTGGGAATGCGGTGGGGTATAGACCGATGCGGTAGTAAATGTCTATAAAGTTTCTCGTGTCAGAGATTGCTTTTGGGGGGGGGGGGTATAAAAAGGGGGGAGTAGAAAAGGGTTAATATGATATATTTATAGGGAACAGCCTTCACACTGCTCCCGAAGCCGGAGAGTGACAATCGAGATAGAGACAGACGGAGTGCAAAGCTGCCCCCAAAGCTACTCACCGATGAAGTTTATGCCGGCATAGTCGATCTTGATAAGAGCATCACTAGGTCCAGCGGTGGGCTTAGGAATGTCCCCAACGTGAAGGACGGAGGAGTCTCCGGTCTTGTCGTAGACGACTGCGCGCATAGCGAAGATGGATGATGTATGGAACGAGCTGAAGTTCTGGGGTTTGAAGCTTCTGCTGACGGCCTGAAGTCTGGGAATAGCTCTGTGCATAACCTTAAAAGGGATTGTATGGAGTGTCATGAGTTCAAGAAAAAGCTCAAAGGAAGTAAGCGGGACACGAAGTTGATGTTGATATCACTCGGCAGAGGGCGGAATAGCGGAAGGCGGATGTAAGTGCGGGGCCGGAGTGTAGTATGTATGGCACACACGAATCCATTTGTAATACTACTAGCAAGTTGCATCACTGCGTGCTCCTCGCATTAGAGTAGAGTGATCCAAAGGGGATTGACTAGGCCAATTCAATCAGAGGATGAAAGGAAGGTAGTTCGGCTCAAATATACGTGCATCTAGTCGTTCTCGATCGTTGCGGTACATAAGGAGCCTCTTCCTTGGAGGTTTCGATTATTTGAGGGGGACAGTTTCCTGGAAACCTGGATACTTAGATGATTATAATGTGCAGAGCTTCAGTAATAACCAACCCCTTGATTCAATGCTCCGGGGTTAGGGTCTTGTGGGGTATTTCTAGGTTCCAAGGTTACCATAGTACCTAGGTATAGCGAGCTATCAACCTTGGAAGCTCTAAAGCTTGGGTTCATGCACGGACACTCGCAGCCGAGGCGTCATGTCCCCCAAAATTTTAGACGGTGCAACGGATTCTTGTCCTCTTGATCAACACAACAAACCCACCTGAAACCTCCTTCTTTGTCCAATTGCGAGGCAGCTGCATCAATTCGGCCATGGCTTCTGAAATATCACTCAAGCTCTCTAACAGAGGTGTGTATTCCTTTGTAACTGCCTTGCAGAGTCGACATTGACGAAACTTGTCCCCGTGCAGCACCCAAGAAACCGTTCCGAAAGCTTCCTGCTTCAGTCGCGTTGCCAGACGATGCCGAAATCGATGATGTGAGGAAGGTCATCGCACGTCAGGCTGGCGTCAAGGACCCCAACCGCATCGGCCTGTTCTACCCGTCTACCAAGAAGAGAATCGCAGACCGAAGAGCCCTTGTGCGCGACCAAGAGGATGTGATGTCCAACGGGGAAATCCTCGTGCAGGATCTAGGTATGGAAACTCCTACCCAACAAACACCAACTCACCAGCAGTTCGATTAACAGTTGAATATAGGCGCCCAAATGGCCTGGCGAACAGTATTCCTTGTCGAATATTTCGGCCCCATCCTCTTCCACGGCTTGATCTACTCCATCCGCCCACAGCTCGCCAAGATCGATCCCTACTTCTACAAGGACGCCGACAAGATTCCCGCCACGATCGTCCAGACGATCTGCTTCTATATGTTCGTGGCACACTTCACCAAGCGTGAGCTTGAGACCGCCTTCCTGCACAGGTTCTCGGCCAGCTCCATGCCCGCCTTCAACATCTTCCGGAACTCGTTCTTCTACTGGTTCTTTGCCGGTCTGCTCTCCGCTTACTTCATCTACTCGCCTAACTCGCTCGCGGCTCGTACGGAACTGGGACTCCTGGACTACGTTGGTATCGCGCTGTTCCTGGGCGGCGAGACGTGCAACTTCATCGTGCACAAGCACCTTGCCGGTCTGCGCAAGCCGGGCGGCACCGAGAAGGGTATCCCGAGCTGCATTGGCAGCAGCCTGGTCACATCGCCGAACTACATGTTTGAGATAATTGCGTGGATCGGTGTCATCCTGTTCTCGAGGGAATGGGCGGTGGTCGTGTTCATCTCCATTGGCATATCGTACATGGTACAATGGTCGCGGGACAAGGAGAGGGCCCTGAGGGCCACCTTCGGCGACAAGTACAAGAACAAGAGGTACACGATGTTCCCAGGGGTCATCTAATTGCCTGGCCGGCATGAGAAATTGTTACATGCGTTCCCTGGTAGTGGTCTGAGTTGCAAGGATCTTGTATCATTGCTTGCGGATGATCATACGCTTTAGAATAGTTGGCAAAATTGATCATGCTAAGTTCAAACAGAGTAATTGAATGCCCAGTTGTCCGTGGTATCTCATATAAAGTCGTTAGTCGTGAGAGTGCATATACCGATGCTGAACTTTGGACCTTCCACTTCACTTTCTCCACATCATCCTCCGGAGCCAACTGTTTGCTCCTGGAGATGGTTGCAATGCCGTGGTGCTGTGCCCAGGCGGCGGTGCGGGAAGAGCACCGTCGGTGATGTTCTGATCGTCAAGAGGTAAAGGGATCTGTGTGGGGTCGACATCCATAGCCGCCGAGGAGGACATATCCACCTGCTCCTCCCTCCCCTTGCCCTTGTCCGCCGTCTCACCACCGCCAGCAACACTATATACGCCCCCATCTCCATCGTCCCCATCCCGCATGCGCACATCCCCCTCCTCATCCCCAGCCACACTGCCCCTATCACTCCCCGACCAGCTCCCACTCCCGCTCTCACTCCCACTCCCGCTCCCGCTCCCGCTCCCACTACCCGACCAGCTCCCGCCCTCCCTCACGAGCCGCATCGTCTCCTCCAGCACCAGGAAGTCCGTCTCCATCCTCTCGGCCCAGTTCTGCACGTCCCCCAGCTCCTTGACCTGCCTGCTCCCGCGGTCCAGCACCCGGAGCAGCCGGTCGTCCTCGCGCCGCAGGCCGGCCAGCGCGCGGCCCACGTCGCGCTCCTGCCGCTCGATGGCGCCCTGGTTCGCGTGCAGCAGCGACGCCCGCGTCTGCAGCTCGTGGTCCAGCATGTTGCCGATGCTGGCGACCAGCGCGGCCCGCGCCTGCGCCACCTGCGCCTGCTGCGACTGCGTGGGGAGGTGCGACGGGTTGGTGGGCGAGGGCTGCGCGGCCGCTGGGGGCGGCGGCGGCGGCGGCGACGGGCTGGAGAGGTCTGACGGCGGGTGGGAGGCTGTGGTGGTCGTGGTGGTTGTAGTGGTGGTGGTGGTCGACCCGCCGTGGCGGCTTGGGTGGTGTTGGCCGGGCGCAAAGTGGTGGGCATGTATTCCGGCTCCGGCTCCGGTTCCGGCTCCGGCTGCCGGGCCGGGGATCGGACCAGGGGCCGGGTGAAAGTGGGGAGATGAGACGGAGGACGGGCCCGTTGTGGACGGACCCTCGCCTGTGCTCCTGCTCCTGCTTGTGGTCGGAGGCGAGGAGGACGAAACGGTGGTTGTCGTTACCGATGCCGACGACGGCTGCGGCGGGCTGATGGGGCGTATTGAGGAGGACATGATGCTGTATGCGTGTTCAGGTCAAGTCGGGTAACAATACATGTACAAATTCTACGAGATGATATCCCAATGTCTAAGAGTAGACGAGCGAGCACAGAGTGCGGTAGCGAGAGGACAAACAGGAATAATAATGCGTGCCCCGCGAGTGGCAGTTGATTTTGCGCTACTGCAAGGAATAAGATATAGATAGATCTGACCGAAGTTCGGCATTGCATACTTCTCACTTGACCTTACCGATACCCTATGAAAGTGCTACATATATAGTGATTGCTTGGCCTCGCCTTCTGATTCGCTCATGGCAACTATCTCGAAAAGCAGTGATTACTGGTAATTATGACTTTCTACTTCAAATGCCCAGATGTGTCCAATTATTACCTACTTAGTTACTTAGTAGGTAACTACCTTGATCTCGCTCTCCTGAAGTTAACTCACTTCAACACCACTTACAACGATGCTTTGAGCCCTGATAGATGCGCATCACAACTTAATTTCCAAGTTCTAGACATCCAGTCATACCTGGACAATGCGCAACGTCGAGTGCTATTCTTTCTACTACAGTAGTATCTATCTAGAGGCATCGCCGTCAATGACCTGTAAGTGATTGATTACTTGTCTCTTGCATCGGTACCGGAACGGTCACATTGTAATGAATACACTGCTGAAAGTATGACAACATCGATGATGTACGCCAGCCGACCTAATTGATATAATTGAGTACGGACTGAAGTATCCATTCAGTCGTATGAGCCTTGAGGCTTATCCCGGGGTTAGGGCTTCACAAATCTGCAACGGGTGATGAATTGAGGGCATCCCAGACCCTACTTCGATCTAAAATGAGATAAAGGGTATTGATAAAGTTTCTTGAAATGTAATAAAAGATCGATGCTTCTTGAGCATAATAGCAGAGTCCTGCCCTTGATGTGGGAATCCACATGGCCTTCGTGCCTATCCGGCATCCTTCTCCTTCTTGATCAGCATATATGCTTGTTGGGGTCTATTCTTATCTCTTGCTACTTGAACTTCTCGACCTCTCGTCAAATCGATCACCTCACGAAGAATCTGATAATCTAGACAAGAACCGGGCATTATGGACACCAACAGCTTTGTCTTGAAGAATGTTATCATCCCGAGCGTACACCCGAAGGTTCGGTGGGACCTCGAGGTAGCTGATAGTCAGCTCTCACTGTCCAAACACACATCGGATTTCCCCGACCCAAACCTCTCCCCTCCCAAACTTCTCCTGCCATCTCTGTGCCATCCAGTAGGTGAAACCTTTGGCCTTTTTCTGAGACAATTGTCCCGAGGGCGTCCTATATATTACACTCCCGCCTCCCACTCTGAAACAGGATATACTAAACTGAGATATACAGCATATCCACCTTGACAAGGCCTATCTCCTCACCAGCAACCACCCACCATCCGGTTCCATCCCGGACTACTCTGACCTCGCGCCACTGCATGGCGATTTCCAGGAAGCGCTACACAAATCCCACGAGGCCAAGTATCGCTTCACCCCTGAGGACCTCGACCTGCGTGGCCGCCAGCTCATCGCCGACTGCTTCCGGCATGGCGTGACTTCGATGCGCGCCTTCGTCGAGGTGGACTCGGTCACCCGGTTCAAGACACTCGAGGCGGCCATCCGGCTGAAGCGGGAGTTTGCCCACCTGGTGCGGGTACAGATATGCGTCTTTGCCCAGGGGCCGCTCTTCTCGGGGGAGGCTGGGCAGGACAACAAGCAGGTGCTGGTCCGGGCTCTGGAGGGCTATGCAGGGGATATAGAGGCCTTGGGGACGACGCCGTACGTAGAGGCAGGCGAGGGCGCGGCGGTGGACAATATGAGATGGGCGATCCAGAATGCGATGGATAGAGGGGTGTTCCTGGACTTTCACCTGGATTACCACCTGCACAGCTCGGCAGGTGGCGGCGCCAGTAAGTGTTTTCAACATCATGATGCCTTTGTGTTTCATCAACGTACGCTCTGTTATGCCTCATTCGTTGTAATATCCTGATGCCGAGTTTGTTTGCACTTATCTACGAAAGGAGAGCTAACTTCGAGCGTTAAAGTGATGCTCCAGACCCTTTTAGATCTCCTCATCGAGATGAGCTGGACCGCCAACGCCACCAAGAACAAACAAGCCATCGCCATAGGCCACTGCACAAGGCTGACCACACTCACCTCACCCGAGCTCCGCGAGGTCCAGACCAAGATCAACGAGCACAGCCTCCCAGTCCACTTCGTCGGCCTGCCCACAAGCGACCTGTTGATGATGGGACGCCCCCAACCACCGCCACCACCGCCACCACCAACCGAGCAGGCAGGAGGACGGCCCTCGTCGTCCTCGTCCTCCACCAGCACCCCCTTCTCCCGGCCGCGGGGCACACTCCCCGTGACCTCCCTGATCGAGGACTGGGGCCTGAACGCCTGCCTGGGCGTCAACAACGTCGGGAACCCCTTCACGCCCCACGGCACCGGCGACCCCCTGCAGCTGGCCTGCTGGGGCGCCGGCCTGTACCACGCCGGCACCGCCGGCGGCGCGGAGCTGCTCTACCAGTGCGTCAGCGGCCGGGCCACGGCGGCGGTGGGCCTCGGGCCGGAGGAGGGGGCGGGGGCGCCGCGGGGCCTGGGGCGCGTGCCGTACCCGGGGCTGCTCGTCGAGAACCCCGGGTTCGATGAGCTGCCTGGTGCCGGGGGCGCGGGTGCCGCCGGGGGCGCCATCCTGGTGCCAGCTCGGCGGAGGCTGGGCGTGAAGGATGTGGTTTGGGACCCGCCTTCGTCGAGGCGGATAGTGAGATATAACAGCGGGCCCTATCTTGTCCGCGGCTAGCTAAAAGGTCCTGTGAAGTTGGGCATGTCCTGGAACAGGTATTCGGTAGCTCGCACTTGTCGCATAGGACACACACGACTATAATATGTGGGTGCGCAGCTCGGAACCGAGAACCGGTATTGGGTAGATGCTTCAGAGTTGATATCGCAATAAATTACTGCGTTGGATCGCTAAATTATCTAGCTCTATCACGCCTGGAACCGATTGCCCATATATCTAGAAACGTATCGCCATCCGTCTATTTGAGCGTGACCAGCTCCTCGGCGCTCGTCGGGTGGATGGCGACGCAGCTGTCAAAGTCCTTCTTGGTCGCGCCCATCTTGACGGCCACGCCGAAGCCCTGCAGCATCTCGCCGCTGCCCAGGCCCAGGATGTGCAGGCCGACGACCTTCTCCTCGGGCCCGGCGCAGATCAGCTTGTACTTTGTGGGCGCCTTGTCCTCGGGCTCCATCATGGCGTAGTACATGGCCGTGAAGCTCGTGCTGTACACCTTGATGTTCTCCCGGCCGTACTTGGCGACGGCCTCGGGCTCCGTCACGCCGATGGAGCCGACCTCGGGGTGCGAGAAGACGACCGAGGGGATGTTGCTGTAGTCCAGCTTCAGGTCGCTGTACTCGGGGCCGCCGAACAGCCTGTGCGCCAGCTTCCGGCCGGCGGCGATGGCCACGGGCGTCAGCTCGACCTGGCCCGTGACGTCGCCCAGCGCGAAGATGTTGTCGACCGAGGTGTTCTGGTACTCGTCCACGACGATGTAGTTCTTGGCGTTGATCTCGACGCCGGCCTTCTCCAGGCCGATGCCCCTGGTGGCGGGCGTCCGGCCGATGGCCCAGATCAGGTGGTCGACGCCGTCCAGGACGCCCTCGCCGTTCTTGTCCTTGTAGTGCAGGGCGATCTTGCCGTTGGCGTCCCTCTCCACCTTGGACTGCGACGAGCCCTTATGCAGGTGCACGCCCAGGCGCTCGTACTCGGCGGTGATGGCCTCCTGGACCATGGGGTCGAAGGAGCGCAGGAAGGTGTCGTTGCGGATGAACAGGTGCGTCTCGACGCCCAGGGCGTTGAACATGCCCGCGAACTCGACGGCGATGTAGCCGGCGCCCACGAGGGCCACCTTGCTAGGGAGCGTGTCGATGTCGAAGAAGCCGTCGCTGTTGGTGCCGAGCTCGGCGCCGGGGACGTCGGGGGCTATCGTGGGGTCGCCGCCGACGGCGACCAGGATCTTCTTGGCGCGCACCGTCTCCTTGGTGCCGTCGTCGAGGGTGACCTCGACCTCGTTGCGCGACAGCAGGCGCGCGTAGCCGTGGACGTACTCGACCTTGTCGTTCTTGAGGTTGCGCTCGTAGATGCCGTTCAGCCGCGTGATGTAGGCGTCGCGCTTGTGCTTGAAGGAGGTCCAGTCGAAGGGCTTGGTCTCCTCAATGGAGAAGCCGTAGGCCTTGGCGTCGTGCATCTGCTCGCGGAGCATGGCGGCGTTGAAGGTGACCTTCTTGGGCACACAGCTGTTTGGCAGCCACGAGGAGGGGCACCTGTCAGTACTCCCGAGCTTCCCGCTTGCGTTCTGTGTGTAATTCAGGTCTATTCAGGTCTGGACAAGCTTACCCAACGTTGACACATGTTCCACCCAGCCTCTTGTTCTCAATGATCATGGCCTTGGTGCCAAACTTGGAGCTCGCCATGCGGGCGGAGGCAAGACCGCCGCTGCCGCCGCCGATGACGAGGTAGTCGGTCTCCTTGCTAATGGGAGCCATGATTGCTGCCGAGGAAGAAAATAGCCGTGAGAAACCAGCTAATCTGTTTGATGCTGTTCTTGAAGAAGCTCTTGTGAGGTTTGCAAAAGCTAGCATGAGGTGCTTCTATCGTATATCGTACACCCTGAGTAGGGAAAAGAAAAATAATAAGAAGTCGGGGAGGTAGAGGGGGAGGGGTTGATATGTCGTCTTTCGGAGAGATGCAGCAGTGCGTGCATCAGAATTATTTGTCACGCAGGGGAAAAGCGTCGATCTTCTTCTGCAATCTGCATGTGTTAGACCACGCCATGAGCTTACCAATCCCGTTTTGTTAATTTTGTTTTAATGACGACAGAGCTAGTATCAGTAAGCAACAAGAGACGACTCGCATTTACTACGCTCCAGGTAAGTCCGCTCTCACATGCCAGCTCACATCATACCCCTATCTAACATGGAGTCCATTGCTTTATAAGAATATTAGTATTATATATATTCCAAATTCTGGTCTTATGAATGCATAGTTCTTGGTTCTGTTCGCAGTTCAAGTTCTATAATTATCCTGTGAGAATGAATCAGTGTTCAATGCACTGAGTCAACCTTGCGTAGCCTCCTCCCGCCCCTTCAAAAATCCCACTCACAGCAGTTCTCAAACACAAATATTACGTCTGCTCGCCTATTTCCTCATCCAGCCAGCGCCGCTACCGTCTCACCCAAATGCCTTACGGACCCGGACCCCATAATTCCAAATACACCCATGGTCAGACCAAAGCCTGTTTCGTCCATCTCCTCAAACCGATGGCCATCAACGATTTCAGACCAATCTGCGCAAGCGTCAGGCTGGTATCGACCTCCTCGTCCGGCTTCCACATGAAATCTTGTATTCTTTTTTTTCTTCCCGATCTCGAGCGCGAGGAAGTCGACGCTTTCTTTGCTCCCGAGGATCCCTTCGCCGTCGCCCGCTGCCTCGCGAGCCCGGGCTAGGAACGTCTTCAGGGCGCTCGAGTCAGGAGCCTGTTCCTTCACACCGGCGCGCACGTTGTGATAAAAGCCGACGCGCCGGTCGTGCCGCCAGCTGGTGCGGTCGCTGGAGTCGCCGAGGGTCCATTCGGAACGCAGTCCATGAGGAATTGGGACTCGTTCATCCATGGCCCGGGATGCGAGGCGCTCAGGCTACCTAGTGGTCTATCACCGTTGGGGGTTGCTGGCTTAACAATCGAGGAGGCTGAGCTCCAGGAAGTCGAGGAACTCACGCTCGCCCAGGGAGGAGATTCCCTGGGTCTTCATGCTGTTGTTGGCCTGTGGGTTCTCGGCCACGAACCCGACGCCCTCAACAGGGCATATGTTTAGCACCGAGGCAGGGATGCCGAGCGAATGTCTGTACTGGCAGAAGGCCTCGAGCAACGTGCCCGTGGCCAGGTAATTACCCTGTCCAGGCTGGTCCACGGCAGTAAGAATAGAACTGGCTAGCCAGAAGTATTCCAACTGGTGGTCTCGTAGGGCATGATGGAGATGCCATGCAGCGTTGATCTTGGGGCGGACGACGTCGACCCAGTCACTGTACTTCATGACGTGTCCTAGCCATGTGTAAGTGCAAGGATCTTGACTTACCTTCAGGACCATGGCCAAGTGGCTTACTCCCCTGACCGGCTGGTTGGATACAGAAACAGCCTTTTCTACGTCCATGGCACTATCCACGCTCCCCGATACAGCATGCACGCTGCATCCCATGGCCTGGGCTCCTTGAATAGGACCAGACTGTTCTCGTCTGTGCCGGCGTGTCTAGAAAGAAACGTCAGGTCTGCCGTGCCATGCTCCACCATCCAAGTCGACATGGGTCGCCCAAGACCTCCTGTGCCGCCGACAAGAATATACGACGCGTCGGGGCTGAACGAGACAGTACGAGGTTCCTCAAATGGCACCTCGTTGGCAGTCAGAGCCAAGACCTCTTTCTTGAGCTCGAAAGGGTGATAAGCGCCATGTGCAGGTGACGCCGTCGACCATCGCGAACCCCTTGTCCGCATGGGGACCCGCCTCGTCCGTCCTCGTTCGGATCTTGTCAAAGACCTTGCAGACGAGACCCTCCAATGGGCCCTCCAAGGCCACGCACGCCATGATGTCACGGCCCTTGGGGGGGGCTGCTGCTCGCCCAGCTTGCACGCCTCGGCATCCCAGGCGGCCTGCCGCAGGTACGACCCGAGCTTCTTTGCGATACTGCCCTCGGGGTCCTCGCACACAAGGACTTCACCTCGCTGGGAATCCTGTTCACCTGGTCGGGCGGGCTCCAGCTCCCGGCCTCCGCGGCGGCCCCCGACGTTCTCGGACGGGCCCATGACGGGGCCCCTCGACGTCGGCGACGCCCTCGAGGTCCTGACCAACAAGGCGCTGACGTCGGGCCTGCACACGCGTGGTGAGGGCCCCCGGCTCTCCAGGCGCCGTTCGACAGGTACAGCCTGCTGGTCGGCACCCGCCCGTCGAACACGTTTCCTTTGAAGCCTCTCCAGAGCCCGGTCATCGCGCCCGTGGTTGACCCCGCCAACGCTGAGATCGTGAAGATGACCAGCAGGGAATGGGGCACGTACAAGATCGGCAGCTTCGGCAATTGGGTCAAGGCGCGTAAGGAGAGGAAGGAGGCCCTCATCATTGAGTGAGGAATTCAATGAGGTGGCCAGGTGCAACATGCACATCACATTGGGGGTAGCCCTCACTGCTTCTTTCGTATCAAGTCCAACCTGGGCTACATGAGTAACACATATGTGTCTGGCTCACACTCGTTTAGCCAATAAGCCAACAGAAACAGATGGCGATATCAAGCCTTCCCTTACTTTTCACACGAATGTGCATTAATTTGAAAACATTGCCTTCCATTTCTAGGTAGAAGGGTTGAACCTCGGGGGAGTCTCAGCGTGAGCGATACTGCGTATATTCCTACTGCTAGCAATTCTTCCTACTTCCAAGTATGTACCTTCCCACTATAAGCATAATCCTATAATCCTTCCCGAGGTAAGTTCCTACTAGGCATGCGTTCCTAGTGCAGGCACAATCTTACGCACGTCCTTACTATACGCAGATTCTTACCTATTTACCTGTGCCACGTGTATAAGTAATGTCATTAGAGCACACTGAATCCTCCTCTCAGGAATAGAGATGAGCATGTTTGAATCCTTCCGGGAATCGGCTGATGTTCTCCGTACGGGAGAATGCGTTCTAGGTGTAGAGACGATCTATTCCCTTCTGCTTTACGAGTGTCTCTACTTAAATTTTACTTCGTACGACTTTGACCATCCCTAACAATGACTCCTCGATACAAATTACATACTGCTGTGGTTTAGGACTAGCCGAGTAATATTCGGCGCCTTTCCCTGACTAGCATACTGAATAGGTACATAGTGTGCCGTAGCAAGTATCTATACTATGAACGGTACCGACGACTATCACCAAGGCACGATGCGCATCCCGCCCTCCTCAAACTCCCACTGCATGCCGCTGTCGAACTTCCCCTCGTCATCCCCGAGGAGCTGCACGATGCTTTCGGCCCCCTGCTGCGGCCCCCGTCCCCAAGAGACGTAATTGGAAAAGGCCGTCTTGAGCACGCCGGGGTTCGATATGAAGAAGCGGATGCGCGGCTTCCCACCACCGCCGGCCCCCTCGGCCGCCGCCCGGTCGTCCTCGCCAGCCTGCAGGTGAGCCGTCAGCCCGTTCATGCCCACCTTGCTGGCGCCGTACGCGGGCACGCGCGTCATGCGCCGCGGGGACAGGACGTTGGTGATGCTGCCGAGCCCAGACGTGACGTTGATCACCCTGGGGGCCGCCGACCTGTGGAGCAGCGGCGTCAAGGCGTGCGTGATGACGGCCACGGACGTGATGTGCACGTCCATGTACTCGTTGAAGGTGTTGCGCATGGCAGATAGGTCCGCGTCCTGGTGCTGGAGGCGTACGAAGCCGGCGTTGTTGACGAGGACTGTGACAGCCCGGAGAGGCAAAGGTCAGACCCCGTGGTTATGCAACTGAACTGGATGGTTCCTCACTTCACATACCGTCTAGCCGACCATAAGTTGACTCCACATGCTTGACAGCTGCGGCGATATGATCGTCGTTGGTCACTTCCAACTGGACAAGATCAACCTTGGCCTTGACCCCTGCCTCGTTGAGCTTAGCGATGGCTGACTTGCCGTTCTCGACGTTTCGGCTGCACAGAATGTATGTGTTCGACGGGTATCGCAAGCCAGCGACTTCAACGACACCGAGGCCGAGTCCCTGGTTGGCACCGGTGACTAGCACGATCTTCGAGGATTTTGTAACAGTGGTCATATTCCTTTCGAATGGGAGTGTCGAGAGGCGTTGGTATGGGAAGGGGTGGGCGCAGTGAATGGTTAGAGAAAGAGGAGGATCTTGACTAGGCTAGTTCTAAGCCTTATATAACCTCGGAACCCCCAAAGATCAGATGCTTATCTCCAATATGGCATACACACGGGTGAGCTTATAAACCTGGAAACTAATTACGGGTCCGTGGTGATCTCAGGTATTTTCCTAGAGGTAGTATGGCGTCTGTACCTACGTAAGGCATGAGTTGTCACATTGTTCGTACATTCACGAAACTGTACATATGCAGAATACGCAATCATCACTGATATCAGACGCAGTATTACTCCCTAAATCCTTCTCCCCAATAATCCTTCACCGATCTGCCAACATTGACCTCCACCATCTAGTCAACATTGTCGGGAATCCGGCGATGGAATTTGCACCCGCAAATGTCCCCGGTCAACCAAACTCCCTGGACATGAAACGAGCTCGTGCTGATCACATGGGACCTGAATCCCGGTATGTTCCTCATGGACATCGCGAGTCCCTCTCGAAAAATCGGTATCGGTGTTCGAAAGGCTCCAAGTGCCCCCAGCAAAGGAAGGCTCCAAAGGATGGACTAGTGCTTATGGCAGTCGATATCTCGCCGCATCTCACCGAAATTATAAGGTCATTGGAAGAGGGCAGGAAAACATATGAAGATCGCTCTCTATGTGCAAAAAAAAAAAAAAACCATGCTGTAGCTTTAGTAGCCTCAACACGGCAAGAGTCCCCAAACAATACGTCAAGAACCCATCAAGTTGCTCTGCATATGCACGAACATGCTAGGTTGATATGACTCCTTGGCATTGCAACCGCCCTTGGAGATGCTGCAATGGCCCCTCATCGTTTATGCGGAATTTCAGAAGCTAGCATAGATCTCTTCGAAGGGAGCCGGCTATTCTTCCCAAGCGATCCGGCGTGGGACACCAGACTATCTGATGGACCGACTAATCTATGTCAACTACGGACACGGAGATGAGGACAACGGCGTCCTATATTCGGAAAATGAATTACCCAAGCTACGACAGCTCAAGAGTGTGTGGGACCCAGACAACGTGTGTCGAATCAATCATGATATCACGGCAAATCAAGGATGCCATCAGAGCTCGGAAAGTGTGATTCTGTTCGTTTCGCATGTGGGCAGAGCGGTGGTTGTAGACCTCCATCGTACTTCACTTCTAGAGTGTTTGTTTGTGTTGACAATTTAGAAAAGAGAGGCAAATTATTCAAGTTAGGGAGATAGAAAGTAAATCCATTGTATTTAATTATTACTTGCCTACCAAGTACATACCTACCTAGGTAGGTAAGACTTAAGTATACAACTGACAGGAGGTAGTCACTGCCAGCTGTGAGACGGCCCGGCGGCCGGCGGTCACTCTCGTCATCCCCCAATTGCAGGGATTCTCGTGCGCGGTCTGACGCGCTCCCTCATTGGGTTGCAGCGCGTCTGTGGACCGCGACCTGCAGATCTCCGAACTTTCTGGGGGTCTTCGGGAATAACCTTACGTTCGAGGGTTGCATTGCATACTTCAGTACTAATCAGGAAACTCGACACAATTTTGAGGGAGCTGGACTTGTACGTAGACCATCAATCACTTTTAGTAAAAAGGACTGCTGACCAACATAATATGCCTTTATCAGGGGCAAAATAATTTGGCCGTAGTCCCGCTGTGTAGAGAAAGGGGACGCGACTGAGGAAGAGGCCCTCAGTTCCTATCGGTACTACAACACCTGGCTATATAATGAACGCCTCCTTGAAGGGGGTACAACTCCGACAGATCGCCTTGCTGTTAGGCAAGACCAGGTCAGGCACAAAAGCCGTACTTACAGAACGCATCGAAGAAGCTCTGGAAAACTCTAAGCCCTTGGCTCCTGGGACAAGAATTTTAAGCATCGATCTGGGTATCCGCAACCTCGCATACAGCCTTTTAGAGGTTCCAAGTAACAACCATGAGCCACCTGCTACGACGACAAAAAGGGGGCGGAAGAAGAACACCCCCATAGCGACGTCTCCTGATAAGCCCATAAAACCTATCTTACACGCCTGGGAGCGCCTGGCGCTCATTCCCAAGACACCAAAGCTCGCCACGCCCAAGAAACGAATACCCAAAAACGCAAAGAAGGGCCAAATTGACGACCTGGAAGACCACGACGATGAGAGACCAGCCGAGCTCCCAACAGAGGCAGAAACAAGCGACAAGGCGACCACCCCCGTCATCATGGAGGACTTCTCGCCCCCGCGGCTCTCGGCCCTCGCCGTCGACCTGATCCTCAACCGGCTCCTCCCGCTCCGGCCGGACGTCGTCACGCTGGAGCAGCAGCGGTTCCGGTCCATGGGCGGCTCGGGCGTGTACGAGTGGACGCTGCGGGTCAACAGCCTCGAGTCGATGCTGTACGCCGTCTTCGCGGCGCTGCGGGCGCTGGGCCGGTGGCCGGGCGGCCGCGTCGAGGGCGTCGTGGCGAGGAACGTGCTGGAGTTCATGGTCCTGCAGGAGAAGATGGCGGGGGTGGATGTGGCCGAGATTTGGGGAAAGGATGCGGATAATAAGAAGGTCAAGAAGGCGATTGTGAACAGGATGTTGGCCGCGGGCGAGGGGGTGTCGGTGTCGGCTGAGGTGGCACCGGTGGCTCAGGAGTACCTGGATGTGTGGAATGGGAAAGTGAGAGGGAAGAAGAAATCCGAGAGCTTCAAGAAGCTCGACGACATGGCCGATTGCTTGTTGCAGGGCATTGCGTTCATACAATGGCAAGAAAACAAGAGGAAGCTCACTGAGGGTGGCATCGAGGCCCTTGAGGACCAGATGGTGGACTAGCACGGAAAGCCGAAAACAAAAATCTAACAAATACAGAAAGCCTTGGTCCAAAAATATGAAGCATGGCGGAAGAGCAATGCCGGGGTATCATCGAAAAAGCCGAGCCGACCTGTCAATAATCATCATGATAATCATCGTAAGCGCCACCCTGCCCCTGCGTGCTGACAAATTCCTCGCTCGCCAGGTCTCTGACCCATCTCCTCCTGAGATCCTGGGGGTCCTTATGCCAGTCACAGGCAAAGTCGCAAGCAGGAACCTCTGTCTCCCCGAAGTACCTACAAATCGCCGCATGCCGGCACCCGTCCGTACTCTCGCAGTACCCGGCCAGTGTCTTCAGACTGCCCAGCCTGGCCTGGCGGTTCTCCCCGTCCCCGGTGTCCCTGGCTACCATGTTACACATCCGATCCCGATCCTCACGGCTGTAGTATAGGAAACAATAGCTCGCGTTCCCGTCCCTCCCTGCCCGGCCGGCTTCCTGGTAGTACCCCTCGAAACTCTTGGGCATCCGCCAGTGCACCACGAAACGCACGTTTTCCTTGTCGATACCCATACCGAAGGCCGTAGTCGCCACGATTATATCGTAGCCCTCCTGGTTGCTGATCCACCGGGCCAGGGTCTCCTCCTTGGTCTGGTTGAGCAGTTTCGCGTGGAAGGGCCGGGCGCCGATACCCTCCTGTCGGAGTGCGGCTGCGATCATCTCGCACTCGTCGCGTGAGTTGGTGTAGATTATCCCCGGCACGTTCTTCACCCGCTCGCCTCTGGCGTCGAGTTCCCGTTTCCTCTCATCTGTCTCCCTCCTGGCATATACACCCTGTATCCAGGTTACAAAATTATCGAACCGATCATCCGCCTCGTCACTTGTGAACCGGATCTCCAGGTGTAGGTTTGGCCGGTATGCCGTCATGGCAAACGTCTTCAACCGCGCCGGACTCTTCAACAGGCCCAGGGTCGACAGCACGTCGTTGCGCACCTGATTGTTGGCGGTCGCCGTGAGACACATGATAGGGACGTCGGGGAACGCATCGCGGAAGAACGACAGCCTCTTGAAGTCCTTCCGGAAGTCATGGCCCCACTCCGAAATGCAATGGGCCTCGTCGACGGCGATCCGCGCCAGCTCGCGCTGCTCGTGGACAAGCCTCAACCTGCGCCGGAAGTGCTCGCCCGAGCACAGCTCCGGGGTGACGTACAGCAGCCGCGTGCGCGGGTGGCCCGAGGCGAGGTCCCGGTAGATGTGGTCCTTCTCGGCCTGGGGCGTGTTGCTGTTCAGGGTCCTGGCGTCCACGCTGGCGAGCCGCAGGGCTTCGACCTGGTTCATCATCAAGCTCAGCAGTGGGGATATGACGATGGTGATGCCGTGGTCAATGACGGCGGGTAGCTGGAAGCACAGACTCTTGCCGAATGAGGTGGCGGCTTGGACGAATACGTCTTTGCCTTCCAGAGCTGCCTCGATAATTTCCTTCTGGTGGGGTCTAAAGCGATAGTCAGTCAGGTATCCGGGCCAAGGAAGCTGTAGGCTTAACTGCTTGGTACCTGAATTGATCCTTGCCAAACTGACGTCTCAAAGTGAAGTCAGGGTCGGCGCATGATTTCGTCCTCGATAATGGAGGCATCTTGACAATACAGTTCCAGGAAATATGAATATCCACGGCTGTTGTCCGTCGCAGACCACCGAGTCGTGACTGTACTCTCCAAGAGTCTGTCAAGTCACTTCACCCATTTTCTTCTATTGATAAGATCCGACTTCACTTCTGCTCGGGGGGCAAATAAGGAATCAAGAGGGCTTTTTGAATGTCCGTATGTCTATTTCTAGCGGAGCATGAGCAGAGGAAACCGAACAGCATGCAGTGGCGATGCCTCAGTCATGGTGTTTCCAGGTCGTCTTCGGCCCGTGTCGCGTCGTTGATATGAATTTGGTGGCAAGGGTCCCCTGAAGCTGCACCCGGTGGGAACCCTTGGAACATTCTAGCGCCATTCCGTGCATGGTTACAGGCGGCTGTGACCCACTGGGCACCCCCACGACATCCGCCTCCAGGAGTACCAAACGCTGCAAGGTCACATCCGGGCAGTTGTAACAAATTGTCAAGTGTTTTGGGTTTGGCGATCACATAGCCTTTTTTTCTTCTTCTTTATTTTGTCAAGGGTTGGTACGACACTCATCAGGCCCGCACACTTACGAGTCTCATTACTTTTTACTCTACCGCATACTAAGAGTCTGGTCAAACTCAGCAACCGACCCCCCGTTTCTCTCATGCTCAGTCATCAATCTCAATCTTATTTCATACATGCTATAGGTCAGTGTAGGTCCATACACCAGGGGGCCTTGAACATAACGTACCTTAATGGAGCAACGATGAGTCTATTTCCAGGCTCAAATGCTATTATGACTACGTAACGGCATCGAGAAGAACGGGCGGTCGGCTTCTGCTCCGGTCGAATACTGGATGCGCCGTTTTGCTTCATGGCTTGTATTGCTTGAACCATATTTAACGGTAGAATTGGTATATTGCAGTCGCCAGTTTTCTCCCATACACATAGAGAAATGAGACTCCGTTCGACTTACAGGAGCCCAACTCGGTCCGGTACACGAGATGGCACGAGTTCAGGAGCAGTCATACAGGAAAAAACAAAATCAACCGGAAAATCTAAAGCCAAGATGGGCTGGCAAGTTCCGGAGCCGGTGATTATTGAAAGGCCTGGTCGACTATTATAGAGGTGCAGTGGTACTGCATCAATAAACAGACGATAGGTGTGGTGGAGTCTCGGTGAGTGTCAACCGGCCTCGCCGGCTCCCTCTTCTCACTGGTACGCAATCGGGATATACATACCCGGGTTCCTAGAAGTCGACACCGCTCCTTTTTCAATATCAACGTGTCTAAGTGGCTGCAGAATTGAGATGTTCTTGGTCGACATATATGGAGCAGGCACGGCAGCAAGGCACGGCAGCAAGTGGCTGGAGTACAAACTGTCATGAAGAAACATTCCGATGAATATAGCGGCTCGATACGGTGATATTAGATCCAACGGCCTCACGTCTGATGAATGAGATCCGGTCAGATCCTTCCCGTTGACCCGTGGACATGGGCAGCATTGGCTGACATCTTCCTGTGCCTTGCAGCTATTTCAGTGCGATGGTGTGTAGTTGATGATGCAATCCCTTGGTTTGAACCAAAGAGAATGTTTGGATTTAGCCTGTTCCAGTTGTCTTACACGCTTTTCAAATGCAAGTGCTGTGGCAATACCCGGACACGCGGAGAATGGGGGGCTGGGCTCCTGGAGTTTAGGGGGGTTCTGGGGTTATGTTTTGGATGTTTTTTGGGGCCTAAAAAGAAGAGTACCCAGCCAAGTACCTGGCCTGGACGGCGAGTGGTCCAAGCGCCGGCTAGTTCTCGCTACAGGCACATAGCGTCGTTACCACCTTTGGGTACCCGACACTCTTTCCACATGCAACATTGAACCCCTTTCCATCCACATCGACGCAACATTCGAGCAGAGATGCTCGCTGCTTGACGACACCCATCTCTGAACAAAGGAATTTCTTGCATATCGACGTTGGGCATCCGGCCCCCCTATTTCCGTCTTGGACTCGGCCACATCATCCTTGCCTCCGCCCATTGACACCAATCCGACGACCGTGTTGTAAGGCGTTGACAGCCTCCGAGCGCGGCCGCTATTTAGCCCAAACACCTAACGAGGTCAACCACACCGTCACTGTCCGCATACGCCTTGTTATATCCAACCAAACCAGCAACTTCGAAGAATTCGAAGAAACCCGGAGAAGGGCTCATACCACGACGACTTGCACTTGCTGCTGCTGAAAACAACGACCTCGACACTGCTTCGTTGCCCGCTGGGCTTCTGTGTACTTGCCCTCAACGACCATCGGCTGCTGAGCCCCTTTGCTTTGGCATCATGACATCGCCTGCCTCACTTCTGCATTCCAACCAGCTGGTCTAAACATACCCTTTTTTGTACGATCCGACATACCGTAGTACCGGGCCCTATCGAGCAGCAGTCCTCGAGCGCGGACTCGTGGTTGGATAAAGAGACAGACGAACCAACGGGAAATTGGTACCACTTCCATCATCTGTCTTCGTTACAATACTGAGCAAGAGCTGGGTCTATGAATGCGACCATAATGGAGAGGCCTTCTGGTCCAGGCCCGGTGCCGCCAGGGCGTCCGGGCGGCCCTGCCCAGGGGCGACGAGTTGGCGTTGCTGCCGGTGTCAATATCCCCCCTCCGCCACCAATCCCCAAGACCGTCCGGAAAATGCCCTCGAACTCCGGCCTCACGGCATCGGCTCCTATTGCTGCGACCCAAGTTGTTGTCTTGGCGAAGGAGGCCATGAAGAAGGCCTTGGAGGAAAATGAGAGCCAGGCCGGCGAGGCCAGTGCCGTCAGCAGCAAGCTCAAGGCTGGCGTAACTGTCGACCTGAGTCACAAAAACATCCAGAAGCTCCCAGAGGAGGTGGTCGACATTATAAAAGATCAATTAGAGAGGTATGTTGGATGAATCCGTCGCAGACGCAAGGGAGATGGTACAAGGGATGCAGCTGACCATGGATATTTGCTTTTTTTTAGGCTTGCGCTCGCTCACAACAAAATCTCCTCGTTCCCCGCCCGATTCTCCGAATGCACGTTGCTCCGATATCTGAACGTCCGTAGTAATAGGATTAGCGAGTTTCCACTACCGGTAATTGACCTTCCTTGGCATTGCTTCGTCCCCGATATTGGTGAGAGTCATGTCTGACCTGCCTCGCAGTTATGTGACCTGCAATCACTCGAGATCCTTGACCTCGGTCGAAATCAACTCAAGGTGCTTCCGCCAGACATTGCAAAGCTCACCTCGTTGAAAGTCCTGGCTGTGCAAAAGAATTTCATCAAGGAACTGCCCCTCTGTCTAGCTGACATGGGCTCACTGCAAATGATCAAGCTTGATGGAAATCCAATCGTCTTTCCCCCAAAAGAAGTGCTGCAGGCGCAGGCCAGCAGCCCACCAAACGAAGGATTCTCAAAAGAAACGGAAGTGAAGGAATTGACAGTCACAGCTTCCATTAAAAAGTTCTTGAGACAACACGCGCAAAACGACCGCATGGAAGCAGAAGCTGCCGCTGCCGGCGAGGACTCGTCCGAGGGAGTTGAGACGCCGCGTTTCCATCCTGTCAAACGCGTTGCGACCGGGCGATTTCCCATCAAAGTCAACGGGACCGACGTACCAGACTTGCGTTCACCAAACACCGCAATGCGACCACCGCCAATTCCCACGCGATCACACTACCGCGGCCTCTCTCAACAGAACGCGGCGATCCGTCGACCAGGCGTCATGCCTTTAACTATTGGAAATGTCAACGAACGCGTCCGGAGCAATTCAGAGACGCTACTCCAACCTCGTAGCCAGTACCCCGTCGACCGCCAGCGGCGCATGGCATCTGTATCCAAGCGAGCCCAAGAATTGGGCACCTTAGATGAGACGCAGGCAAATAATCTTTTTAGCCACTATCGTGGCCTCAGTCACGGATCGGCCATGCAAGGTACGAACGGTAATAGCCTGCCTGCCAGAAGCCCTGCCAGCCCCGCAGAGCCCTTCCTTCAACGCCCGATCTATGTGCGACGGCTTTCGGTTCTGCCTGAACGTAAGCGCGAGTCTAAATACATCGACCCAGTTCTCGAAGCGGCAAAAGGAATTCTTTACTCAGTCTTCCAGATACACCCTATGGTCCAAATGTTGATGCACCTCACCAGCGATGGCACATCGAGGCGATCTAGCCTCGAAATTGTCCTGTACAACACAAATGTCCATGTCGAGGAACTTGAGCAGGAAATACAAAGACACGAGGCAGCCACTGAGACGGAAGAATCTGGTCCCAAGGAGAATGAAAGTGTGCAGAGGGCTTGCATTACTTTGGTGAACGCGTATGCACACGTTTGCTCGCTCCTGGCAACGAACGTTGACATGTTCATCGAGAATGGAGACCCGCGGTACATTCGCACACTCCTTATGGTGCTCTATAACAGCATCATGGAATTGCGCGTCACTGTTTCCAACCCGAGTCCTGATGCTGGCTTTAGAAGGGCTGCCAACAGGGCCACGATGGGCGATACCATCAGGCCCCACCCTCACTCTCGTGAGAGCTCAGTCACTCCCACGGCCGAGCGGCCAGGCCATGGTTTCCGATCCCGCAGTGGAAACTTTGTCCACAACCCAAGCAATCTCCGAGTGGCCACCGATGTGCCCCTTAATCCCTCGCCAGGTCCGTACGTCAACGGACCAGGGCGTACTGCGACAATCACACCTACACCACGGTCTGGGGAGTCCTGGACATCGTCCAGTAGTAGAGGTATGAATGGAGACTTCACCGAAGAAGACCGCCTGTTTGAGAAGATCTTCCTGTCCCTCCAAAGGTCAACCAATTGGATCATGCGGACTCTACCGTCTCTCAACAGCCAGTTTGGAGCCTGCCTAGATAACGCCATGATCCATGGCGCACCGAAGGTTATGCAGTACTGGAGGATCATAATCAGCAAGTGTACCAACGCCATTCAGACTACCGAGGCACTCAAGAAACGTTTGTCCCTTATCAAGCTTAAGGAGCCAGGCATAAGGACTCACGGCGGCTTCTGGGTTCTCTGCAACAACTTCATCGACGCATGGGCCGAATTGGGAAAGATGGTGAAGGACATCTCAACCAACGTACCAGAGGTGCAGCTGCCGCACGACACGCGACAGCGTCTTCGCCCTGTACAGCACAGTGTCCAAGAGACTTTTGCCCTGATACAGGCGTCGCCTTGGGCCGATGCCCTCCGTGGACACAACTACATCAACTCAGCGTCCAGCTCCTTCTCGTCCGCGCAAAGCCAGATCCATCCGATCCAGACTCAACTGCCGATGACGCCTCAGTCAGCGGCCTTGGGCCCGGCCGTCCAGGCTACGGTCGCGACCCCGCAGAGCGCATCGTTCGCGAATGCCTTTAGCGGCGGCGTCTTCGAGAGGGCCGATGCTTTGATCTCCATGGGAGGCTTGGGTGGACGGTCGATAGCCTCCCGTAACGGGACCATGTCAAGTGCATCAGGACACTCGAGTCTCAGCTCTATCAACAGCACCACATCGTCTAACGACGATCTTATGACGCCAGGCCCGATGAACCCGGGCCTGATGAACCCGGGCCTGATGAACCCGGGCCCGGCGCCATATGGCGCGCCCTTGCCGATTCGACTGAACCACGATCGCAGGGTTGCCCTATGAAACTTACGACAACGAACATAAGAAAAAGATTGCATCATTTTGAAGTAGCATAAAGGGAGGTTCGGACTGCATATAGTAGGCATTTTCAATGACGGACTAGGCGTTTTTGTTATTTTTGGTTTCCTTCGACCCATGAAAGAGAGGGCAACATCTGGCGAGGTCAAAAGAATCAAGAGCTGTTCGAATAATGTGATAATATACATTGGAGGACAGCCCAGGAGCCGTCTACGGTCCTTCTCCTCTACAGTCTTTGCTGTTCCGGCCGACACACCACTTAGGCGTCTCTTGAGGTTGACACATGATACGTCGTCGTACGACGGCGACGTAGGGGAGGGTCTCGGCAAAAGACATGCATGTTTCCGTACTGGATTTTAGATCAGCTTTTTTGAGGATTTCGACCAGGGCAACATCATCAGATTTGGACGGATTGCATCACAATACAAAACAATGTAACAAAAGCAAGTTTCATCCTTATCAATGAGCTTCAGCGGGGCGTGCGACAAGTTGCCGGAAGAAAAACGGTTAGAATCTGTATAATATAGTACCATCACTGGCCTGCATCCTTCTTCTTCATGCAGGTGTTGTCAAACTCTATCTAGACCGTACCGCCAGCATTGACCGAGGGAATTCCATCACTATATCAGGCGTCTGGAAAGGCGCCAATTCCCAGTGTATAACTTAGTTACTTCAATCAGCTGACTGGGTATGTTCAGCTTTTGCTGCCGCCGCTAGACTCGTTCCCGCTCGCCCCCAAATGGACGGGTGAAGTCGAAGGGTGTCATGTGTAGGGTCACGTGCGACGCTACGGTTCTGCCAATCCTGACCGCCCTGTAACATCCCACAGCCAGGACCCATCTTCAACCGATTTTTACAATTTGCACTTTCTTGCCAGACCTCACACCCTCCGACGAGCCGACGACCAACTATTCCAACAACGATTGCACTGGTGATTCAATAACTCATCAGGTACGTTCGAACGAGAGGAATCAACCCTCAAGATCTCATTTGGATCTTTCCAAACAGGTCTACCTCAGCGGTTCTATGGAGAAGAGAGAATCTCCTCGAGAGATCCCTTCAGCCAGCCAACTGTCTGTCCCTACCTCAATCTGTGAATACCTTCACTAACGTCTTGGGTCCCGTCACCCATAACAGAAACCGCAATCATGGGTATTTCAAGAGACTCTCGCCACAAGCGCTCCGCCACCGGTGCCAAGCGTGCCTACTACAGTGCGTTCTCTCCGATATACACATGAATAAACGAAAGCCCGTATCGCTTTCGGAGCTCTGTCTCTTGTGACCCAAGAAGATACCCTCCGGGACATACGTTCTGACCTTTGTCAACAGGGAAGAAGCGCGCTTTCGAGCTCGGTCGCCAGCCGGCCCAGACCCGTATCGGTGCCAAGCGCATCCACACCGTCCGCACCCGCGGCGGCAACCACAAGTACCGTGCCCTGCGCCTCGACTCCGGTAACTTCGCCTGGGCCTCCGAGGGCTGCACCCGCAAGACCCGTGTCATCGTCGTCGCCTACCACCCCTCCAACAACGAGCTGGTCCGCACCAACACCCTGACCAAGTCCGCCGTCGTCCAGATCGACGCCGCCCCCTTCCGTCAGTGGTACGAGGCCCACTACGGCCAGCCCATCGGCCGTAGACGCCAGCAGAAGTCCGGCAAGGAGGAGGAGCCCGTCAAGAAGAGCAAGTCCATCGAGAAGAAGCAGGCCACCCGCTTTGCCACCCACGGCAAGGTCGACGCCGCTCTCGAGAAGCAGTTCGAGGCTGGTCGCCTGTACGCTGTCATCGCCTCCAGGCCCGGCCAGTCCGGCCGCTCCGACGGATACATCCTCGAGGGTGAGGAGCTCGCCTTCTACCAGCGCAAGCTCCACAAGTAGAGGATGGTGACGGTGTAGGAGGGGGTGCCGCGACGCGGCGGAGGAAGCAAGCAGGATGGAATGATGATAGTCTAGCGAGAGGGGATAGGACCCCTCACCAGGCAAAATCGGAATCGGTGTTCTACGGATTGGCTGCCTTTCATATGAAATCGGTGGCTTTGGCTGTGTTTTTTCTCCAGCTAATGAGATGCCCATTTGGTCGTTATTCTTCAGGTTCGTCGCAGCATTGGGACAAGGGAAAAGGGAACAATCAAAAACAAAAGGAAGAACTGCCTCATGCGCAATGAACATCCGGTCCATCCTGCTGAACTTTGGTCCAATCTCGTGATATGTAATATGGCTTGCGACGAACTTTCCACGGAGAAGACGACCAATTGATTCGAAAAGCACGCGTGAGAAACCAAAACAGTAGTATTGTCGGGCTCAGGCTATCGAAATGTTTCTTTTGCTGTACTGTCCATACCGGCCAAGTCAAATTGCCTCGACGGGGGGGTAAAACGACGGGCAGAGAAGCACATGGCAGGCGTAGAGACCGCAACGGTCACCGCTACCCCAGAGCAGAAAATTAAAAAAATAGGTTGGAAAATTCTGTAGACAGGATCAATATTTCGGCTCGGTCCCTACCCGAGAACCCACCCTTTCACCTCCACACACCTTCTCTGCCCAAAAATGCCATGGTAGACGACTTTGCTGTACCATCGCTGGCATGACCACCACTGGATGTAGGACATGCCTCTTGCCACAGTAGGCAATTCGGAGCCGTTCAATGGGAACAGTGTTCTGTTGGTATATTGCTATTCCGTCTGGCCTCGCTCCGGCTCTCGAGGATAGCAGCAAACTTTAGACATCCAGCACGTTGATTCATACGCCCTTGCTCAGTGAAAGCAGGCGTTTTGTCTCCTCGGCCAGCTGTATGTTCGTTTCACACTACCTACACATGTTGGACCTGTCCAGGCTAGACGGTGCTATCTCACAGGGGCGCAAAGCAAGCACACTGGAAGAGGGCCATGGCTACTTGTCATCTCCTTGATACAGACTTGAGTTTAGGGTTTTATTGGACTGCTGTTGGTGTTTAGACAATAGTTACACTCCCCATGCTTCCAAACCAAGTCTGGAGTCGATTGCTCCAATCAAAACCGTAGCATCACCCACCACTCACTTATCAACCATCACGCACCGCTCATGGGATATCGAATGGGGGGTTCTTTTTTTTTTTGTTTTAATCTCCCTTTTCCAAGGGGTGTTTTGTGTTTGTGTGTGTGTGTGTGTGCGTGTGTGCGCGCATCTCATATCTCCCTCCATAATTGCTTCTGCTCTGCTCTGCTCTGCTCTGCCTTGCGTTGCTTTACTATACACTTGCTTGGAACGCCATGGGCGCCGGCGATGGCCTCGGGCGCCCGAGAGTTCTTATCTTATGAAACCCTGGAATGGTAGTGGGTAGTGGGAAAAAGGAGACCAGATGTTTTACACCGCATCGCCTTCGCTTTGACCTTCAGGTTTCTTGAAAAGCCTTTTCTTCCCCGGCCCGACTGGATCAGATACTCCAGACCTGTGTTTGTACTGTACTTTCTAATGTCCACATCATACACATGCTCATGCTCATTCTTCGTCGTCCACCAACCCTCTCTACGCGAATGTTCGCTTGAGGTCGTTCCACTTCCTGAGAAGAGTCTCGTGTTGGGAATTTATCTAGTGCGGGTTTGTCAGCAAATGGCCACTCAGGCATTGGGGAACAACGTGGTGGTAGTAGTAGTAGTGGCAACTCACCTCGGCATACTGCATCTTGGTCTGCACCAGCTGCTCCTCCAGCTCGGCCATCTCCTTCTCCACCTTCTCGTTCTCCTCGTGCACCCTCTGGTTCCTCTCGATGAGCGCGTCCCTCTCCAGCTTCCACTGGTCCTCGAAGTCGGCGGGCTGCCTCTCGATCACGATCTTGAGCTCCCGGACCTGCCCGATCAGCGACTCGTTCTGGTCCTTGAGCTCCTCGTTCTCGACCTTGGTGTGCACCAGCTCCGTCGCCAGGTCCGCCTGCTCGCGGTCGACGGCCTGCAGCCTGTCCTCCAGCTTGCGCACCTTGGCCGAGTAGCTGGTGTTCTGCGACCGCAGGGTCTCGATCTCGAGCTGCTGCTCCTTTTCGGCCTTCGTCTTCTCTTCCCACTCGGTTCGGTAGAACTTGAGGATCTCGGGGGTGATCTTGACCTCGCACGCGTCGTGGACGAGCTGGTCGGCCCGGTATACCTCCTTGTCCATGCTAGATGTGGAGCTGCCGAAGAAGCCGTTTTCCAGAATGCTGTTGGCGCTTGGGGTCGACTCAATGTACACGTCGAATAGCCGGTCTCTCAGGTAGGTCGTCAATTGAGACATGTCGGTCATGGACAGAAGCTTTTCGGAATTCTTTTGCATCAGGACAATGCCGAATCTGAGGATAGCAGACAGACCCTCGGAAAAGATCAAGTCGTAGATCCGAAGGACCAGTTGTAATGGGAAGCGGTATGAGAAGAGGGTCAGGAACCACTGTGTGGCGTAGAGGTGCGGTGAGATTCCTCTCCGTCTTAGATGGCAGTATAGGGCAGGCTCGGTATCTTCGAGCAACCGCTCGAATTGGAACAGATGCATGTGTAGGCCCGGCATGTCCTGGATGAAAAGGTCACGGAGATGGTACTGGTTCATCAAACGCACGAGAAGGCAAAACGCTTCTTCCTCGGACATCTATAACTTCGTTAGCAACCCTTCCTTCTAAGCACAATTCAAGGCCTTTTCGGCAAGACTCACATTGAACAAAAGGGGCATGATGAGGAAGTTCATGCCCTGGGCATACCCGACCTCCTCATCAAATAGGGCATACGCCTTGCAGACACCGTAAAGACCCTCTTGAAGTCCCTGAGCGGCAGCAAACTTGGAGTAGGCCGTCCGAGCCCCGAGGTCCCTCCGGATAGTCTTCTCCAACCTCTCGATCTTCTCCACATCTTCCTTCTTCTTCTTCAGCCGGTCAGCCTCCGCCGCCTGCTGCGCTTTGAGGTAGGCTTCACTTTCATCCTTCGCCGGAGGGGACGGCGCGCCGTTGGACGCAGAGTTGCCGGAATGTACCGACGATGCCGATGAATGGACGCTGTTGCTGTTGCTACCGGCCGGGAGCGAGCCGTTACTGCTCCGATCCTTCTCCTTGCTTGTGCCCCTAACTACAAGCTCTCGGTAGACGGCGTCGAGTTCCTCGCTCTGGCTCTGCGCCAGGACCTGCCATATGACGCCCCGGATAGCACTCGGTATACCGGTCGCAATGGCCCGGTTCAGCTCCTCTGCGCTCGTCTTGGCAACGGCAACGGGTCCCTCGTAGACGACAGATTGCCACAGGTCCCAGTCCACTGGCGTGTCGGACAGCGTCGAAGGGCCAGCTGCCGTTCCAGACGCAGTCCCAGGGGCCAGGTGGGCGGCTGATGGATTGGGTGACAGCGGGGGCTGGTCCTTCTCTTCTATCGGCGTAGCTACTAGCCCATTAGGACCCTTGTTGACCAGGTTGGCGATGCCGTTGCTATCACCATCATCGGGAAGACTAGTAATCCCAGCCTCCTCTCTCATCCTCATGGCCTTGAAGCGGTCCTTCAGACTATTCCGCACGTTCCCCTTTACGCCATTGATCCCGCCTTCCTCTTCCAACCTGCCGAGCATCATCTCCGGATTGCTAGTCAGGGTTGTCACGGAGCTGTCAGTATTCCTCCTAGGGGATATAACGGGCGGCGGTGACGTGTTCGTCAGGTCCTTGGAAGAGCTCCTGGACAGCCATGAGAAAGCACTAGCGAGCTTTCGAGTGGGAGCGGGCGCGGGAGCGGGAGCCTGTGCTGGTTGGACAGCAGGAGCCTCCGGAGAGGCGGGTGCCGGGGCTGTAGCTGGGGGTGTGGCGGGATTCTTGGTGGATGAGCTTTGTGCCCCGGGTGTCCAAGGCATTGGAGGGAGGGAATTCGTTAGACTGCTCAGGGATATCGTCTTCTTGGGCTCATCCTCGCTGGGGCTCATCTTGACCTTCTCTTCTTCTGCGTCTGCGTGCTGTTAGCAAGTCTCGCTTTGGGATAGCAGCTCAACCGAATCACGGACCTTTAGGTTTTGCGGGGGTGTCGTCATCCAAACTGACGGTGTCGAGTTGACTGTTTGATGCCACAGACAGGCGCTGGCTCGGTGCAACAGAGGGCTTTCGTGGTTGTGCTATGGGTGCCTCATTTTCGTCCCCTATTGTTGTGGTTTCGACGTCGACAAAGCCGTCCTTGCTGTCTGCCTCTGCCTCGGACCCGGGCTCGGGCGCAGGCTCGTGTACGGATTCGGGCTTGACCTCGACCGGGTCGGGCTTCTTCTGCTCTTCCTCGGACTCGTCCTTCTCGGCCAAGTCGACCCCCTCGATCGTCGGCTTCTCGGTGCTCTGAGGCCTCGGGTTGGAGGATGTTCTTCGGGTCAATGATCGAACAGAAGAGTTCTCTGTGGTCGCAGTGTCTTGGGCGTCTTCGAAAGTATCCTGTCAAGTGGTCGGCAACGTTAGCAACATGTAATTTCCCCTAGGGAGCCCGGGGCTTCATGTGGTGTGATGGATTTAGATTGGGGGCTGCCCCGTGTCCTGTCGTGTGACGGTAAACGTCGGTGTGTAACTAGGGGCCGCAACCAAGATGCGGTGATGGTGATGTTCGAGGTTGGGGGATCGTGCTCGGCAGACGCGCCAGGGTGTCCCGTACCATTTCCTTGTCAGAGTCGGCAGCAGAGTCGTCCTTGTCCTCCTTGTCCTCCTTGATGCTGGTGGGAGGGACTGGAGGCCGGACGGCGTTCTCTTCGTGATCGGACATGTTGGCCTCGAATCTCTGGAATGTGAGTCGGAGGGTTCGAGGTTGCGCGGGCGCTGGGGGGTGGGGGGATCTCGGAGAATATAAAGGGATAGATGGAGGGCGGAGATAGAATTGTAGAGCTGTCCGCAGCTTAGGCCATATATGGATAGTTATGGACTGTCTAATTGGAATTGATGCCCTGGCGGTGGTTTGTTTGGTCGTGTGGTACTGTCCAGATGTCTGTAGACTCGAAGAAGTGTCGTGTCTCTATTTTTTTTTCTTCTCTTTCTTTGACGGCGTCGAGGGAGACGTGTACTCGAATGGGGTGCAGGTACCGGTAGTTGTAGACTAACTACTCTGCACTGCTGTATCTCTATACTGCGGTGAAGGGATGCAGGGTGGAGTTCGTGTGGTGTGATGGGTCAGAACAGCTGGAGCTCAATGGAAGCTTAGTACTGCTACTACTGCCTTTGTTTCGTTTCGTTGAACGAGTTCGTTACCGGCCTGACGGGCGGTCTGGAAATAGAATGCAATAAAATAAAGAAAGGTTGCTTGCTGAAACGGGGAGGATCCGGCTCATCAGATTTGGATCTTGTCCTCAGCTACATGTCCAGATATGCAAAGCTCCTTCTTGGAGGGGGGGGGGGAGGAGGAATTCCAGAGGGAAAGACTGGAGGCTGTCAGGGGTGTCAGGTTGTAGCGGCCAGGGGTTCACCGTTGGACAGGGGTGGCTGTCGACCACCTACTTCTAGCGTTTCTGCAGGCGGGTCTCTTGGCCCACAGGCGGGTCTAGCGTTCACGGCGAGGGCGTTGCTTAGCCGCACGCGGGTAACTATTGACTTTGCAGGCATGCCCTAGTGAATCTAATCCCTACGGACATACTTGCTTACTCAGTATGTAGTGTACAATATGTACTTATCCCTACCTAGGTACCCCTTTTTCATGTGAACGGACATCTATCTGCCCTTATTCAATGTTACCCAATCCACCTCGGCTCACATCCGAACCGCGACTTGCATCTTCTCCGGATCAGACCTCAAGTAAACAATAGTTTTGCTCAAACTTCTCAATGACTAAAGCAGTTCAAGGTCAGTATCTATGTGACCCGCAGTCACTGAAACGAAAACAAAACAAAACAAAACAAAAACAAAAACAAGCCCGTAAGCAGGGCAGTGTCAAGGAAGGAAGAGCGGCCAGCTGGCCCAATATCACAGCCAAGGCTACCCGTTTCACACCATCGCCCTGTCAGCAATCGGTCACTCGTGACATGTCAACTGTGTTTCGAGGCGACCACGACTTATCTACAAGAGAAGAGTAGTATTCGTTTCCACGGCCTGCACTCCGCTTCAACATCTATCTAACTCCCCTCCAAGCGGCCCAAAATTCAGCCAACCCCTTGCCTCTCATCTTCGTTCGTCCAAGGCGTGCCAGAGTAAAAGCGTCAAAAGGGCCAGTCCAAACCACGACAATACACAATCATAAAGGTAAAGGGCAAGCCACTGAATGCTGCCCCATGCTGATGTCTTCTTTCCTTCCGGAACACCAAAACCCCTCAATAAACACCTATTTTCATGATGAACGATCAATGCCAGAGATACCACTTCCACCCTATCATTTTCTCATTTCTACTCGCCAGTCTTTTAGGCGAATCCGAAGTAATCGCTTCCCGCCGTGATAGCCTTGAGAACCTGTGTCCGGAGAGCCTCGTAGCTCTCATACTCGGGGAGGTCAAGCTCTGTAGAGGTCGGGTTAGCATTGGCAGGTCAACAAGTAATAACGAGAGGGGGTCAACTTACGGTTAAAGCAGGTGTGCGAGCTTGGCAGACGGTCCTTGTTGCCGTAGTCCCGGTGAATGTTGAACCGGTTGATGCCGTTCATACCCTCCAGCTCCTTGAAGCCGTTCAGTGGAACCTTGGACGTTCCCGTCACGAACTGCAGAAGCTTGGCTCGCTCTTCCTTGTCGAATGAGCGCAGAGCGCGCCAGAACCACTGGATCTGCTGTGAAGCTGCCGTGTAGTTGTGGTACTCGGTGTTGCTCTTCCAGTCGTCCACGTCAATGTCGGGAAGACCCGAGATGAGCAGCTCCAACTCCTGCTCGTTAAAGATGGCGATCAGGTCTGCCGGGATGACGCCGTGGAAACCCTGCAGGAAGTGCTCCATCTGGACCTTGACTGAGGACAGCAGCTTGTGCTCCACTATGAGACGGACATACTCGTGCTTGTTGTCGTTGGTCACCTCGATGTTGCTGCCATTTTCGATAAGGTCGACCGTCTTGCTTGCGCCAAACTCTTCTTCCTCGACCGAGAATGTCTCAATCACAGCCCCCGTGATATCATTCTCCAGCATCCACAGAAGGGACTTGTAGTAGTCAGGGTCGAAGGATTCCATGTCCTTGACGGAGACAGGCTTGCCAAGAATGCGCTTGTAGAGCGCACGGCTGAAGTAACACTCCAGGAGGCGTCCTTCGTAGACTGCCTTGCCAATGATTCGGCCAATGAACTTGAAGAAGTGCAGATGCTCTTCGTTGATATGACTGGCCTTGTTCGGGTGGAAGGTCGTGCGGTCAGCAGACACGGGTGTAAACAGCGCATAGTCTGGGTTGAACATGGCCCTGGTGAGGACCGCGAACCACTCTCGAGTAACACCTCCTGCGTCGACACCCTCTTCACCATGGAAGCGCACATTCAGCTTGCCGTACTTGATCTCATCATCCGACTTGAAGGCGAGCGTCCGGTAGGAGTCATGGAAGACGTTGTCACGCCTGACATTCACAGTCAACGGCGGGTACGATGGCCGCGTGTGACCGGTCTGCTTGGCATGCACCGTGCGAGTGAAGTAGCTTCGCTTGTTGTCGAATTCCAACACCTTCGGGTTCTTTACCAAAAGAGAGAAAGTGCCCGACATGAGCTTGTTGTTCTGACGGACAAGCTCGTTGAGAATTCGTCGGTGCTCGTTGGTAAAAGTGAAGAACAGGCCTGCCATGGAGTCCTCGGGGGGTGGACTGGAGAGGACCATGTCCTTGTTGAGCTGTCTCTTGGCCTGGGGAGCATCCTCCAGCGTGGTGTTCTTGCAGACGACCATGAGAGACTCGATGAGGGGGAGTAGGATGGTAGCGACATTGATCATGTTGTCTCGCTGGCGAATAGCCGCAAGACAATCACTCAGCTTCTCCCACATCTTGTTGAACGTCTCGTTATGGTACAGCGTCATGAGCAAGCTAGACTTCTCATCAGCTGCAGCTGCATCGCTTGCGTCGCGGTTGTCGCCCTTCTTGGTCTCGAAAAGATGGTCGAGAGCGGTGAGGACACGGAGAAGCTTGTTCTGTTCCGACGCGCCAGGCGAGAACTTGGCCAGTGCCAGTCCTTGAATCTCAGTACCAGACTCCGCCTTTGCAATGTGCGGCAGAAGCTCGTCGAGGTCCGAGACGATGTTCTTGCTCAGGTTCTGTGCCTGCTTGACAAGTTCACGTCCGAACGTTTGCTTGGCTTCAGGAATGTTGGACAGGTTCTTGATGGTGGAGATAGTGTTCTGGAAAGTCTTCGAGCTGCACTCGCGCGCAACGAAGATCTTTACCACCAATTTCAAGTTCTCCGGGGGAATAAATGGTGGTTGGAGTTGCCGAACCTTCTTCTGCTCAGGCTGCTGCGCATCACCCGCTTGGGCGTCAGTTGTCTTCGTGGATGGCTCTGCTGGAGTTTCGCTCGGGACAGAGGCTGTTCCAGCGCTGTCAGCAGGAGGGGCTGCCTCCACATTGACCACATCTTCCTTTGGCTTTTCTGCGGCCTTCTTTGCCTCTTCCTCGGCCTCCTTGCGGCGGCGCTCGAGAGCCTGGAGGGGCAGAGTAACCTTGTTGAGGAGATCCACAAGGAGTTGCATCACGGCAGAGCTCTCCATGACGAGTTCGCGGTCGAGCAGATGCAACAGAGAGTTGATAGCGTACTTGTGCATCTTCAGATCCTTAGACTTCCCCTTGCGGTTATGAGCCTGCTTCAGAGAGACTGCGATGCCATCATGCTCGGTCAGGAACAGTGATGGGATATGTGGGTTTCTGCTCGACAGCTCCACAAGCAAGTCGAGACATTGCTGGACAACCAGAAGCGGCGAGATCTCCGAGTTCTGTTGAATGGTGCCGGTAGAACTGATGTTCGTAAACGTCCGCTTCAGACTTGCGGGAGTCTTGAAATCCTTGTCCTTTTCTTTTTCCTTCTCCTTCTCCTTCTCCTTGTCTTTCTCCTTCTCCTTATCCTTGGGCTGCTTAGCTTTGAGGGAGAGTGAACTGAAGCTGCGCTCGACGGCTTCCATATCGGTGCTACCAAACTGAAGAATCTGTAGCAAAGAGCCAATGACCTCGAACCGGTTTTGGCGATTGTCACAGACGTCACCAAGCACACGGAATAAATGGCTGCGAATGGAGCCCTGCTGGCTCACAAACATGAGGCGAAGGAGTGTCGCAACACCGGCCTTGTCCAGCATCTGTACGGTTGCGCGACGTTGAACCTTGTTAGTGTCGGTAACAACCACAGGTTCAGCTGCACTGCGGGCTGCGTCACGCACGCGGAACAAGGTCGACGCATCACGTTGGGTGCGCTGGAACAAAGCGCGAGCCTCTGCTGCCATGTCTGGAGGTAATTGGTCCATGATCTCGTTGCCTTGATCCCTAAGAACCTCTTCTCTCAGGCTATCAGGAAGGGTTGCTAGGATGCTGGCGGCATCCATGTCCTGTGGTGCGGCGGCTTGCCCGCTTGCCGCGGCCTGGCGCCGCTGTGCATCGCGTTCAGCTCGTCGGCGTTCTTGACGCTCTTGTTGGACAATTTCATGGCGTATATCCTCAGGGAGGGCATCCAGGAATTCTTGGAAAACCTCGGTGTTCTCTCCAGCGGAGCTCTCTGCTGCGGCCGCGCGGGCTTCAGTGCGTCGAGTGGTAACGGTCTGTGCGATGACTTCCTCCCTGAATTCGTCCGGCAGGGCGGCAAGGTACTCGGGGTCAATCCCTAGCTCGGTAACATCGACTTCTTCGCCGCGGATGGTGGTGACCACGCGTGGCTGTGCCGGTGCGTTTTGTTGTGGCTCTGCTAGCTGAGCACCCTCGGCTGTCTCAACACCCTCCATGGGCTGCGGCTCGGCATTCTCAGCTCCTCCAGCAGGAGGCTCTTCGTTTTCTGCCTCTGAAGCAGCTTGAGCTGCTGCCTCGGCTGCCAATTGCTCCAGGCGCTCGCGTTCCTCGGCTTCTGCCTTCTCTCGTGCGGCCTTCTCTTCGGCCTCCTTAGCCTCGCGCAATTTTCGCTCCTCTTCCTGTCGTTTTTGATGCTCCTCGTCCTCTTTGCGTCGGCGCTCGGTCTCCTCAGCCTTGACCTTCTTCTCTTCCTCAGCGGCATGAGGCGTGAGCTTTGCCCAGATACGATTGTTCAACCTTGAAACCCGCTCTTGGTAATTGTGGCTGAAGATTACTCGCGCCTCGTCCATCCACCGCTGGTCAGTCGTAGTTGGTGCGAAGCTAACGGCTTGCTGTGGCTCTTGGTACACTTCACGACGGGTTTCAGCCCTCACGTCGCGACTGTATTGGCCAGCTCGCAGAGGTATGCTGAATTCTTGAAGTCCATGACCGCCCGGGCCCTGGATGTGGAAGGACAGCTGGGGAGCACGGCCTGCAACGCCTGGAGGTAGATTTGCCATCAAGTCGCTGAGGATGTTCATGGGGCTGTCAAGGAGGCCATGCAGACCCCCTAGACGTGCCATGGTCGAGGTGGCTCCAGGACGTGGGGAAGCATCGCGTCCGTTGTTGCCACGGCGAAGAAGAGGGTTAAGGCCATCGACTTGGTTTGCCGCTGGACCGGGGGCCCGACTCCGGAAATAGCTGCGGAAATCTGTCACAGTATCAGTACGACGGTTCCCAAGGAGCCGAGATAAGACACCCGTCATCTCCTGTTCAAACAACTGCGTTCTATGTGCAATCGTTTCAACCTCTGTACCACGAGAAAACATACCACCAATGGGATCGGCTCCTCTAGGACCACCGCCAATGACGAATGGACCGATCGGGAAAGGACTTCGGCGAGGGCGTGGGGGGCCACGTTCAACGACGAGAGCGTCCCAGCCCAGGCCGGCCGGCATGACTGGAGGCGCAAGTTCGTCTCCAGGTCCTGATAAAGATGTTGGCATGCTAACGTGGGAATAAAGGGCTCTCTGATACTCACTTGGATAATCATAGATGTAGTCATCCTCCACATCTACTTGCTCGTCTTCCTCGTCGTCTGTCGAAAGTGGTCAGTACAATCTCTTGCGTCTTCGATATGATCGGATATGAAACATCCAAGGACGTTCTCAGATAACCTACCATCATCCTCAGCTTCGTCATCGTAGCGATCACCACCGAAGTTGAACCCCTCGTCGGCCAAGAGGCGATGGCCATCTTCTGCAAGGTCACCCTGCATTAGCTCGTGCAACTCATGCAGTGGGTTGGGCATATCGGCGAGCTCGTCGAGATCTTGCACACCGTCCTCGTAGTCATGACCATCTTCGTCATCGTCCCCTTCATCTTCATCGTCAGTCTCGCTCTCCCAGCCGGATCCACCGTCATCGTCAAGTGGATTTCCCTCCTCGTCGACGATTTCAATGCGATCTTCGATGTCATCCATGTCTTCTGAGCCGACATCGTCATCATCTTCATCTCCATCGTCATCGCTGAGCTCGTCATCTTCGTCCATATCCTCGTCGTCATCATCATCGTCGTCGTCATCTTCCATGATGACTTCGACACCGACAGGATGATCTCCGGGGAGGCCTTCGATTTCGCCCATCTCGCCGAGCTCTTCGTCGTCGTCGCTCACGTCTTCTTCGCCGTCTTGGGACATTTCGTCGCCGTAGTCAAGCTCATCGGGGTATTCCTCGTCGTACATCTCCTCGTCTTCTGTGAAATGTATTAGCGTCCAGTCAATTCGAGCCAAAGCGCTGCTGCGGGGAGAAAGGGAGTTGCTTACCGTCGTCGTCAGAATCCTCATCGAAGTCGTCTTCCCGACCAGCCTCTAGCATGCCAAGTGCTGAGTTTCGGTAGAGATCCGGTGTCTCTTCGCGCCCGTCTTCTACCTCAGAAAGTGACGACACAGAGCCGATTTCGTCGTCAACGTTGTCTTGAGGACCGGAAGGTATCAGTCCAGCTTGACTCAGCTGAATGCCCGTGGTCGTCATGACTTGGAGGACACGAAGAATATACTTGATGGTCCGCTTCACGCCCGGGAACGTGAGGTCAATGTCGGCAATGGAAGCAGTGAGTGCTGGCAAGAAAGCCTTTTCGTACATCAGACGCTTGAGTTGCATGTGTGAGCGGCTGCCTGTTGAGTGTTCTGAGAAACGAGGGTTTGTCGAGTCACGATCCTTTTCGCCCATCATATTGATCATGAGCTCGGCCAAAGACAGAAGCTTCGAGTATCTAACATCGAAGGCCTCGCCAGGCATGGAAGCATCCTTGTACGCCCGAATGATCATGTCCAGGACCCACTTGCGGACGAAGAGCAGATCAGAATCATCATCGTAATCAAAACGCTCGCGGCTTCTATCCACAGGTTTCTCGCTGGTCTTGGCGACCAATGCTACGAGAACCTGTCGTGCCTGTTCAGAGGTCGCTGCCTTCTTCTTCGCTGCAATGCTGTCCTGCGGAGATGTGAGGCTGCTCGTGCAGAGGAGGTCGTTCAAAAGGTAGTTGAGGACCCCTGATCGAGGCTTGACAGGTGCGTTGGCAAACATCGGCGCGTTGCGCTTGAAGTTGATGAATTCCATCTTGGTGCGGGTGTAACTCTGCAAGATTTCCGCCAGGCAGTGAAGCAAGAAGCAGCGATAAACGAAGATCGGGTGCTCTTCAGCCTTGAAGGAAGGTTTCGAGGCCTTCTTGTCCTTGCTCTCGCCACTCTGTTCTTCATTAGACGAGGACTCGCCGCTCGTGGTTCCAGAGGCTTCGACAGGGGCAGGAGTAGGAGCAGGAGTAGGCGTCGGCGTAGGAGCGGGCGCAGTCGTCTCCTTTGCGACTTCTGATGGCTCCTTATCGGCAACCTCTCGGTAGTTAAGTAGCTCACACAATAGGAAATGGACGACACCGTCGGGAGTCTCAACAAGAGGTCGCTTCGGCTCGGGTGGAGAGGTCTTGGTGGCATCCGTGTTCTCCTTAGCAGGTGCCTCTGTTGTTGGCTTGACGTCGTTGATGGTGAGCCCTTCTGTTGCTTGGACAGCTGGCTCGACTTCGCTCCTGGGAAGCGAGGTTGCGGACTTCTCTGCGGGCTTCTCCTTGAGCATCAGGGTGACTCCTCGAGGATTGATTCCCGTGGGCTCGGTCGGTGCTTGGAATCGCGAGAGTCTGACGGTTTCGTTCGTGATTTCGATGAATATCTCGGGTGACCGTAAGGCAACATGCGCAAGATTGCGAGTGTACGTGGGAATATCTATTGCTCGTGAGTTCCGGTGGCTGTGGCCCATCTGCTCGAAGTACCTCCGAATTTCACTTCGCATAATTTGTCGGATGGTATCATCGTCCTCGATGATGTGTCTCAAGACGGTCATCACATTGCCGGAGACAGTAGAGTCCTTGAGGCGGGCAGAACCCAAGCCCGAAAGCTGCTTCGTCATAACGAAGAGACGCTGCAGGTTCTTCTTGTCACCCACAATCTTCGCGACTGAGCGGCTTCGTGTCAGTATGACCAACACACGGAGGACTGCAACCGCCAAGTTCTCATTCTTGCCAATGCGCGGGAGTATTTCAAGCACGGATTCCAGTAGAGTCGCTTTCTCTTCCTCAAGGATGATGGGCTCTTTGGCCTGCAGCACGGGCTCGTCAATCTTGTCGTTTTCGTTGCCAGGCGGGGTCCACTTTGCCTCCACGGGCTGCGCATCATCCGCCAAGAGCATCTCGAAGATCAAGAGGATGTGGGGTATCCAAGGAGGCAGCTCCTCGGTGGTATTGCCGGCAGGGACCTTCAGGAAGCTGAGGTACTCGGACACATTGTCCTTCAGGGTCTTGACAGTGGACTTGAAGAATCGGGGCGAACCGTGGAGCATCAAAGATAGAAGGTGAGCATATGCGGCAATGCTCCGGCCGTTGGACTTCTTCTCCTCGTCATCCAGGGCGTAAGACATCAATGCATTTGCAAGTGTCTCAGCGACCTCTTGTCGAGCTTCTTCGCTATCGGGACGGTCAATCGTAACGTTAATTAGCTCAGAAACCTCGAAGACCGAATCAGGATGCGCTCTTATAACATCCAGGCAACGGTCGATCAGATCCTTGCGCAATACATCACGCTCCGCATCAAGATCGTCCTTGGACACCAGAGGCCGATCTCCATGTTCCTGATCTTGACCAGTCGATGAAGTTGTGGCCGCTACGGGGGCCGCCGCCGGAGTAGACGAGGACTCAATCTGATCCTGGCTTTCGACAGGTGCTTCGCTGTCTCTAGCTTCAGAGGAGATGCCACGGTCTGCGAGCGCAGCGCCAATCAGTTGCTCCAGCTCTGGGGAGGAGTCCACAACCATGGCTTCCCGTAGCAAGTCGGAACTGCGAGAGGAGACAGGCGTTTGGTCCGCTGAGCCGTTCTGCGTGGGTGAAGTCACTTGGAATGCGTCTTCAGCAGGGATGGGATTGCGCTGTCCCGCTAGTCCCTCCCGATGCATTCTGCAGTACTCGTTTGCATTGTCTTGAACGCCTAGAGCACGATACACGGCCTCGCGCGCCAGATCCTCGGGGTATTCACCAGCCAGGCGTGTGCTCTGAGGCGCGTACATGTGCCACGGGAAGGTTGCTTTCTCACGCTTGAACAGGGGCACAGCCTTTGATAGCTCACTTCTGCGCCATGCAGAGCCCTCGCCCTCTCCCTGGCAGACCACCTTGAGAATGTCCACGATTTTTCCGACAACATCTGTGGAAGCCTTCTCAACCAAGTCCGAACGCCACAGCTCCGCAACCGTGGGCAGCACTGCCATTCGGATCTCGACAATATATTGGTTGATCATCGGGTACCAGTCCGGCTGTCGACCTGAGGAAGACCGACTGGGCACATTGAGATGTTGCATAGAGTCAGTGATGTTCTTGCCGTTGACAATCATGATGTATAGGTCCAGAATCTTCTTCATGCCAATAGATCCAAGCCTAGCCATAGAGGCATCTTCTGTCTCCTGGCGTTCCTTGCTAACCTCTTTCGCAAACGCATTGAGCAGTTTGTTTAGGACGTCCAAGCCCTGATGCTCCTTGAAGGCGTCAAGCACAGGAACAATAACACTCACACCCGCCCGTTCAGTGTGCCGGGAAGAATCGGTGAGCATTTCGTGCACAATGTGCAGCATGATTATGCAATACTGCAGCTCGTGCTTAGTTGGGGCTTTGTCACCGAACGGTTCCAGCTGATCCAGTACCGTCTGGGCTAGGGCGTCTGCCATCTGCATGTGCCTCGATCTAGCATAGCTGTCTCGCTCCCGACGTGACATCAAAGCCTTGCCCAGTGTCTGGAAGAAGGAATAGGCGCTGGGCATGATTGACTGCAGCAGTACTTTCAGGACTTGGTAATTCTGATACTGGGAGCTCGATTGCTCTTCTGGCGTAGGTCGATTCTGTCGTGTTAGGTCTGCTGGCTCAATGGAAGCGCCAAGGCCATAATTGCCAAGCAGTTGAGAAAATGGTTCCTGCTCGCCTATCAAGAGTTCACCTGCGCTGCCAGATCGCACATTCTGCATTTTGCGCGACGTCCAATGCTGCGGAACAAGGCTGATTATGGATATCTCTTCTGAGAGGACAACGCGCAGGAGGGGTCCCAGAGATTTGATCACCTTGTGAAAATGATCGTAAACGTTGACGGCGGGCAACGAAATGGATGCGTGCCGGCTCTGGTAAGGGAAACAGCTGTACAGGGTCTTGAGCAGGGACTGAATAGTCAGCAATGCCCTCGCCACGTCCGTGCCGTTCATGACCTTGTGGACGAGCTCGGCATTCCACGTGTCAGTGCCATCTCCTCGCAGGGTAACGCCGGGTTCCACAAATGGTCGGAAGAACGATGCTGATGGCGAGCTGGACAACAATGGCTCCAAAGATTCCATGGCGACTTCAATGCGGTTCAGCAGCGAAGGCATTCCGATGACAGGAGCGTTCTCGACAATACTGGCAACAACTTGTTGTAGCAACCCTAAAGCAGCAGAATCGGCGAAATCGTAAGGCAAACTCGGCAATGCCATGATGTCCAATAGATATTCGATTCCACCGCTCTTTGTCAGGGAAGTCCTCAGGCTGGTGTTGCTGATGTAAGCGTTCAGGAACGAGGCAAGCGCATTGACATAGGCTGTGATGCTATCAGGAAGCTTAGCTGGGCCCTCCGAGGAATCCGACTGCGATGGTGCTGGGACAACTGGTGCTGTGACATCCACCATCTCGACATCTTCAGATGACGTTGCTACCTCTTTGCCTTTCCTCGAAGAAGCCGTGGTACTGGACTTCTGCAACAGGTCCTTGTCAGCGGGGATGACTTTTCCATCTGGATCGGTCACGGAGAGCTTAGCTCCCCACCCAGAGGACTCTGCCTTCGAAGTGCCCAAGAATTTGACCCTGGCAATCATATCTATCACCGCGTTCGCGACTGTCTGTCTCAAAGCAGGGTGATGTCGTCCAAGCTCATCGAATTGGAGTCCGATGTTGTACGCGAGTTCCGAGTCGATCTGCATGATCCGTACGTGCTCTGGACTCTCGAAGACTTCCAAGAAGCTCTCCAGGACTCTCGAAGCCGCGACCAACTTCATTCCGTCATTGTTTAGACAGATCGAGTTGACGACTGGAATGATGACAGCGATCGCTTCTGAGGACGGCAGGATACCGGCAGCAAGCGGACCGCTTCGCGGAGCTCGAAGGGTCTCTTGGTCTGGAGGATGAGGGCGATTATCCGGCTCCAGAACGACAGACTGCTCGAAGTGGGATTCAGTCTCGTCACTTGGTGCTTCGTCCGTCTTGCGTTCGGCTGCTGGGGCTGCTGAAACTTGCCGGCTGGTGAGGGATTCAAGCAGACTATTGACCATGCCGGTTTCAGAGATGGCGGCAAAGCTGGTAGGGTCGTTGTTGATGAAGTCGGTCAAGAGATTGATCGAGTTTGTCCAAACAACTGATCCAAAAGCCTTGGTGTTTTCCATGATGGCCCGTAGACTCCGAAGAAGCTTAGAGTTGTCAACCAAGTTCCTCAACAACCGGTCAGTGTTGCCTCCGTGCGTGAACGAACTCGGATTCATAATGTGGTGCATGAACTTCAACAACCACTTCAAGGTCTGCTGTTGAACGTAGGGAATCTCGTAGTCAACGACGCTGGAGTAGAACTCAGGTTTGGTACCATGACCAGAGTCTGCAAGGCTCTTCGCAGAGGATGAGGCGTCGATCGTCAGCTGTGCAATGCTGTCCAGTCCGCTGACGTTGATGAAGGCCTGGAACGCGATTGGAGGGTAGTTCAAGACCAGCGCATCTATGTAAGACACAGCCATGGCGTGCAAGCGATCTGCAATGTTTGTGCGCATATTCACAATATCGACGAGAATGTCCATGAATCCCGCAGATATCATATCAGAGCCGACTCGTCCATTCATAGCAAGGTGCAGCGCAAGGGAGAACAAGCTGTTCCGCCAGTCATCCAGCTCGATCGAGTGGTTGTCGGACTGCCCACCGCCTTCTTTCATCTCGGCGACGGCCTTACGGATGACGTATAAGAGAACACCGTGATTGACAGTAGCGTTCAGGGCCGAGATGACATCTTGGTACTTCGCACCGTAATGGGAGACAGCCTCCAACAGCGACAGGGCGATCTGCTGCAACCAACGCGGTGCAGCTGCCTGCCCAGTCGTAGAAGGGTGGATGAGCTCCACCAGCTGATAAACAAGGTGAAACTGACGGGGCTCATCATTGTCCTGCTTCAGGACTTGCTCAAGGAATGCAAACTCCGGATGTATGTAGGCCAGGTTCGCAATAGCCAGGAGACGGACAGCAAGGGCTTGCTGGCGGGTTTCTGAGCCTTGCAGCAAAGCCTTGCATATCATCGAGCGATTGAGGAGCTCATACTGTGACGTCTTGGGCATATCCGCACTTGTACGCTTCAAGAGGTCGTAGATCGGTGAAGAGGCGACAACGCTTTGTGGAATCTCAACAGATTTCTGACTGGACGCTGGCGCGCCCTCAGCATTGATAGCTGGAGAAGTTTGGGCGGACACAGGGGGGTCATCAGAGCTATGTGCAGCTCTGGAGGCGCGTGGTGTTTGCTGGGTTCCCATGGTAGTGCTGCGGCGCAAAGGAGTGGGTGTGCTTGGGATAGACGCGGTACCACGGTCAGTTGAGGTCTGAGGGACAATGTCGCCGCCATCGGTCTTTGGGTAATAAATAAGCTTCAAGTCGCCCCAGCTCTTCCAGCGGCCCTCTAACGCTTGGTCAGAAGAGATTACGGCCCCTAGATCGTTGGCAAGCATGGTCGCTGCATTCTTCGAGCTTGCAGAGTGGGCCTTATCCTTCTCCTTCTCCTTCTCCTTCCCTTTGCCCGCAGATGCAGGCGTTGCATGAGTAGAAGACTCGGACAGGTTGATGATTGGGGTCTTCACGAAAGGTTGGGCGATTTGCTGAACACGGTCCAGTTCGATGTTGTAATGGTTGGCGAGCAAGGCATTGCTGACCTGGCGAGAAGGTTGCGTCATGCGCTTGACAGATGCCTGATAGCGCTGTGCAAGCTCCAGGCCAACCTCCAGAGTCGCATGGATGACGGACAGGTCGCTGCTGTTCAAAAGATCATTCAGGTGGGAACTGCTTGCGTAGATGCTGCGGTTGCCACAGTGGTTCAACAGCCGCCTGGTGAACTGCAGGACAGCTTTGATCAGCTGAGCATCACCATCCTCCTTGTAGCCCAGTGTAGTCAGTTTCTCTGTGTCCCACTCGTCCGAGCCATAATCTTCGACTCGTACGTCGCGGCCCAGCAGAAGATCAGAGCCGAAGTCACGCATCTGCGGTCCCTCGTGCAGGTGATAGACCTTGTTGAAGCACTCGAGTATGTTGTCGAATCGGTTCAGCAGAGGGATCCAGTGATACAGATCACCACGGGGCAGAGGCCATCTCGCTACGGGGAAGGTGTCGAGGCGTTGTGGTAGTAGTGGCAACGGAACGGTCGAGGTTGTTTGCACAAAGTCCATGAGCCAGGGCGACTTGGTAGGAAGTTAGTTGTCTGCATGATGATTTGTTCGCGGGCATGAAGGAGTGACATACCAGAGTCTCCCTATGCTTGGACTGCATTGTCTTGGTAATCTTTCCCATCTTGACGGCGGGAGCGGCAGAGCCGCAGAAATGAAAGCTCCCCCTCCACTACGCAATGACGACTGTCGTAGCCGACAGCTTGACGTGATGCAGGAGCGGCCTGCGTAGGTGAAGTTGAGTGGTTTGTAGAAACGGAAAGGTCTCAAAATGCTGAGGCGAGGCGACAGCGGGTCAACAAGTTCACGCGATGCGAATGAGAAAACGAAACCCTTTTTGGGGGGGGGGGGGGAAAGGTCACGACGTGTGCAGGTGCCGTGACTTTGTCCAAAGTGGGTTCCCTTCGTCTTGAGAGATTCAACTGAAGGTGCAGACTTCAGCTTTGCGAGGGGAGACGATATGGGGATCGGTCGTCGGTTATGGTGATGATGGAGAAGGGGGAGGTTGAGGTGGGCGCGCGGTGATGTAGTATGGAAGGTTGAGAGGTTGAGTGGGTGGGTTATAGCCGTTCAGCGTCGCTACTGTAAAAAGTCCGGCAGCATCTGCGTAATAGGCCCAAGCTTCGTGGAGGTAAAAGGCTCCGGCAGGCTCCCAGGCTCTCCACGCTTCTGATGGGTGGGGCGACGTTTCCTTGGCCGGTGCGGGCACCCCTGCAGCATTCACTGTTAGGCCTCACCTCGAGATTCTGCCTCGAGCCTCACCTAATTCAGGTGTACTGTGTACAGCAGGTGGTCTCCGAAGGTACATAGGTACTTAGGTGTACCTAGGAAGCCACCTGGGCAGCCAATATAATTAGAACCTTCCAAGGCATTCCTTTCGTTTGAAAGCTACGTAGGTACTTAGATATCTTGGTATAATAACTGGCACCCCGGCCAACAACAACGACAACAACAACAAGGAAGGCACAGACGGGGCCTTTGCACACAGTGAGCAACAAACCAATCAGCCTACTAAACAGGAAATAGTGCCTTTGCTCCTGCGTAAGCCTGCATTTTCGATGCTATGAAGTCGGGCAAGCAGGATGAAACAGAAGAGACTGACATTTCAAGGTCTCGAGTTACATATTGCATTACGCCAGGCTACGACTCAACAGGGCTGGCTTGCCTACCTAGGTAGGTATATACGGCATGGGCGACTTCTGGATGCTATTTCATATTTGATCGTTCTATATACAGTAACTATATTCACAGCCACCTATGTGACCGACCCTAAGACCTCTTCAAAATATTGTCACACTTCGAGTATAGTAGAGAAAGTAGTACAGGTCCGGTCCGTGTCTTGGGGCCGACCTTGAAATGTTCCGGCACGGAGCCGCGGGTGGATCATCCGGACATTCCAAGGTTGTCCTGCCGGAGCCAGCCTCGATGGTCACCGCACAAGGAGGAAAGTTGGGACAGATTTACTACTACAGTAATTATATGATCATGGTTCAATATTCTGATGCTTCCCCTTGTTAATTATCATCATAATCAGACGTTCTCAGTGCTCGGGTATGTAAGCAATCCCGCTTCCATGCATTGGCCACACGTAGCCGTCACTCAAGCATCTGAATATCAATCGTCACCCGCATCACCATGAGCACATTCGTCACTTTATACAACCAACACCACTCACATGCTACCGTCGCTTGGGCGCTTCCATTACTGTCCGGGTCACACACCATCTTGCCAGCTATCGGAGCACCAGAGATCTGTCTCGGCATCGAACCCGGACATACGGAGCCTCACCTCTGTCGATTCAAAAGTTCGGCCCCACACAGCAGCCCTACACAGTACATACATGCCAGTCACTCATGGAGGTGCAAGCCACGCGTGGTGATCCCTGCCCGGCATCGACGTCGGGCCCAAGCTCAAAATCGTGGAGCCGCAGAGGAACAGAACTTTTTGATAGGTGACGACGGGAGAGAGAGAGATCACTGGAGGTGCAGGTGTACGTACCTTAGGTACCCAGGACTGCTAGGTACCTACAGTACTTAGGTAGGTAATAATTACGAGCTAAGAAAAGAAGCCAGTGTCTGACCGTCTTTGCCGTCTCTGGCGCGTTTTCGAAAAATCCGGTGAAGGTGCATTTTGCCGGTCTAACTCAAGCAGCCGTGGAATTCTCGTCGAATCCAAATTCTTTGGATCCATAACTCTATTCTATCCTTTGTTGTGTCAATATCTATCTACCCATTGGAACATTCGACACCCTCATATCTATCAAGCAGCCATTGAGAGCCGATATCAATCATCACCCTACCCTTGCGCCCGCCGAATTCTCTTAACCTACCCCTCCACGCCCCTCGAACTGAATACCGACCGACCTTCAGCAGGACCCCGCGCTAAAAAAGATTCAGCCATTACCACGGTAGTACCGATCACCTGGGACATTCCAAGGTTTACATACATACACGTACAGCCCAAGCCCCCGTACGACTCTACGTGCCTACCGTACCCCAGGTACATATCCGGAAAAAGGGGTCTCAGCTCCCCGCGGAACAGCCTCCAAATCTTTCCACCATGTCAACAATGTCGAACGAGATCAAACTCCTCAGCGGGAACTCTCATCCCCTGCTGGCACGGCTGGTAGCCGACCGGTCAGTTACCACCCCTCGAGCAGAATCTTGAAAATGGAAGAGAAATGAGAGCAAAAAAAAGGGACGGCGCAAACTGATATCGAAATTGTGGGAGGATTAGGCTGGGGATAGAGATCGCAAAGACCATGAGTCTGAACTACTCCAACCAGGAGACCAGTGTCACAGTCGGCGAGTCTGTCCGAGACGAGGATGTCTTCATCATTCAGTCAACCGCACCCGGCGATATCAACGATGGATTGATGGAGCTTCTGATCATGATCCACGCCTGTATGTCATCTGCTTTGTCGCGTTCTCGGTGTGATGGAGGCCCAAATACTGATGATCATCTATCGCGACAGGCCGAACCGCATCCGCAAGACGCATTACAGCAGTTATACCGAACTTCCCTTACGCACGACAGGACAAGAAGGATAAGAGTCGGGCACCTATCGTACGTCTATGTGACCCGTGACACCCCAATACTTGCTCGGAGAGACTGACAACGTGTATAGAGCGCGAGGTTGATCGCTAACATGCTCACAACCGCCGGCTGCAACCATGTCATCACAATGGACCTGCACGCTTCGTAAGTCCAGGCTCTTTGTCTCCTCCTTCTCGCCATGCCCGGTGGCGCCTCCAAAATCTAACCAACCTCCTCCTTCCACACAGACAAATCCAGGGCTTCTTCAACGTCCCCGTCGACAACCTCTACGCCGAGCCCTCCGTCCTGCGCTGGGTGCAAGAGAACCTCTCCATAAAAGACTGCGTCATCGTCTCCCCGGACGCCGGCGGCGCCAAGCGCGCGACCTCCCTCGCCGACCGCCTCGACCTCCCCTTCGCCCTGATCCACAAGGAGCGCCCCCGGCCCAACGAGGTCGGCCGCATGGTGCTCGTCGGCAACGTCGTCGACAAGGTCTGCATCCTGGTGGACGACATGGCCGACACGTGCGGCACCCTCGCCAAGGCCGCCGCCGTCGTCAAGGAGCACCAGGCCCGCGAGGTCGTCGCCATCGTCACCCACGGCATCCTCAGCGGCCCCGCCATCGACAACATCAACAAGAGCGTCCTGTCCCAGGTCGTCGTCACGAATACCGTCCCCCTGGGCGACAAGCTCGAGAGGTGCCCCAAGCTCAAGGTCATCGACGTCAGCGGCACCCTGGCCGAGTCCATCCGGAGGACGCACAACGGAGAGAGTGTGTCGTACTTGTTTACGCATGTGTTTTAGGTAGGTGTTAAGGGTCTGGGGGGATGCGGCCACGGAAAAACCCCCACACGGGATTGCGCTTTTTGGAAGGCGGGTGTTGGAAAACCAGATATATTCTCTGCCGGAGTGACTAGGTAGATAGAAACAGCGTTGGTTTGGCACCACCAAAGTAGAGTACCAACTGGCGTCTGGTTCTAGAAGGTCTCCATGTGTTCGGGTGGCTTCCAGCCCCAAGATGGCCAAGATGGTGTCGTGTACCAGGTCACACATGCTCAGGGCAGAGCGAAAGCAGCTCAAGTCAGTATCCCATTCGGGATACGGGTTGGTAGTGCCCGACAAGGCATCGGCATAACGACAGACAGATACTATACGCCGGAGCAGCAATATGTGTACATTGGGATACGTTTCGTCGTACGTGTTGCCAGCTTCCCATGTATGCCATCGGGATGATGTAGCATAATTCCTAAACGGGTTGCCATCCTCGGTAGGGGGTAGGTGCCGGTCGTTCGAATGTCCATGGCTTCATCACGCCAGCTTTTTGCAATGGACTAAGAAGAGGTCAAATTGAACGGTCGTGGAGAGCAAGCCCAGCCAGGTTAGGCGTCAGGTATGCTCCCAAGGCCATTCCGGTTCAGCGCATCTAACCCATACAAGCATATAAGGAGCGAACGTTCTACAGGACCATCGCTCTGAAGATGAGCTTCAGTGGGTTTGTCGAGTTGCGCCAGTGATGCTTAGAGGTTGAGATGAGTGACGGGCAAGGATGTGTAGGTGGGCTGGCAAAGTGGTGAATGAGTTGAGAAGCTGGTCCAAGCCACCGAGGTAATACAGATATTTGGAGTGGACGGGAGAGGTACGTTCAGCAATGTACCGTTGAACAAGCATCATTGAGGATCTACACATGTTGGCAGGGTTGGACCGGGGAAGGGGCACCATGCTATAAAAAAAAAAACCTTGGGGGAGAAGGGTAGGAAGATACAAGAAACGGACTGGAGAATGACTTTCATCAAGAGCCTTGAAAAGATAATGAAATTCGTACCGGACGGCTACCCCTTACCGGTGCTCACAGCTAAGGTATCACGTACCAAAGATTGCATTCATCACTAGTACCAACGCCAATATAATATCAAGGTATCAATCATTGAGCAGGTTCTGAAGTCTCGTCCATTTTAGTTTGCCATGAATACACCCATGTTTTCGGCTTAATGGAGCCATCAAATCCCTGAACCATAACCCAACTGCAGCAAAGGAAGTCATCCGTATCGTAAACGGAGACTTTAAGCCTTGCGCATGGAGGAAGCGCGACGCTTGCGGGCATCGGCCTTGTTGGCCTTGGCCTCGGTAACGCGCTTGGCGAGGACCTGAGCGTACTCGTTCTGGCATGGGTGTCAGTGGAATTCAAGGGTTGGGGGATAAAGAAGCTAGGGGGTAAACGTACGGCCTCGTCCTTGACCTTCTCGGCCTGGCGACGCTTGAGTGCGACACGGTGACGCTTGTGCTGCAGACGCTGGGGAGTGACCAGGCGCTGGATCTTGGGGGCCTTGGTGTAAGGCTTGGCGCCCTCCTTCTTGGGCTGGACCTCGCGACGGATAACGTACTTGCGGACCTACAGAGAGGGGGGGAGATAAAATATTAGCCCTGAGAAATCTTTGCAGAATCTCATTCCTCTCACTCTCTACCCGAACTGCTGGATTTCCACCAACGCAGACATCGGGCAGGCGAAGACGGAATTGTATGAGGTGCGGATGAAACATACATCGTCTTCCTTGGTGAGGCCGAAGAACTTGCGGATCTTGGTGGCACGCTTGGGGCCGAGACGCTTGGGGTGGACGACGTCGGTCAGACCGGGGATCTCCTGCTCACCCTGCTTGACAATAGCAAGGGCAAGGACAGAGAGGTCCATGGCGACAATGCAGCCGCGAACGGACTTACGCTTGCGCTCACCGGTACGGCGGGGGCGGTAGCAGGAGTGGCCGTCAGCGAGCAGGAGACGGACACGAGTAGGGTGCATGACACCCTGCTTCATGGGGAAACCCTGCTTGTCGTTGCCTCCGGTGATCCTGAAGATGTATCCCTTCCACTCGTCACCGAGGGAGTCGGCGGGGACCTCAGCGCCCATCTATACCATCGGACCGTCAGTATATAGCCCAAATATTCGTATGTGTTTTTGTTTTTTTTTCGAGGCCGATTTGTGTTCATCGTGATGGCGATCGTTGTATCGTATCGATCTCGACAACTCGCATCTCGGCTTGGTAGGGACAAGTACGTACGCGCTTCTCCATGAAGATGCGGAGCTTACGCTCATCCTCAATCTCGATCAGCTTCTGGCTGCCGTTGGCAGGGTAAGAGCTGTGATAGAAGAAAAAGTCAGCAATCAATCCTCCCTGCTCATTTTCCTGTTCCTCGTGAGAATGCCCCACGAGTGCAGCACAGGTGTTCGCCTGTTCGTATTGAATCCAAGGACGCGATTGAGGAATATAGTAATTGTAGAGGAATAGTCAACGTACATGTTCAACTTCATCTTGACTGGCTCTCAGGTCAAAATCGCGGGACCGAAAGAATGAAGTCGAGTTGGTGGTTGAAGACGGGCAGCTCGAAGTAGTAAATGGGAGGTTCGAAGGAGACGTCGTCGCGGCAAGCAAGAAAATCCAGATTGGAAATTCTGTGGGCGGCCCTAATTTTTTCAGATGGCCCGTGCAGCAGCCTTGTCTCCGATTGGTCTAAGGTCGACCACGGCGGGGCTCGCTCTTGACCTTGTCCCAGAATGGTCACCTTAGAAAAGTAGCGGATAAGTCCGGTTGGTCGACCTAAGACGACGAGATTTCAAAGGCGGTTCTGGTTGTTCATGAGTCCTTGCTGGCTGTGTTTATACACAGTAGAAAAATTACCCCACTCTATTATATACCATTTCACTACACTTCCGTTACGGGATCCCTTACGCCTTGCGAGTGATCGTCAGACCAGACATTCTTTCCCCAGGTTGTTCTTACAAAGCGGAGAAATACCATATCAAGACCGGAACTTGCGGATAGTGCCCTTCATTCAAACGTTTTATTCCATCTATCACTGTCTTACAACCTGTTGCAAAACCTGGACCGAGGAAGTCCTTCAAATTAATCCAGGATATCTCCTCACTTGAGTTGACTGGCTCCCGACCTCTCACTCAACATGGAGGACGACAGGGCTCAAGTTGATTTGGGCATCGCCGCCGACCTCGAGGAAGCACAGGCTCCCGAACCTGTCGCCAGACAACCGAAGAAGAGGTTCGTTGGCCGGAGAACCGCAGCCGAGGCAGCTGCATCCAAGAATGAGAAAGGCTCTGGAACCATTGAAGATGCCGGTGCCATTCAGGGTAAATAGAGTCATCCATTCATTTTGTACATGTACGGTACCCGAACCTGTATGATAACATTTCTCGTAGTCGCCCAGCCAAGGAGAGCACCCCGGCTCCTGAACCAAGTCCCACCAGAGATCCTCGAAGATCCTGCATTGAAGGCTGCCATGTCACTCCTACCCGCCAACTACTCCTTTGAGATACCCAAGACTATCCACCGCATCCGCACTTTGGGCTCCAAAAAGGTCGCCCTCCAGATGCCCGAGGGTCTGCTCCTATTCGCCACCACCATCTCCGATATCTTGCAGGAGTTCTGCCCTGGGATAGAGACCCTGATCATGGGTGACGTTACCTACGGTGCATGTTGCATCGACGACTACACCGCCCGCGCGATGGGCTGTGATCTACTGGTGCACTATGCCCATTCGTGCCTGATACCTGTGGACGTCACCAAGATCAAGACGCTGTATGTCTTTGTTGATATCAGCATTGATACAGCTCACCTGCTGGCAACGCTGGAGAGGAATTTCACCAGCGGCAAGACCATCGCCATGGTTGGCACCATCCAGTTCAACGCCACCATCCACGGCGTGCGGTCGTCCTTGATCAAGGCTGGCTTCAAGGTCATCGTCCCCCAGATTGCACCCTTGTCGAAGGGTGAGATATTGGGATGCACAAGCCCTGACCTGGCCAAGTACGCGGCCGACGATCCAGTGGACTTTATTCTGTACCTAGGCGATGGCCGCTTCCACCTGGAGAGTATCATGATACATAACCCAACCATACCGGCGTACAGGTACGATCCCTACTCTCGTAAACTGACGCACGAGACATACGGCCATGATGAGATGCAGGACTTGAGGAGGCAGGCCATCACTACTGCTAAAGGGGCGAAGAAATGGGGCCTTATTCTCGGCTCGCTGGGCCGTCAAGGAAACCCACATACCATGACTGCCATAGAGCAGAAGCTCAAGGAGCAGGGCATACCGTGGATGAACCTGCTGTTGAGCGAGATCTTCCCTGGCAAGCTGGCCATGATGAGCGAGGTGGAGTGCTGGGTACAGGTGGCATGTCCGAGGCTGAGTATAGACTGGGGATACGCGTTCCCGAGGCCCTTGTTGACCCCATATGAGGCGCTGGTGGCGCTGGGAGAGAGGGAGGACTGGGGTAAGGGTGTGTATCCCATGGATTATTACGGAAAGGACGGGCTGGGAAGGACGAAGCCTCCGAAGATGGTTGAGGCCGTATAAGGAATTGTAATGAAGAAATGTGACCAACCCTACTCCTTCGAGTATGAGCAGCCAAAGTGAAATGTTGATTGCTCGTAATACGTATCAATTATCACATTCGGGGCCCCTCAACCTCACTCCCAACCTTATGTCCTAAATCGCTGCTTGGTCCACAGGCACGGCATCATCAAAGAATAAAAGCCACATCCTACGCCTGCACGCCATCCCTCACGGTCCCCACCGGCTCCGGCCTAGAAGAGAACACAATCTTGTGCTTGACAATCTCGACAATCTCCAGCTCGTCCTCCCCCCCCTCCCGCCGGCGCACCACCCCCAGGGCCCTCGGCAGCTTCTTGACCTCCCCCGTGAGCCGCTGGTGCTGCCCGACGTACATGTAAACCCTCTTCATCCAGGCCGTGCTGGACGGGTCGAACGTGATGGAGTCGGGCCTGTAGTCCGGGAAGTCGAGCCGCCCGATGGGCACGGCGCCGTCCGGGCCGTCGGGCGCCGGCGTGTTGAACGTCCCCTGGAGCTCCAGCAGCGCGAGCCCGGACGGCGTCTGGAGGAGCTGTGGGAGGGGGTTCGGGTGCGCTGTTGTGGTGGTGGTGGTGGCAGTGGGAGGTGTTTTTGTTGTTGATGATGGTTTGAGGTGGAGGGTGACTGAGGGCGTGGCCATGGTGAGATTTGGTGTGGTGCAGTGAGGTAGACCCTCTACCGCGACTTGAACGTTGGTGTCGGTTCCTCCTTGGACTCAGGATGTTCGTATTGTTCCTCTTTGTTTCGCAATTTTCAATTTGTCAAAGATGCGGCGGGCTAAGATGTGTTGTTGGTGAGAAGTGGTGGGTAAAAGAGTGAGATTTTGAGGTCAAAAGCCGTTTGAGCGGGTTGCGCTGCTTGTTAGTGGCTTCTCACGGAGAACATTCCAACTTTTCCAATATCACAGCTACATATTTGATTATTCTGCAGTTTAATTGGAGCTTGTACTGGTAACATATCTTTTTGAATTGTATGGAAGATAACTACTGTGATATTAGCAAGAAAATGGAAGCCACTTGGAAAGCCATTATCACCGCTTCGCCTTTGGTGTCTACTTGGACTCATCACTTACCAACATTGTTGAAGCAGAACGACTAATATCACATGCGCATGTTGATAAAAGTAGTCCTATTTATGGAATTTATCTTTAGTTTTGTATCGTTTTGTAGAATAATCTAGAGCAAATCGTCTCATCCCGTATACAAATTCCATGTCGTTACCGATCTTCAAACAAATATCTACCATGCACATCTCGCCATCCCCACACACACCATTCCCTACACTTTCTCACAGCGGCGTGGCCGTCCCATTGATACTGAATCGATAACTAGCCTGCAGGACATAGGGGTCATCACCAGGACCGTAGATCTGCTTCTTGCTCCTCTGCCACCCCGGCTGGTTGATCGCGTCGATCCAGTCCTCGACCTCCATGACCAGGCAGCCGTACCGAGGGATCGTCCTTGGGAACTCCGGGCTGTCGGCCAGCCCCTGCGTCCTCTTCAGGGCCGTCGACCCGTCCATCGAGTTGCAGCTGTAGAGCTGGAACGCGTCCTGGTCCGTGTACACGTCCACCTGGATGCCCGACCACGGAGACTGGAGCCGCGCGACAAACCCTCCGCCTGCGCGCCAGTCGTAGGGGCCGTCCTGGGCACGGTTGACGAGGTAGCAGTTGTCTATATTTGGACGAGGGCCACTGTCAGCAACTTTTCCCCAGGGAGGCAAGGGGTCTGAGGACTGGGAGCTCACCATAGCCAGTGCAGTTGAGCCCGCAATTGTCCACAAGATCCGGGCTGGAGATGTTCGCACCAACCTGCTTGGGGGCGCTCCAAAAGTCGTTCACCGATCCCGGCTGGTTCGCGAGAATCTCGCCCGTCGGAACGAGGATATTGTCCACCGCCACACGCTGGCCGCCGTACGGCAGGTAAAGCGAGTGGTTCAGGACGGTGCTGGTCTCGTCGTTGGCGAAGCCGTCCAGGTTCCAGTACGTGTGGGAGCTCAGCATGACGGGCGTCTTCCTCGTGAGCGACGCCGCGGCCATCCTGAGGTCCCACGTCCTGTTGCCCAGCGTGTACGTGACGTACGACACGACGTCGCCCGGGAAGCCCTCCCTGCCGTCCGGGTCGAAGAGGCTGAACGTGATGCTGCTGCCGGTGTGGGACTCGACCGTGAAGTCCCGCCAGTCCCAGCCGTGCGGGCCGCCGTGGACGGTGTCTGCCCCGTCCGGCGCTTCGGGGGTGGGGTTCTCGTTCGGGCGGACGTGGTAGGCCACACCATCGACCTCAAAGGTGCTGTTCTTGATGCGGTTGGCATACCGGCCCGGGACGCCCCCAAAGTGTGGATGCGCAGGGTCGGTGCTGTAGTACGACGCATTGTCATAGCCTCCGACGACATCTCGATCAACGCCATATTGGTCCTTGATAATCAGATTGGAGATGGATGCGCCATAGGGGATGAAGGCTGCCGAGATGCCTTCGCCGTACAGCCAGTACTTCCCATTCTCGTCTGGCTCAGGGGTCGTTGTCTGGGGAGAGACGACAGCCTGCAGAATTGATGCTGCCCATGGCAGGAGGGCGGACAGCATATTCGCTCAGAGTCGAGCTCAAGATGGGATAGGTTTCGCACCACAGCACTTGTTGCGACACGAAAAGGGGGAGGAAGAGGAGAAGGAGATGAGCGAGGGGAATTGAAGTCTATTGAGGGTCCTACCGCTCAGTATAAGAAGGGAAAGACAATATTTTTCATGCGTACTACCTAGGTAGTCCGCAGTACTAAGTAAGTATGACCATGGAACTTGAATCTAGGTGAAGCTGCAAGTACTCAAGACTGCCCCGAGGCCTGCTGGAATGCTGAGATAAAGCGACCAACTGGCGGCTCGATGCACAATGCGCAGCGGTCAGGGACATGTATGCTGTGTTCATGCCGCCATTGAAGATCCGGACCCGCACAGCTGGCATCATCCCTCGCTAGCAGAAAGTACCGAATCTGTGGGACATCGTGCTGCTCCCTCTAAGTATCACAGCTTTTCCCCGAGAGCGCCTCATCAAGCTCCGACCAAGTATTGTACGGGATCGACCGCGATAGCGACTCGAGGCACAGAAAATGTGTGTGCAGCTCGCGAAGACAGTACCACGCAGTACCACGGGGCTCGACTATGAACTTGGACTTGGCTAACACGCCTCAAACTCGCCGGTCCAAATCATAACGGTTTAAAGCTGTCCGCGTCTTTCGGATGTGCCAGGCGTTATGTCGTGGACTCGTGGTACCTTAGTAGCGCGGGACTGGTTTGGTGAGAAGACTTGCAGGGAGGTTTCAGACGAAGTCGAAACCACTCCAATACAGGTTGAGCTATCCAGGCAGGTTTGAACGTCTTAAATGGGTTTGTCGTCTAATTTCAGACGTTGGCTTATTGGGGACTCAATCTTGAGTGCGAGAGATATTGGCCACATAATTTCAACGATTCGCATATGGCTATGGATGGCAAGCCAAAACCGTCACATCTCGTCCGCTTATGTATACCAGTACACAATTCTGGAGCCGTATGGGATTTTCCTCCCAAGTAAGCGGCATACATTATTGGAACAAGAAAGGTCTCGGCCCTGCCATCGGCCTTTGATACTTATTGTCAAGCATAGTTGCAGGCAAAGCCGAGGCATCAGACTCCATAAATCATCACACATCAACCGGTGCAATCTGGGGTTGACCACCAGCCTTGTCCCCCGATATCTTATCCCACGACATCGTCGTATTTTCAGTCGGTAACATATATGCCACTGCTCCTTCGTATAAAACAATATGCTAGCAATACAAATGCAAACGAGCCCCTCGACCAAGGCGTCTAGGACCCCGATAATACACTGACCATCGCCCCTTCTGCCCCCCCTCCCCACTTTAAGCGTCAATCAGGTTCTCCTCCTCAGCCGGCCCCTCGCTGTCCTTGGTGCTCTTATCCTTCCCCTTTCCTTTCCGGTCCGCAGCCGAAGTTCGTGAGTAGTATTCGTCGATGACCTTTTTGGGGATACGGTTGAGCATGTCCTTGCGGTAGATACGCAACAGCGACCAGGCCAGGTCCAGGGACTCGTAGATCGTTCGCGACTCGTAAGCTCCCTGGCTGATGAACTGTCTCTCAAACTTGTCCAAGAACTCGAGTGACAGCTTATCCTCAGCCGACAGCGCTTCCTCACCAACGACCGCCTTCATGGCTGCCGCGTCACGACCGATGGCGTACTTGGCGTACAGCTGGTTCGACACATCACCGTGGTCACCACGCGTCATGCCCTCGCCGATGGCAGACTTCATCAGACGGGACAGCGATGGCAGGACGTTGATCGGAGGAGAGATACCCTTGTTGTACAGGGCACGGTCGACGAAGATCTGACCCTCCGTGATGTAACCGGTCAAATCGGGAATGGGGTGGGTGATATCGTCGTTAGGCATGGTGAGAATTGGGATCTGGGTGATGGAACCGTTGCGGCCCTCGACACGACCGGCTCGTTCGTAAATGGTGGACAAGTCAGTGTACATGTAACCGGGGAAACCACGACGACCGGGCACTTCTTCTCGAGCAGCTGAGACCTCACGAAGAGCGTCACAGTAGGCAGACAAGTCAGTGAGAATGACCAGCACGTGCTTCTCGAGCTGGTAGGCGTAGTACTCGGCGGTCGTCAGGGCCAGACGAGGTGTAATGATACGCTCGATACTGTAGTATGTCAGCAATCAAAGCCGGATGGGATCTTTGTGTGGGCAGCACTCACGTTGGATCGTTCGCAAGGTTGAGGAACAGAGTGGTACGCTCCAGACTGCCGTTCTCTTCGAAGTCTCGGGTGAAGAAACGTGCCGTTTCCAAGTTGACACCCATGGCAGCAAAGACAATGGAGAAGTTCTCCTCGTGGCCATCATGTACACCCTTGTTCGTGATACCCTGTTTCTGGACCAGACCTGCTTGTCGACAAATTTGGGCGGCAATCTCGTTGTGGGGCAGACCGGCGGCAGAGAAAATGGGGATCTTTTGGCCACGAGCGATGGAGTTCATGGTGTCGATAGCAGAGATACCGGTGGAAATCATCTCCTCGGGGTAGACCTGGGCTGTGTCAGCAGCGTTCCATGGTACATATATATACCTGGAAAGGTAAACGTACTCGGGAGAATGGGTTGATAGGGCTTCCGTTAATGTCCAGGTAGTCTTCCGCCAGGACCTTGGGACCCTTGTCGATGGCACGACCTGATCCATCGAAAATACGTCCCAGCATGTCCTCAGACACACCGAGCTTGAGACTCTCGCCAGTGAACTCGACTTTGGTCTATCGTAGAGCCGTCAGTATCACATAATCCAGGTCGGCCTTCTTGGATGATTCCTCACCTTCTTCACATCGATACCAGAAGTTCCTTCGAAAACCTATCGGATTCGTTAATGGATATTTATCGTCGTATCATGGGGTGTATCGCTGTACCTGGACAACGGCACGGTTTCCTGTTCAACAAATGGTCAGCACTCGGTCGTCCAAAATGCCTCAAGGGCGTTTCCACGTACCTCGGGCCTCGAGAACCTGTCCCTGTCTGGTTGTTCCATCTGGAAGTGTCAAGGCGACAATCTCGTTGTATCTGGGGAATTTGACCTTGCTTGGTGGTCAGCTTCCATGTTGGGAGGTCGACGTTGGGGAGCACGGCTCACATTCTCCAGGATGACCAGCGGTCCGTTGACACCACCGACGGTGTTGTACTTGATGTGAGGGACTACCGAGTAGGAGGAGGGGTCTCGTGGGTCGCCCATGATTGCTGATTTGAGGCACGGAGCTTTTGTCGAAGAGCGTTGTTTGTAGGAAGCAACTGTCCAAGTGCCTAATGACGACTCGAGGTTCAACAGCTTAAGCTCTTGGCTGGCTGAGTCGCCCAGGTGCGGCTTGAGGCGCACTGGGGGCCTTTCCCTCTAAAAACGGGGCCATGTACTGCGTACGGCGGTACGTCAGAAGCCCCCAATCCTCTTGGTCTATTTATGGTCACAAAGCGAGAAAACAGTGGAGAGACTACCTAGATATCCCACGAGAGTGACTACTGTACTGTCTGTAAGTCAATACTAGGAAACGCAAATCAACGAATATCCAAGGGCAGCATCTCATATCGAAAAGTACAAAGAGAGGTACATCCCTAGTGATTTTACGCGCCGATCGACAAGTCCACTGTGTTCCGGCCGGCAATAAACCTTTAGCAAGCTCCGGCATAGGCGCCAAGGGCAGCTCTTCTACAGCTTTACACCACAGCGCAACAGCAGTTGCTTTAACATTCCCTTCCAGTTCGCCCGGTGCTTGAGAGAAGAGGTGTTTGGGGATGCCACCGAAACAATAAAACAGCAAAAATGTCGAGCATATACAACACCGAGCCGCAGCCGACGGCGTCGGTCATCCTTCACACGACGCATGGCGATATCTCAGTCGAACTGTTCGCGAAGCAGACTCCCCTGACCTGCCGGAACTTCTTGCAGCATTGCTTGGACGGCTATTATGACAACACAATATTTCACCGAATTGTGCCGGGCTTCATTTTGCAGGGAGGCGACCCGACAGGCACAGGAAATGGAGGCGAATCGATATACGATGGAGGAGCTTTCAGTGGTGATCTGGACCCATGGCCGATGGACCAGCGCAGGGGCAAGAACGCTGGGCCTACGGGTGTGAACTTCAAAGATGAATTCCACTCGCGGTTGAAGTTCAACCGTCGCGGATTGCTGGGCATGGCCAACGACGGAACCACCGATTCTAACGGCAGCCAGTTCTTTTTTACATTGGACAAAACGGCGGAGTTGGACGGGAAGAACACGATGTTTGGGCGAGTGGCCGGTGACACTATCTACAATCTGGCAAAGATGGGCGAGGCCGAGGTGGAAGACGGGGGAGAGCGCCCTTTGTACCCTACCAAGGTCACTGACGTCGAGATTCTGGTCAACCCATTCGACGACATGAAGAAGAGGGAACGCATTGCCAAGCCCACTGAACGGCCAGCTGCCTCTGAAAAGAGGAAGGACAAGAAGAGGAAAGGCGGCAAGCAGTTGCTCAGCTTTGGTGACGAGGAGGGCGACGGTGACATTGCGCCCCTGCCTAAGAAACCGAAGTTCGATACGAGGATTGTGGTGGACTTGGAAGAAGAGCCTGCGCCTCGGACCAAGCCAGCGAAGAGGAGCAAGAAAGAGAAGGAGGCGAAGACAAAGGTTCCAATCAGGGAACCACCAAGAGAGGCACAATCGGTCGAGCCTTCACCCCCTCCCCAAGTCATCGCAAAAACTTCAAAGAAACAATATGTCAAGATTGAAGACGAGTCCTCGCAGGAGCCGGAGATACCTAAAAAGAAGTCGGAGCTCGAACAGATGAACGAGGAAATTGCTGCGCTCAAGGCTTCTATGAAGAGAATGGTCCACTCATCAGAGCCGGTGCAGGAGGAAAAGAAGAAATCAACCCTGGAGCAACTGATACCAGAAACTTCCACAAGGGCCCGGAAGAGGAGAACTGGAGGCAGCAACCCCACGGCAACAGAGGAAAGAAGGGCTTTAGACCTCCTCCAGTCGTTCAAGTCGAAACTGGCCAAGGCACCACCAGAGAAGTCAGGAGCAAAGACTCCAGCCGAGGAGGAAAGAGAGGAGAAGGCCGCAGACGAGGCAGGGGAGGATGCAGGGGAAGACGAGGTGTGCGACCTTCACTTTATTGCCAACTGCCAGAGCTGCAAAGCATGGGACAAGGCCGAAGCAAAGGATGATAGCGACGATGAGGGCTGGATGTCTCACTCTCTCAGCTTTACAGCAGATAAGCTGGGCAAAGATCTGAGCTATCGCAAGAAGGCCGAGGAGGAGCTCATTGTGATCGACCCACTGGCGAAAGCCCGCAACATTCAGGCGGAAAGGAAGGCGGAGAAAGGGAAGGACGGCCGGGGCGGAAGCTCCGGGAAGTCGTGGGGTGACCAAGCACGTAATGCGCAAATGGCGCGCAACTCGTCGTTGGCAGGCAGGGGAGCAAAGTGATAACTGCCAGGTGCCTAGGTTAAGTAATTGCCTGGGTGCTTTGTTTGTTTGGTATAGGTACCTAGTGCATGACAGTACGGTGTGCATGCCTATGTACTCAAGTATGTATGAGTAGATCTGTTCTGCTTTTTGAGATACCCACAGTTGCATTACATACTTAGGTACATATCTACCCAGGTAGGTACATACTTCATGCCGGGGTCAAATAAACCCCCCCTAGAGCAAAAACGCATCGCGATGTTTGAGTGAGCGGGTGCGCAGTTGGGAAAGGAAGAAAACCTCACGTCGAGACGAGGTTGTAGCGTCAGCCACTGGATCGATCGATCTCATTGTGCTAGGTAAATTTAGATGTCGGCAGCACCACAACTGCGGCACAACAAACCAAACTGTGATGACGGGAGTGTCCACTTACAATGGGTCCTTCACGATGCCCATCGCAGAATCTGGTAAAAATCACCCGCAGAGCTCAAAGTCGGTTCTCAAATTGGCCCGCCAGCCCGCCAGCCGCTATTGTCATCCACTTATTTATTTGGTCCTATCGATTGGATAAGATAAGCGCAACCACCCCCCCCCCCCTCTGTCCGGGCTATCCCAAATTCCCATTCTAGCCTCATGACAATGCTGTTGCAGTTGAGAAAAGTATTATTGTTCTTCGCAGGACTCAATAGCCCCATTGGTCTTGAGACTGTCGCGGAGTCCCCATTGTGTTGACACTTGTCAATTTCTTCTGCCTTCTGATACGGTCCTACTTAAAAGAACACCTGCCTTCCTAATCATAATCCCTGAGAAAGAAAAATAATCAACGACAAGCCAAGACAGGTTCTGAAGGGTTTCTGGTTCCAGTCAAATTCCAATCAAGGTTCCAATCAGGCGCCCTCTCCCCCCTCCACCAAAAGCCCCAAGCCTCAGAGACACAGTCAAACAGCCACAAGCCTGACCCAGGTTTGAGCCTCATCAGTGGGGTAAGTTGCCTTGTCCCCCATCCATTGCCAATACAGTCAGTCAGTGTTGGGAGAACCGTCATCAGTTACCAGCCTCTGCCTTATGCCCCGTCCTTTCAGGTGTGCAACCTGGTCACGGCTGACCGACCTATATAGCTGGTGATACGATACTCAAGACTCATTCCCGGTTTTGCGAACCTCGACCTTGGGGGTTATTTCTGTGCCGCTTGAGCACCGTCCAATTGCACCAGCCCGAACGACCCGGAGACGATTATCGCGAATCAGGCTGAGGCCACCCGATCTGGCTAGCGACCTCTTCGAATAGCTTCATTATCTACAACCTTCGGCTCCGGTCGATCGCACAGCAAGGCAAAGCCCGTCAGCCTCGAGGAAGAGAATATCAAGGACAAGAAACAACTGCAGGCTGCCTTTGCAGGGCCACGCACCTTGCGGATGTACCTAGCAATGCCGTCGCCGACTTCGAGAAAACGTCCGGCTCCGGGCGCATCGCCCCTGCCCGCTGCACCGATCCAGCAGCCACCTCAGCAGTATGCGCAGCAGGACTACAACATGCGCTGGAATGGCGTGGCAGCGAATGGAAACAGTTTCGCAGATGTCTCGAACCCTTACCTACTCGCGCAGCAGCCCGCCCCACACGGACAAGCACTTCAAGCCCCATCGCCGGCCCCATCGAATGTTCTCGCTCTCCGTGAGCCCAGTGCTAGCAGGGCCCTGATTCCCACGGCGCCGCGCGCCGCATACGATGAACAGCCCGACCAGTGGGGCGCCTCGGCCAATGACGGCGCCTTGGTGCCGGCGCCGAACGGGACGGGGCCACCAGCGATGAGTGAGGAGGAGCATCTGAGACTACAGGTCGCCCGCGCGAGGAAGATCGAGGAGGAGGCTACGAAAGACAACCCAGGGCCGAACCAGAAGAGAAGCATACCGCCGTTTGTGCTGAAACTTGCCAGGTAATGTTTGCCCCGAGATCTTATGCTTTGTTATCAAGGCCCATCTCACTGACTACTTCACAGCTTCCTCAACAATGGCAAGAACAGCGATCTCATCCGGTGGTCCGAAAAGGGCGACTCGTTCATTGTGCTCGACGAGGACGAGTTTGCCAAGAAACTAATCCCGGAGATGTTCAAGCACAACAACTACGCCTCGTTTGTGCGGCAGCTCAACATGTATGGATTTCACAAGAAGGTCGGACTATCAGACAACTCTATGAGAGCCAGCGAGAAGAAGAACAAGAGCCCCAGCGAATACTGGAACCCTTACTTCCTCCGTGATTACCCAGTTCTGCAGTGGCTCATCCAAAAACCTAACAAGAGTGGTGGCAAGAGGAAGGGCAAACAGGCCCTTAAGGATGCGTCTGGCGTCATCGAACCCGACAGCGACGGTGAGGACTTCATCGAAGAGACCACCGGTCCATACGCGGTGACCGATATACACCCCGGTAGGGATATTGGGCGCGGCGAGCCTGGACCTTTGGCGAAGACCGAGATTGGCAAGTTTCGTGATCAGCTTCAACAGGTACAACAAAAGCAGCAACAAGTCCTCAACATGATACAGCAGTTAAGGCGAAGCCAGGACGAAATTGTGCAACGGGCACAAATGTTCGAGCAGATGCACCATCGCCACGAGAACTCCATCACCGCCATCCTGAACTTCTTGGCCAACGTATTTAGAAAATCGCTGGAGAACGACGGGGGAGCGCAGAACCTATCCGAGATGCTAGCGAGTATCCTACCTCAACACGGTCAAAACCAGAGCATACCGACGGGCGTTGTGCAGGATTTGGGCGATCTCTTCCAGCGACAAGATGCCGCTAGGGATTCGATGAGCATGAGCCCAGGCCCTCCGAAGCGGCCACAACACCTCCTGCCTGGTATACCAGGGCAGCAAACTGCGGCCCCCTCAGCCAACGTGGCAGGCATGCCTCCAAGCCCTGCAACCTATCCTGCCGCCCCTGCTCAGAAGGCACCGCAGGCTCCTCGAGTAACAGAGGTCTTCGATGCCTCTCCCTCTGACACATCTTCTCCCAATTACATCCGGAACGAACTTCAGTCACACCCTCAGGAGACCATGATGAGGATCATGGGTGACACGAATGCCCGCATGACACCGAATATCGACCTCGCAGAGGTTGCTGCCGCCACGTCTGCAACGATGCCTACGGATCAACGCAACAGAATGGTGAGCAGCATGTCGCGCAGGGTAGCCACCCCCTCGAACGAACCGTCGGCCTCGGCCTTCCAACCGCCGGCCATGCCCAGCACGACTCCGGTACCTCCCGCCTCGTCGAGCTCGCCAGCTCCACCCCCTGCCCACCCCATGACCTCACTCTCGCCCATCCTCAACGCCCCCAAACCCCCATCCCTCCAGGAGGTCTCGCAGCCCCTGATTGGCATCCAGGAGCTTGAGCGTGCCCAGCGTGACGTTGACAAGGGAATACAGCACCTGACGCAGACGGTCGCGTCGCTGTCCCCGGCCGGCCACATCCCCGGGTACGATGGCTCGGCCAACGACTTCGACTTCAACCAATACCTCGACCTCGAAGGCAACAACTACGGCTTCGACTTCAACGACCTGAACAACAGCGGCGGCCACTACGGCGGCGCGGACGGGAACGACTTCGACTTCAGCCTCTCCAATGCGGACTTCCCGCAGGTCTCGCCCGAAGGAACGGCCGCGCCCGCCGCTGATGGACTGTATCCGATCGGGGCCGCCACGACCGAGGACACGCCGAGCCCGGCTGTGACCGAGGAGATCCAGCGGACCGACCTCGAGGGTGCGGAGCAGCCATCTGCGAAGCGGAGGCGACAGGAGTAGGGAATGCTACGACGAGGATGATGATCCTGTTGAGAATGACGGACGGTTTTCAAAATGCCACTATTTCACCGCATGTGAAAGGAGGAGGCCCGCGCGGAATACATCTTCCGACGCGGGAGAGGAGCTTTGCGAGCGGACGCCAGTGGAATGGCGCGCTGATTGGTGCGTGATCACCGCTTTTTGATGAAATTGGGGGGGTTCATGGTTGCCCATGGGTAACCACAGCGTTTGTTTGAGCAGTGCTGATATAGCATTCGGTTCTGGGGAATAGGACATGGCCGAGAGGCTCTCGTTAGGACAAATTCCCGGTGTGTCTCGTTGTCTTGTGGCTTTGTGATGCCGTCTTGTTATCGGCATCCTTGTTTCACCGGTGCTGTCTCATCACATGCCCGGTAAGGTATGAGTTACAGCGCATAACTCCTTTGTTTGATGAGGAAGCTATTGCGCATACAAATCATCTGGTCTGTCCCCTAGCACGTGGACCTGGGGTAGTTCCTCCAGACGGGTGATATTTAGGGGAGGGGTGACCTCGTATCTGACCATCCCAGAGGAGACTAAGAAAGATGGAGAGAGGGACCATGGCTGATCTGTGTTTGCTTCTCAGATCCAATCAACGGATCTATGTTCTCACCAAGTGCGCTTTATCTCGGCGGGTGCATGAGGGATTCGAGGCTACTCAGGTACTATCCGCGGTATCCTAATTGTCCAACGTCCTACTGAGTAAGTACCAAGTATGTAGTGGTCTGTTCGTCGAGCATCTATGATATCCCCACACTCCAAGTGTCAAAGCTGAAGCTATGATCTCGTCTGTCCGTACCATGGTCTAGAGTTGTTTTGCTGTATAAATGGGGCTGGCATTCAGTAGCCTTCCCATACGGATACCTGCCTTCTCCTTTCACGGTTCCGTTCATCCTTTCTCAACCCCAAGGACATAGCTCCCCCTTTTGCTAAGAGCAAAACACAATGATGCTCCCCAAGTACATGTTACTGCTCGGCAGCCTCGCGGCAGCAAAGCGGCTAAACACTACCTCCCCGCCAGTCGCCAACTCCCCCTTCATCTACACCACCATCACCGTCAGAAACCCCAGGCAGACCCACACCAGCTCCGAGGCCGACGCCGTCACCCGCACCCACACCGACGCCGTCACCACCACCAGCACCGAGTTCGTCACCGTCACCACCACCACCACCACCACCGACACCGACACCGTGACCGCCCCGGCCAGCAGCCGCGCCAGCACCACCAGCACCAGCACCACCAGCCTCGCCGGCCCGAGCGTCGACCTCCACGACAGGCGAGGGGTCCCCCAGGGCTGCCACCTCGACTCCCCGCCGCTGCGCTCGTCGGGCCCCGTGTACCCCGAGGTCTACACGTGCTTCGACGAGGCCGGGACGCCCACCGGGACGTATACCAGGTGGTACGCGGAGCACGGCACGGCCCGCACCCCCACGTCCCCGGGCCCGACGCCGGCGGCGGCGGCGAGCACCGCCGGCGAGCAGCACCAGCACCAGCAGCACCGGCAGCACCGCCGCCACCGCCGCGACCGGGTGCCCCCGAACTGCAGGTCCATCGGCGAGCCCGTGCCGCCGATCGACAGCCCGTGGCATGAGGAGGTCTACGTGTGCCGGGACGAGTCCGGGCGGTGGGCCAGCACCTTCACCACCACGATCTACCCGGCCTCCCCGCTGCTCACCTTCCCGGCCCTGGCGCCGGCGGCCCCTCCGACCGCCCCGGCCGAGGCGCCGGCGACGCCGACCGCCGACAGCACCAGCACCGTCACCCGCACCGTGACGTTCATGGCATAGGCGAGAATGGAACTAGAAAATCGAGATCGGAGAGGAAGGGGAGGGTGTTGCTTCGGGCTGTCTTGGGTCTGGCTGGCACTTACGCCGTGGCGGATCTCGAGTTTGTCTCCTTTCTCACTTTGGATGAGGGATGGATATGTAGTAATGTAGTAATGGTGAGAGACTGTAACGATGGATTTGGCCACTGATATCTACGACTAATCTATTTACACTGTTAATGAACCTTGGACTTCACACTGGCTTTGAAATCATCAATATGTCTATCTCACGTGGCTCACTGGCCAACTCGAAGATAGAAAACGGCACCATATAAAATCCGGTGCAACCCCCTTCCTCCCGGATCCCCCTCCTCCCCAAGACCACAAATGCTCCAGTAACATCGCTTTCCTCTTTGGTCCGCTTACTCTAGTGCTGACCACCCACCACCCCCCCCTCGGCGGGAATCCAACTCGAAGCAGTGAGATGCAGGGCAGGAAAGATATGCTGAAGTAGCGGTGGTACTTGCATCCTATCAGAGTTCTGCGAACGGGGCATGTACCTACCTGTAACGCTACATGGGTACCCTACGACTGAGGGGGAGAGGGGGGGTGAGACCATGTCGCGGCCATCCCGAGATACCACGACCGCGGAGAAAAGATCGCCACGCACGTGAGTGGGGGGGGGGGGATTGGGACACACTCCATGGGGAAAGGACGGAGGAGGAGAAGGAGGAAAGGCAGAAAGGAAGAAAGAAAAGCTGCCCGAGGTGGCCCACGGGAGGCCGTCCGACCAGCTTTCCCCTCCCCTCGTGCTGGTCCCGGGTTTTCCCCCCCTCTGCAGATTCCCCCTTCCGCCCGGTTCGGTTCGGTTCGACTCGATTCAGCCTTATGGGGGCCGACAAGGCAGATTCGGTCGCATGGTTTGGGAGGTTGGAGTGGTTGGTTGGTTGGTTGGTGGACACCGTGAGACGACAAACCGGGAATTTGCAGTAGCGACACGGCGAGTGAGTGGTCCTGTGTCTGTCCTCCAGTATTTCCAGTAAGGAGTTGTTTCCCAAGTGAAACCGTGCTCAGGAGGTGTCTGGTTGCAGTGGAAAGGGTGTATTCAAATCATATTTGTTACTTTGTTTTCACTGTCCCTCATCTTGTTCTGGTCCAAGGCAGAGCCGAGAACTTCATCTGTCGTAGTTTGCGCACGAGCGCGTTGGCTATCGGGATATCATATTAATATACTGTACAAACATCAACAGCAGATGCGCGGCTCGTCATGCTATCTTGTTCGCTCGTTCGCTCGCCCCTCGTTCATACCATGCATGTTCCCGTCGACGAGCAGAGGTAGTAGCGTAGCTTTCGTCTTCCCCATCAACAACCCCCTTCCTTCATCTCTCATCTCTTGAGACTTCTCATCCAAGCGATGCTCATCCTCGTCAATCAATCAGTCATTCATGAAAATGTGCCAAAATGCTAGCCAACCATCCCGTCCGTCCATCCAACACCACCTGTGTGCTACCACCGCCGACTCCAGAATGCATATGCCCTTCGCTGCCGTCCCTGCCGTCATGATACAATAAAGTATATATTTTTGTGTCTTTTGCTTTTGTTTGGGTTGAAAATTAGGCTTCAAGAAGTAAAGAAGGGTATTCAAATGCGATGCTCTTCTCTCGCTGCCCCCTGATGGTTAGAACCACACCACCTTCGTCCCCTGGCGCACACGGTGAGCCACAGGACGGGATGAGCTGGCGAGGGTGGATTGCGGATCCTGTTCCCCAAGCAGCTTCCACCTCGGTCCATGTGAAGCCGCAGGCTTGGATCACCCACGATGGCCGCAACGAAGAGCTGAGCATCAGGGGCGTAACGATCCGAAGGCTCAGGTTCCCCTGAGGCCCTTCCACTCCCCAGTGCGCTCCTTCCTTGGTGTCCATTGGCGACCGTTCAGATTCAAGGGCCGCAACCGTACTGGCGCGCACGTGGCAAGCGAAGCGTCCGTGTGGGTTTGTCGTCTACCTTTGGTCCACCAAACAGCTCGTCGCTCCTTGAGAATCCCGAAGGCGGGCGGAATGGACGTCCAGCATGGTGGGTAGTCAAAAGACTCGGTCGTGGCGGTTCCCTAACCTATACAAAATTCCTCGTAGGTGATGCGGTGTCGGAGGGGATCCGAACTCATCATTCAATTAGCGGTTTCTTCTGGCCCCCAACCATGCAGAGCCCCAAGTGCCTCAGGGCATCCTTGTCGTTCGCAACGACGATAGATCTTGCAGGTAACATAGGGTTGTTTGGGTCGACATGGGAGGCATCCTTAGCCGCCTGCTCAATGGCTTCCATTTCTTCCTTGCAGGCCTGCTGGTCCATGGGACAGATGACTATCGGTTGTCGCAGAGTGATATCTCGAGCTGAGCTCATTTGTGCCTTTGTGGAATGTCAGTTTCTCCTCTACGCTGTGCCTGCCATAAATCGCATACCTTGATGCTCAGATAGAACTCTATTTTGTAGAGGGTCGATGTCGTGGTGAACGAGTGCACCTCGTATTGTGGAAACCCAGGCTTCCCCCTCTTAACGATGCCCTCAGAGTCCCTCAGGTCCTTGGACGGGAAAACCAGTCCCAGGTTCGTGACGTATCCAGCTGCTGGCAATTTGGACTGCACTTGTTGTGTGTGTTTTGCGATCCTGTTGATTTTCTTGGTCGGCTCGTCTCCCTCCGGATTATAGGTAATCTCCTCTTCGATTGCCAGCGTGATCTTTTGTATCGTAACCCGCTTGGCCTTGTTAGCCCAATCCGCATTCGGCGCCAGTTTGATGTACACTGTGATCGGGTCGCAAGGGCCGTAGCTCCATTTTGGCAGTGATATCCCCAGCGTCACGAGGTTGTCTGCCGTCACCACCTTCGACTCGGGCCGGTTGTACATGCCGAATGTCGATAATGTGTCGTATCGCTGCAGCGGTATTGGGAAGGTGTATTTGTTCTGTGTGCTTGCGCCCTGCTGCACCGTCACCACCAGCTCGTAGAGTGTCTCGGCCGTCCGTGAGGGTAGTTGTAACGAAGCTGGCGGTATCCTCCGGTTTGTCTCCTCGCCGCCCCGGCCAAACGGTATGAACAGGACGAATGGCAGGTCCATCGCGATCACGCTCTCCGCCTCCTTTCCCGCCTGGCACCTGAAGAGCAACAGCTCCTTCCCCACCACATCGATCGTATCTCTCCTTGGTGTACCCAGATGGCGTTTCGCGACGTTCTCGGCGGCGGGATGTATTGTCTCTCGTCGTTGGAGACATATTCGTACCAGCGAGACTGCGACTGGCATGGAATAGCCCTGTGATGGCCTTATCTCGACCTTTCCTTCTATGCGCGGCTGCTCAGGGGGGTTTGGGTTAGCCATGTGCTGCGGAGAGCTTGCGCAACACCGTCCACGGAGATAGATGCAGAAGGATAAGCTGCCAAGGCCAAGAGCTGGACTCACCAATGTTGCTGAGATGCCCGGGTAGCCGACGAGGAAACTGCTATTTGGCGGGCCAGAGACCCGTACAAATGCGGCCATCCTGATCGCCAGGCCGGAATCGTGGTTGCAGGTGGAGTAGTGTGGTTGAAAGGAAAGGGTGCGAGTGAATGGTCATGAATGCGCCGCACCGAAAGCCGGCGTCGAGGCTCAAGGCTGTGGAAGAAGCAGCGTTGCAGCCGAGCAGTGTGGGGTATCAATGTTGGACGGTAGCCTCTTGGAATGCTTGGTGCAAGGATGACTGGAGGGTCGGTCGAGCATGCGGCAGCTTTCGTGGCGCGTGTGGGATTACGGGGGCCAGCACCGGGAAGCCCGAGTGAAGCGTCGCCAAAGGCCTGAGGAGCGTTCGAAAGGAGGAGCGAAAAGGCGTCAAGTCAAGTGTGGTTGTCGCTGAAGGTATGTTAGGTGGTGGAATGGTCTAGTACATTAGATGGTCTGGTACATTGGCAGAGCAATCAGGGCTGGAGGGAGAGGTCGGGCGGGCTGGTGTCACTCCGTATCGCAAAGCAAGGTAGCTGTCGTGCTCTCGAGCAGTGTAGCAGCTCGATCGCCTGTCGCAATTTGAGGGCGAGCAAGGCAAAGTCTCTCACTACCTGCCTGTGTGTGTGTGTCTCTCAAGACAAGCAAAAGACGTCCAAGGTGGTGGTGGTGGTGGTGGTGGTCGGCGCATGCAGTTTGTTTATCCGTCCGTCTCGTGCTCCCTACTATGCATAGTGTTTGTGCCTGTCCTGCTGGATCCCCAGTCCAGTCCAAGAAGCCTAAGAGGTTGCTAATACGACGCGCAGCTTCCTCCGTGACTGGGATTTGTCGTCGGGCGGCCGCGAAGTCCTGCAAAGAAAGTCCTTGGGGAGTGCGGCACGGCGCAGGGAACCTGGCTCGGGAGCAAAAAAGTGATCGTCGCTGGTATGCAGCGTCTTGAGCGTCTTAAGCGTCTGTTGGTTACGGGTGCTCTCCCTTATTGGGCAGGTCGGTCAGGATGGAGACGGCAAAAAGATTGTTTTTGGGGCTACAGCTGAGTAGTAGGTACCGTACAGTATTAGATGCCAGGGGGAGTTTTGGTGGGGGGGGGGGTGTGTGAGTGTGTGGTGGTGTGGTGGTGTGTTGCGCCAGCTGGGTCGGGCCTGGGAGCCTGGGAGCCTGGGAGCCTGGGAGAGCCTGGGAGAGCCTGGGAGATCCTGGGATCCTGGGAGAAGGAGGAGGAGGGGCAGGCAGAAATTGGGAGGATTGTGGTCTCCAAGGTTTCCCACAGCTGAAAGGGAAATACACTCGGCTCGGCGGTGAATTGCTTTCTGCTTTCGAACTCTTTTGTCTTCCAGGGGTTCAAGGTTCCAAGGTTGTCTAAGCAAGGTTGTCTAAGACGGGCCTGACGGCTTGACGGGTTGGTTGAGTCGAGGCTTCTCCGGCCCGCTCTTCTCAACGTTCGCTTCCGGGTGGCAAGTATCTACAGTACTTAAGTGAGGTAGGTAGGTAGTTTGCCCAGTCAGCCAGTTATACCTGCTAGGTCCTATGATTGGCAAGCTGTGGGGGCCTTCAATGTTGACATAGGCCAAATCGGAATCAATAAATGAAGAAGAAGAAGAATAAGGGAAGAAGGTCAAGGTCTAGCTTTCCTCATCACAATCAGAAGAAACAAGGCTGCCGCGGATGTTGAGGGTCCACCTACAAAATACCGACCCAGGTCGACAAACCCGGGGCCAGCAAGTACTTAGTGCGGAAGTAGACAAGATAACGACAGTATAGGTACGGATTACGATAATGGGATTGTTGACACCCAGCAACGGCACTAAAAGAGCGAGAGGTGAAATAACAATACCGTACGAAACACGGAGGTATGCACTGCAGTAAGGAGGACCCTGCGATTTCTAGCTTACATACTTAAGTACATACCTAGCTGCCTAGGTACATAGTAGAGTGCGTCATTCAGTCCAAGTCAAATTGGAGTGCTCACTAAAAAAAGGGTCAGTCAGCAAGGGGGAGGTGGTCGGTGAGCATTGATGATAGCGAGGTCTCAGTGGTCGCCTAACCCAGCAGCTACAATATCTACCTAACTCTACCTAGACCAGGTAGGCATTTGTTATTTCGCACAGTAATAAGCGCCAGCGCAGAGCGGAGTGACGAGCCCGCAAGTTGAGCCCGCAAGTGTGCCCCTCCCTCACTCATCCTTCATAGTCGAAGGCGTACAATACAGCGAGAATCTGTCAGTCCGTTGATGATCAGACTTTGTGTTTTCAGACAAAAGGGACCCAATTACGGACTCACAACGATGCTGCAAGGTTTTGGAAAATTCGAGGCAAGAGGATACAAACCTGGCAAAGTACTGAAAGGGACGTTGTCGCTTACCTCGAGTACGTACCTACTAGCTACCTAGGTACCTAGGTAGGTATGTATCCCATGTCCTCTGCGTTACCTACCTGGACCACCTACCACCTACCACCTACCACCGAGGTAAGTATCTAGGTACATACCTAGGTAGTAGCTACGTTCCAAGGTTTCCATGGTTGTCCGTCCGGACTCCGGAGAGCTCGATGCTTAATTAGCAGCCGAACCAATCACATAATACACACGCGACCGGGGTAGCTATAGTACGGTACATAGTATACAATATAGCTCCAAAATTCGAGGCTCCAGATTCAGACCCCAGTTCGTGCGACGACATCTAGAACCAAACCAACGGGACAAACAGAGAAATATGACATGACAATACAACAACACCACGCGCTCCACTAAACTGCCACAATGTCCGTCACTCTGCACACCACCCTCGGCAACATCAAGATCGAGGTCTTCTGCGAGAGCGTCCCCAAGACAGCAGAGGTAAGCCCACAGCCAGCTCCTCCTCCCAAGCCTCCTCCTCATCGTCACGAAGAGCTCCGCCGCTAACGTGCCATGCCCGCCCGTAGAACTTCCTCGCCCTCTGCGGCTCCCACTATTACGATGCATCGCCCTTCCACCGACTGATACCCTCCTTCATGGTCCAGACCGGCGCCCCCGCGAGCCCTTCGCCGCCCGAGAACCCCAAGGGCGGGCGCTCCATATGGGGCGGCACCTTCGAGGACGAGATCCGCCCCGCGCTCAGGCACGCCCAGCGCGGCATGGTGTCCATGGCCAACAAGGGCCCCGGCACCAACGGGTCGCAGTTCTTCGTCACCTTCGACAAGGCCCCCCACCTCGACGGCATGAACACCATCTTCGGCAAGGTCATCGGGGACGACAGCCTGGCCACGCTCGCCAAGATCGAGATGCTCGAGGTCGACAAGAAGAACAGGCCAAAGGAGCAGTGCAGGATCGAGACGGTCACCATACATGCAAACCCCTTGGCGGGCTGAAAGGAGCGCAATGCAGGACACAAGGAGTTCATGTATACAGGCTCGAGGTCGATTCGTGAGGTGACTTTGGACCACGGCCGCTCGAGGAGAGACCTATCAGGGAGCCATCGGCTGGCGGAGAAAGGCGCGTCTGTCCTGATAGCGTCAGCGACCGGATAGGAGACGGGTGTCAGGCGGTGTCGCCTGCCACAAGGCAACTGCGAGGGCAGGGTGCGCGCCACTACAGATCCAGGAGAGTGGCAGAGTTATGCGCATCATGTTAAGGGAAGCGAGTTTGGTAATGAAGGCCAGTCATGGATCAAGCATGGAGGCGCAGCGTCGAAGAGTCCAGTCCGGCCCTTCGTAACGTAATGAGTCGCAACAGCTGGAAACACACAGACCCCTGTTTTGGGTGGTGTGACAACCCCTCCTGAAGAGGGAGGGACCTGGGGAAAGAAGATCAGCAATTACCAACCTATCCATGATGGAAGCCGCAAATGCTCGAAGACGCCGCCATACAGCCGCGACTCTATAGTTTACTCGTCACCCTTACGGTGCTACACGTTAGTTGAGTATCGCCGTTATACTAGCACCGGCACTATTCATATTCCCCTCAGTCTCACTTTTCGTCACTTGAGAGTAAGTTCTGTTACTTAATCTTTCTTCACTGGAGGTCGAAACCTTGTCGTTGACTATATTGTAAGGAGCCTACGGCCTTGAAGTCTTCAAGCCAGAGCTGGGTATTCGCCGCTCTTCTTTTACCCGCCAGCTCCTCTACAACATCCTATTGCCTACCTGCCAAACGTCGCACAATACTTGTCTTTATTCGCGTGTTGGGGCCGAAGGCAGCTGCTAGCAATCTTGCGAATCCAACCTACGGCGTGCGAACACTCCGGTATCACCTGGTGCACAGAACCCTCGCTCACGGTTGCACAATACGTCACCCCTGGCGTGTGACCACCTTAATGGTTGCTGTCTGTTCAATGTTGCGAATTAGTACAGGCTGGTTGTTGCTTGGAAGACGGGTCCCACGTCGCTGACACCTGGTGGCAACAAGCCTGGAGGATGGAATTATATGAAGTTCGCTATCGATGATTCACACCCACCCAAGGATTCTTTCATTTCCTGGTTTATTCTATGCTCCTGAGGGTTTAATACATGAATACCTTGGTAGGACGTTTCGGTGTCTAAAAGGTTCGGGGACTTGTCAAGACACATGGAAGGGGTGGCACAGTGAGCCACAAGGCTGGCAACAACCTTAGGAACGATGAAGTCCACCACGGGCTACATATGTGATTTGCCCCGATCCACTGGTAGGATGCATGTACACGTGCATGTTGATTCATTGTGAGGATATCCATTAACAATACATGATGAATCGAACGTGACCATCAAGTAGATCGACTACGTGCAAAGATGCCTGGTTCGCGCCCCGAAACAGATCCCATGGCCGAACAAGCTTCGTACATATCACCCTCGCCAACCGAATAGACGGGCTACGCGTCTGCAGTTCTACAGTGGTTACCTCTAGATATTACATATTAATTGTATATCATATAGATGGCTTGCATACATAGGCCATTTGATATTCAGGGGATAAGTACTATATATGACAGGCCGGCCCCCCAGTAGCCAAACAAAAGGTTCCCATTACTACTCAGCATCTTTTCAGTCAAGCCGTAAAGAGATACTGAATGACTAGAAGAAGGCTTCAGTCCAGACATTTTAATCCTGCCAGCACGAGATCGGAGGTTGCAGCATCACCATACATATCCCGGAACTCCATATGCAGGATACAGCTTGTTAATCTACTTGGACGAATTCGACGAATTGCTTCCTGACAAGCTTTGTCATTGGTTTGGATGACATAAACGGTGCTATCAAGGATAAGAGTAACGCGGAGCAAACACAAACTAAGATGGCGTTTGGCGGTGTCAACATTGGAGGTATAATGCGTTGATCCCAACTCTCTACTTTAGGTATTACTAACTGGAATATGGTCTGTCAAACTTTCACCTAATTTGAATTTCAGTGAGCGCCAAAGTCTCCGGATCAATCCCGTGTGCAGCCAAGACTTGTCGAGACTTCATTTTGTGTTCCAAGTCCGGTTTGATCCCCTCTAGAGCTGCCTGCACCTTCGCTATATCTGTTCGGACAACATATGAGACATCTTGTTGTTTTTGCATATCACTCATAAACTTACTCCAGTCCCAGTAGCATTCGCCCAGGAAACGTTTCCTTGACCCTTTCTGAACCTCCGGGTTGGTTGCTTCGAAATTCTGGTGCAAAATCTTCCGAAGATGGATTGAGGGATTGGCAAAATTGTTGCTTTTCCCGCTGCCTGCCACCTGACAGTGAAAATTGGCCACCCGCATAGACTCGTCATAATAATGGGAAAGATCGGGAATTTTGAGACAATAGAGCTTGGTACGACTTGTTCGAAGCTTATCGAGCAAGCTTTTGGTGAGCTTTGCCCACTGCACAAGGTGCTGCAATGCGGTTGTTCCGTAATTGGGCTGGCCGTCGTATGATTGTATATTAGGTCCCAACATCGACATCTCCTCGAAAGGGTCGTGGATGAAGAGGCCAAGGAAGTCGGCCGTGGTCCACAATGCATCCAGTCCGGCAGCTTGTTCAAGTTGTCGCCAGTCTTCCCGTCCCATCTGGCGAGCTTCGTCAGTTAAGAGTTGCAGTTGGCCTTTGTCCCCCAAAATCCGGAGACCTCTATGGGCGTGTTGTTGCCACTTCTGCCAGAAAACTCGGTCGATCATGTCTACAGATCGAATTTGTTCAAGTGCCATGTGTGTCAAAGTTTCGGTCGATGTAAGTGGGTTGTAAGTCCATAGCTCCGGGTAGTTTAGCCCAGGCAATTCTTCCGGTGGAAGGAGCAAAACTCCGGAGCGAGACCGTTCCGAATCAGAGAAGGGCGAAAGTGTTTTGCACATAAAGTTCCTCGTATGGACATCCAGCTGCCAGCCGCTCCCACTCGTACGGCTTCTTTCCCCAATCCTTAGGCTCAACGATATCGACTAAGGTATATTGGTTCGAAGAGCTGCTATCACATCGCAAGATCAAGATGGTCGAGTAATTAGGAAGCATGACGGCAATATGTTGCAAGTCGCTTGTCTGCAGGCATCGTGTCGGGAATTCAAAATGGCACTCCCACAGTTTTGTTTCGGGCCCTTGGTTCAGGATCCAAATACTCCCAGGTACGGGACCATACCGGCACATGAGACCACCGTCACAACCCTGGTTGTTGCGTAGCCTACCATTAGGGACCTCAAAGCGGTCCCTAAGAGAAATTTTCCAAATTGGAAATCCGGCCTCATCGTCCCACCTGGAGCATAGAAGGGGTTTGACGGGTCCAAGAGGTATGCCCGTGATAGTAATCACACCGGTTCTGGACACCCCAAGGAAACAAGCAGCATCCAGTTTGACCGAGCCGCTTTCAATGATAGTGTTTTCCAAGAGTTTTGGGTGGTTTGATCCAACAGCGGGAAGTAGGGACCAGTCTGGGGTCCAGGAAGGAAGGCATGTGGAGTCTGACCTCAGGATTGTGGCGAGCATCAGCACAGCCCTCGTCAAACCATTCATTGCGAGAAAGGCCGCAGTTCCGGTGTAGACTTCCTCAGGAGATAACTTGTAGTCTGCCAAGAGCTGACCCTCCGAGCTGAGGTCTCCCGAGTTAGATTTCAGGAGACTAAAGAGGGCGAAAATTTTGTCTCGGTCGTCTTTGCATTGACATAAGGCAGTATCAAAGATCAGGGACAGTAATTGCTCTGCTTGTGTTGTGTTTTGGATTCGTTGCAGCGTTGCTTCCACGTTTTTTGAATGTTTCAGCCATGCAGGGACAGACAACCCGGAATCCAATACCGCTTCCAAAGGTCTCCTGGCGAACGCAGAGATGTGCACGGGTTCGGCAGACCCACAGTAGATCTCGAGGGTATTTGCCAAAGCTACCTCTTGCACGATCCATAATCGTTGAAAGTACGGTCGTTGAAAGAGATGTCGGATACTTGTTTTTTCGTAAACATTGGACTGTTGGTATCGATCCGGCTGGTTGAGCAATAACATGGCCATGTTGCTATCATCATCCGCCTGACCAAGATATACCAGGACCACGGAAGCTTCCGCATAGATCTTGTGCATATGACGCACCTGATGAGACCGCTCCGTGTCGTCGTCTTGATTAATACAAAGCGAATCTATCCAGATCTTTCGCTGGTCCTTAGGCCTTCGCAAGCAAGATAGGGCCTTGGCGCAATTAGACTGAATCTCGAACGAGATATCGGTATCGCGGAGGTGCAAATATGAATGGGCTTTTTCCTCGGTGCCGCTGATGGAGGGTTCATCGCTGGGGCCCCTGTCGCAGTCCTTCCATGTGTAGGACACAGGCTCGTAATATAGTCGTGCCGGATCCGAGAGGCGGACTTTACGCAGGAATCCGACTAGTTGAGGGGATCCAGGCGTGTCCTCCCCCAGATACAGGATTCGGATCTCGTCACCAGATAATGGTTTTGCAAAGTCTCCCAAGTTATCGAGTGCAACCCCATTGTATTTTCACCGGGTCAGGGCTCGACGCTAGCGCTGGGCTTGAATGCGGGTTGCAACTGGCATCGTTCGCATCAAGTCCATCGTCACGGTAGGTAACAGACTTAGGCCATAACAGATCTAAACGTCCGGGTGTTCGAGCCTCTTAGTCTGTCATAATAGGTGGAGTCGAAGAATACTGCTACACTACTGACCCGTTAAGGTCTAAAACAAGCACAAATTCTGACAATACAGATATTGGAAGTCGAGCGTGAGAGAGCTTGTCTTACGAGTTGAAGTAAGTGCAAATTTATAGAAGCTTACTTCGCACGGCATACATGTGGTTAAGGATCGAGGTCAGCCTCCCTAGTAAGTAACGTAGACAAATCATATTAGGCTTACCGGCGTACAGCATATATTCTTGCATAAGGTAGCTCGTATCCCTACTCAGCTTTATATAAAAAGTACGGCAGGTAAATAATAATCAGGGTAGATATAATAGCGTAGTCTCGATTGTTAGGTTATAAAAATAATCCAAGTATATTATAGTATTTATTAGCTACTCTACTTACCTAATACTTTAATAGTTACTTTACTACTTACTATTTTAAACTCTTTTAATTTATACTACAGATGCCTTAAGACTACTATATATATTATATATAGATTTAAAGTCTTTATTTAATAAGGCTAATATAAGTAGTAAGTAACTATTTAAAATCTTTAAAGCCTTTTATTAAGCTCTTTAATATAATATAAAGCCTTTACTACCTTCCTTTCCCCTTTAACAGAAAACGAGAAAAATCGCCTGTTTTAGTATAATATCGAATAGTAAGTTTTTAGGGACTATTTGGTTATGTGGTTTTCCACGTCTTGTTTTAAGGAGAGGGGGTGGCGTAGGACGGGGGGGTTAAAAGCAGCCAGAGATAAGGCCGAGGGGCTTATAAAGGCTAAATAGGTGATGTTTTATAGCGTTAATCTATATCCTTTATATATTTATACAATCGATTATAACGTGGTAGGCTATAGTCTTGTCTTCGAGATACGGAGTAGGCATCCGTAGTATAGAATATAAAGGGAGCCTTTAGATATTAATAGCATTAGCGTAGGGTAGCTGTTATACCTAAGTACTTACTAAATACTATATTATCTTCGAGAACAGCTTTACCGAGGTATTAAGTCGATTAACGTTACCTTATTATAGTTAGTAAGTTAAGACTTAAGCGGTATAAGCTTAAAGTTACCGGCGCCGGCTTAAGATAAAGTAAAGCTAAACTTAAAGCGAATATATTCTTTTACTTTTTTATAAGTAGTACAGCTAATATAAACGAAATATCGGTTAGCTAACCTTTATTATAATACGATATATATAAGAAAGACGTTCCGAAATATATCTTTTATAATACGAATACTTACTTAGCCGATTTATATAGAAATTTCTATTTTAGGTAAAGCTATTAAGCTAATAAGTTTATTCGGATTAGCTAGACTTATACTTTAAATAAGTAAGGCTAATAATATACTTTAAAACTATATTATAAGTTATAATAGAAAGCTTTAAATAGTAGTACTAACGTATTACGACGTATTATATTAGCCTAGCGTTATTATATATTCGGTTTTAATATATATCTTAAAGATTTAAGCTATAATAATAAATATATATTCTAATTTTAAAATTAAATATACTAGTATTAAAATAATAACTCGATTCGAAACTTATTTATATAAAAGAATATCGTTATTATAAAAGATACTTAAAAAGGCTTTTATAAGATCTTTACCCTTCGACTAATACTTAATAACTTAGCTAAGGCTTAAATATATTAAGCGGTAATCTTAAAAAATATATACGATATACTATTTAATAATATAAACTATACTTAAATATAGTAGATCTTTATACTTAAGTATTTTTATAAATAACTTAAAGACTTAAGTTTATACGGCGGTATTATAGAAATAAACTCGGAGATATTAACTAACGATAACGAAATTATATAAGGTTTCGATTTAAAGCTAAACGTAAACGTATTCGACCGCGATAGTAGTTTAAAGTATAGTTACTGTTTCGATTTTACCTATAACTTATATTATTATATTACCTTATTTAATACTTTTTAAAAGCTAAAGTATATATAAAGCCTATTAAATATTTTATTTTTCGATATATTCGATAGCGACTTTAGTTTAAAGTAAGGTTATCGACTTAACTTTCTTAATAAATATAATACTATAGCTACTATTAGCTTAACTATATTTTTAATAAGTTTATAAGACTAATAGTATTTTACTAATAGCTTTTAAATAACTAAGTATATATTATAAAGTATTAAAAAGTTAAATAAAAAGGAAATATCGTTATTAAAAAACCGGCTAGTTATTAATAGAGTCGCTGTTTTTTAAAAGTTATTAATAAGGCTTTTTTTAGAATTACTTAGAATATTACTTAATAGCTTTTATATATTTCCTGTCCTGCTTTTAAAAAGATAAATAACGAAATTAATAAAGACGATTTAACTAATTTTAATACTATTAACTATACTTAAATACTTTATTATTAAAAACTTAATTAAATATACCTGTATATTATATTTTAATAGTATAGTCGATTCCTTTTCTCTTACTTACTTATCGACGATTTTCTATAACCTCGAGTATATTTCGAAGTCGATAACGTAAGCTATTAATTATAAACGTTTACAGGTAGGTATAATATAGGCTGCTATATATAGGATCTGCTTTAAGTATATACTGCCGCTATACTGTTTAATCTTCTGTCGATATCGTATAAGGCTTTTTAAGCAGACTTTTTCTATTAAACGGTATAGGTTATTTAAAGGCGGAATTTTATTATTATTTTTAACTTTATCTTCTTTCCTTTAATTATCGTACTACCTAAACGTTAAAATACTACTAAAAAGAATAAAAACCGGCTTATCGAAAGATAATATAGTAAATATAATAATACTTACTTAAAGCTATACCGCGAAACGATTTTTACTTAAGTATATACGATAAGCTTATAAGTATACTTTTAAATCCGGTTAACGATACCGAAAAGTCTTATTACTACTAAACTATAAAAAGTATTACTATTTCTTTTATATATTTAAAAGTTATAGGCGTTATAATAAATATAGTTAGCTTTTTAAAGTTAAAAACTATATTTACTTAGTTATTATACTTAAAATAGTCGCTTTCTTATACGCTTTATATAAAATACTATTTAAAGGTAGAATCGTTAATAAATAAAAAAAAAAGAGATATACTATAAAGTATTAAAAAAAAGTAGTTTATAATAGTTAATAACCGGTTAAAAATAAAACGTTTTACTACCTTTTTTATAGTATACTTAAGTTTAACTATTAAACGTTTAACTTTTACTTAATAATATAAAAGCAGGAATATAATAAAGTCCGGGCTAATTTTTAGCCGGTTAAAAATAAAAAAGATAAAAAAGAAAAGCTTAAAGAAAAAAAAGAAAGTAGTATTTTCGGCCGGTACTTTTATAAAAACTATAATTATACGTTTATAACCGAAACAGCCTTTATCGTATACGTTTATAAGTTTATATATAAGCTTATCTAGCTTTATAAAACTATTTATTTTAATATAAGTAAGTTATATAATATTTAGTATTATAAAAACTTATATTTTAATAGCTTATATAGATATATAAGAAACGATATTAATAATAACGATTAAAGTATTATTTTTAAAAAAGTATATTAAGCTAGTTAATATATCTTATACTTTATATAAACCTTTTTAAGGCTTTAAGATAAAGTTATATAATATTTCGAAAATATAGCTTAGCTATACCGCTTTATTTATTAGCAGATATCTTTTATAGTTTAAAAAAGACTTAAAGATAAGGCTAATAATAACTCCGACCTTAAGAACGTAAACGCCGATATCGAAATTAAAAAGTTTCCGAATAAAGTAAGTAACGGTAACGAATTTAACAAGTTTCCGAATAACCCGGGTATCGATATATATACGGTATTATCGCTTTATATACCGGCTATATTAACGTCTTTACTTAAAGTTATTTTAAAAGCTTAACTGCTATATTATAAGGTTAAATAAGTTAATCGGGCTTTATAGTAGTTTCGCTTATAAAGAAGAATTACTTTAATAATATATAAGCGTTATTAAATAAGCTTAAACAGGTTTAAAAAGAGTTACGTTATAAGCTTAAGTAAAAAAATAAAAAGATTTTAAAAAATTACAATATATAAGTTAAATCGTTCTGTTTTAATATATATATAAGCTACTTATTCCGGTATAGTTATATCCTTTACTTAAATTAAGCTAAGCTTAATTTAAGCTTAATCTTCTTTATAAGCTATAATAAAGTTAAAAATATTATAAGCTAAATACCGGTATACTTTTATTATAAAAAAAAAAGAAAAGCTTTAAATAGCTAATAGCGTTATTATAAATATAATATTAATTATAATCGCCTATATATATAAAACGGCTATAAAAATACCTTTTTAAATAGTATTTTATATAAGCTATATACTATAAAGAGATAGAAAGTATATTTTAAAAGTAAGATAAAACGTCTTATAAACCTTAACGTAATAAGCGGTTATACTATAAACGGCTATATTAAAAATAGTAAAGCTTAATAAAAACTTATATCGGTAAAAGATTTATAACTATAGGTATTTAATATCGTTACCTTAACCTAACGTTTTTAAAACTAGTACCCGGTTTAAGCTTATATTAAAAAAAAGGTAGTAAATAGTATTAAAAATAGTATAAACGTATATATTATCGATATAAAGTCTATTTTAATAAGTTGCGAAAGGTAAGCTATTAAAAAGCTATTAATACTAAAAGTAAGTATTATAAATACTAGTAAATAAGTTAAACTAAATATAACTATTTAATATAGTAATAAAACGATCTTATAGCTATACTAAAGATTAAAAAAGCGCTTTAAAGCTTATATATATAAAATCTATAATATACCGGACGTTCTTTATAAAATAAGCGGGATCGGGCTCGATTTTATTATATAAATAGTACTTACTTTTAGCTTAAAAAATAGTTTTTTAATTAAGAAGCTTTTAAATAGTTAAAACTAGTTAGCTTTAAAAGCCGCTTTTAAAAAAAAGAGTATTCCGGACTATTATACTTAAGGCGATAAATTACTAACGATAACTAAATATTATAGTCTAAAACAGCTTAAGGTTCTTTTTAAGCTATATTACTTTAACTTACTTATAAATAGTATTTACTACTAAATACTTATTAATATACGAAAGCTATACTTTATACTATACTATATACTCTTTAAAGGCTAATAACTACTTTCGGAAATAGTAGGTAAATAGTAAAAAGACTATTATAAAAACGGTATAAATTAAAGTATTATTAGCTTAATAAATAGACTATCGTATAAGAAAGGAAAAGGCTATTAAGTTATTATTCGTAAGCTGTTTTAAACTATTAAAAGGTATAGTAATAACTTTAAAAAGACTATAATCGAACTTATTTAATAATACTTTTTTAAGCTTTTACTAGCTTTATATATTATATATTACTTTTTCGTATTTATTTAGTAATATACTAACTACTTTAAGCAGATAAAAGGTATATAAATAAAACGTTACGAAATATTTAACGTTTTACTTTACGCTCCGATACTATAAGTACTTTTATATATAAAAAAAAAATTTCTTAAAACTCGCCTCGAAGTAAAATAGCTAATAATAAAAGTTACTTTAGCTTAACGCTTCGGATAATTTATTTAATACTTTATAAATATATATATTAAATAATACGATCGGAATTTAAAAGCTTTAAAAGCTTCTTTTTCTATTTTAGTATAACGATTTTAATTAGGCCGTTAGTAAATCTAACTTAAAGGATATTAACAGACTACAGAATTTAAGCTTAAGCTTTAACTAAAAACCTTAATAGATTTAATACGACTTAAACGTCGAGATTTTATTATTTAATATATTCTCGAATTAGTTAAAAAGTATATTACTAAACTTAAACTTTAAATAGCTAACTAAGCCGGTAATATACTATAATACTTTAAACCTTTTTAAAATCTAAAGTAAAGTAAAAATAAAAAATTAAAATAACCGATAATAAGAAAGATATAAAAATATATATATATAGAAATATATATAAGTATATATAAATCTAAATAATATAAAAAAAGAAAAAAAAAAGAAAAGAAAAAAGAAAAATTACTATACGTATATATATATAAATAAATAAAAATAATAGAAAAGAATTATAAAAAACTTAAAATAACCGTAGTATAAAAAACTTTATCGGTTTAAAAAAAAATAGTTAAAAAGGGTTTTTATTAAAATTAAGTTTTATAAAGAAAATTTAAAGTATAGTTTATATTAAATATCGGAAAGAGAAACGTTTAAGTAATATACTATTAAAGAAGAACTTAAAGGTAGTTATACTTAAAGATTAAGAGCAATAAAATATACTATATCTAAATCTTATTTTATACTATAGTTATTAATTTTAAAAGCGATTTTTAATAGCTTAGCTAGCCGTTTAAGAAATATATATATAATTTAGCTAGCTATATAAGTAAATAATACTTTTTAAGAGATATTATAACTTTAAAGCTATAAGATTAAAGGATAGAGTCTTAATAATAAGTTTTAATAACTATTTAAATTTTTATAAAAAAATAATAATAAACTTTTATAACTATTTCTTTTATAATCTATTTTAAAGTATCGATAGTTATTATTCGGTAACTTTAACTTTAGATATCGTTTCTTTTATAAATAACCCTGCTTTTAATAAAGGTAGTTAGTAGTTAGTAGTATAAAATTTAACTCGTTATAATACCTTAACTTATAATACTACTTATAAGATTTTCCTTTTTAATAAGCGATATTAATATAGTAACGTACTATATAGTATAGCTATAATATACCTTTAAAATAAATTATAGTCTATAAACTTAATAAATAAAGAGTTCTTTAAATATTTTAATTATATCGTTATCCGAACAGAATATTTACTATATTAAATAATATCGGCGATTTTAGTATTATTAAAGCCGTTATTATATAGTAGGTATATATAAAACCCTTACTACGTAGTTAGTTTTTAAGTCTCGATATAGGCTTAACCGCTATTTTTTTAAATAAGCGTTTAATAAAAAAGAAATAACTTTTATAAGTAAATATAGGCTACAGCCGGAATCTTTAGCGTTTCGGCGTTACTATTAAGTTATCGAATATATCGTATTTTTAACTTTACTATTATAGTATATCCGATAGCTTTAAAAGCAGAATACGAAATATTTTATTAGTAAAAGCTCGGATTACAGTATTAAAAAGAATAAAATATTAGTTTAGCTTTAATAGTAGTATTTACTTAAAATATAAGTAAAGAAAGTAGGTAATAAGCTATATATAGTATCGGTTATTTAATCTTACTCTTTTTAAACAAACTCTTTAAATATATTATTTTCTTTACTTTTAATTATATAAAATAGCTTTAACGTCTTTAATATCGTTAGTAATATTAATAAGCCGTTTCTTACTTAATATATAACTATTTATATATTTTAACTTATAAGTACGTTTTAAACCGTTTTTTAAAAAAACGAACGTTAATACGCTTAAAAGATAAAACCTAATAGTATAAATACTTTATCTTTTTTAAATAATAGTTAGCTAAATATTACTCTTTTTTATATCCGGTATTTATAGCCGACTTAATAGCTTAACGATAATATCTTTAATAAAAAGCGTTCGGCTATAAAAACTTTTATTACTTCGGATAAAAAGGTAACGTAAGATATTAAGAAAATAGGTTAAGTATTTAAAGATAAAAAAAAGTAAAAAGATAGTAACTAATAAGCTTATATATATAATATACTATAACAGTTCGGTATAGGTTTTAACTATAAAGCTTATAATACCTTAATAAAGAAGTTTTCAGTATATATGTTATAGTTTAAAACTAAAAAGACGTTATTTAAACGCTTTAACTTAAACTTAACCGTTTTCGAATAAGCTTTTAAATCGATACGGTTTTCGGACGTAGCTACTATTACTATATTAGTAAGTTATACTCTTATACTATTTTTAAAGCTTGCTTTAGCTAACTTATATTTAACTTATATAATAGATTAAAGTTAGTTAAAAGTATTATAACCGGTATAGCTGTTAGTAGATAAAGTAGTATAAATATTAGTTAAAATAACCTACTATTTATTTTAATAGCTTATCGGGTATACTTACTTATAATTTAGCTATTAGACTTTTATTTACCTTTTTTATTAGTTAAGTATATAATATTAGCGTATATAACGGAATAAAATATTAAAGCGGTTTTTAAATAGTAATTAGCTTTAGTTTATTATCTTTACTAATATCCGGTCGGAAGTATAGTAAAGACGGTATTTAAAGTAAGCTTTTCGATAAGTATATCGCTATAAAGAAAGCTTATTTTAATACTATTAACTAACTTTCTACTAATAGTTTTACCGCCGGCTTAACTATATTTTATACTTTAGTTATAGCTTTAACGTTAAATAACTTTACTATTTTTATAGTTAGTTATACTTTTAACCTTTAATAGCTTTTTACTATTAAAAACCTTTTAAAAAACGTTTATAGCCGGAACCTTATAGCCGAAATAGAAAGTAAAGCAACGTTTAACTTCTTTTATACTAACTAAAAAAAGTAATAGCTTAAAAAGTAATCGTTTACTTATAAATAATAAGAATATATAATACTATAAAAAGATCGATAGCTTAATAAATATATAAAAGGCTAAAAGGTTAAAAATACTTTACGTTTAAAAAAAAGCTTTAAATTATCTGTTTCTTTTAATATATTATTTATATATATTAAAAAGATTTATAAATAAAGATATTATATTTAGATTTTAAATTAAAAACTAACGTTTTAATAGTATATACTTCCTTTATATATATCTTTTTATTCGAAATCTTTACCGGTTTATATTAACTTTTTTTATATATAGCAGATAGTAACTTACGTAAACTACTATATACTTATACTTACCCGGTAGCTTTTTTTATTACTAAGCTTTTTAAATTAAAATATAATATAGCCGGCGGAAAAAAAAGCTAAGTCGGCTAACATTATAATAAGAAAAACTAAAATATATTAAAAACCTTTAACTATTAAAGAAAACTATCTTGGGGTTTTATTATTATAAACCTCGAAATAATTAAAAAATATAAGCTTTACTCGATATTATAAAAGAATAGTAAATATAAAAACTGCTTTAAGCTAAATAACTATTAGTTATACTTATATTTAATCTAATATTACTATTTTTATAAGCTGTTTTAGTTAAAATTCTATAGTATAATAGTATAATTTAAGGCTAGCTTACCTTAAAGGGAAAAACTTTTATAACCGAGGATTAATTAGTTTTAAAAGCTATTTAATAAAAACTATAAAACTAATAATACTATCCCGGAGGCTTATAAGTTTTATAAGCTATTATACTTTAAAAACGACGTTAGCCTTATATTAGCCTACTTATTAGTTTACTTTATAAAAACTAGCTAGCTATAAAGTAAGTTAAAGTAGCTAAAGGACTTTATTAAACTTTTTTTAAGTTTTTTAAAAAAGGTCGACTTAAATTAGTAAACGATAAACTACTTTATAAAACGGTAAATAAATAAGGCTATAGTATTTACCGTTTTTAAAAAGGTATTCGAACTACTTTTTAGCTATAATAATAGCTTATTCTTTACTTTAGCCGTAGTATTATTAAAAGAAAAAAAACCGCCTTTTATTATTATAAACCGATTTACTTAACTATTTTACCTCGATCTACTTATAGGTATACTATTAGCCGGTAGACTTAATAAAGGAAGTAATATATAGATTAAACGTATTACTATTATACTTTTACTTATAGACTTTAGTATAATAAAGGGGGATAAAGTGTTTTTACGTATAAAAGAACGGTTTAAATAAGCGTTTATATTTTAATATATATATAAAAAAAAGCTTTAAAAGGTTTTCGAAGACTTTAATTTAAATATTAAGATTTAAAAGGTTTAAAAGTAAGGTAAGATAGTAAAGCTATAACTATAAAATATTATCGTCGGAAGCTATAATATATCTTATTTAATTAATTTATTAGTTAGTTTTATCGTTTCGGTAAATATTATAAGATAATATTTATATAAATACTTAAAAGCTTTTATATAAGGTTATACGCTAATATAAATACTTTAAAAAAACTTTTATTAAGCTAGTTTTATAAGTTAAAGTCGATACTTTATTACCGGATAAAAAGTAAATATTTTAATACGTTACGATATTTATAAACCTACTAATAAAGAAATTAAAAAAACGGTTAAACGTCCGGCCTTTATTATAAGAAGTATATAACTTACTTTTACCCTTTACGTTTAATAAGCTTTAAAGGCGATAGCTTAAACAGATATTAGCCGATTTTTACTATTAACCTTTTTAAAAACGTCGGAGCTTATAATATTATTATAGCTAGTTAAGTATTCGGTATAAGTAGCGAAAATATTAGTATAAGTAGCTATATCGGCTAATACTATAGCCGCGTTACCGAGTATCGATAATAGTATTAGCGAAAAAGATATATTACTTATTAACCGGTATAAGGTAAGACGTATAAAACGTCTTTTAAAAAGGTAGAAAATATCGTATTTAGTAAATAACGAAAGCGATATACTTAATATAAAAGCTTAAACGAAGCTACTTAATAGCCTTATAGCCGCTATTAAAAAAAAGTTAAGCTAAAATCGAGGCTATAAAAAGCTAAAAGCTATATTTCTAATAAAAGCTAAAGCCTTTTTTAAAATATATTAAGCTTAACAGATTCTCGATAACTTAAACTTTAATAAAATAAAAAAGAAAATAGATAGTAAAAGGAGTAAAAGTAAAGGCTATAGTAAGTTTTAAATTAAAAAATTACTTATTAAGCCTTAAGATAAGAAGTTTAAAAAGTTCGTTTATAACTACTATTAGCTTTATATAGCAGATTATCCTTTTAGTCTTCGTTAAAATAATAACGATAGCTTATTATACGACCCCGATAAGTATACTAATAAGCCTTACTTAGCTATCTTTTAAACGTTCTTTATTAGCCTAATATAAGAAGAAAGGTAGCTTTTTAAGAAAACACGTTTTTATAATTAAACGTTATATTATTTACCGGGCTGTTAGTTAAGGTCGAGTAATAACGTAAAAAACAGATAGCTAAAATAACGTAAGCAGAAGGACTTTACTTTATATATTAAAGTATACGGTTATAAGCTTTTAAAGCTATATAGGTTACCTAGCTTTATTTAAAGTAAATTATATCGGCAAATATAGATAATAAGTAATTTACTATATTAAAATTAAACCAGATTATATAATATAATACTTATAAAAGAGGCCGTAGGTATATAATAGCCTTAGGTAGAAGGAATAGTAGAAAGTTATTAGTATAAGATATAGGTACAGGAGGTTTTACATTAGTGTTATAGTTGTAAGGCGAACGGAAGCAGGGCTAGTAACAGGGTTAGGGTTATATACTAACCCTGCTACTAGCCTTATCGATAAGCTTTCCGAATCGCCTGCACATTAGTTTAAATAGCTAGGCTTTAGGCCTTAAGTTCTGTTTCTTTTCTCTTTTCTCTCGATAGGCAGAACCTCTTCGATAATTAACTATATTAAACAATCGAAATCGAGCCTTTATACCGTAATCACTTTAATCACCGTTATAATTATTAAAGACTAAATACCCTCGTAGCTTAAAAGAGCTATATAAACAAACATCTACGATAAAAACAAACGAATACGATAGCTAAAGGCGCGAGCGACGCGCTTAGCGTCGAAATACCTAGATTATTCGGCAATACCTTTAATCTTATAACCCGCTATTATAATAACGCGACCGAAAAGCCTGATTTTAAGCCTAAGTTTAACTTTAAGCTTATCGTAAAGCTAATTAAAAAGGTTAGGTTTTCCTTAGCTAACGTTAATAAAGTAATACTCCGCGACGATAAACGCCCGAAGACTTACCTTTATCGATAATCCTTTAAAGCCGCTCGATAAACGATTAACGTTATAACCGCTACCTTTTAAACGTTAAGATATAATAGTAACGACGCCGACGATAACGATAACGATAATAATAACGAACCTATAGTATCGAAGCCGTATAAAAAACTCGAGATTTTTAAATAATAAATAAACAATACCTTATACTACCGACTAATAATAGGTAAGATTAACGCCGATATTAAAAATAAGGTTAATTACTATAATAAGATTTATAAGGCTAAAGGTGTCTTTTACGCTTCTTTAATAAAGGCAGGAAAGAAGATATAGAAGTTAAAGGGCCTTTTAAATATAAAAACCTTTAAAAAGATATTCTAATAAGATACTTATGTTTTTTATAAAGAATTTAGCTTAATATATATATTTAACTAAGCTTAATAAGCCTATTTAATAAAACTATACTTTTTAGCTAAAGGACTTAATAAGAATTTTAATAGTATAGAACTATAAGTAAAGTACTTCGGTAGTACTATAAACGTCTTTATAAATACTGTAAAAAAGATAAATAAAACTACTTCTTACTTAATTAATAATTAGGTTTAGTAGGAAATTACCTTATTTAATAATACTATATAGGAATAAGACGAATAGTTAAAAGAAAAGGATCTTTTTATTTATAACTTACTAGCAGAAAGACACTTTATAAGATTTAAAATCGAGAAGCTTTAAGGATAGGTAATTAAAGCAGGACAGCTTTAACTACCTTTATAGTTAGTTTTTAAAAATAATAATTCGTTATTCTTTAAAGACAATTAGCCTATCCCTTTTCTTAACCGTAACACTTTTAGTACTAAGTTTACTAAATACTCGGAAAGAGGTACTTAACGTAAGGTTAGGCGTTTTATTAAGGTTTCGAACCCTCTTATTTAGTATAACGATAATAAGGAGGATAAAAACCTTTCTTTTAAAGTTTAAATCTGTAAACTTAAGAATAAGCTTATAAAAAACATAAACTATTACTTATCTGATCGATAACGTATAATTACTATTAAGTCTTTTATCGGCGGATAGGCTATAGTCGCTTTAGCTTTTTATTTCGAGTTAAGTAACTTTAACTAAATTACTACCTTTAAAAGTCTTCTGATTTAGTTAAAGAATAAGTACGATAATCCGAATAAATTAATAAAAGCTAAGATAAAGTTTAAAAAACTCGGAATAAAACTTAATAAAACCTTCTTTATTTTCTATAATATCTTTATCGGATTAGTAGGTAAACTATATATTAATAAGTCCGAGTAGAAGGAGGAGATTTATAATAAACTAGCTAATGTTCTCCGGTTATAATCCGCTATAACCTTAAGTAAAGTTAATCCTTTAATTAACTTTAAAGAGTATTACTATATTACTTAGTAAGTCGACTATAATAACTAGCGCTTTATTTAGTTTCGCTTTATAAAGACCTCGAAAGCTAGTAAAGGTTTTAACCGTTAAAACTAAAATAATAACTAAGTTAATAGCTAGCCTATTACTTATTAAAACTTAAGTAGCGGAAATACTAGTAGCTTTTTAAAAAGTAGTAAGCTAAATACCGTTTAAATTACTTAATAACGTAAAGTATTTAAAAATAAGGTAATTCGCCTCTTTAAGTTAAGCGTTTACTATAATTATAAGCAGACTAAATATATTAGCCGTACTTACCCTTACTCTTTAAAAGGAACTAATATAGGTAACCGTAAAAGCTGTTATTAAGCTTATATTATATAGATCGAGGCCGTTTACAAATACTAGATTCTTTCGAATACTAATAAGCTAGCCGAGGTAAAGGCGAGAAAATAAATACTTTAAAGTAATTAAACTCTTTTTTAAAGGATATCTTCCTTTTAGAGATATATAACAGAACTAACTATACAAACTTAGGCGTTAATAAGATAATACTTTTTAATTTCCTTTTATAGATTATAAGAAACGATATATTACTTTTACTTTATACGGTAGTATATAATAAAATAACTTTATATACGAAAGGATTAAGAGATATAAAAATAAACGGTTTAATTTTTATAAATATAATATTTACGGTAAAGATATTAAAGACTTTATTTAAAATCTGATATATTACAGGATTCCTTTTATACTTAGTAAAGAGATTTAACAGTAAGGCCTTATAGCTAATAGACGTAGCTTTAATAGCCGACCTTATTATTTAAAGCCGCCTTTATAAGTAACTACTAATAGTAGTAGTAGATATAAAATACGATATTATTATTAGTCGCCGATAGTTTACAGACTTTAATATAACCCTCGATATAAAACGCCGATATTATTATTTCGGCTCGGAAAGATAACTAACTAAATCTTAGCCAGATTATAAAATACTTTTATTATAGCTTAAAGTATTAAGATAATAAATACCTCTCCTTCCGGAAAAGGGATAGTATACAGATATACCTTTAAAAAAGAGTAATATAGTAAAGGACTTTATAGTAGTAGCGATATATATATATATCTATATTTTAGAAAACACCTTTACTTAAGACTTATCCCGATTAAGCTTTCCGCTTCGCCTTCTCGCTATATAATCCTACTGCTAAAATAAGGGGATTTATAAGATAAAAAACGTTTTAGTAAGGACGCTAAAACGACCGCTTACTGTTATATTACTTTAATAGTTTTAAATATTAAAGTAACAAATAGTATACCGATATATATAAGAAAAGTAGGAAAAGGAGCGATAACGTTTTTATAGGTACGACGTTAAAAGAGACTATATTTTAACTAAGAACGGGATTAGCTAAACTCGCCGTTATATCGATATTTTTATTATTAGTACTTAGCTATTTATAATAATAGTAAAACAGAATAATTTTAAGGTTATAGTAACCTTACTATACGAAATTAATCGCTATATTTAGGATAAAAGAGATAAGAAAGTTAAAGATATACCCTTCGACGAAGAGGAACTTTATTAAAGAGTATTAATATAAGTTTTAAAGAAATATTATTATTTACTTTAAACTTTTAGTAAAGCGGAGTTAAATCGGTTATCGGCTTACTATTTATATAATTATAAGATTAAATTAAAAAACAAGACGTTAGTTAAAAAAGCTATTAGCTATAACCCTTTATAAAAGATATCTTTAAAAAAAGTAAAGGCTATTAAAGTATATATATTAGATAACTTAAATAAAAGATTTATCGAACCTGTAAAGACCTTATAAGCCTCCCTTATCTTAATAGTCGTTAAAGCTAAAGAAAGGCTACGTTTTTATATAGACTATCGGAAACTAAACGCGGTAATAGAGAAAGACTAATATCTATTACCTTTAATTAATAAAACTATAGCCTGGTTAAGTTAGTTAACTATTTTTATTAAGATCGACGTATAATAAACGTTTTATAAAATCCGAATAAACTTTAATAGTAAAAACCTTACTACTTTCTGTACTAAATAAGGATCTTACCGTTATAAAGTTATACCTTTTAACCTAATAAATAAGCCAGCTACTTTTTAACGGTATATTAATAAGATTTTAATAAACTATCTAAATAAGTTCTGTTATACTTATATTAACGATATTATTATCTTCTTTAAAATAAAGGAAGATTATATATAATACGTAATAACTGTTTTAAAACGATTAAAAGACGTTAGACTATAAGCTAATTTAAAAAAGTACGAATTTTATATTACTTAAACGAAGTTTTTAAGATTTATCGTCGAAATAGAAAGTATTTTTACCGACTTTAAAAAGATTATAATAGTTTATAATTAACGTTTACTTAGTATACTAAAAAAGGTATAGTCCTTTTTAAGATTTTATAATTTCTACCGCCGATTTATACCCGAATATAGCCGAATCGCTAAGCTTTTAACTCGACTAACCTATAAAGAAGAAGGTTTTTATTAGTTAACAGATTATAACGTTATATTTAAAAAGCTTAAACACTAGCTAATAACAGTACCGGTACTCGCTTATTTTAAATACAGCCTACTTATAAAGTTAGAAACGGACGTATTAGATAGGGTAGTTATTAAAGTATTAACTTAGATAGAAAATAATAAGTAGTACTTAGTAGGTTTCTTTTTTAAAACTATAATACCGGCCGAGATAAACTATAGTATTTATAATAAAAAGCTCTTAGCTATAATTCGAGGTTTTAAGTTTTAGAAAGCTAAGTTAATCGGGCTATAAGCAGCCTTATTTAAGGTAATTACAGATTACCGAGCTTTAATCTATTTTAGTACTAAACGCCTTTTAAATCGTCGGTAAGCTAGCTAAACCGACTTATTATTATAGTTTAACTTTACAATTTTTTATCGCCTAGGTATAAAAAATATAGTAGCCGATATAATATTACGTTACCCGGACGATATCTGTTTATAAAAGGAACGGTAAGATATATATTATATAATTCGTATATTTAAACGTAAACAGGAAGAGGAGGTAAACCTTTTTACGTTCGATATTTATAATATACTAGATTTAAATCTATTATATAACCTTTACCCGGTTAACTTAATAGCTAATAATACCGCGGATACTACCTACTGTAAAAAGGACGTGCCTTTATACTTATTAAAATAGTTAGGCTTAAAATTAATAAGTTTATTACTTTATTATAACTGCGAACACCTGTCGTTTAAATTATACTATAATAAAACTTACCGAGACGTCGGTAGTTTCTTTTTTATAAATAATTAGTATATCGTTTATAATAAACGGCTAATAGTTTTTAATTATAACTAGCTATAAACACGCTTAATCGATAATATTTACTTTAAAATTACTACGGTATACCTTAAACGTAATAAGATAAAAGGGCTTATATAATAATAGTACTAATAGCTAAGCTTAAACGGAAACGTTTACTATTTTATAGCTAATTATACTTACCGGTCGGTAAAATACCTTTAAAATAAGACCCCGGGCTTACTTTATTTTTTATTATTACTATAACGGTATTAGTAGTATTTAGTTATAGACTTTAAAAAGATGTTTAACGATTATAAAGGTTATAATAACCTTTTAGTAGTAGTCGATCGTTTTTTTAAAACGTTATAATATATACCTTATATTAATACGGTAACGGTAATAGATACTACCTAGATATATTACGAAAGAATTTTTAAAGTATTTAGATTACCTGAATTTATTATCTTTAATCGAAGTCTGTAATTTGTCTCTGCCTTTATAAACGAGACTTACCGGATTATAGGTATTAAATAAAACCTTACTTTAGCCGAATATTCTTAAACTACTAAATAAATTAAAAACTTTAACTAATAGATTAACTAATAACTCCGGCTATTTATTAATTATTATTAAAACAATTAGTCTTTTATAATCTTAGCTTTAGACTTTATTTAAGCCTACCTTCTTTATAAGTTATTAAATAGATTAATACCTTTTAAAGTATATTACGGATTCCGGCCTCGCTTTTATTTTAATTAAAAAAGCTAGACCTAGAACTTTAAGTCTTTATAAAACCGCCTTTTTCGTTAATAGGTATAAGCTACCGTAAGGATAATATAAGGCTATATTAATCGGGCCCGACAGGCCTTAAAAGACTTTTAAAACAGAATAATACAATAAGTAAACTAGTATCGCCGAGTTTTAGACTTTATAATTAAAGACTACGTCTTTATTATAAAAAAGACTTAGACTATCGACCGTCTTAATATTAAACTTAATTTTCTATTAACCCGGTAATTGTATAAAATTATTAATATTAAGAATAATTTATATACTTTAAAGGTTTTTTTAACGTAAAGAGGCTATTATAGATTCTATATTAATCGTCTATATAAAGACTTATAGAACCCGCTTTTTAAGTAAAAACCCTTATATTCCGAAAGAGAGATTATAAATAACGATAAAGAATAAGAAGTCGAGTAAGTAATAGCCTTTCGGATATACTATCGTAAGCTATAGTACTATATATAGTAGAAAGGCTAAGATAAAGATCTTAAGTAATACCTTACCGCCGACCTATATAACGCCCCGGTAGCTTTCTGTAACTACTATAAGAAATATTCCGAGTACGCTAAACCGCTTAAACGACTTTAATACTAGTTAGATGCCTAATTAAACGATTAATTAATACCTTTATATTTAAACGATAACGTACTTTAGAATATAATAAGTCGATAACCTCTTTAGAAATCGGTACGTAAACGGGGTATTAGTATATTTATAGTCGACGATATAATTAGCGATATAGTCGACGATATAACCTTTTATAACGGTAATTTAAACGAAGGAAAGAGGATAGCTGTTAGCGTTTATAAACGCTCTTAAGTTATTAGTAACTAAGCGTAAAAGGGGACTGCGAACTAGGGTATAAAGGCCTTTAGTATAATAATCTGTTCCTTAAGGTTATCTCTTCTTTAACCGGGAAAACGCTATATCGGTACGAGTTGTAAGTTTAATTATAGGCGTATACTATATTTTTATTTTTTATAGTTTTGCCTTATACTTTTTTAAAAAAAGGGTTATTATAGTTGTAAGGCGAACAGAAGCGAGGCTAGTAATAAGGTTAGGGTTATATACTAACCCTGCTACTAGCCTTATCGATAAGCTTTCCGAATCGCCTGTATATTAGTTTAAATAGCTAGGCTTTAGGCTTTAGGTTCTGTTTCTTTTCTCTTTTCTCTCGATAAGCAGAACCTCTTCGATAATTAACTATATTAAACAATCGAAATCGAGCCTTTATGCCGTAATCACTTTAATCACTGTTATAATTAGCTAAAGAAGTAAATTAGTCGAATACTACGGTATAATTAGTTAGTTAAAGCGATAATTTTAAGGCGAAAAAAAAGGAATTATAACTATCTAAGTAATTATAAAAATATAATTTCGGATACTTAATAGTTATAGTTATTAATAGAAATATAAATTAGTAAGTATAAAATATAGACTAATATTTAGGTAAAGATTAAAATTAAAGATTAACCCTTTTACTTTTCTCGGCTCGGTAAAAATACTATACTATATAAAGGAAAAGTAACTTCTGTTATAACTATAAAATAAACCGTTAATATCGTTTAACTTTATAAGCTAGCGATATCTGACTATAAGAATAAACTGTTTTTAATAACGTTAAAGTAATTTATAATCCTTTTTTAGTACTTTTAGGTTATTATATAGCCCGAAATAACCTAATCTTTAATAACGTAAGGAATTCGAACGTAATAAGTGCTTTAACGTTAATTATTAATAACTATACTAGCTATAGATAACGATACCTTTATCGTTAGATTAGGTAATTTAAGTAACTAAACTTACTATATTTTTTACTAACACTTATAAACTACTTAATTCGAAGCTAAATTTTAATATATTTTAATTAAAAAGGTATTTTAAGTTTTACTTATAAGGTAAAGAGTCCGGGTTTAGCTATTTTATAAAAGTTTTAACTATTATAAGTTTACTACTTTTTATTTAACTATACTTAATTATTAAACCGAATAACTAGAATTAAACTAATTTAACTAATTTATTACTTTTATTATTTTTCCTGTTATTAAAGGTATTAAATCTGTCTTTTTTTACGTTTAAAACGGTTATTGCTATAATTATAATACCTTCGAATTATAAAGTTAGCGGTAGTACTACTTAAAGAAGCCGATAATCGTATATTAATTTATTTAGATATATTACTTAATATAAGTATAGTTTAGACAGCTAATTTTATAATTAAATATAAAGAGAAAAGATATATTTACCGAAGGCCGAAAGAGAAAGTTTCCTTTATTAAACTTATACGAATATATTCTATCTACTCGAATATTTATTTAATATATTTATATATAAACCTTAAATATACTTAGAATTAGATAATATAGCTATAAATATAAGGTAAGTTATTTTAAGTAGCTTAATAGGTATAGAAGTAGTTAAGTAAGTTTAAAACTAACAGTTTATAAATTTTTCTGCCCTTTTTTTATAAAAACTATAATAGCCTTATAGCGTTTTATATTATAATTATAGCTACTAATAGTTTAAGTAGTTAAGTAGGTAAGTTAGTTATACTTTATACTTAAAGGTCGGTTTTAACTACTATTATTAGTAATAATCTTTAAAGAAATTATAATAAAGCTATAGCTTAGTCTTTTTAAGCCTCTTTTTTTATTAGATTAGGTTTTTTATAAGCGTAGCTAGCTTTTATATAAGTTTAGAAAAGGTAAAAGCAAATAAATACGCTTTAAACAAATCTCGAGATATAGCCTTTATAATATCTCGAAGCTCTTTAATAATATTATATTAAATATTAAACGATTAATTATTATTAAAAAGGAAGGATATAAGATTAAACCTTTTAAAACTAGCTAAGTCCGGATAAATAGTAGCTTAGCCTTATAAGGCCTGCCTTTACTCTTATATATAGCTTAGTTTACTTATAAAAAGGTTAGTGTTTATAAATTTAAAGCGAGTAGCTTAAGACTAACTTAAATAAGGCTAGTTAATATCTCTTTTATTATCGGCTAAGGTGTTAATTATAGGCCGTTTAGTAATAACGGTCTATAGTTATTTAAAGACTACCGGCTATTTAATAGCTATAGGCTAGTTAATAACTACCGGCCGTTTAGCGGCTATAAGCTAGTTAGTAACTACCGGCTGTTTAACGGCTATAGCTTAATTAATAACTATAGGCTAATTAGTAACTACAGGCTAGTTAATAACTATAAGTTAGTTAATAACCGTAAGCTAGTTAATAACTATAAGCTATCGGATAATTACTAGCTATTTAATAGTTATAAGTTAATTAGCGACTATAGATTGTTTAATAACTATAGGCTAATCTTTTTTTAAAATGTTATCGTTAAAGCTCGGGATAGTAAGTAGCTCGGGATTTTCGTTAAAAATATATAAGATTTCCCGGTAAATTTCGCCCTTTTTTAATATATAGAAAGTTAAGCTAAAACTTTCTTTAATAACACGTAGTATATTATTGACCTTATATTTAAAAAGCTATAATACGAACTTCCGGATTTTATTTTAAGCTTTTATAATTATATTATTAAAGTTTATAATATAGACTTAAATTACTATAATATAGTCTTTCTTTTTATAACTATAAATATTAAAGGTAATAATAATATTTAGATTAATATATATCTTTTATAAAATAACGACGTTTTTATTAGTTAAAGATATATTATAATAGCTTATAAGTTAAAGCTAAGGTTTATCGGCTATAATAGTAGTAATAGTAGTAAATAAGCCTTAAATAAGTAGTAGTAGCTATACTTATATCGAAATTATAAAGTATTAATATTACGTAAGATATAGTAGCTGTTTTAAAAGCGTTCTTTTATATATACTTCGGAATATTCTTATATAATAAGGTTTTAAATAAAGGTAGAAAGTTAATATATATTTTCGATTTTAAAGCTATAACTAAAATAAGCTTAATAAAAACCTTAAATAGCTTAAATATTTAACTCGAACTTTTTATATACTTAATTATTATAATAATAATAGCCGTTACTATCCGGAAGAAGTATAATACTAAAAAGTATTAAAAAGGGTAGTAAGTAACTAATCTCGGGTTTAAAATAGTAAAAATATAATACTTAAGGTATAAAAAGATATACTATTTCTTAAAGTAACTACTTAAATAAATATAAATATCTTTTAACTTTTAGTTTAAGTAATTCTATTAGTAGCTAGTAGACGTTAGCTATAAAAGCCTTTATATCTTAACTATAAACTACTATATTATTCTTTTTAATATTAGCGTTACTTTTACCTTTTAAATATCTATAAGCTAATATTCCCGAACTAATATTACTTTTTTCTAATAATACTTAAAATTTATAAAAATATTCTATCTGCCTTTACCTTTTACTTTCGGTAGTTCTTTTATAAATTATTAAACGTACGGCTAACGATAGAAATAACCTGTTTTTAAGTTTTTTTTTTCTTTTTTACTTTTTTATTAGCTAATTCTTATTAGATTTAAAGTACTTCGAGTTACTTTTAAAGCTACTTAACCTTTTTTAAAAGTTTATTATAAGCTATATAGGCTTATAATAGCTCGGCTTATAAAGTATATTTCTCTCCGAAGGTATTATTATCGAGTTAAAAAGTAAAGAATCTTAATAAAAAGCCTATTAGTTTTTTATTACGATATAGCTATTTTAAAATAGCTAATCTAATTTTCAATACCGCTTTATTTTAGTTTAGCTTATAATCGCCTGTTTTAAAAAGATATTTTTTACTATAAAACTTTAATTTATTTATAAAACTATTTTACTTAAAGGTAAAAGCTCTTTTAGCTTATTTAACTTAAGCTAAATATATTTAGATATTAAACTATATAAAGTTAAAGTAACAGCGCTTTTTTTATTAAATAGTTAAAGCTAAAAATATAAACGTAATATTTTAACCGCCGGCGTTTTAAGCTATAGTAACGTTTTAGCTAGTAGTTTTATTAATTTCTATATTATTATATTCGGTATTTTAATACTAATTTATACGTATATTCGAAAGCGTAATAATAATTTAATACGTTTTAACTAAACTAGATATATCGATTATTAAGTCGAAGTTATAAAGTATATTTATTAGTTTATTTTTATTTTTATTTTAAAGTTAAGATATTAATATACTTTCGGTTTTTTAGCTTAGCTTAACGTTTACTTTAAAAAAGTAAAGTTTAACTATAAGCTTTTTATTAATAAAAGGCTTACTTTAGTTATCGAGGTTATCGAATATAAGTATACGCTCCCGGTAAGCCTCGATTAAGTTTTCTTTATTAAGGTAAATAAACAGCTTAGTTTTCGCTAAGCTTTCTTTTAACTAAAATATATTAATAAAAGCTTATTATAATATATTAGTTTAAGTAGTAATAATTCGGAAGGGTTTAGTTAGTATAGTACTTAGTTATAAGTTTCTGCTTTAACTATATTTATATATATTATAACTACTTCGATTATAATTCGAGGGGACGGTATTAATAAGGTTAATATATACTTTAGAATTCGTCGGCTAAAAAACCTGTTACTTTTTATATATAATATACTAAGTTTTTCTGTTTTTTTATCGGTAGTTTATAGTTTATAATAGTTAGTTAATAATATTTTAATATACCTATTATACTTTTTAAAGATTAATATACTTTACTTAACTAAATAGATAAAAACTTTATAAAACGAATATCGGTTTTATATTAACTATTAAGTCTTTATTATTTATTTAGTAAGTTTTTTACCGTTATACCTTATTTATTACTTTATCTTTTTAAAGTAACGTATTATTAAACTTTAACGAAAAAGTATCTTTTTTTATAAGTTAAATACTTATAGTAATAAGCTTAGCTTACGGCTTTATAATAACACTGCCTTAAGATTACTATAAACTAAATATTGCACACCTACCGGTGGGTTCGTAGCGAACCTACTTATAAACGTACCTACGAATTTACCGTATATTTACCGGTAATTCGGACGGTTAAACGTACGGTAATTATATAGTAAACTTAGAGTAAGTTTACAGTAGGTTTATAGGTTTATATATAGTTTATAAAAGTACCCGGTTATATAGAGAGAGAAAGAGAGAATCTATCTTTATTTTATATTACTATACTATACCGTTATTATTAAATAGTAGCTATAATTTAAATACGTTTTATTACGTATTATTTAGCTTTTTAATACTATAAATTAGGTTTATCGGACTGTATTACGATAGTTATCGAGTTATTATTATTATAATAGCTAGTAGGTAATTAGCTTTAATCTCCGGATTTTAAAGGATCGAAAAACGTAAAAACGTTATCTTATTTATTTAGCCGGTATTATTACCTGTTTACTATAACTTACTAGTTATTTATTATAAGAATTTTATATTATAGCTATATCGGGTTTAGATAACGTATTTAACGTATACTTCCCGGATATATTTTTAACAGTACTTTAAGACTATATAGTTATTAAAGATATTTAGTTTTTACGTTATATTAAAGTAGTTGTTACCGAATACTTTACCCGATATTAACTTTATATTATAAATTATAATCTTATCTTTTTAAAATACTTAACTAGCTATATTAACTAGTAACAGCTTTATACCTTTTACTTTAAGTATTACTATAATAATTAAAATAAAAATAACTAACTTCGCTATATTTAAAAACGTCTTACAGAATATATCTGTAAGGTATATTACTTTAGTTATTAGCTATAAAAGCCCGATAACGTTTATTTCTTTATCGTTATATATAGCTAGTCCGGTAAGAATATCGAGTTTTATTATAAATTCCGGTACTTTTATAACTTATAACGGTTAAGCTATATTTATAACTTAAAAGAACGTAAACCGATTTATTAGTCTTTACAGAAACTTAAGTTCGAAAGCTTATTTTATAAAGGATAAAGGTTACTTTTCGAAGTAATACTTAGTTTAAGCTAAATAAAACGTAAACGAAAGGTAATTATCTATAACGCTTTAAAAACTCCGTTCTTATTAAAATATTAACTTTTTACCTATATTTTAGTCGAACCGGTAGTTTACGTAGTAAGAGAACTTAAAGAGTTAAAAAGCCGAGAAACGATAGTCGAAACGGATAAAGAAGATAAAGAGACTGCTTAAGACTTCGAATAACGATTAAAAACAACAGAAAGTATATAACGTAGTAATTTAAAAGTTCTACTTTTATTTAAATTAATAACCGAAACTATCTATTTATATATTATATTATTTTTAATTATTTTTATAATACTACTATAAAAAAGGGATTTAGTTTTATAGGCCGCTTAAACTAATATATTTAACCGACCGGAAATTACTTTAATATAAGTAAACCTATCGGGTAGTTTTAAAAAGGAACGTTATATTAACGTTATAATCTTTATATTAAAAAATACTAAGGCGTTCCGACTATATAAGTAAAGGATAGGTTTATAAGTACCGTTATTTTATATATTACTAAGTAATTTTTTTAATTTTTACTATACTGCTTATAAACCGGCAGCTCGCTTTAAGAATTCTCGTTAATATAGTTACGTTACTCGAGGAAGTAATATATAACTTACTAAAGACTATATATATTATATAGCTAATAGCGGTAAAGACTTTAACGACGACTTAAACGATAGCTTAAACGATAACGACTTTATTTATAATTATAACTAAGGCGGAAGCCTACTTAGTCGTTATTTTAACCGAAACGAAGGCCGAGATATATATAACTATAAGTATAAACTATCGATTAACGTTCTTTAACTATTTATAAACCTGTTATTTACCTAAAAGTTTAAGGAAAATACTTTCGGAAGATTTAAACTATATATTAGCTAAAATAATACCGAAAAGCTTATAGAAGTATTCTATATAGATAATAAAGTAATAGTATAAAAAGACTTATTAGTGTTTATTTAACGTTATTATATATATATCGTTAATATTAAAACTTAACGATAAACCTTATATTAAAATCTCTTTACTTATTTTACTAAATCTGTTTATTTATAGTTTTAAAATACTTTATTAGATAAAGAAAGATTTAATTTAACTATTTATTCCGATATATAAATAAAGTAGAAAGAGTATTTTATTACAGACTTTAGTATACTTTATAATATAGCTAACGGAATTTTAAATAGCTTTTAATATATACGACGTAATACCCGAAATAATAGGAATATTCTAGACTTTATTTAGTATATCTGTCGTTTTACCGTTTTAGCTAAATAGCTAAATAGTTTTATTATTCGAAATATATAAGACCGAATCGATAAACAGATAGTCGCCTGTTACTTTAATTATTTTAAGTATAGTGTTAACTCCCGAAACTTTAAACGTAAGCTTAAGGCTAAGTAAAAGACTTAGTATATACTTAAAAAAAAGGCCGCGCTTATCTATATAAGGCTACGATAGCCTGTTATAAACAGACGTCGATTTAAGTTACTACGATATTAGGCTTAACTTATTTGTTTTCGGCTATAAGAGGCCGGCTTTTAATAACCGGTTTTATTATTTAACTGTTTTAACTTTTAACGGTTTAAACGAGCTTTATCTTAAGCTTAGGTATTAAAATAGCCTTTATAGCTTAGTTTAAGCGATTATTAAAAGTTATTACTTAAGTAGTAAAAATAGCTAATCGAAACGCGGAAAGCTGTTTAAGACTAATAGCGGGCTACTTATAACCTGCTATTACTTAAGCTAACGCTACGGCTACTAACTAATACTATAGACTAAGGTCTTTTTAAACGACGTTACTTATAAGAACGTTATAATTAGTTTAAGATCTTTCGACGTTTTATTTATTAAAATAATAAAGGTAATATAATAGTAAAAGACGTTTAACTTTTTAACGTAAACGACAGTATTTTTTAATATAATACCGCCTGCGAAGAGAAGTTAATATAAGACGGTTACTATCCGGTTAACGAAGAAATAATATTTATTATAACAGACGAACTACCGGACGATATTAGTAAGTAGATAAGCTTAAAAGACGACTAACTTACCGACGAAGAAAAACCTTCGAATAATAGATATATAATAGTTAAAAACGTCGATATATATAACTTTAATATAAAACTATTTACTTCGAAACTACTAGACGACGGTATTTATTATAAAAGATATCTGTTTTATTTAGACGATTTCCGTTATATCGAATATAGCTATATTTCTTTATTTAAACTACGTTTTTTTAAGTATTATCGTTATTATAGTAGCGTTAGAACGTATTACGGTATAATAGAATAAAAAGGTTTCGTTTTAAACTTTAATATACTGTTTTAAGTGTTGCTATATAAAGGTTATAGTTATACGTATACTTATACCGAAGCGCGCAGTTTTTTAACCGGTTATACTTTTAGTGCCTGTTATAATACCGGGGCTTTTAGATATACGATCTTTTAAGCGATACTAAACCTAATACCTAATATTAAGGTAAACTAAAAAGCTCGAGCTAACTTTTAAAAGATAAGTAAAATAAGTGCTTTTAGCTAAGCCGAGTTTAATATTTTTTACTAAGCTATTTTAAACAGTTCGCTTACTATTTTATCGGTAAAAATAAGAGTATAGGTATTTAAACGTTTAAACGTAAAACTACTAGTAAGATAAGAATTTATAATATTATATTAAGTAGATATTTTTAACTTAGTAGTTAATATATTATTTAGTTACTTTAATAGTATATAAGTAAAAGTATCGGTTTTTATTAAAACTGTTTTATATATATATAAGGTAAAAGCCGCTTTTACCGCTGTAATTCTACTATAATTAAGCCGTATCGTATTTATTATTAAGCTACTTATAAGAAAACTAAATCTTTTTTATTTAAGTTAGAGTAAGAAAGTTAAGTAAATACTTTAATTAGCTAAGACTTTTATAACGTAATAGCTATAAATTAATTATCTTTTCCTTTAAAAATTAATAAAAACACTTATTTAGGTATACTCGAACTCGTTTTTAAAGAATATATAAAACGTATAAGATAGGAAAGTACTATTTAAACTTTATTAAATTATAATTAATTACCTTTTTATTATTCCGAGTTATTTATATAAAACGTAATTGTTAACTTATTTTTTAAGTTTAACTCTATTAGTATATTAAACGTTTTAAATAATATCGAACAACCTGTTAATACTAAGGAATTTATCTCGAATAAGCCGCCTTTAGATAAGACAGATATAGGGATACGTAAATATCTTTACTTAAATAAAAAACTTAGTATTACTTATATTAAAAACCTATTTAAAACGAAACTATTAAACGACGTATATATATACCGGTATTTACCTAAGTTTATATTAAAGGTAGACCGTTTTATACACGAGTTTATATATATATTTAAAGATACTTCGAATATTCGAGTATTTAAAGGTAAGTAGATATAAGTTCTTTTAGTTAAAGGCTAGTAAAATTAAAAGATATTATAACGACTATACTATTTTAGTAAAAAAGACTAAAAAATTATTAATAGTATAATAGACGGTTTTTATAAATAAGGTTATATCGAGTAAGTTACTTAGTTTACCTTATTTAGCTTACCTGTTTTCGTAATATAAAAGATAGTAAAAGGTAAGTATAAAAGACGTATAGTTATAAACCTTTATATCTTTAATAAGATAACTATTCCCGATACGTATTCGCTACCCCTTTAGTTAAACGTTTTTAAGAATATCTGTAATAAGTTTTTTCTTACTATTGTCGATATAAGCTTATTTTTTTATTAGTTTTAGGTATATCTATTATATCGCGAACGGTTTACTTTAGTTAATTACCGTAATTAAAAACGGCTAAAAATCGTATTTATAAGATTCTATAACTTACCGACGTATATTTAACGGTATATAAACTATATATTCCGGCCGTTTAAGTATTTTACTACCGCGTTTATCGATAATATTATTATTTTCTTTAATACTACCGAAGAGTATATAAAGTATTTAAGGTAGTTATTTATACTATTTATAAAGCGTTATATATCCTTATTAGTTAAGAAATCTTTTATCGGATATCCTTTAATAGAATTACTCGGATTTAAAGTTAACGGATTAAGTATATATAATACCTTAAACCGGGTAAAAACTATTATCTAGTTATAATTCTTTACTACGTTATAATAACTTAAGAAGTTTATTAGTTTTATAGGTTATTTTCGCTATCTTATACTACAGTATACTAAACGTATCGATCTGTTATAAAAACGGAAGACTTAAATATTTATTAAAAGACGAAAAAACGGGAAACTTTCGAAAGGTAACGCCCGGAAGAACTATACTTATCGAACTTCTTTTAAGCCTACTCGAGAAAAAGTGTATTCTTTTAACAATCTTAAGTCGGCTTTAATAAGTAAAAACGCCTTATTTTATTAAAACCCGGATAAGCCGTTATTTATTTAGTTAAATACTTCGAAAGAAGTTAGATTTTTAAGTATCGTTTTTTAGTTAAGCGATAATTTTAAATAAAACCGGAAGTTACTTATACCTTATACTTAAATCCGTTTACTATAGTATTTAAGTAAAACTATTAATATAGCTAAACGTAAATATTAGCTAACTAAACTTAAAGTTACTTATTTAATATAGCTAGTTTATAAACTCTATATAGTTATTAGTTTAAACTGTAAATAACTTATATATATCTTTATAAACTACGTTATTACTATCGGTATTATTAAGTAAACGTTTTTCGATACAGTAAATAAGATTAAGATAAATATAAAGTTTATTCTTACGTTAAAGTACTTAAGCTAATATAGTTTAAACGTTTATTATATTCCGAGGGTAACTAACGTATTAATAAATACTATTTTTAAGCTATCAACGAGTTAATAACTTATAAAGGATAATAGTATACTCGGTAAATTATAAGAAGATACTGTTTTATATAGTATATCCGAAATCTTTATCGATTAAACGTTTAAAAATCGTATCGTTATAAGATATTAAGAATATATTAGTTAAACTAATATTATTTAATAACTACGAAGTAATTAGATAAAAGTAAACGTACTATTCGAATTAAATATAGATAGACTTTTATATCTTATAGAGTTATTAAGTAAATAACGTTTTTATATCCCGGTATAAGTAGCTACGGATTTTATTGCTAAAGCTTATAACGTTAAACACTACTTCGGTAAAAATAAAATTTAATACAACTTTACCGACCGGTTTATAATTAGGAATTACTATCGAAAGGTCTTCGAATATATTAAAAATTATCCGGTTTATATAGTAAATTATAGTAAAAACTAGTAGCTATTAAAGGAGATATAGTTTATTTTCTCGTTGTTAATCTTATTTTATATTATTATTATAGATTTTATAACGGCTTTACTTAACGTTTTAGCTATTAATACTTTATAAGTAATTTTTAAAATACCTTTCTTCGACGTTTTTCTTTTAGTTATAAATAAGTATAGTAAGACGACTATCGTTATCTTTAATAATACTGTATATATAGCTATAAATTAAGTATATATGTTATTATATATATTATATTTATATAACTAAAGTATTTTATAATATATTATTTTTAATAGAAATTTTAAGTTTTTCTCGGACTTTTAGTAAAGCTTATAGTCTAGTCTAAATATTAAGCTAGTTTATTTAACTACCTAGTACTTATAAACCGATAGCTAGTTCGAAAGTAAGAATAAAATAGTAGAATTAGTAGTCTAGATATTTACTATAATGTATTCTAAAGTCGAATAAACCGATATTATCTTAATACTATAGTTTAACTTAAATAACGCTTATAATAAAGCTACGAAATGTTTTATTAACTAGCTTTTATACGGATTTAATTTTACTAGAATAAGCTAGCTAAGAAAAGGTATTCCGGCGTTAGCTTAAGATATATTTTAAAAAAAAGCGTAACTTATAATTACCGAAGCTTAAATAGCTATAAAACTATAATATAATAAGAAGTATCGTTAGTATAAGTTTACTTTAAGTAACTAAGTTTTTATCGAACTTTACTATAGCTATATACTGCTTAAAAATCTAGCCTAAAAGTATTCTTAATAGCGTATAAGACTGTTTTAAGTTATATATAAAGTAAACAGACTAATATATAAGCTTAAAATAGCTTTATATATAAATATCTATTTAATATTATCTATAATTTATCTGTTTTTAAGTAAGCCGTTATAATCTAACCTATATAAGCGAGATATATTAGCTATAAAGCTTATAGAAGTAGATAATAACGAGGCGTAAAGGTATAGCGAAGCCTTTAAACATTATAAGTTATAATATATTATAGTTAAACGTAAGCAGAAATATAGTTATAAGTAGCCGCGTGTTAAGTATTTTATAAAATAAACCGATTACTTTAGCTATTTTAACGTATAAATACCGTAAAATACTTTAAATACCGATAAAATAATTTAAAAATTCGAGATAAAACGAAAAAAGATAAAAAAGCTATATATTTAGTTAGTAATAAGAAAAGAACTACTTATAAGATAACCGAAACCTAAAGAAATAGTTACTTAAATACTATAGCCTCGGCTAAAAGGAAAACTACTTAGTAAATAACCGGTAAATCGGCCGGTAACGCCGGTATTAAAACCGAAAAGTAATATTCGATATTTATAAAAGATTACTAGGTAATAAAGGTTAAATACGTTTACGTTAATACTAAGTAATAAACGATAATAAAGAAAACTTATTTATTAACCGATTATTAACTTAAACTTTTTTTTTTATACTATTTACTACTTTTCTTTATTTCGTTTCTTTTATTAAAGCTTATTTTTAAAATATTATATCGTTAGCTTAATTATTATACGAAGTATTTTACTTAAAAACTTACTTTAAAGTTACTGTTTACTCGTTATTTTATATAATTTAGAACTATTATATTAAACTTATTTTATATTTACCGTTAAGTACGTATATTAAACTAAAAAAACCTATATAAAATATTAACGGCTAAATATTTTATAAATGCTTTAAAATACTAGAGTTTTATTTAGTACTATACCTTACCTTTTATAATTCCGGTTATTTATACCTACGGAGGAGCTATATAAAGGAATACTCGATAAAGGTTTATAAGGCTTTATATCGGGATATATTAGACCTTAACGGATATAAATAAGGACTTTATTTATATAAAAGAGAATCGACGGTATTTATTAAAACGTTTATTATTAATATCTAATTTAATACCTACTTATATTATTATACGGCCGAGCAGATATATTTTCGATAAGAAGTAATCGATAAAGGATATACTAACTTTACCGACCGAAAAGTAGAGTTTAATATATATATACTGCTTTTAAAGCTTTTAACGTACCCGATTAGTTATAAGGTTATATATCGTAAAGCTTAGCGATACTTTAGTTAATATTTTATCTTTATATAGATTAACTATAATAATACGTTATACTACGGATAAAAGCTTTATTTTAATATATAAAATAGCTATATAAGTTAAGTAACGGATTTACTTATAAACGGATATAAAAAAACTAACCTAGTATATTTATTAGATTCTTTTATAATATCGGCCCGAAAAAGTTTAAACTTATTCGCTTATAGTCTCTTTACGCTTTTATCTACCTTATCTTATAAACGTAATAAATATATCTGCTATAATAAAAAAGGCTAATTCGTTTAAAATATAAGTAACCTTATTATTAATAAAACAGACTTAGTTACGATATAATACGTTATTATAAGCCTATAGTTCTTAAGCATCGAGCTTATAAATACCGGTTACGCTACTATAAAAGAATAGTAAAAAACTAAAAAGAAATACTATAGCTTTATATCCGATATTATTACCTACGCCGAGGTTATTATAAACGTCTTTAAAAAGCTTAAGGCGTAGCTAACTCCCGGACGCTTACTATAGAACCTATAGTTATCGGGCCGAAAAGGCTTATTTACTGCTTTTATCTTCGTAAAAGACGATATTAAAGAAGAACTAGTATATAGCCCCCGGTTTAACTTCGCTAAGAGCTTTTTTATAAGTAGAAAGCGTTATATTACCGATAACAGTTCGTTTATTATAGTTTATAAATCGGATAAGTTTAAAGTAAATTTACTTTTTATAAAACGTAAACGTTTAATATACCTTATTATCGTTATCGACGATATATATAAGAATAATAAGCTTAAAACGTCTGTTTAGTTTAATACTACTACGCTTATTATATATATTATCGAGGCGGGCTATAAGCTTAAAACTAACGCTTACGTTTAGATAAATAGCTAAAAGCTTTATATCGTTTTACTACTTAACGTAACTAGTATTAGTATTATAATACTATACGGTATCGCTATATAAGTAGTAAACTTTATCTATCGAGTTTAAAGACTTAATAAGGAGTTATATATATAATACCTTAGCGTTACCTTCGTACTTAAGTACTTCCTTCGTTACCGAATAGACTTCGGTCTTATTAAAACTAAGTTTTAAAAGGGCAGCGATATTAATTAAGTAGGTATTTACTACGAATAAAAACGTCTTTATATAAGTAACCTCGGTTATACGTTTACCGAAACGTTTAAACGCCGCCTATACGGTATAAATTTATACTTTAAAGCTTATAGTATAATTAAGACTATAGCTTTAACGTTTAATAAGGTTATAACGTTAACTAAGAACGTCTTTAATAAGGACGTAAAGGTATTATTTAGTTTATTATTCTTTTTAGCTAAAAAAGAGTTAAAACTTTACTAAGTTCTTTAAAAATACGTTTCGTTTAGTTATTGTTTAGTCGTTATTTTATAATTGTTTTTATATTCGTTATTTTATATTTATAGGTTTATAAGCTTTTTTATAGTATCGACTATATATATAGGTAAACCGACGTTATATAGTAGGTACTTAAAGATAAAAACGGTTATTACTTTTCTTTTTTTATTTACTTAGCGGTGTTAGTAGTATATATAAGTTTACTAATACTATAAAGTAAGTATTTAAGAATAAAAACTACTTTTACTTTCTTTTTTTTTATAGTTAACTATACTCTTTTCTTAACTATACCTTATATTTTTATAAGCTTTTATTTCTTTTATTATATATACTACTATAGTTTACCTAAGCTTTCGCCGGTCTTTTCGTTATATTATAATTTAGATATCGTTATTACTTAAATATAATACCTTTTTCGTAAATTAGTAACGGTTTTTCTTCTTATCTTATAAATATAACTACCTTTATATTATAAACTTACTATTAATCTAATTACGATTATAATACCTATATCCCTATAAATAAGGATTTTTTTTTCCGAAGGTAATTATTATATACTTATTAATAGGTTCGTAGCAAACCTACCTATAAACGCACTTACGAATTTACCGTATATTTACCGGTAATTCGGACGGTTAAACGTATAGTAATTATATAGTAAACTTAAGGTAAGTTTACAGTAGGTTTATAGGTCTGTATATAGTTTATAAAAGTACCCGGTTATATAGAGAGAGAAAGAGAGAATCTATTTTTATTTTATACTACTATACCGTACCGTTACTATTATTAAACAAGACCGTAACGTACTACTTATATAACGATCTTATTATACCTTACTTTAAAAAAAGCCTAGGTTTATAAACTTAAGCGTTAAAACGATAAAGATAGTAACGAAGATAACGATAAAAATAGCGATAAAAACAGTAATAAATATAATAATAAATATAATAACGAATATAATAACGAATATAATAATAATAATAACAGAAGTGCCGAGGTAAACGACAGACTTAGTACTTTAATACTTATAGACTAAGTAGTATAACTAAATATTTTTAATAACTTTTAAGCTTATTTAAAAAAACGTAATAAAAGCTTAAATATTAAAAATAGAATATAAAAAGCTTTAAATATTAAAATAAACCTATATAATACCTTTTTAATATATATTATCGTTTATAATAGTTTTTAAGCTAAAAGTATTTAGCCGGAAGACGAAATATATATAAAAATCTTTCTTATTTTAATTAAAGTTTTTCGAGTAGCCGATAAAAAGAATAATATAAATAATAAAGTTTTTATATTCTTTTAAAGGGCAGGAATAAAGATCTGATATAATAGTAACTAATTTATTTACTAAAGTTATACGTTAAATTATAACTTCTTTTACGCTAACTTCCTTATATAGTACTATATATAGGTATATAACTACGTTATACTTTCCCGGACTTTATATTAAGCTTTAAAATAGTTTATTTATTACCGGAACCGTTATATAAAAAAGCGTAAGCTAACTAATAAAAGTTAATATAAATCGACCGAACCGGAGATATTAGATAAAAGTAACGATTTTAAAATATAATTTATATATATACTTATAGATTATATAAAGGTTTATCTAAATATAGGAATAAGTATATACTACGAATTCTTACTATTTATTAAATGCTTCCGGGTATATAAAGTAGTAAAATAGCCTTCCTACTAATAGCTATACGATATACAGAACTTCTTATTATTATTACTTCGAAATTATACTATAGAGTAACTCGGCACCTTTAAAAACAGGCCTCGAGCTGCTTTTAACCCCCCTGTCTTACGCCACCCCCTCTCCTTAAAACAAGACGTGGAAAACCATATAACTAAATAGTCCCTAAAAACCCGTTATTCGATATTATACTGAAACAGGCGATTTTCCTTGTTTTTCGTCGGAGGAGGGCGAAGGCCTTATATCGTAGTAAAGAGCTTAACGAGGGGCTTTTAAAGGTCTCGGATAGCTTATATTAGCCTTATCGAATAAAGTATTAAAATAATTTATAATAATTTATAACGATTTAAGACAATTCTATATATAGTATATACAGTAGCTTTAAGGTATCTGTAGCTAAGTATACTAGTACTAGTATAAAGACTATTTAAAACCTTAAATATTATAATATTAAGTAAATATTATAGCTATTTAATATAGTATATTTAAGAATAGGTATCTTACCTTTATTAACTATTAACTATTAACTATTAACTTATTATAATCCTTATTATAACTACGTATAAGGGACTTAAACGGTATAGGCTTAAGGTCGCTAGTACTAGCGTAAGGCTAAGTAAAGCTAAGCTTATAATAAATACGTTTCTTTTTTTCTTTATAAGTAATAATAAATACGGCTTATATCGTTTAATATATTAGCTAATTCTTCTTATAGTATAATATATACTAAAAGCCTTTAGCGTATATCTTTTATAAGACGAATATTTACCCGATCGAGCTATTATACAGTAATTTCTATTTTAAGTAAAGTTATTAAATCGATAAGTTTATTTAAAGCGGTTAAACGTACGCTTTAAATAATAACGGCCGACGGTATACTTTAACGTTATTACTATATAATAAACCTTTAAGCGAAGAGAGTTTATAATATAGTATTTTTAATTAGCGTTATTATATATTCGGTTCGAAGTCTTATATTAAAAACTTAAGTAACGATTATATATATATATTTAAACTTTAAAACTAGATTTATTAGTATTAAGATATCGACGACTCGATTCGAAACCTGTTTACTAAAAGAAATATCGTTACTATAAAAGATATCGAAAAAGGTATTTATAAGATTTTTATTATCCGACCGATATTTAATAATTTAACTAAAGCGTATATATACTAGCTAGTAATTATTAAAAACCTTTATTAGATATTATTTAAAGATATACAGCTTAATTAAAATATTAGTATACTTTAATACTTATATGTACTACTTAAATATCTTCTCTTATTACCTTATAATAGCGTTATAAAAATACGTAAAACTATAAGTAATATAAACGTAAACTTATTCGACTATAATAATAGTTTAAAGTAAAGTTATTACCTCGATTTTACTTAAAAACTTTATTACCGGATTACCTTACCGAACTACTTTTAAAAGCTAAGATATAAGTAAGGCTTAACGAATATTATAGCTTTCGATATATTCGATACCGATTTTAGTTTAAAGTAAGGTTTACGTTTCGACTTTTTATATAATACTAAGGCTATTACTATTTTAGCTATAACTTTAATAAAATTATAAAGCTAATAGTATACTATTAAAAATCTAAAAGATAATATATTAATCGTATTAAGTTAATAAAGGTAAAAGAAGGAAAGGTTTATTACTAAAAGGTCGGCTATAGTTATTAAAGGTCGTATTAAGGTATATATACTACTTAATTTCTAATAAGGCTATCTTTAAACTTATTTAAAATACTACTTAGTACTTAAATAGTTTTTACGTCTTTATCGTATTTTTAAATAGATAAACAGGTTATTTAATTTAAATATTATTAACTTACCTTACTTTTATACTCTATTATTATAAACTACTTATATACTATAATTATAATTTATTCGATCTTTTCTTTACTTTTAGCTTATCGATAGCTTTTATAATCTTATAGTATATACTTTTTTAAACTCGATAATATAAGCTATTAATTATAAAACCTTTACTAGTTAACGTTATATAGGCTCTTATAAATAGACTTTTAAAAGTTATTTAAGTAAGTACTTAAGTAAGTATATTGTTTATATAATTTAAAAGCTAAGGATTTACCGTTATCTAACTATTTAATTACCTGTTAATACTTTAACTAAACTATTTCTATTAAAATTATAATAATATAGCTTAGTTATACTTTAAGAAACGTTAAGTATTAATATTTATAACTATTTTCTTTTATCTTTATTTACTATATTATTTAAATATCGTCCGAAGTATTAAAATACCGCCGAAAAGAAAAGAAAACAGCTTACCGAAAAACGTAGTAAATATAATAATACTTACTTTAAAACACGCTACTTCGTAGTAATATAATACTTATTTAAGAAATTATATATAGGTTTATATATATACTTTTAAATCTAGTAGCCGATATAAATAAGTATTATTACTATTCGATTACTAAAAGTATTACTACTTTTTTTATACTTTTAAAGGCTACCGGCGTTATAATAATTATAAGCAGCTATTTAAGCTTAAAAATTACGTTTACTTAGTCTTTATATTTAAAATTATTACTTTTATATATAACGTATATAAGATATTATTTAAAGGCGGAATTACCGGTAAGCGAAAAAAAAAGAAATATACTATAAACTACCGAAAAGACGTTATTTATAATAGCTAGTAGCCGGCTAAAGATAATATACTTTACTATCTCTTTTACTATATACTTAAGTTTAATTATTAAACCTTCAACCTTTATTTTATAGTATTAAAATAGTAGTATAAAAGAGTTTAAGCTAACTTTTAACCGGTAAAGAACTAAAAGAATAAAGAAAAGGAAAAGGTTAACAGCTTTAGCCGGTGTTTTTATAAAGACTATAACTATACGTTTAAAGATAAAATAGCCTTTGTTATATATATTTATAGATTTACGTATAAACCTGTTTAGTTTAATAAAACTACTTACCTTGATATAAGTAAGCTATATAACGTTTAGTATTATAAAAACCTACGTTTTAATAGCTTATATAAATATTCGGAAGCCGATATTAGTAACGATAAGTAAAGTATTATCCTTAAGTATATATATTAAGCTAGTTAGTATATTTTATACTTTATAACAGCCTTCTTTTAGCCCGAGGATAAAACTACGTAGTATATTAAAGAAGTAAAGTAATTATACCGCCTCGTTTATTAACGATTACGTTATATAAATTAAAAAAAAGCCGGTATTAAGTTTTTAAATAATATAAATAACGTAAGTAATATAAAAAACGATAACGAAATAAATAATAGTAAAAGTAATAACGATTTCGAAGTAAATAATAACGAAATTAATAAATTTCTTAATAACGTAAACGTTAATATATAATACTATTATTTTATATACCGGTATTATATTAATACCTTTATTTAAAAGTACTTCGAAAACTTAGCTATTAAGCTATAAAGTTAAATAGGTTTTTCGGCTTTTTAGCTTTTTTTTTATAAAAGGCTAACGCTAGCTTATATAAGTACTATAAGAAAAGCTTATATAGATTCGAGAAAAACTAAGCTATAAAATTAAATAAAAGAATAAGTAGATTTTAAAAAACTATAATATATAAGTCGAGTTATTTAACTTTACCGATTATATAAGCTACTTATTCCGGTATAGCTATATATCTTACTTAAACTAAGCTAAGCTTAATTCGAGCTCGGTTTTCTTTTACTTTTATAGCCGTTATAAAAGAATTATAACTTAAGCTTTAGTATACTTTTACTATAAAAAGAAAGGGAAAGCTTTATATAACTAGTAACGTCGATATAAGTATAATATTAATTACAGCCGTCTATATACTTAAAGTAGCTATAAAAAGCCTTTTTCGGATAGTCTTTTATATAAGCTATATATTATAATAAGATAAAAAATATACTTTAAGCTTAAAATATAACGTTTTATAAACTTTAAGGTAATAAACGTTTATACTAAAGGTAGTAAAGCTTATTAAAACTTTATTTCGGTAAAAGATATATAATTATAAGTATTTAATATCGTTAAAATAACCTTTTAAACTCGACACCTAGCTTAGACTTATACTAAGAAAAGGATCGTAAATAGTATCGACGGTAGTATAAACGTTTATATTATCGATACTAAAGCTATTTTATTAAACTTTAAAAAATATAGTATTAGAAAGTTAGTTTTATTAAAGGTAGGTATTATAAATATTAATAAAAAAGTTAAATTAGATATAATTATTTAATATAGTAAAAAGACGATTTTAAAAGTATATTAAAAAACAGAAAAACGCTTTAAACCTTATATATATAGAATTTATAATACGTTCGATAGTTTTTATAAAATAAACAGGACAGAGCTCGATTATATTATATAAAAAGCTTTTACTTTTAGCTTAAGAAGTAGTTTCTTAATTAAATAGTCTTTTAACGGTTAAAACTAACGTATTTTAAAAGCCGTTTTTAAAAAAGAAAGTATTCCGGATTATTTTATTAAAGGTAGGGAATTACTAAAAATCGCTAACTACTATAGTTTAAAGAACTTTAAAACTCTTTTTCAGCTATATTACCTCGACTTTCCTTTTAATAATACTTACTACTGCGTACTTATTAATACGCGAAAGCTATATTTAGTATTATATTATATACTTTCGAAAGGTTAATAACTAACGTCGAATATAGTAAACAGGCTATAAAGACTATTATATAAGCGGCGTAAATATAATATACTATAAAATTAAAAAAGGCTTAAAAAAAGGATATATTATTAAAACGTAAGTTAAGTAAACTGCTTTAGTTTACTATAAGAAGCGTTTAATAAACTACAGTCGAAAAAAACGACGGTTATAAACTCTTAAGCTTTTATATCGAAGCGTATTAAGTTAATTCCGCCTTCGTATTTTACTTATTACTTTTTTATATTTACTTAACAATATAATAGTTACTTTAAAAGGATAATATTATTACGAAGTATTTAGTGTTTAACTATAAACTACTTTAATTATAGAAATTTCCGGAATAATCGTTTCGAGTTAGTATAACTATATTAACTGTAACGGTAATAAGACTTAGCTTTTTAAATTTATAACCGTAAACGTATAATAATTAATAATCGATATTATTAAAACCGAAAGGCTTTAAAGGCTTCTTTTTTTACTTTAATATAACAATTTTAGTTAAGCCGTTAGTAAATCTAACCCGGGGAATACTAACAGATTACAGAATTTAAGCTTAAGCTTTAGTTAAAGACTTTAATAAAGTTAACGTAACTTAAGCGTTAAGACTTTATTATTTAATACGTTTTCGAAAGCGTTAAAAAAACCGTATTAAACTTAGACTTTAAATAGCTAATTAAGCCGACGATACTTTAATATCTATAGCTAGTAAAGATCCTTCTCCTCTTTTAAAAAAAAAAACTAAAAAATAAAAAACTTTAAAAACCTACTTAAGAGAAAAAACACTAAACGAAAAACTACTAAAAGAAAACTATTAAGAGAAGACTATTAAAAAGAAACTAACGCTAGCTATTAGATAATAGCTAAAATTAACAGATATCTTTTCTTAGTTAGTTATTACAGAGGCACGTTAGACTTAAAAAGGCAATAAAAAACAGAATTATAACTAAAAAAAAAAACATTATATATACATATATACATATATATATACACATATACACACATATATAAAAGGAAAGTAACAGAAGAAAAGGATAAGGCTGCCCGGAAAGCTATAATATAAAAGGCTTTACGATATAAGAACGAAAAGTAAATAGTCGAAAAAAGATCCGTAGTAAGGGATTAATATATTTTAGATAGCGTAGAAAATAATAAAGTAATAAAGCAGTAAATATTTATATTTAAGCTTTATAGTTATTAATTATATTTTAAGTAAAAGTAAACCTTTACGGTTTAGTTAGTTATATAAAGAAGCGTATATAGCTTAGCTAGCTATATAAGTAAATTATACTCTTTAAGAAATATACTTTAAAACTAGATTTTAGTAATAACTTTTATAAGGCGTTTAGCTAGTCGGTATAGAAAAGGGGTAATAAAGGGTTACGAGTATTTACCCGAACTGTAATATATTTTAAAAAAACTATAAAGTTATTATCTGTCGTTTTATCTAAATTATCTTTTTTATAAACGTATATATTATATTAATTAAATAGAGAAAGAAAATATTAATAGAGGCTAGTTTATTTATAAATATATATATAAAAGGAGTATATATAAGTAAAGTAAAATTAATCTGTATTATTATCCGATACCTATTTCTATTAATAGTTTTTATTTATATTTAATAAAGGTAAATATATACTAGTATTTATTAAGATATAAATAATACTTTTTTATTAAACGATTAGCTACTATACTTCTGTTACTCGATATATCTTTACTTATTTAAACTATCTTATTATAGCTAAGCCCGCTCTTAGCCTATAAGATTTCGCCGGAAATACTTATAACGAGAACTGTTAATATTAAGAAATATTACTAAAGTAATTTTAAAGAACTTAAGAGATTTAAAAGTAGTTATTAAATAGCTTAGCTGTTTCGATTAAATTATAATATAAAAGGTATAGTTTATATTATATATTTATTCGCCTTTTAAAAAGGCTAACCGTTAGTTATAGCTTATAACGGCTAAGTAAATATTACCGAAATTAGCTTATAAAGTTAAGTTATATATTATTAAAGCTTATAATTTTATCTAATATATAGTATAAAGTTTATATATAACTTTAGTTTTAGTTTTTTAGACTTTAATAAAATTAAATATTAAAAGCTTATAAAAATTAGTTTAAACTTAATACTTATTGCGATACGTTATAAACGTATTCTTATTTTTATATAAAACTCGCCGATAATTAATAATATAATCTAGTAAAATTTAGCTATTAGCTAAAGTATATATTAGTTTTTAAGCCTAATAATTTTAATATAGGCTTAACCGCTATTCTTTTAAATAACCGGTAAAAAGTAGTTTTTATAAGTAAACGTCTCTTATAGTTAAAAAGCCTTTTAACGCCCCGGTTTTTATTACCCGATTATAAAGTACGTTATAAAGTATACTATAACTTTAAGTTTACTGCTACAATATATTTACTTCGAAAGTAAGAAATAATTTATTAACGAGAACTCGGATCGCGGTATTAAAAAAAGAGGGGGTACGGTATTACTAAAGCTTAGTAAGAGTTTAAACTTAAAATACATATAAAAGAAGTAAGTAATAGGCTATATATATATTAGGTATTTAGTTTTACCTTCCTTAAACAGACCTTTTAGACTTATAAGCTATAGCTTATAGTTATATAGAGTAGCTTTAATATTTTTAATACTATTAGTAATTTTATTAACCCGGTTTTCTTTTAATACTTTTAATATATAACTACTTATAAGTTTAAACTAATAAATACGTTTTAAACAGCTTTTTAAGAAAGTAAACGCTAATAAACTTAAAGGATAAATCCGAATCCCTTTCCGAACCTAATAATATAAACACTTTATCTTTTTTAAGTAATAGCTAACTAAGCGCCGTTACCGTTACTACCTCTCGTACCTAGTATTTATAGCCGACCTAATAGCTTAATAATAACGTCTTCGATAAAGAGTGTTTAAACTTAAGGTTTTTTATTATTTTAAACGAAAAAGTAGTATAAAAGGCTAAGAAAATAAGCTAAACTTTTAAAAATAAAGAAAAGTAAGAGAATAGTAACTAGTAAGCTTATATATATAACGTATTATAGAAGTTCGGTATTAGCTTTAAATATAAAGCTTATAATATTATTATATAAAAGTTTAAGGTATTTATACTATAGTTTTAAACTAAAAAAACATTACTTATAAAGTTTAACTTAAACTTAATTATTTTTAACTAAGTTTTAAAAAAGATACGGTTTTTAAACGTAGCTATTATTACTATATTAGTAAGTTATACTTAAATATCTTTTTTAAAGTTTATTTAAGCTAACGTAATTTATATAATAAATTAAAGTTAAGAAAGAGTATTATAACCGGTACGGCCGTAAGTAGATAAAGCGATATAAACGTTAAGCTTTATAAACTAACCTTTACTTTAATAGCTTATTAAGTATACCTACCTCTTATAATAAAGCTATTAACTTCCTATCTACCCCTACTATTAGCCTAGCGTTTAATACTAATATATATAACGGCGATCTTTAAATAATAGTTAGCTTTAATATCCTTTTCCTATTTAGTCGAAAGCGTAACGAAAATAGCGTTTATAATAGCCCTTTCGGTAATAATATAAAAGCTACGAAAAAGGCTTATTATAGTAATACTAGCCCTTTCCCTATTAGCTAATTTTCTGTTAGCTTTTTTATTAGCTTAACTATACTTTATACCTTAACTATTACTTTAACGTTAAACAACCTTACTACTTTCGTAGCTAGTTATACTTTTAATCTTTAGTAGTCTTTTATTATTAAAGACTTTTTAAAAGACGTTTATAGCCGGAACCTTATAACCGGAATAAAAGGTAAAGTAATATTTAACCCTTTTTATACCGATTAAAAATAAAAAGTAGCTTAAAGGTAGTAAATTTCTTTTAAATAAATAAAGATATACGTTATTATACAAGGATTAGTAATTTATAAGCTTATAAGAGTTTAAAAAAAAGATCGATAATATCTTATATTTAAAGATAAACTTTAAATTATTTACTTTAATTAATACGTAGTATATATATACTATATATATATAAAAAGCTAAAAGATCGAAAATACCTTATTAAGAAAAAGCTTTAAATTATTAGCTTTTTTTAATATATACTATATATATACTATATACTTATAAGCGGCGTAAAAAGAAATTATATCTATTTTAACTTTAAATTAAAGATTAACGCCTTAATAGTATATACTTTCTTCGTTCTTACCTTTCTTTTTCTAAAATCCTTACTAGTTTATATTAGTTCCGAATTAATTCGGGTATATTTTCGTTATTACTCGACGTATAATTATAAAACCTCGAAACGGTTATTTTTAACTATTAAAAAGTTTTAACGTATTTTTAATCTCTTCTTATATTTATAGCTTATTTAGCCTTTTTTATTTTATATTTTAGCTTAAAACGTTCGGTTATAAAGAAAATAACCTATTAAGTATATTATATAATAGCTTATATAAGTTATTATTTAAAGCTATAAAGAATAATAAACTATTATTATTAATTATACCTCGAGCTAAATAAGTATATTATTATTACTAGCTATACCTACTTATTACTTAATACCTATTACTTTTACCGATTTTATAAATAGCGTTATAATAACGTAATTTAAAGCTAGCTTACTTTAAGAAAAGCCTTTATAACCGAAAATCGGCTAACTTTAAAAGCTACTTAAAGTAAAATATACTACCGGTAATACTATTTAAAAAGCTTATTAGCTTTATAAGCTACTATACTTTTAAAACGATATTACTTTTATTTTAACTTACCTATTAGTTTACTTTATAAAGGCTAGCTAACTATAAAATAAGCTAGAATAGTTAAAAAACTTAACTAAACTTTTTATAAGCTTTTTAAAAAAGCTTAAAATAAACTAGTAAATAACTATATATTTTAAAGAATAGTAGATAAATAAAGTTATAGTACTTATTATCTTTAAAAGAATACTTAAGCTACTCTTTAGTTAAGCCGATATCTTATTTTTTAATAATACCGATATTACGTTTTTTAATAATACCGATATTACGTTTTTTAATAATACCGATATTACGTTTTTTAATAATACCGCTATTAAGTCTTCCGACTAAACTAACTTTATATTTAATAAATAAAAACTACTTTTTATTATTATAGACCGTTTTACCTAATTATATTACCTCGACTTAATCTTTAATATACTGTTAGCTAAAAGTAAGACGAAGAAAAGTATTAAAAAGAAGAATATATAAATCGAAAAAAGTATTATTATACCTACGTTTATAAACTTCGGCGTTATAAAAGAGAATAAGGCGTTTTTATATATAAAAGAGCAGCTTTAGTAGTTATTTATAAGTTATTATATATATATAAGAAAACTTTAAAAGGTTTTCGAGATTTTTAATCCGGATATTAATATTTAAAAGGTTTTATAATAAAGTAAGATAATAAAGCTATAGCTATAAAGTATTATTATCGAAAGCTTTAATATACTTTACTTAATTAACCTTTTAGTTAATTTTTTCGTTTCGGTAAGTAAATATATATAAAATAACGTCTATATAAATATTTAAGTATACGCTAATATATATACTTTAAAAAGAAATTTACCGGGCTAATTTTATAAGTAAAAGTTAATACTTTATTACCGGATAAATAATAAATATCCTAGCGTTTTAAAGTATTAAGAAGTTTATACTTAAAAAGATACCGCTGCTTTTAAAAAGACTATTAAAGGCTATAATACCGGTACGGCTAGTTAAAGTATCGGCCGGCTTAAATAAAACCTTAATATAAACCGTTAAAAGACTAAAATAAATAGTTATTTAAACCGAAACCGTAACTATATTACTTAATAATAATAATAATAATAACAGTAATACTAATAAAAAAGATATACTACCTATTATATAGTATAAGGTAAGATATACCGGATATATTTTAAAAAAACAGAAAATATTTTACTTAATAAACGGTAATATAAAAGCTCCGGTAAGCTTATCTAAAAGCTTTTTAAAGGTAAACGTTATAGCCGATATTAAAAAAAAACAGAACTGAAGTTATAAAAAGTTAAAAGCCGCTTTTTTAGTAAAAGCTAATACCTTTTTTAACTTATATTAAGTTCGACAGATCTTTAATAATCTAAACCTTAATAAAAATAAAAGAAAGGGAATAAGTAGTAAAGGTAGTAAAAGTAAAAGCTATACCGAATATAAGGTTAAGTAATTATTTACCGGGCTTTAAAACTAAAAGTTTAAAGATTTTATCTATAACTACTATTAGCTTTATAAAAAAGATTAGTCTTTTAACTTTTATTAAAAAGGTAATAGTAGTTTACTATATAACCTCGATAAGTATATTAATAAGCTATACTTAGCTATTTTTAAAACGTTTTATATTAGCTTAATATAGTAAGAAAAGTAAGCTTTTAAAAAAATATATTTTTATAATTAAACGGAATAATATATTTTCTATCGGCTATATAAAGTATAAGTAGCTAAGGTAGTATAAGTAAAAAGGCCTTATCTTATAAGATAATTTAATATATTAATATATCGAAAGATATAGCTAGTTTTAAAAATTATATAGCTTTTAAGATTATATTTATAGCTTACTTTATATTAGAGTAGATTATATTAGCGTTTTTTAATATTAATTAACTTATTATTTTTAAATTAAATTATATTATACGATTTAATACTTTTAAAGTACTTATAAAAAAGACTATAAGTATAACAATAGCTTTAAATCGAAAAAGTAGCTTAATAAGCTAGTTATAAAAAAAAGGAAGTTTTTAATATAAGATACGTTTATAAAAAGCTTTATATTAGTTATATATTAACCGAAGTCCGGTAGTTAAAATAATAATCTTCGAAGCGATAAAAGCGATAACTATAACTAGTAATAATATACTTTAATTTAAATCGCTATAATATAGTTAGTTATTAACTAAAATAGTTTAAACGTATTTAAGTAGATATTAAATTTAGGCTTACCGAGCGGTTTATATTTCTTTTACTTTATATACTATACTTTATAAATAAGACTTTTAAAAACTAACTATAAGAAATTATATAAATAACTTTATTTAAGTAAGGTTAAGTAGTTAGTAAACCTATTTTATATTATAAGCTATACTATAACCCGATTTATTAATATAACTTAATTTAGCCTATTATTAAACGCCGATAAAAATTTCGAAAACAACGAAAACTTTAATATAATATTAACTCTTTACTATTATATTAGCTAAAGATAGTAATACTTTCGTTCTCGGGTCGTTAAATTAAAAGGCGACTAGCTATATAATTAAACTGTAATACTTATTATATTTCTTAACGACTACCTTATAAATTATCTATCTTAACTTAAAACCTAAGCTAATCTAACTAAATTATATACTTTTAATTCTTTATAAAAGAGCTTTTAAGTTTAGTTAAACTATAAGTTATAACTATAGTAAGTTTTATAACCTTTATAGTAATAAAATTAAAAGCTATTATCGCTTACTTCGGTAGTATACCGACTTTTACTACTTCTTTCCTTTTATAAAAACCTAATTATATTTAATCGTAACGACTAATTACTATAAATAATACGATTTAAGTTAATTTAACTTAGTTGTTATTTTTATTATTTTAAAAAGTATTAGGTTTATTTTTTTCCGATTTAAAACCTTTACCGCTATATCTACTATACTTATAAAAGCCTCGATTCCCTGTTATAACTTAACTTAATATTTAAAGATAACGGTATATATAAAACGGTTTATTAGCTATATATTAACGAGTCGTATTTAGCTTAACTATACTTACTTTTTAAGCTTTAACTTCGATCTTTCGAGATTAAGTCGATCGATTCGAATCGATATAACCCGAAAAGTTTTATTTTTTAAGCTAATATAGCTTTAAAGTAACTTATATTCCTTATTCCGAAATTCGTTAAGATAATAGCTATTTTATAGCGAAGAAACTAAATTAATCGATTTTTATTCTTAGTAATATAATAATACTACTATATATTTACGATTTTATATATATTTTAAAAGTATTATAAAGTTAACCGTTTAATAGGTTTATTATTAATACTATATATATAAAGCTCGGGTTACTTATAATAATTTCTACTTAAAATATTACTTTATAAGCCGTTTATTAAGTTAATTTACTTATTTCGCCTTAAAATATAGTACGCTTAAGCTAAGTATTTAAATACTTTTTATAAGTTTTTCTTATAGATAAACGGTATTATAAAGTTAGATATAAGTCGGCTATAATCTGTATTCGGTAATTAAATTTAACCGTTATAAATTATAGTTTTTAATAAAAAATCGGTAAGGCTAACGCTATAAGTAGTAATAATAACGTATAAAGTAAAATAAAATCTAAAAAAACTACTAAAAAAAGCCTTTATATCTTCTTTAATATTTTTTTAAATACAGACTAACCGACCTTTAAGGCTAATAGCTATATCCTTAATAGCTTAGTCGTTTAAAATATCTTTTTTCGCGAGTTTAGTTTTTTATAAGTATAGCTAGCTTTTATATAAGTTTTTTAAAGGTAGGCGCGAACAGATACGTTTTAAACAGATCTCGCGATATAACTTTAATAATATCTCGAAGCTTTTTAGTAGTATTATATTAAATACTAAACGAATATAAGTTATTAAAAAGAGAGGACGGAAAATTAGATTTTTTAAAAGTTATTAAGTTTAAATAAGCTGTAGTCGGTGTTTAGCTTTATTTATAATTTAGTTTACTAGTAAAAAGATTAGTATTTATAAAGCTAAGTTTAACGTCTTAAGAAAAGCTCGAGTATTAGTTAAGGTATACTTTGTCTCCGGCTAAACTATTAGTTATAGGCCGGACTATAGTTACAGGCTATTTAACAATAGTTTATTTAACGACCGGATAATTAATAATAGGTTATTTAACGATAGTCTGTTTAATAACCGGATAACTAACGACAGGTTATTTAACGATAGTTTACTTAGCGACCGGACAACTAACGACAGGTTATTTAATAATAGTCTACTTTATAACCGGACGATTAGTAATAGGTTATTTAACAATAGTTTACTTAACGACCGGATAACTAGCGACAGGCTAATTAGCAACGGGCTAATTAGCGATAGGCTAATTAACAACGGGCTAATTAACGACAGGCTAATTAATAATAAGCTAATTAGTAATAGGCTAATTAGCTATAGGCTGTTTAATAACTTAATATTTAATAATAAGCTAAATAGCGACAGGCTAACTAATAAGAGGATAGTAGGCGACTATAGGCTAACTAACGACTATAAGCTAGTTATTTAACGTTATATCGTTAAAGCTCTAGATAGTAGGTAGCTCGAGGTCTTTATTAAAGATGCTTAAGATCTTTCGGTTAATCTTACCCTTCTTTATTATATAGTAAGTTATATTAAAACTCTTTTTAACGATACGTAGTATTTCGTTAACCTTATACTTAAATAGCTAAGAAATAAATTTCCGGATTTTATTCTATACCTTTATAATTATACCGTTAAAATCTATAGTATAAACCTAAATTACCGTTATATAGTTCTTTTTTTTATAACTATAAATAAAAAAGGTAGTAGTAACGTTTATATTAATATATATCTTTTATAAGACGATAATACTTTTATTAGTTAAAAATATATTATAAAAGCTTATAAGCCGAAGTTAAAATATATCGGCTATAATAATAATAGTAGTAAGTAGGTATTAAAAGGCGTAATATTAGTTTTAATTACGCCCGAGGGTATTAAGTACGGATATTATAAAGTATATTAGTAAGGTATAATAGCCGTTTTAAAAGCGTGTTACGTATATTTCGGAAGTTTTTTATATAATAAGGCCTTTTAAGTAAAGGTATAAAAAAAAGCTAGTATAAGTTTTCGATTTAAATAGTTAAAGTATACTTAGTAAAAGCTTTAAATAACTTAAAGATTTAGCTTAAAGCTTTTTTACTCTTAATTATTATAACGGTCTTAACTGTTATAGTAAGTTAAAGTAGTTACTTAATATCGGGTTTAAAAAAGTAAGATATATAACTTAAAAGGTAGATTTAACTATATTAATTCTTTATAAAGATAAGTAAATAAATAACAGATACCTTTTAACTTTTAATTTAGTAATTTTATTAGTAAAAAGCCTTTACGTCTTATAAACTCTTATATTATATTTTTAAAGTTCGTATCGCCTTTATTTTTTCGATATTTTTAAACTTAAGTATTACTCTTTTTTAATAAACGTTAAGATTTATATAAATACTTTACCTGCCTTTACTTTTTATTTATAGTAGTTTTTCTGTAACTCGTTAAATATATAGTAAACGATATTTATAAAGTATTTTTAATTACTTTCTTTCTTTTTTGCCTTTTTATTAGCTATTTTTTACTAAATTTAAAATACTTCGAGTTACTTTTAAAACTACTCGACCTTTTTTAAAAGTTTATTATAAGCTATATAGGCTTAAAATAGCTCGGACTATAAGGTATATTTAGCCTTAGAGTTATCTTCGAGCTAAAAAATAAAAAACCTCGATAAGAATACCGTTAATTCTTTATTCTGTTATATTTAGTTTAAAACGGTAAAGCCGATCTTTAAAACTGTTTTATTTTAGTCTTATTTATAATTATCGTTTCCGAATTCGTAAAAAGGTTTTATATTATAAACCTTAAGATCGTTTATAAAACTAATTCGCTAAAAAGTAAAAGCTCTTTTAGCTTATTTAACTTTAGTTATATATACTAAAATATTAAGCTATAAAAAACTGAAACGACTATACTTTATTAGGCTAAAAGTTAAAGTAAGTATAAAAGGCGTTAAAAAAGTAAGCTAGTTAAAAGCGTTTTAAACTATACTACTATTTTAGCTAGTAATTTCGTCGATATCTATACTATTATATTTAACTATTTAGTATTAGTTTATAAATATATTCGAAAGCGTAGTAACGATTTAATATTTTTTAACTAAGCTAAATATATCGAACGTTAAGTTTAAATAGTAAAAAATATTTATTAATCCGTTTTTATTTACTTAAAGGTAAGATATTAACGTACTTTTTATTTTTTAATCTAACTTAGTATTTACTTTAAAAAGGTAAAGCTTAAATTAGAGTTTTTCGTTAGTAAATAGCTTACCTTAATCGTCGAAGTTATCGAATATAAATATTCGCTTACGATAAGCTTCGACTAAGTTTTCTTTATTAAAGTAAATAAACAGCTAGGTTTTCGTTATACTTTCTTTTAATTAAGATATATTAACGTAGGCTTATCGTAACGTATTAGTTTAAGATATTAAGGTTATAAATATTAAGTTAAATAGTAACTCGAGATAGTTTAGTTAATATAGTATAAATAGTAAGTTAAACTACTTCGGATTTTTTATAGTACTTATATACGTTACTTATTACTTTAATCGTTACCCGAGATAATTATACTAATAATTTTAATAAGGCTAACGTATATTCTTATACTTTAAAATCTACCGATTAAATATATTAGCTAGTATATAGTATATTAAGCCTTTCTACCTTTCCTTTCGGCAGTCTATAGTACTATTAACGTTATCTTAGTATACCTGTTATTTTCTTTTAAGCTTTACCCGACTAAGTAAGTAGAAAGAGCTATTTTACATTAACCGTTAAGTCTTTATTATACCTATACTTAGTAAGCTTATCGTTATTACACCTGTTTACTTTTATAATCTCCTTTGCTTAAAGCTATTTAATAAGGCCGTATACTTATACCTATTCTCTTAACTTCCTTAGTTCTTTTTATAAACGTGTTATCTTAATAAGAGGGTATCTCTTCTCGTATTAAGTACTTATAATAGCAAGTATACTTATTTACTACAGCTTCGAAATAGCACTGTCTTAAAACGCCTGCGAATAAAACTAGCTTTAAGGCGCCTGCGAATAAAATCAGCCTTAAGGCATTAGTAAACTAGACTAGCTTTAAGGCACTAGCGAACTAGACTAGCCTTAAGGTACTAGTAAACTAGTTTAACCTTAAGGCACTAGCGAATAAAACTAGCTTTAAGATACTAGCGAACAGTACTAGCCTTAAGATATAACGCGTTTTATATATAACGATCCTATTATACCTGCCTTTAAAAAAGCCTAGGTTTACTAACTTAAAGGTTAAAATTTAAAAAACGATACAGATTATAACGACTAAAATAATAACTAAAATAGTAATAATAATATCGATAAAGATAGCGATAAAGGCGATAGGGCGGATAATAAAAAGTATATTAAAGTAAATAATAACCGTAGTACTTTAGTACTTATAAGTAAAATAGTATAGCTAAATATTTCCGATAACTTTTAGGCCTATTTAAATAAAAGATACTATATAAAGTTAAATATTAAAAGTAAAAGATAAAAGGCTTTAAAAACTAAAATTAACTTAAATAATATATCTTTTATATACGTTATTATTTATAATAGTTTTTAAGCTATAAGTATTTAGCCGGAAGATAAGCTTTATATAAAAATATTCCCGGTTTTATTTAAAGGTTTTTAAGTAGCCGATAAAAAGAAAAGTAATTTAGACGATAAAATCTTTATATTCTTTAAAAAGGCAGGAATAGGTATTAAACACGATAATAATAACGATAGTTTCGTTTACCGAGGGTTTTCGCTTAATTCCGAATACCTCGAAGCTAACTTCTTTATTTAATACTACCTATAAGTATATAGCTATATTATATTTATAAGCTAGATATATCGTTAAGCTAAGTATTAACCTTTATATTAATAGTTTATTTATTACCGGAACCGTTATATAAAAAAGTAAAGACTAGCTATAAAAGGTTAACGTAAAAAAGCTAGTACTTAAGTTAATAAAACTATAATAAGGGTTAAGGTTAAGGTTAAGCTATATAAGATCTTAATAGTAGTATAATATAGACTTATAGTTTTAGATAATAAGTATTTATTATAAAACTAACTTAAACTTTTATATAACGTTTTTAAGTTATTAAACAGTAAAATTCCTATAGTTTAAAACCTTTTATAGGCTTTATAATATATCTAAAACCCCCTTATTATAACCTTAAGCACGATATAAGGCCTTTACCCTCCTTCGACGAAAAACGAGGAAAATCGCCTGTTTTAATATAATATCGAATAACAGGTTTTTAAAGACTATTTAATTATATAGTTTTCTACGTCTTATTTTAACGAAAAGGGGTAGCGTAAGATAAGGGGTTAAAGATAAGGCCGAGAGGCTTATAAAGGCTAAATAGGTAATATTTTATAGCATTAATCTACCTCCTTTATATATATATAATCGATTATAACGTAGTAAGCTATAGTCTTATCTTCGAGATATAGAATAAGTATTTATAGTATAGAATATAAAAAGAGCCTTTATATACTAATAGTATTAACGTAAAGTAGCTATTATACCTAAGTAGTTACTAAATACTATATTATTTTCGAAAACAGTAAAGTATTAAGTCGATTAATATCGCTTTATTATAGTTAATAAGTTAAAACTTAAGCGGTATAAGCTTAAAGTCGCCGGCGCTAGCTTAAAATAAAGTAAAGCTAAACCTAAAACGAATACGTTCTTTTACTTTTCTATAAGTAATATAGCTAATATAAACGAAATATCGTTAGTTAACTTTTATTATAATATAATATATATAAAAAAAACGTTTCGGAATATATCCTTTATAATATAAATACTTACTTAGCCGATCTATATAGAAATTTCTATTTTAGGTAAAGCTATTAAGCTAATAAGTTTATCTAGATTAGCTAAACCTATACTTTAAATAAATAAAGCTAACAGTATACCTTAAAACTATATTATAAGTTATAATAGAAGGCTTTAAGTAATAGTATTAATATACTTTAACGTATTATATTAGCTTAACGTTATTATATATTCGGTTTTAATATATATTTTAAAAACTTAAGCCGCGATAATAAATATATATTCCGATTTTAAAACTAAATATACTAATACTAAAGTAATAACTCGATCCGAAACCTATTTATATAAAGGAATATTGTTACCGTAAAAGATACTTAAAAAAGCTTTTATAAGATTTTTACCCTTCGATTAATATTTAATAACTTAGTTAAAGTTTAAATATACTAAGCGGTAATCTTAAAGAATATATACGATATACTATTTAACGATATAAATTATATTTAAATATAATAGATCTTTATACCTAAGTATCTTTATAAATAACCGAAAGACTTAGGTTTTTATAATAGTATTATAAAGACAGACTCGGAAATACTAGCTAATAATAACGAAACTATATAAAATTTCGATTTAAAGTTAAACGTAAACGTATTCGACTACGATAATAGTCTAAAGTATAGTTACTACTTCAACTTTATCTATAATTTATATTACTATATTACCTTACTTAATATTTTCTAAAAGCTAAAGTATATATAAGGCCTACTAAATATTTTATCTTTCGATATATTCGATAATAACCTTAGTTTAAAACAAAGTTATCGACTCGACTTTTTTAATAAATATAATACTATAACTATTATTAGCTTAGTTATATTTTTAATAAATTTATAAGGCTAATAGTATTTTACTAATAGCTTTTAAATAACTAAGTATATATTATAAGGTATTAAAAAGTTAAATAAGAAGGAAATATTATTATTAAAAGACCGGCTAGTTATTAACAGAGTCGTTGTTTTTTAAGAGTTATTAATAAGGCTTTCTTTAAAATTACTTAAAATATTACTTAATAGCTTTTATATATTTCCTGTCCCGCTTTTAAAAAAATAGATAGTAAAATTAATAAAAACAATTTAATTAATCTTAATACTACTAACTATATTTAAATACTTTACTATTAAAAACTTAGTTAAATACGCCTATATACTATATTTTAATAGTACGGTCGATTCTTTTTCCTTTACTTACTTATCGACGATTTTCTATAGCTTCGAGTATATTTCGAAGTTAATAATATAGGCTACTAATTATAAACGTCTATAGGTAAGTATAATATAAGCTATTATAACCCGACAGATATAAGATCTGCTTTAAGTATATAGCTTTAAAGCTAAGGCACTACGTTACTACTATATCGTTTAATCTCTTATCGATATCGTATAAGGCTTTTTAAGTAGACTTCTTTTATTAAACGGTATAGGTTACTTAATAACAGAATTTTACTATCGTTTCTAATTTTATCCTCTTTCTTTTAATTATCGTACTACTTAAACGTTAAAATACTATTAAAAAAAACAGAAACTAACCTGCCGAAAAATAAGGTAATAAGTATAATAGTACTTACTTAAAGCTATACCGCGAAATAATTCTTACTTAAGTATATACGATAGACTTATAAGTATATTTTTAAATCCGACTAATAATACCGAAAAGTTTTACTACTACTAAACTATAAAAAGTACCGCTACTTTTTTTATATGTTCGAAGGCTATAAACGTTATAATAAGTATAGTTAGCTTTTTAAAGTTAAAAACTATACTTACTTAGTCGTTATACTTAAAATAATTACTTCTTTATACGCCTTATATAAAATATTATTTAAAGGCGGAATTATTAAAAAACGAAAAAAAAGGAAATATACTATAAAATACCGAGAAAAAATAGTTTATAATAGCTAATAGCCGGCTAAAAATAAAACGCTTTACTACCTCTTTTATAATATACTTAAGTTTAACTACTAAACGTTTAACCTTTACTTAATAGTATAAAGGCAGGAGTATAATAAAATCCGAGCTAACTTTTAGCTAGTTAAAAACAAAAAAGATAAAAAGGAAAAGCCTGAAAGAAAGAAAAGGAATAGTACCTTCGGCTAATACTCTTATAAAAACTATAATTATACGTTTATAACCGAAACAGCCTTTATCGTATATATTTACAGATTTATATATAAGCCTATTTAGCTTTACGAAACTACTTACTCTAATATAAATAAGTTATATAACGTTTAGTATTATAAAGACTTATATCTTAATAGCCTATATAAATATATAAAAAACGATATTAATAATAACGATTAAAGTATTATTCTTAAGGAAGTATATTAAACTAACTAGTATATTTTATACTTTATATAAACCTTTTTAAAGCTTTAAGATAAAGCTACGTAGTATTTCGAAAACGTAGCTTAGCTATATTACTTCGTTTACCGGCAGATATCTTTTATAGTTTAAAAAGAACCCGAAGATAAAGTTAGTAATAACTCCGACCTTAAAAATATAAATACCGATAGTAAGATTAAAAAGCTTCCGGATAAAGCAGACGATAGTAGCGAATTTAACAAGTTTCCGAATAACCCGGGTATCGATATATATATAATACTATCGCCCTATATACCGACTACGTTAACGCCTTTACTTAAAGTTACTTTAAAAGCTTAGCTACTATATTATAAAGTTAAGTAAGTTAATCGGGCTTTATAGTAGTCTTACCTATAAAGAAGAATTACTTTAATAATATATAAACGCTATTAAATAAGCTTAAATAAGTTTAAAAAAAGTTACGTTATAAGCTTAAGTAAAAGAATAAAAGGATCTTAAAAAACTACGATATATAAGTTAGGTCGTTTTATTTTAATATATATATAAGCTACTTATTCCGGTACGGTTATATCCTTTACCTAGATTAAGCTAAGCTCGATTTAAACTCGATTTTCTTTATAAGTTATAGTAAAGTTAAAGGTATTATAAGCTAAATACTAGTATACTTCTGTTATAAAAAGAAAAAGAAAACTTTAAATAACTAATAACGCTATTATAAGTATAATACTAACTATAATCGTTTATATATATAAAACAGCTATAAGAATACCTTTTCGGATAATATCTTATATAAACTATATACTATAAAAAGATAAAAAGTATATTTTAAAAGTAAAATAAAGTATTTCGTAAACTTTAATATAGTAAGCGGCTGTACTATAGGCGGCTATATTAAAAGTAGTAAAACTTAATAAAAACTTATATTAGTAAAAGATCTATAACTATAAATATTTAATATTACTACCTTAACCTAACGCCTTTAAAACTAATACTTAGTTTAAGCCTATATTAAGAAAAAGGTAGTAAATAATATTAAAAATAGTATAAATATATATATTATCGATACAGAATTTATTTTAATAAGTTATAAAAGGTAAGCTATTAAAAAGCTATTAATACTAAAGATAGGTATTATAGATATTAGTAAATAAGCTAAGCTAAATATAACTATTTAATATAATAATAAAACGATTTTATAGCTATATTAAAGATTAAAAGAGCGTTTTAAAGCTTATATATATAAAATCTATAATATACCGGACGCTTTTTATAAGATAAACGGAGTTAAGCTCGATTTTACTATATAAACAGTACTTACTTTTAGCTTAAAAAATAGTCTTTTAATCGAGTAGTCTTTAAACAGTTAAAACTAGCTAGCTTTAAAAGCTATTTTTAAAAAAAAGAGTATCTTAAACTATTATACTTAAAGTAATAAATTACTAATAATAGCTAAATACTATAATCTAAAATAGCTTAAGGTTCTTTTTAAGCTATATTACCCCGACTTACTTATAAATAATACTTACTACCGAGTACTTATCGATATATAAAAGCTATACCTTATACTATATTATATACTTTTTAAAAGCTAATAACTACCTTTAAAAATAATAAATAAATAATAAAAAGACTATTATAAAAACAGTATAAATTAAGGTATTATTAGCTTAGTAAATAAACTATTATATAAAAAGGGAAAAAGCTATTAAGTTACTATTTATAAACTACTTTAAACTACTAAAAAGTATAATAATAACTTTAAAAAAACTATAGTCGAACTTATTTAACGATACTTTTTTAAGCTCTTATTAGCTTCGTATATTATATATTACCTCTTTATACTTACCTAATAATATACTAACTACCTTAAACGGATAAAAAGTATATAAATAAAACGTTATAAAGTATTTAACGTTTTATTTCGCGTTTCGATACTATAAATACTTTTATATATAAAAAAGAAATTTCTCGAAGTTTACCTCGAAGTAAAATAGCTAGTAATAAGAGTTACTTTAGCTCGACGCCTTAAATAACTTATTTAATACTCTATAGATATATATATTAAATAATATAATCGGAACTTAAAAGCTTTAAAAGCTTTTCTTTTTATTTTAATATAACGATTTTAGTTAAGCCGTTAATAAATCTAACTTAAAAAATACTAACAGACTATAAAATCTAAGCTTAAGCTTTAACTAAAAACCTTAATAGATTTAATATAACTTAAACGCCGAAACTCTATTACTTAACGTATTCTTAAATTAGTTAAAAAGCGTATTATTAAACTTAAACTTTAAGTAGCTAGCTAAGCCGGTAATATACTATAATACTTTAAACCTTTTTAAAATTTAAAGTAAAGTAAAAATAAAAAACTAAAATAATCCCTTCTACCTTCTTTTAAAAAAAATATATTAAAATAAAATACTAAAAATAAAATACTAAAATAAATTAAAATATTATAAGTTACTTAGTATCTGCTAATATTAACGGAAACCTTTTATAAGTTATTATAAATATATATCGGACTTAAAAAGGTAAAATAACCGATAATAAGAAAAATATAAAAATATATATATATAAAAATATATATAAGTATATATAAATCTAAATAATATAAAGAGAGAAAAAGAAGAAAAAAAAAAAAAGAAAAATCACTATATATATATATATATAAATAAACAGAGATAATAGAAAAAGATTATAAAAAACTTAAAATAACTGTAGTATAAAAAACCTTATCGGTTCGAAAGAAAATAGTTAAAAAGGGTTTTTATTAAAATTAAATCTTATAAAGAAAATTTAAGATATAGTCTATAATAAATATCGGAAAAGGAAACGTTTAAATAATATACTATTAAAAAAGAACTTAAAGAAAGTTATATTTAAAAATCGGAAACGATAAGATATACTATATCTAAATCTTATCTTATACTATAGTTATTAATTTTAAAAGTAACCTTTAGTAGCTTAGCTAACTACTTAAAAAATATATATATAGTTTAGCTAACTATATAAGTAAATAATACTTTCCGAAAGATATTATAACCTTAAAGCTATAAGACTAAAAGATAGAGTTTTAGTAATAAGTTTTAATAACTACTTAAGTTTTTACAGAAAAGAAATAATAAACTTTTATAACTATTTTTCTTATAATTTATCTTAAAATATCGATAATTATTATTTAATAACTCTAACTTTAAATATCGTTTCTTTTATAAATAACCTTACTTTTAATAAAGGTACTTAAGTAGCTAGTAGTTAGTAGTATAGAACCTAACCTGTTATAATACCTCGACTTATAATATTACTTATAAGATTTTCCTTTTTAATAAACGATATTAATATATATAACGTACTATATAGTATAGCTATAGTATACCTTTAAAACGAGTTATAGTCTACGGACCTAATAAATAAAAAGTTTTTCGAATACTTTAATCGTACCGTTATCTAAATAAAGCGTTTATTATACTATATAATATCGGTAATTTTAGTATCGCTAAAGCCGCTATCGTATAGCAGGTATATATAAAACCCTTACTATATAGTTAGTTTTTAAATCTTAATATAGGTTTAGCTGCCGTTTCTTTAAATAAGCGTTTAACGAAAAAGAAATAACTTTTATAAGTAAATATAAACTATAGCCGGAATCTTTAACGCTTCGGCGTTACTATTAGGTTATCGAATATATTATATTTTTAATTCTGTTACTATAGTATATCCGGTAGCTTTAAAAGTAAGATATAAGATATTCTGTTAACAGAATCTCGAATTATAGTATTAAAAAGAATAAAATACTAGTTTAACTTTAGTAATAGTATTTACTTAAAATATAAATAAAGAAAGTAAATAATAGGCTATATATAATATCGGTTATTTAGTCTTACCTTTTTTAAATAAACTCTTTAAATATACTATTTTTATTACCTTTAATTATATAAAATAGCTTTAACGTTTTTAATATTACCGGTAATACTAATAAGCCGGTTCTTACCTGATATATAACTACTTATATATTTTAACCTATAAGTACGTTTTAAACCGTTTTTTAAAAAAACGAACGTTAATACGTTTAAAAAACAGAACTTAGATTCGAAGTCGATAGTATAAATACCTTATCTTTTTTAAACAGTAGTTAGTTAAATACTGCCTTTTTTTATATCCGATATTTATAGCCGACTTAATAGCTTAACGATAATATTTTTAATAAAAAGCGTTCGGCTATAAAGACTTTTATTACCTCGGATAAAAAAACGGTGTAAAATATTAAAAAGATAAGCTAAGTATTTAAAAATAAAAAAAAGTAAAAAGATAATAACTAATAAGCTTATATATATAACGTATTATAATAGTTTAGTATAAGCTTTAACTATAAGGCTTATAATACTTTAATAAAAGAGTTTTCGGTATATACGTTATAGTTTAAAATTAAAAAAACGTTATTTAAATATTTTAACTTAAACTTAACTATCTTTAAGTAAGCTTTTAAGTCGATATAGTTCTCGGACGTAACTACTATTACTATACTAATAAATTAAACTCTTATACTATTTTTAAAGCTTACTTTAGCTAACTTATACTTAATTTATATAATAAATTAAAATTAGTTAAAAGTATTATAACCGGTACGGCCGTTAGTAAATAAAGTAGTATAAACGTTAGTTAAAGTAACTTACTATTTACCTTAATAGCTTATTAAATATACTTATTTATAATCTAGCTGTTAAACTCTTATCTACCCCTTTTATTAGTCGGATATATAATACTAATATATATAATAAAGTAAAATATTAAAATAGTCTTTAAATAGTAGTTAGCCTTAGTCTGTTATCTTTATTAATATCCGGTCGGAAGCGTAGTAGAGATAGTGTTTAAAGTAAGCTTTTTAATAAGTATATCGCTATAAAAAAAGTTTGTTTTAATACTATTAGCTAACTTTCTACTAACGGTTTTATTACCGGCTTAACCGCGTTTTATATTTTAACTATAGCTTTAACGTTAAATAACTTTACTACTTTTATAGTTAGTTATATTTCCGACTTTTAATAGCTTTTTACTATTAAAGACTTTTTAAAAAATATTTATAGCCGGAACCTTATAGCCGGAACAGAAAGTAAAACGACGTTTAACCTTTTTTATACTAACTAAAAAAAGTAGTAGCTTAAGAAATAGTTATTTACTTATAAATAATAAAGATATATAATACTATAAAAGGATCGATAGCTTAATAGATATATAAAAAGCTAAAAAGTTAAAAATACTTTATATTTAAAAAAAAGCTTTAAATTATCTGTTTCTTTTAATATATTATTTATACGTATTAAAAAGACTTATAGGTAAAAATATTATATTTAAATTTTAAACTAAAAACTAACGTCTCGATAATATATACTTCCTTCGTATATATTTCTTCGTTTAAAATCTTTACCGGTTTACGTTAACCTCTTTTATATATAGTAAATAATAACTTACGTAAGCTATTATATACTTATACCTACTTAATAGCTTTTTTTATCGTTAGGCTTTTTAAACTAAAATACGATATAACCGACAGAAAAAAGAGCTAAGTCGGCTAACGTTATAATAAGAAAGACTAAAGTATATTAAAAACCCTTAACCGTTAAAGAAAACTATCTCGAAGTTTTATTATTATAAACCTTAAAATAACTAAAAGATATAAGCCTTACTCGATATTATAAAAGAATAATAGATATAAAGACTGCCTCGAGCTAAACAGCTATTAGTTATACTTATATTTAATTTAATACTACTACTTTTATAAGCCGTTTTAATTAAGATTTTATAATATAATAGTATAATTTAAAGCTAGCTTATCTTAAAGGAAAGAACTTTTATAACTAAAGATTAACTAGCTTTAAAAGCTATTTAATAAAAACTATAAAACCGGTAATACTATCCCGGAGGCTTATAAGTTCTATAAACTACTGTACTTTAAGAATAACGTTAGCCTTATATTAGTTTACTTATTAGTTTACTTTATAAAGGCTAGTTAGCTATAAAGTAAGTTAAAGTAGTTAAAAGACTTTACTAAACTTTTTTTAAACTCTTTAAAAAAAGCTAACTTAAATTAATAAACGATAAACTACTTTATAAAATAGTAAATAGATAAAGCTATAACATCTACTATCTTTAAAAAAGTACTCGAACTATTTTTTAGTTATAACGATAGCTTATCTTTTATTTTAACCGTAGTACTATCGAAAAAAAAAAAGCTACCTTTTATTATTATAAACCGATTTACCCGACTACTTTACCTTAACTTACTTATAAATATATTATTAGCCGGTAAACTTAGTAAAGAAAGTAATATATAAATTAAACGTATTATTATTATACCTTCGCTTATAAACTTTAATATAATAAAAGGGGACAGAGTATTCTTATATATAAAAGAGCGGCTTAAACAGACGTTTATATTTTAATATATATATAAAGGAAAGCTTTAAAAGGTTTTTAAAAACTTTAATCCGAACGTCGAAATCCGAAAAGTTTAAAGGTAAAGTAAAATAATAAAGCTATAGCCGTAAGGTATTATTATTAAGAGCTATAATATACTTTACTTAATCGACCTGTTAGTTAGTTTTATCGTTTCGGTAAGTATTATAAAATAATACTTATATAAACACCCGGGAACCTTTATATAAAGTTATACGTTAATATAAATACTTTAAAAAAATATTTATTAAGCTAGTTTTATAAGCTAAAGTCGATATCTTATTACCGGATAAAGAGTAAATACCTCGACGTATTATAACACTTATAAACCTATTAATAAAGGAATTAAAAAAACGGCTAAACGTCCGGCCTCTGCTATAAAAAATATATAATCTGCTTTTACCCCTTACGTTTAATAAGCCTTAAAAGTAGTAGCCTAAGTAAATATTAACTAATCTTTACTATTAACTTTTTTAAAAACGTTAAAACTTATAATACTATTACAGTTAGCTAAATATTCGGTATAAATAATAAAGATATTAATATAAATAGTTATATTAGCTAATACTATAGCTACGTTACCGAGTACTAATAATAGTATTAGCGAAAAAGATATATTACCTATTAACCGGTATAAGGTAAAACGTATAAAACGCTTTTTAAAAAAGTAAAAAATATCGTATTTAGTAAATAGCGAAAGCAATATACTTAATATAAAAGCTTAAGCGAAGCTATTTAACAGCTTTATAGCTACTATTAAAAGAAAGTTAAGCTAAAACCGAAGTTATAAAAAGTTAAAAGCCGTGTTTCTAATAAAGACTAAAGCCTTCTTTAAAACGTATTAAGTTTAATAAATCCTCGATAACCTAAATCTTAATAAAATAAAAAGGAAAATAAGCGGTAAAAAGAATAAGAGCAGAGGCTATAACGAGTTTTAAATTAAAGAGTTATTTACCGGGCCCCGGAATAAAAAGTTTAAAAAGTTTATCTATAACTATTATTAGTCTTATATAGTAAACTATCTTTTTAATTTTTATTAAAATAACGACGGTAGCTTACTATATAACCCCGATAAGTATACTAATAAGCTTTACTTAACTGTTTTTTAAACGCTTTTCGTTAGCTTAATATAAAAGGAAAGGTAGCTTTTTAAAAAAATACGTTTTTATAATTAAACGTTATATTATCTACCGGGCCGTTAGTTAAAGTCGAGTAGTAACGTAAAGAATAAGTAACCGAAATAACGTAAGTAAAAAGACTTTACTTTATATATCGGAATATACGGTTATAGGCTTTTAAAGCTATATAGGTTATTTAACTTTACTCGAAGTAAATTATATCGGTAAGTATAAATAATAAGTAATTTACTATATTAAGATTAGACCGGATTATATAATATAATACTTATAAAAAAGGCTATAGGTATATAATAGCCTTAAATAAAAGGAATAGCAGAAAGTTATTAATATAAAATATAAGTATAAAAGGTTTTATATTAGTTAAAAAAGTAAATTAGTCGAATATTATAGTATAATTAGTTAGCTAAAGCGATAATTTTAAAGCGAAAAAAAAAGAATTATAACTACTTAAGTAATTATAAGAAAATAATTTCGGATATTTAATAGTTATAGTTATTAATAGAAATATAAATTAGTAAGTATAAAATACAGACTAATATTTAGGTAAAGAGTAAAACTAAAAATTAACCTTTTTACTTTTCTCGGCTCGGTAAAAATACTATATCGTATAAAAGAAAAGTAACTTCTACTATAATTATAAAATAAACTGTTAATATTATTTAACCTTATAAGCTAACGATATCTAACTATAAGAATAAACTATTTTTAACGACGTTAAAGTAGTTTATAATCCTCTTTTAATACTTTTAAGTCGTTATATAGCTTAAAATAACTTAATCTTTAATAGTATAAAGAATTCGAACGCGATAAGTACTTTAACGTTAATTATCGATAACTATACTAACTATAAACGACGATACCTTTATCGTTAAATTAAATAATTTAAGTAGCTAAACTTACTATATTTTTTACTAATATCTATAAGCTATTTAATTCGAAGCTAAATCTTAATATATTTTAATTAAAAAGGTATTTTAAGTTTTACTTATAAAGTAAAAAGTCCGGGTTTAACTACTTCGTAAAAGTTTTAACTATTATAAGTTTACTACTTTTTATTTAACTGTATTTAATTACTAAACCGAATAACTAAAATTAAACTAACTTAACTAATTTATCGCTTTTATTGTTTTTTCTGCTATTAAAAGTATTAAATCTGTCTTTTTTTACGTTTAAAACAGTTATCGTTATACTTATAATACCTTTAAATTATAAAGTTAATAGTAATACTACCTAAAAAAGCCGATAATCGTATATTAATTTATTTAAGTATATTACCTAATATAAGTATAGTTTAAACGGCTAATCTTATAATTAAATATAAAAAGAAAAGATATATTTACCGAAAGCTAAAGGAAAAAGTTTCTTTTACCGAACCTATATAAATATATTTTATCTACTCGAATATTTACTTAATATATTTACGTATAAACCTTAAATATACTTAAAATTAGATAATATAGCTATAAATATAAAGTAAGTTACTTTAAGTAGCTTAATAGGTATAAGAGTAGCTAAGTAAGTTTAAAACTAATAATTTATAAATTTTTCTACTTTCTTTTTATAAAAACTATAATAGCTTTATAACGTCTTATATTATAATTATAACTACTAATACTTTAAGCAGTTAAGTAAATAAGTTAGCTATATTCCGTACTCGAAGGTCGGTTTTAACCGCTATTATTAGTAATATTCTTTAAAGAAATTATAGTAGAGCTATAGCTCTATCTCTTTAAGCCTCTTCCTTTACTAAATTAGGTTTTTTATAAACGTAGCTAGCTTCTATATAAGTTTAAAAAAGGTAAAAATAAACAGATACGCCTTAAACGAATCCCGAGATATAGCTTTTATAATATTTTAAAGCTTTTTAATAATATTATATTAAATATTAAACGATTAATTATTATTAAAAAAAGAAGATATAGAATTAAACTTTTTAAAACTAGCTAAGTCTGGATAAGTAGTAGCTTAACCTTATAAGGCCTACTTTTACCCTTATATATAACTTAGTCTGCTTATAAAAAGGTTAGTATTTATAAATCTAAGGTAAACAGCTTAAGACTAGCTTAAATAGAGCTAGTTAGTATCTTCTTTATTATCGGCTAAGGTATTAATTATAAGCTGTTTAGTAATAGCGGCCTGTAAATATTTAAAAACTACCGGCCGACTAACAGCTATAAGCTAATTAAAGACTACCGGCCGTTTAACAGCTACAGGCTAGTTAGTAACTATAAGCTAGTTAATAACTATAAGCTAGTTAATAACTATAAGCTAGTTAATAACCGTAAGCTAGTTAATAACTATAAGCTATCGGATAATTATTAGCTGTTTAATAACCGTAGGCTAATTAGCGACTATAAACTGTTTAGTAACTATAAGCTAGTCTTCTTTTAAAATATTATTATTAAAGCTTAAGATAGTAAGTAGCTCGGGATCTTTATTAAAAATATATAGGATTTCTTAGTAGATCTTATCTTTTTTTAATATATAGAAAGTTAAGCTAAAGCTCTCTTTAATAACACGTAATATATCGTTAACCTTATATTTAAAAAGCTATAATATAAACTTCCGAACTTTATTTTAAGCTTTTATAATTATACTATTAAAGTTTATAGTATAAACTTAGATTACTATAATATAGTCTTTCCTTTTATAACTATAAGTATTAAAAATAGTAGTAATATCTAGATTAATATATATCTTCTATAAAATAATAACGCTTTTATTAGTTAAAGATATATTATAGTAGCTTATAAGCTAAAGCTAAAGTTTATCGGCTATAATAGTAGTAATAGTAGTAAATAGGCCTTTAAAGTAAGTAGTAGTAGCTATACTTACGTCGAAATTATAAAATATTAATATTATATAGGATATAGTAGCTATTCTAAAGGCGTTTTTCTATATATACTTCGAAATATTCTTATACGATAAGGTTTTAAATAAAAGTAGAAAGTTAATATATATTTCCGATCTTAAAGCTATAACTAAAATAGGTTTAATAAGAACTTTAAACAGCTTAAATATCTAGCTCGAACCTTCTATATACCTAACTATTATAGTAATAATAGCCGTTACCGTCTAAAGAAAGTATATTACTAAAAAGTATTAAAAAAGATAGTAAATAACTAATCTCGGGCTTAAAATAGTAAAGATATAATACTTAAAGTATAAAAAGATATAGTATTTTTTAAAATAACTACTTAAATAAATATAAATATCTTTTAACTTTTAGTTTAAATAATTCTGTTAGTAGTTAATAAACGCTAGCTATAAAAGCCTTTATATCTTAATTATAAACTACCGTATTATTCCTTTTAACGTTAACGCTACCTTTATTTTTTAAGTATTTATAAGTTAATATTCTTAGACTAATATTACTCTTTTCTAATAATATTTAAAATTTATAAAAACACTTTACTTACCTTTACTTTTTACTTTTAGTAGTTCTTTTATAAATTATTAAATATACGGCTAGTAATAGAAATAACCTGTTTTTAAGTCTTTTCTTTCTTCTTTATCTTTTTATTAGCTAATTCCTATTAAATTTAAAGTACTTTAAGTTACTTTTAAAGCTACTCGACCTTCTTTAAAAGTTTATCGTAAGCTATATAAGCCTATAATAGCTCGGCTTATAAAATATATTTTTTTCTAAAGGTATTATCGTCGAGCTAAAAAGTAAAGAATTTTAATAAAAAGCCTATTAGTTCTTTATTATAATATAGCTATTTTAAAATAGCTAACCTAATCTTTAACGCTACCTTATTCTAGTTTAACTTATAATTACCTACTCCGAAGGAATATTTTTTATTATAAAACCTTAGTTTATCTATAAGATTACCTCGCTTAAAAGCAGAAGCTTTTTTAGCTTACTTAACTTAAGCTAAATATATTTAAATATTAAACTATATAAAGCTAAGATAATAACGCTTTTCTTATTAAGTAGTTAAAGCTAAAGATATAAACGTAATACTTTAGCCGCCGACGTTTTAAGTTATAATAACGTTTTAGCTAATAGTTTCGTTAATCTTTATATTACTATATTCGGTATCTTAATACTAATTTATAAGTATATTCGAAAGCATAATAATAATCTAATACTTCTTAACTAAGCTAAATATATTAATTATTAAGTCGAAGCTACAGAGTATATTTACTAACTTATTTTTATTTCTGTTTTAAAGCTAAGATATTAACGTACTCTCGATCTCTTAACTTAGCTTAATACCCGTTTCGAAAAAGTAAAACTTAACTATAAGCTTTTTATTAGTAAAAGGCTTACCTTAATCGTTAAAGTTATCGAATATAAGTATATACTTCTAGTAAGCCTTAACTAGGTTTTTTTTATTAAAGTAAATAAACGGCTTAGTCTTTATTAAGCCCTTTCTTAACTAAGATATATTAATAAAGGCTTATTATAATATATTAGTTTAAATAATAATAATTCGGGAAGGTTTAGTTAGTATAATATTTAATTATAAGTTTCTGCCTTAGCCGTACTTATATATACTATAACTACTTTAATCGTAATTCGAGGGGATAATACTAATAAAGCTAACGTATACTTTAGAATTCGTCGGCTAAAAAGCCTATTACCTTTTATATATAGTATACTAAGTCTTTCTGTTTCTTTATCGGCAGTTTATAATAGTCGGTTAATAATATCTTAATATACCTGCCGCGTTCTTTAAAAATCGGTATACCTTACCCGACTAAACAGATAAAAACCTTATAAAGCGAATATCGGTTTTATATTAACTACTAAGTTTTTATTATCTGTTTAACAGGCTTTTCGCTGTTATACCTTACTTATTACCTTATCTCTTTAAAATAATACGTTATTAAACTTTAACGAAAAAGTATTTTTTCTTATAAGTTAAACACCTATAATAATAAACTTAGCCTATAGCTTTATAATAGTACCGCCTTAAAACCGCTATAACTTAAACGAAACTATAATACGCTACCTATATAATAATCTTACTATACCTTACTTTAAAAAAGCCTAGGTCTATAAACCTAAGCGTTAAAACAATAAGAATAGTAACGAAGACGGCGACGAAAATAGCGATAAAAATAGTAACGAAGATAGTAACGAAGATAATAACGAAGACAGTAATAAAGACGATAACGAAAACAGTAACGAAAACGATAATAAAAACAGTAACGAATATAATAACGATAAAAACAGGGGTACCGGGGTAAATAATAAACCCGGTACTTTAACGTTTATAGACTAAGTAGTATAGCTAAATATTTCTAATAACTTTTAAGCTTATTTAAAAAGACGTAATAAAAGCTTAAATATTAAAGACAGAATATAGAAGGCTTTAAACACTAAAATAAACTTATATAATACCTTTTTAATATACGTTATCGTTTATAATAGTTTTTAGGTTAAAGGTATTTAGCCGGAAGATAAAATATATATAAAAATCTTCTTTATTTTAGTTAAAGCTTTTTAAATAACCGATAAAGAGAATAGTATAAATAATAAAGTCTTTATATTCTTTTAAAGGGCAGGAATAAAGATCCGGTATAATAACAACTAATTTATTTACCGAGGTTATACGTTAGATTATAACTTCTTTTACGCCGACTTCCTTATATAGTACTACCTATAAGTATATAACTACGTTATACTTTCCCGGACCTTATACTAAGCCTTAAAACAGTTTATTTATTACCGGAACTGTTATATAAAAAAGCGTAGGCTAGCTGATAAAGGTTAGTACGAATTAACCGAACCGGAAATGTTAGATAAGAGTGCCGATTTTCAGAAATCCGAGGTGTAATTTATATAGACTATATACCTGCCTGTAGATGTTTATTGCGGGCCGAACATGTAGAAGTTCATCTAAATATAGGAACGAACATGTATAAATCTCTTACCATTTATTTCCGGAGCACGCAGAGTAGCAAGCGTTCTATAGCTACGGGATATGCACAGCTCTTACTCTATTAACTTAAGTTCATTTACAGTGCTCTGAATTATACTGTAGAGTAACTCGGTATAGGCTTTTGACTGCTTTTAACCCCCTTGTCCTACGCTACCCCCTCTCTTTAAAATAAAACGTAGAAAACTATATAACTAAATAGTCTTTAAAAACCTGTTATTCGATATTATGCTAAAACAGGCGATTTTCTTTATTTTTTATCGGAGGAAGGCGAAAGCCTTATATCGTGCTTAAGGTTATAATAAAAAGGTTTTAAATATATTATAAGGCCTATAAAAGGTCTTAAACTATAAGAATTTTACTGTTTAATAGCTTAAAAGCGTTATATAAGGGTTTAGGTTAGTTTTATAATAAGTACTTATTATCTAAGACTATAAGTCTATATTATACTACTATTAAGATTTTATATAGTTTAGCCTTAACCTTAACCTTTACCGTAGTTTTATTAACTTAAGTATTAGCTTTTTTACGTTAACTTTTTACGGTTAGTCTTTACTTCTTTATATAACGGTTCTAATAATAAATAAACTATTAATATAAAGGTTAATACTTAGCTTAATAGTATATTTAGTTTATAAATATAATATAGCTATATACTTATAAGTAGTATTAGATAAAGAAGTTAGCTTTAAGGTATTCGGAATTAAACGAAAACCCTTAGTAAATAAAACTATCGCTATCGTTATCGCGTTTAATACCTGTTCCTGCCTTTTTAAAGAATATAAAGATTTTATTATTTAAACTACTTTTTTTTTCGTCGGCTGCTCGAAAACCTTTAAGTAAAACCGGGAACATTTTCGTATAAAGCTCGTCTTCCGGCTAAATACTTATAGCTTAAAGACTATTATAAACGATAATATATATAAAAGACATGTTATTCGGGTTAATCTTAGTCTTTAAAGCCTCTTATCTTTTACTTTTAATATCTAACTTCGTATAACGTTTTTTATTTAAATAAGCTTAAAAGTTATCGGAGATATTTAATTACGTTATTTTACCTATAAGTATTAAGGTATTACGGTTATTATCTGCCTTAATACGTTTCTTATCGTCTGCCTTATCGTCTTTATCGCTATCTTTATCGATATTATCGTTATTATTTTAGTTATTATCTTAGTCGTTATAATTTATATCGTTTTTTAGATTTTAACCTTTAGGTTAGTAGACCCGGGCTTTTTTAAAGGCGGGTATAACAGGATCGTTATATATAAAACGCGTTACGTTTTAAGGTTAGTACTGTTTACTAGTACCTTAAGGCTAGTTTTATTCGTTAGTGCCTTAAGGCTAGTTTAGTTCGCTAGTACCTTAAGGCTAGTCTGGTTCGCTAGTGCTTTAAGGCTAGTTTAGTTCGTTAGTGCTTTAAGGCTAGTTTTATTTACAGGCGTTCTAAGGCGGTGTTATTTCGAAGCCGTAGTAGATAGGTATACTTACTGTCGTAGGTGCTTAATACGAGAAGAGATGCCCTTTTACTAGGATAATACGTTTACAGAAAGAACTAAAGAAGTTAAGGGAATAGGTATAGGTATACGGCCTTATTAAGTAGCTTTAAGTAAAGGAGACTATAAAAGCAGATAGGTACGACGACGACAGGCCTGCTAAGTATATAATAAAGACCTGATGGTTAATATAAAATAGCTTCTCTTACCTGCTTAGTCGGGTAAGGCTTAAAAGAAAATAACAGGTATATTAAAATAATATTAATAGTACTATAGACCGTTAAAAGGAAAGGTAGAAAAGCTTAATAAACTATATACTAGCCGGTATATTTAATCGGTAGATTTTAAAGTACGAAAATATATGTTAGCTTTATTAAAGTTGTTAGTATAATTATCTCGGGTAACGATTAAGGTAGTAAGTAACGTATATAAGTACTATAAGGAATCCGAGGTAGTTTAATTCGTTATTTATACTATACTAATTAAATTATCCCGAGTTACTATTTAACCTAATACCTATAACTTTAATATTTTAAACTAATATATCGCGATAAGCTTATACTAATATATCTTAATTAAGAGAAAGTATAACGAAAACTTAGCCGTTTATCTACCTTAATAAAGAGAACCTAGTTAAAGCCTACTATAAGCGAGTACTTATATTCGATAACCTTAACAACTAAAGTAAGTTACTTATTAATAAAAAACTTTAATTTAGGCTTTACTTTTTTAAGGTAGGTATTAAGCTAAATTAAAAGATAAAAAGTATATTAATATCTTACTTCCGGGTAAATAAAAATAAGCTAGCAGATATTTTCCGCTACTTAAACTTAGTACTCGATATATTTAGCTTAGTTAAGAAGTATTAGATCGTTACCGCGCTTTCGAATATACTTATAAACTAATACTAAGTAGCCGAATATAGTAATATAAATATCGACGAGATTACTAACTAAGACGGTAGCGTAGTTTAAAACGCTTCCGACTAGCTTACCTTTTTAACGCCTTTTATACCTACTTCGACTTTTAACTTAATAAAGCGCAGTCGCTTTAGCTCTTTATAGCCTAGTATTCTAATATATATAACCGAAGTTAAGTAAGCTAAAAAAGCTTCCGCCTTTTAACAAGCTAGTTTTATAAGCGACCTTAAGGTTTATAATACGAAACTTTCTTACGAATTCGAAGACGGTAATAATAAGCAGAATTAGAATAAAGCGGTTTTAAAGATTAGCTTTACTATCTTAAACTAAATACGATAAGATAAAGAATTAGCAGTATTCTTATCGGAGTTTTTTACTTCTTAGCTCGAAAATAACTTTAAAGCTAAGTATACTTTATAGTCCGAGCTATTTTAAGCCTGTATAGCCTGCGATAAACTTTCGGAAAAGGTCGAGTAGCTTTAAAAATAACTCGAAACACTTTAAATCTAATAGAAGATAGCTAATAAAGAGACGAAAAGGAAAGAAAGTAACTAAAAATACTTTATAAGTATCGTCTACCGTATATTTAATAAGTTATAAAAAAACTACTATAAATAAGAAGTAAAGGCGGGTAAGGTGTTTATATAAATCTTAACGTTTATTAAAGAAGAGTAATACTTAAGTCCGAGAATATCGAAAAGGTAAAGGTAGCGTAAACCTTAAAAGTACGATATAAGAGTTTATAAAATATAAAGGCTTTCTGCTAACGGGATTATTAGATTAAAAGTTAAAAGGTATTTGTTGTTTATCTACCTATCTTTATAAAGAATTAATATAGCTAAATCTACCTTTTAAGTTATATATTTTACCTTTTTAAACCCGATATTAAGTAACTACTTTAACCTGCTATAATAGTTAAAGCCGTTATAATAATTAAAAGTAAAAAAGCTTTAAACTAGATTTTAAGTTATTTAAGGCTTTTACTAAATATACTTTAACTATTTAAATCGGAAACTTATACTAGCTTTTTTTTATACCTTTACTTAAAAGGCCTTATTATACGAAAAACTTTCGAAGTATATATAATACGCCTTTAAAACGGCTATTATACTTTACTAGTATACTTTATAATATCTGTACCTAATATTTTTAAGTATAATTAAAATTAACGCTATACCCTTTAATACCTACTTACTATTACCGTTATTATAGCCGATATATTTTAACTTCGGCTTATAGGCTTTTACGATATATCTTTAACTAATAAAAGTATTATTATCTTACAGAAGATATATATTAATATAAACGTTACTATTACCTTTTCTATTTATAGTTATAAAAAAGAGGACTATATAGCAGTAATTTAAGTTTATATTATAGATTTTAATAGTATAATCGTAAAGGTATAGGATAAGGTTCGGAAATTTATTTCTTAGCTGCTTAAATATAAGGTCGACGAAATACTACGTATTACTAAAGAGAGTTTTAACGTAACTTACTATATAATAAGGAAGGGCGAGATCTGCCGAAAGATCTTAAGTATCTTTAACGAAAACCTTAAACTGTTTACTATCCGGGGCTTTAACAATATAACGTTAAATAACTAACCTATAGTCGCTAGTTAGCTTATAGTTGTTTATTATCTTTTCGTTAGTTAACTTATTACTATTTAGCTTATTATTAAACATTAAGTTATTAAATAGCCTATAGCTAATCAGCTTATCGTTAATTAGCCTGTTGTTAATTAGCCTATTACTAATTAGCCTATCGCTAATTAGCCCGTTATTAATTAGCCTGTCGTTAATTAGCCTGTTATTAATTAGCCTGTTACTAGTTATTCGGTCGTTAAATAAACTATCGTTAAATAACCTATCGTTAATTATCCGGTTATTAAGTAGACTATTATTAAATAACCTGTCGTTAGTCGTTTAGTTACGAAGTAGACTATTATTAAATAACCTATCGTTAGTCGTTCGGTCGTTAAGTAAACTATTGTTAAATAGCCTATAACTATAGTCTAGCCTGTAATTAATAGTTTAGCCGAAAATAAAATATACTTTAACTAATACTTAAGCCTTTCCCGAAATACTAGACTTAGCTTTATAAATACTAATCCTTTTACTAGCAGACTAAATTATAAATAAAGTTAAGCACCGACTATAGCTTATCCGAACTTAATAACTTCTAAAAGATTTAATTTTTCGTTTTCTCTTTTTAATAACTTATATTTATCTAGTATTTAATATAATATTATTAAAGAGCTTCGAGATATTACTAAGGCTATATCGCGGGATCTGTTTAAAGCGTATTTATTTACGCCTACTTTTAAAAAACTTATATAAAAGCTAGCTATACTTATAAAAGACTAAACTTATAAAGAAAAACGTCTTAGGCGATTAAGCTACTAAAGATATAGCTATTAGTCTTAAAGGTTAGTCGGTCTATATTTAAAAGAATATCGGAGAAGATATAAAGGCTTTTTTTAATAGTTTTTTTAGATTTTATTTTACCTTATATATTATTATCGTTACTTATAACGTTAGCCTTACCGATTTCCTATTAAAAATTATAATTTATAGCGGTTAAATCCGATTACCGAGTATAAATTATAGCTAACTTATACTTAACTTTATAATACCGTTTATTTATAAAAAGAACTTATAAAAGGTATTTAAGTACTCGGCTTAAGTATACTATATTTCGAAGTAAAGCGAGTAGGTTAACTTAGTAAACGGCCTATAAAGTAATATTTTAAGTGAAAATTATTATAAGTAACCCGAGCTTTACGTATATAGTATTAATAACAGGCTTATTAAACAGTTAACTTTATAATACTTTTAAAACACGTATAAAATCGTAAGTATACGGTAGTATTATTATATTGTTAAGAATAAGAATTAATTAATTTAGTTTCTTTATTATAAAGTAGTTATTATTTTAACGAATTTCGGAGTAAAGAATATAAGTTGTTTCGAAGCTATACTAGCTTAAAAAATAAGACTTCTCGGGTTATATCGATTCGAATCGATCGACCTAGTTTTAAAAGATCGGAACTAAAGTTTAAAAAGTAGGTATAGTTAAGCTAAATACAACTTATTAGTATATAGCTAGTAAATCGTTTTATATATACCGCTATCTTTAAGTATTAGGTTAAGTTATAACAGGGAATCGAGGCTTTCGTAGGTATAGTAGATATAGCGGTAAAGGTTTTAAGTCGGAAAAAGATAAACCTAATACTCTTTAAAGTAATAAAAGCGACGATTAAGTTAGATTAACTTAAATCGTGTTATTTATAGTAATTAGTTATTATAATTAAGTACGATTAAGTTTTTATAAAAGGGAAGAAGTAGTAGAAGTCGGTATACTACCGAGGCAGATAGTAACAGCCTTTAACTTTATTATTATAGAGGTTATAAAACTTACTATAGTTATAACTTATAGTCTAGTTAAACTTAAAAGCTCTCTTATAAGGAATTAAAAGTATATAATTTAGCTAAATTAGCTTAGGTTCTAAGTTAAGATAGATAATTTATAAGGTAGTTGTTAAGAAATATAATAAGTATTATAGCTTAGTTATATAGCTAGTTACCTTTTAATCTAACGACTTAAAGATAAGAATATTACTATTTTTAACTAATATAACGGTAAAGAGTTAATATTATATTAAAGTTCTCGTCGTCTTTAAAATTCTTATCGGTATTTAATAATAGGCTAAATTAGGTTATATTAGCAGATCGGGTTATAGTATAGCTTATAATATAAAATAGATTTACTAACTATTTAACCTCGTTTAAATAAAATTATTTATATAATTTCTTATAGTTAGTTTTTAAAAGTCTTATCTGTAAAGTATAGCGTATAAAGTAAGAGAAATATAGACTGCTTAATAAGCTTAAATTTAATATCTACTTAAATATATTTAAACTGTTTTAGTTAATAACTAACTATATTATAACGATTTAAATTAAAGTATATTATCGCTAGTTATAGTTATTACTTTTATCGCTTTAAAGATTATTATTTTAGCTACCGGACTTCGGTTAATATACGATTAATATAAAGCCTTTTATAAATATACCTTATACTAAAAACTTCCTTTTTTTTATAACTAGCTTATTAAGCTGCTTCTTCGATTTAAAGCTATTGTTATACTTACAGTCTTTTTTATAAGTATTTTATAAGTATTAAATCGTATAATATAGTTTAATTTAAAAATAATAAGTTAATTAATATTAAAAAACGTTAATATAATTTACTCCGATATAAAGTAGGCTATAGATATAATCTTAAAAGCTATATAATCCTTAAAGCTAATTATATCCTTCGATATATTAGTATATCAGATTATTCTATAAGATAAGGCCCTTTTACTTATACTACTTTAACTACCTATACTTTATATAGCCGGTAGAAAATATATTATTTTATTTAATTATAAAAATATATTTTTTTAAAAGCTTACTTTTCTTATTATATTAAGTTAATATAAAACGTTTTAAAAATAGCCGGGTATAGCTTATTAGTATACTCGTCGAAGTTATATAATAAACCGCTATCGTTTTTTTAATAAAAGTTAAAAGGCTAGTTTTCTTTATAAAGCTAATAATAATTATAAATAAAATCCTTAAACTTTTAGTCTCGAGGCTCGGTAAATAATTACTTAACCTTATATTCGGTATAGCCTTTACCTTTACTACTTCTACTATTTATTCCTTCTCTTTTATTTTTATTAAGATTTAAATTATCGAGGATTTATCGGGCTTAATATAAGTTAAGAAAGGTATTAGCCTTTATTAAAAAAACAGCCTTTAACTTCTTATAACCTTAGTTTTACTTCTTTTTAATATCGGTTATAACGTTTACTTTTAAAGAACTTTCGGGTAAACCTATTAAAGCTTTTATATTACCGTTTATTAAGTAAAATATTTTCTACTTTTTTAAAGTGTATCCGGTACGTTCTACCTTATACCGTATAATAAATAGTATATCTTTTTCGTTAGTATTACTATTATTATTATTATTATTATTAAATAGTATAGTTACGGTTTTAGCTTAAATAACTATTTATTTTAGTCTTTTAACGGCCTATATTAAAGTCCTGTTTAAGCCGGCCGATACTTTAATTAGCTATACTAGTATTATAGCTTTTAACGGTTTTTTTAAAGGTAATAACGTCTCTTTAAACGTAAACCTTTTAATACTTTAAAGCGTCGGAATATTTATTATCTGTTTAGTAATAAAATATCGACCTTTACTTATAAAACTAACTTAATAGATTTCCTTTTAAAGTATATATATTAGCGTATACTTAAGTATTTATATAGGTATTATTTTATATATATTTACTTACCGAAATAAAAAAATTAACTAAAAAGTCGATTAAGTAAAGTATATTAAAGCTTTTAACGATAATACCTTATAACTATAGCTTTATTATCTTACCTTACTATAAAACCTTTTAGATATCGATATCCGGATTAAAAGTTTTGAAAACTTTTTAAAGTTTTCTTATATATATATAATAACTTATAAATAACTACTAAAGCCGCTCTTTTATATATAAGAACGCTTTATCCCCTTTTATAACGCCGAAGTCTATAAATATAAGTATAATAACGTTTTTCTCGATCTATATATTCTTTTTCTTAATATTTTTTTTCGTTCCGCCTTTAGCTAACGGTATATTAAAGATTAAGTCGAGGTAATATAGCCGGGTAAAACGGTTTATAATAATAAAAAGTAATTTTTATTTACTAAATATAAGGTCGGTTTAATCGAAAGACTTAATAACGGTATTACTAAAAAACGTAATATCGGTATTATTAAAAGACGTAATATCGGTATTATTAAAAAACGTAATATCGGTATTACTAAAAAACAGAATATCGGCTTAATTAAAGAATAGCTTAAGTATTCTTTTAAAAATAGTAGGTATTATAACTTTATCTGTTTACTATTTTCCGAAATATATAGTTATTTATTAGTTTATTTTAAGCTTTTTTAAAAAGCTTATAAAAAGTTTAGCTAAGTCTTTTAACTATTCTAGCTTACTTTATAGCTAACTAGCCTTTATAAAGTAAACTAATAAGTAGGCTAAAGTAAAGGTAATATCGTTTTAAAAATATAGTAGCTTATAAAGCTAATAAGCCTTTCGAATAGTATTACCGGTAGTATATTTTACTTTAAGTAGCTTTTAAAGTTAGCCGATTTTCGGTTATAAAAGCTCTTTTTAAAGTAAGCTAACTTTAAATTATATTATTATAACGCTATTTATAAAATCGGTAAAAGTAGTAAGTATTAAGTAATAAGTAAGTATAATTAATAATAATAATATGTTTATCTAGCTTAAGGTATAATTAATAATTATAGTTTATTATTCTTTATAGTTTTAAATAATAACTTATATAAGCTGTTATATAGTATATTTAATAGGTTATTTTCTTTATAACCGAGTGTTTTAAGCTAAAATATAAGATAAAAAAGGCTAAATAAGCTATAAATATAAAAAAAGACTAAAAATACGTTAAAACCTTTTAATAGTTAAAGATAACTATCTCGAAGTCTTATAATTATACGTTAAACGATAATAAAGATATACCCGAACTAATTTAGAATTAACGTAAACCGGTAAGGATTTCGAAAAGAAAAAAGTAAAAACAAAGGAAGTATATACTATTAAAACGCTAGTTTTTAATTTAAAGTTAAAATAGATATAATTTCTTTTTACGCTATTTATAGGTATATAGTATATATATAGTATATATTAAAAAAAGCTAATAATTTAAAGCTTTCTTTTAATAAAGTATTCTTAACCTTTTAGCCTTTTATATATATATAATACGTATATACTACGTATTAATTAAAGCAGATAATCTAAAGCTTACTTTTAAATATAAAATATTATCGACCCTTTTTTTAAACTCTTATAAGCCTATAAATTACTAATCCTTATACGATAGTATATATCTTTATTTATCTAAAAGAAATCTACTACCTTCGGGCTACTTTTTACCTTTAGTCGGTATAAAAGAAGTTAAATACCGCTTTACCTTTTATTTCGGTTATAAAGTTCCGGCTATAAACGTTTTTTAAAAGGTTTTTAATAATAAAAGGCTATTAAAGATCGGAAGTATAACTAGCTACGAAAATAATAAGGTTATTTAACGTTAAGGTAGTAGTTAAAGTATAAAGTATAGTTAAGCTAATAAAGAAGCTAGTAAAGAATTAATTAGTAAAGAAGGGGCTAGTATTACCGTAATAAGCCTTTTTCGCGGCTTTTATATTATTATCGAAAAGGCTACTATAAACGCCGTTTCTGTTACGCTTTCGATTAAGTAAAAAGAAGATATTAAAGCTAGCTGTTATCTAAAGATCGCTATTATATATATTAGTATTAAACGTTAAGCTAATAGTAAAGGTAGATAAGAAGTTAGTAGCTTTATTATAAAGGGTAGGTATACTTAACAGGCTATTAAGGTAGAGATTAGTTTATAAAGCTTAGTGTTTATATTATTTTATCTGCTTATAGCCGTATTAGTTATAATACTTTTTCTTAACTTTAATCTATTATATAGGTTATATTAATTTAAATAAACTTTAAAAAAGATATTTAAGTATAACTTACTAGTATAATAATAGTAGCCGTATTTAAAAACTATATCCTTTTTAAGACTTAATCGGAGACGGTTAAGTTTAAGTTAAACTTTATAAGTAACGTTTTTTTAGTTTAAAACTATAGTATAAATACCTTAAACTCCTGTATAATAATATCGTAGGTTTTATATTTAAGGCTAATACCGAACTTCTATAGTATATTATATATATAAGCTTACTAGTTACTGTTTTTTTACTTTTCTTTATCTTCGAAGGTTTAGCTTATTTTCTTAGCCTTTTATATTGCCTTTTCGTTTAAGATAATAAAAAACCTTAAGTTTAAACGTTTTTTATTAAAAACGTTACTATCGAGCTATTAAGTTAGCTATAAATACCGGGTGTAAAAGGCAGCGATAGCGGTAACGTTTAGTTAGCTATTACTTAAAGGAGATAAAGTGTTTATATTATTAGGTTCGGAAAGGGATTCGGATTTATTTTTTAAGTTTATTAGCGTTTACCTTTTTAAAAAGCTATTTAAAACGTACTTATTAGTTTAAACTTATAAATAGTTATATATTAAAAGTATTAAAAAAAGACTAAGTTAACAGAATTATTAGCAGTATTAAAAATATTAAGGCTACTCTATATAACTATAAGCTACAGTTTATAGGTTTAAAGGGTTTATTTAAGAAAGGTAAGACTAAATACTCGATATATATATAGCCTACTACTTACTTTTTTTATACGTATTTTAAGTTTAAACTTTTATTAAACCTTAATAATACCGTACCTCTCTTTTTCTTAATACTACGATCTAAGTTCTCGTTAACAGATTATCTTTTACTTTCGAAATAGATATATTGCGGCAGTAAACTTAAAGTTATAGTATATTCTGTAGTATATTTTATAATCGGGTAACGAAGACTAAAGCGTTAAAGGGCTTTTTAACCGTAAAAGACGTTTACCTATAAAGACTATCTTTTACCGGTTATTTAAAAAGATAGCGGTTAAGCCTGTATTAAGACTATTAGGCTTAAAGACTAGTATATACTTTAACTAATAGCTAAGTTTTATTAGATTATACTATTAATTATCGGTAGGTTTTATATAAAAATAAGAACGCGTTTATAATACGTTATAACGAGTATTAAGTTTAAGCTAATTTTTATAGGCTTTTAATATTTAATCTTATCGAGGTCTAAAAAACTAAAACTAAAGTTATATATAAACTTTATACTATATATTAAACGAAATTATAAGCTTTAATAATATATAACTTAACTTTATAAGCTAGTTTCGGCGATACTTATTTCGCTATTATAAGTTATAACTAATAGTTAGCCTTTCCGAAAGGCGAATAAATATATAGTATAAGCTATACCTTTTATACTATAATTTAGTCGAAACAGTTAAGCTATTTAATAACTACCTTTAATTCTTTTAAGTTCTTTAAAATTACCTTAATAATGTTTCTTAATATTAACGGTTCTTATTATAAGTATTTCCGGCGAAATCTTATAGGCCGGGAGTAGGCTTAGTTATAGTAGGACGGTTTAAATAAGTAAAGATATATTAAGTAATAAAAGTATAGTAGTTAATCGCTTAACGAAAAAGTATTATTTACGTTTTAACAGGTATTAGTATATATTTACCTTTATTAAATATAAATAAAGACTATTAACGAAAATAAGTATCGGATAATAATACGGATTAACCTTACCTTACTTATATATACTCCTTTTATATATATATTTATAAATAGACTAGCTTCTGTTAATATCTTCCTTCTTTATTTAATTAATATAATATATATATTTATAGGAAGGATAATTTAAATAAAACGACAGATAATAACTTTATAGTTTTTTTAAGATATATTACGGTTCGGGTAAATACTTATAACCCTTTACTACTTCTTTTTTATACCGACTAGCCGAACGTTTTATAAAAGTTATTATTAAGATCTAGTTCTAAAGTATATTTTTTAAAGAGTATAATTTACTTATATAGCTAGTTAAGCTATATACGCTTCCTTATACAGCTAGCTAGGCCGTAAGGGTTTACTTTTACTTAAGATATAATTAATAACTATAAAGCTTAAATATAGATATTTACTACTCTATTACTTTATTATTTTTTACACTATTTAAAATATATTAATCCTTCGTTATAGATTTTTTTTCGACTACTTACTTTTCGTTCTCGTATTGTAAGGCCGTCTATATTATAGCTTTCTTAATAGCCCTATCCTCTTCTTCTGTTACTTTCTTTTTATATATATATGTATATATATATAGGTGTTTTTTTTTTAGTTATAATTCTGTTTCTTATCGGTTGTTTCGCCTTTTTAAGTCTAATATACCTTTATAATAACTAGCTAAGAAAAGATATTTATTAATTCTAGCTGTTATTAAGTAGTTAACGTTAGTTTTTTTTTAGTAGTCTTCTTTTAATAGTTTTCTTTTAGTAGTTTTTCGCTTAGTGTTTTTTCTCTTAGGTAGGTCTTTAAGGTTTTTTTTTTTAGTTTTTTGTTTTAAAGGAAGGGAGGGATCTTTACTAGCTATAGATATTAGAGTGTCGTCGGCTTAGTTAGCTACTTAAAGTCTAAGTTTAATATAGTTTTTTCGATGCTTTCGAAAACGCGTTAAGTAGTAGAGTTTCGGCGCCCGGGTTACGTTAACTTTACTAAGGTCTTTAGCTAAAGCCTAGGCTTAAATTCTATAATCTGTTAGTATCCCTCGGGTTAAATTTACTAACGGCTTAACTAGAATCGTTATACTAAAGTAGAAAAAAGAGCTTTTAAAGCCTTTTAGTTTTAATAGTATCGATTATTAATTATCGTATATCTACGGTTATAAATTTAAAAAGCTAAGTTTTATTACTATTACGGTTAGTATAGTTATATTAACTTAAAGCGATTATTCCGGAAATTTTTATAATTAAAGCAGCCTATAGTTAAATATTAGATACTTTATAATAATATTATTTTTTCGAAATAACTATTATATCGTTAAGTAAGTATAAAGAAATAATAAGTAAAATATAAGAACGGAATTAACTTAATACGTTTCGATATAAAAGCTTAAAAGTTTATAACTGCCGTTCTTTTCGACTATAGTTTATTAAACGCTTTTTATAATAAACTAAAATAGCTTACTCGACTTACGCTTTAATAATATATCCCCTTTTTAAGCCTTTTCTAATCTTATAGTATATTATATTTACATTGCTTATATAATAGTTTTTATAGCCTGTCTACTATATTTAACGTTAGTTGTTAACTTTTTAAAAGTATATAATATAATACTAGATATAGCTTTTATATATCGATAAGTATATAGTAGTAAGTACTATTAAGAAGAAAGTCGGGGTAGTATAGCCGAAAGAAAGTCTTAAGGTTCTTTAAACTATAGTAGTTAATAATTTTTAATAATTCTTTATTTTTAGTAAAATAATTTAAGATACTCTCCTTTTTAAAAGCAGCTTTTAAAATACGTTAGTTTTAACTACTAAAAGATTACTCGATTAAAAAACTACTTTTTAAACTAAAAGTAAAAGCTTTCTATATAATATAATCGAGCTTTATCCTGTTTATTTTATAAAAACCGTCGAATATATTATAAATCTTATACGTATAAAGTTTAAAACGCTCTTCTACTCTTTAATATACTTTTAAAATCGTCTTTTTACTATACTAAATAGTTATATTTAATTTAACTTCCCTACTAGTATTTATAATACTTACTTTTAATAAGACTAGCTTTTTAGTACTATATCTTTCGAGGTTTAATAAAATAGCCTCGGTATTAATAATATAAACGTTTATACTACTATCGATACTATTTATAATCCTTTTCCCGGTATAAGCTTAAGCTAGGTACCGAGCTTAAAAGGTTATTTTAACAATATTAAATACTTATAATTATATATTCTTTACCGAAATAAGGTTTTAATAAGCTTTACTGCCTTTAGTATAGGTATTTATTATTTTAAGGTTTATAAAATATTATATTTTAAGCTTAAAGTACGTTTCTCGTTTTACTATAACGTATAGCTTATATAAAAGACTATTCGAAAAGGGCTTTTTATAGCTACTTTAAGTATATAAGCAGCTGTAGTTAGTATTATACTTATATCGGCGTTACTAGTTATATAAGGCTTTCCCTTTCTTTTTATAGCGGAAGTATATTAAAGCTTAAGTTATAGTTCCTTTATAGCGGCTATAAAGGTAAAGGAAAACCGAGCTCGAGTCAAGCTTAACTTAGTTTAAGTAAGGTATATAGCTATATCGGAATAAATAGCTTATATAATTAGCAGAGTTAAATAACTTAACCTATATATTATAGTCTTTTAAAATTTACTTATTCTTTTTTTTAATTTTATAGCTTAGCTTTTTCCGAATTTATATAAGTTTTTCTTATAATACCTATATAAGCTAACGTTAGCCTTTTATAAAAAGAAAGCTAAAAGGCCGAAAAACTTACTTAACTTTATAGCTTAATAGTTAAGTTTTTAAAGTACTTTTAAATAAAGATATTAACGTAACACCGGTATATAAAATAACGGTATTATATATTAACGTCTATATTATTAAGAAATTCGTTAATCTCGCTATTATTTACTTCGAAATTATTATTACTTTCGTTATTATTTATCTCGTTATCGTTTTCTACGTTACTTACGTTATCTATATCGTTTAAAAACTCGATACTAGCTTTTTTTTAACCTATATAATATAACTGTTAACAGATAAGGCGGTATAACTACTTTACTTCTTTAATATACTATATAGCTTTATCTTTAAGCCGAGGGGAGGCTATTATAAAATATAAAATATATTAGTTAGCCTAACGTATATACTCGAGGATAATGCCTTACTTATCGTTACTAATATCGGCTCCCGAATACCTATATAGGCTATTAAGATATAAGTCTTTATAATATTAAACGTTATATAGCTTACTTATATCGAAGTAGATAGTTTTACTAAACTAGACAGGTTTATATATAGATCTGTAAATATATATAACGAAGGCCGTTTTATTTTTAAACGTATAGTTATAGTCTTTATAAAAGTACCGGCCAGAGCTATTAACCTCTTCTTTTTCTTTACCTTTTTAGTCTTTTACCGGCTAAAAGTTAGCCCGAACTCCTTTATACCGTCGTTTTAATACTATAAAATAAAAGTCGAAAGTCTAGTAATTAAACCCAGGTATATAGTAAAAGAAATAATAAAGTATATTATTTTTAGCCGGCTATTAACTATTATAAATAACGTTTCCTCGGTAGTTTATAATATATTTTTTCTTTTTTCGCTTACCGGCAATTCCGTTTTTAAACGGTATTTTATATATATTATATATAAAAACGATAATTTTAAGTATAAAAACTAAGTAAACGTAATTTCTAAGCTTAAACAGCTACTTATAATTACTATAACGCCGGTAGTCTTTAAAGGTATAAAAGAAGTAGTAGTACTTTTAATAATTGAGTAGTAACGGTATTTATTTATATCGGCTACCGGATTTAAAAGTATACGTATAAACCTATATATAATTTCTTAAGTAAGTATTATATCGTTACGAAATAGCATATTTTAAGGTAAGTACTATTATATTTACTACGTTTTTCGGTAAGCTGTTTTCTTTTTTTTTCGGCGGTATTTTAGTATTTTAAACGATATTTAAGTAGTACGGTAAATAAAGATAAAGGAAAATAGTTATAGATATTAATATTTAACGTTTCTTAAAATATAACTAAACTATACCGTTATAATTTTAATAAAAATAGTTTAGTTAAGGTATTAATAGGTAATTAAACAGTTAAACGATAGTAAATTCTTAGCTTTTAGGTTATATAAACGATATACTTACTTAAGTACTTACTTAAATAACTTTTAAAGATCTGTTTATAAAAGCTTATATAATACTAACTAGTAAAGGTTTTATAATTAGTAGCTTATATTATTAAGTTTAAAAAGGTATATACTATAAGGTTATAAGGGCTATTAATAAGCTAAAAGTAAAGAAAGGATCGAATAAATTATAATTATAGTATATAAGTAGTTTATAATAATAGAGTATAAAAATAAGGTAAGTTAGTAGTATTTAGATTAAATAACCTGTTTATCTGCTTAAAAGCGCGATAAGAACGTAAAGACTACTTAAGTATTAAGTAGTACTTTAAGTAAGTTTAAAAACAGCTTTATTAGAAATTAAGTAATATATATACTTTAGTATAACCTTTAATAACTATAGCCGACCTTTTAGTAATAAACCCCTTCTTCCTTTATCTTTATTAACTTAATATAATTAATATACTATCTTTTAAACCTTTAATAGTATACTATTAGCTTTATAATTTTATTAAAGTTATAGCTAAGATAATAGTAGCTTTAATATTATATAAAAAGTCGAAGTATAAACTTTACTTTAAACTAAGATCGGTATCGAATATATCGAAAGCTATAATATTCGCCGAGCTTTACTTATATTTTAGCTTTTAAAAGTAGTTCGGTAAAGTAATCCGGTAGTAAGGTTTTTAAGTAAAGTCGAGGTAGTAACCTTACTTTAAACTACTATCGTAGTCGAATAAGTTTACGTTTATATTACTTATAGTTTTATATATCTCTATAACGTTATTATAAGGTAATAAGGGAAGGTATTTAAGTAGTACGTATAGGTATTAAGGTATATTAATATCTTAATTAGGCTATATATCTTTAAATAATATTTAATAAAGGTTTTTAATAATTATTAGCTAGTATATATACGCTTTAGCTAGGTTATTAAGTATCGGTTAGATAGTAAAGATTTTATAAATACCTCTTTTAGTGTTTTTTATAGTAACGATATTTCTTTTAATAAACAGGTTTCGAATCGAGTCGTCGATATTCTAATACTAATAAATCTAGTTTTAAAGTCTAAACGTATATATATAATTATTACTTAGGTCTTTAATACGAGAATTCGAACCGAATATATAGCGACGTTAGTTAAAAACATTACGTCGTAAACTCTTTTCGCTTAAAGGTTTATTATATAGTAATAACGTTAAAGTATACTGTCGGCCGTTATTATTTAAAGCGTATGTTTAACCGTTTCGGATAAACTTATCGATTTAATAGCTTTATTTAAAATAGAAATTACTGTATAATAGCTCGGTCGGGTAGGTGTTTATTTTATAAGAGATATACGTCGGAGGCTTTTAGTATATATTATATTATAAAGAGAATTAGCTAATATATTAAACGATATAGGCTATATTTATTATTACTTATAGAGAAAAAAAGAAACGTATTCGCTATAGGCTTAGCTTTACTCGGCTTTACGTTAACGCTAACGACCTTAAGCCTATACCGCTTAAGTCCCTTATACGTAGCTATAATAAGGATTATAATAAGTTAATAGTTAATAGTTAATAGTTAATAGTTAATAGTTAATAGTTAATAGTTAATAGAGGTAAAATACCTATTCTTAAATATACTATATTAAATAGCTATAATATTTACCTAATATTATAATACTTAAGGTTTTAGATAGTCTTTATACTAGTACTAGTATACTTAGCTATAGATACCTTAAGGCTACCGTATATACTATATATAGAATCGTCTTAAATCGTTATAAATTATTATAAATCGTCTTAATACTTTATTCGATAAGGCTAATATAAGCTATCTGAGACCTCTAAGGCCCCCTGTTAAGCTCTTTACTACGATATAAGGCCCTCGCCCTCCTCCGACGAAAAACGAGGAAAATCGCCTGTTTCAGCATAATATCGAATAACAGGTTTTTAGGGACTATTTGGTTATATGGTTTTCTACGTCTTGTTTTAACGAGAGGAGGTAGCGTAGGACGGGAGGTTAAAGATAAGGCCGAAGGGCTTATAAAGGCTAAATAGGTGATGTTCTATAGCATTAATCTACCTCCTTTATATATATATAATCGATTATAACGTAGTAGGCTACAGTCTTATTTTCGAAACACAGAGTAAGCATCCGTAGTATAGAATATAAAGGGAGCCTTTAGATATTAATAGCATTAGCGTAAGGCAGCTATTACACCTAAGTAGTTACTAAATACTATATTATTTTCGAAAACAGTAAGGTATTAAGTCGATTAACGTCGCCTTATTATAGTTAGTAAATCAGGACTTAAGCGGTATAGGCCTAAAGTCGCCGGCGCCGGCTCGAGACAGAGTAAAGCTAAACCTAAAGCGAATACTTTCCTCTACTTTTCTATAAGTAGTACGGCTAATATAAACGAAATATCGTTAGCTAACTTTTATTATAGTACGATATATATAAAAAAGACGCTCCGGAATATATCCCTTATAATATAAATACTTACCTAGCCGATCTATACAGAAATTTCTATTTTAAGTAAAACTACTAAGCCGATAAGTTTATCCGGATTAGCTAAACCTATACTTTAAATAAACAAGGCTAACAGTATACTTTAAAACTATACTATAAGCTATAGTAAAAGGCTTTAAGTAGCAGTACTAATATACTATAACGTGTTATACTAGCTTAACGTCGTTATATATTCGGTTTTAACATGTATCTTAAAGACTTAAGCCGTAATAACAGATATATATTCCGATTCTAAGATTAGATATACTAGTACTAAGGTAATAACTCGATCCGAGACCTATTTACGCGGAGGAATGTCGTTACCGTAAAGGATACTTAAAGAGGCTTCTATAAGATCTTTACCCTCTGACTAATACCTAATAACTTAGCTAAGGCCTAAATATACTAAGCAGTAATTTTAAAGAACATATATAATATACTGTTTAACAATATAAACTATACTTAAATACAGTAGATCCTTATGCTTAAGTATCTTTACGAATAACTTAAAGACTTAGGTTCGTACGGCGGTATTATAAAAACAGACTCGAAAACACTAGCTAGTAATAACGAAACTATATAAGGTCTCGATTTAAAGCTAAACGTAAACCTATTCGACTACGACAGCAGTTTAAAGTATAGTTACCGCTTCGACTTTACCTATAACCTATATTACTATATTACCTTACCTAATACTTTCTAAAAGCTAGAGTATATATAAGGCCTGCTAAACATCTTATCTTTCGATATATTCGATAATAACCTTAATCTAAAGCGAAGTTATCGACTCGACTTTCCTAATAAATATAATACTATAGCTACTATTAGCCTAGCTATATCTTTAATAAGTTTATAAGGCTAACAGTATTTTACTAGTAGCTTTTAAATAACTAGGTATATATTATAAAATATTAAAAAGTTAAATAGGAAGGAAATATCGTTACTAAAAAACCGGCTAGTTACTAATAAGGTCGCTGTTTTCTAAAAGTTACTAATAAGGCTTTTTTTAGAATTACCTAGAATATTACTTAATAGCCTTTATATATTTCCCGTCCCGCTTTTAAAAAGATAAATAGTAAAATTAATAAAAACGATTTAACTAATCTTAATACTACTAACTATACTTAGATACTTTACTATTAAAAATCTAGTTAAGTACGCTTATATACTATATTTTAATAGTACGGTCGATTCCTTTCCTTTACCTACTTATCAACGATTTTCTATAGCCTCGAATGTATTTCGAAGTCGATAACGCAGGCTACTAATTATAGACGTCTATAAGTAAGTATAATATAGGCTACTATAACCCGACAGATATAAGATCTACTTTAAGTATATAGCCTTAAAGCTAAAGTATCGCGTTACTATTATACTGTTTAATCTCCTGTCGATATCGTATAAGGCTTTTTAAGCGGACTTCTTCTATTAAACGGTATAAGTTACTTAACGGCAGAATTTTATTATTATCTTTAATTCTGTCCTCTTTCCTTTAATTACTATATTGCCTAAACGCTAAAATACTATTAAAAAGAATAAAGACCGGCCTACCGAAAGATAAGGTAGTAAGTATAATAGTACTTACTTAAAGCTATACTACAAAACGATTCTTATTTAAGTATATATAACAAGCTTATAAGTATACTCTTAAATCCGGCTAACAATACCGAAAAGTTCCGCTACTACTAAACTATAAAGAGCACTATTATTTCTTTTATATATTCGAAAGCTATAAACGCTATAGTAAGTATAGTTAGCTTTTTAAAATTAAAAACTATACTTACTTAGTCGCTATACTTAAAATAATCGCTTTCTTATACGCTTTATATAAAATGCTATTTAAAGGCGGAATTATTAAAAAACGAAAGAAAGAGAGATATACTATAAGGTATCGAAAAAGAATAGTCTATAATAACTAGCAGCCGGCTAAAAACAGAACGTTTTACTACCCTTTTTATAATATACCTAAGTTTAACTATTAAACGTTTAACCTTTATTTAATAGTATAAAGGCGGGAATACGATAAAGTCCGGGCTAACTTTTAGCCGGTCGAAGACGAAAAAGATAAAGAGGAAAAGCCTAAAGGGAAGGAAGGGGGTAGTACCTTCGGCCGGTACCCTTATAAGGACTATAATTATACGTTTATAACCGAAACGGCCTTCGTCGTATACGTTTACAGGTCTATATATAAGCTTATTTAGCTTTACGAAACTACTTACTTTAATATAAGTAAGCTATATAACGTCTAGTATTATAAAGACTTATATTTTAATAGCTTATACGGATATATAGAAGGCGATATTAATAGCGACGATTAAAGTATTATTTCTAAGAAAGTGCGTTAAACTAGCTAGTATATCCTATACTTTATATAAACCCTTTTAAGGCCTTAAGATAAGGCCGTATAGTATCTTAAAAACGTAGCTTAACTATACCGCCTTATTTACCGGTAGATATCTCTTACAGCTTAAAAGGGACCTAAAGACGGGGTTAGTAATAACTTCGACCTTAAAGACGTAGACACCGACGGTAAGATTAAAAAGCTTCCGGACGAGATAAGTAACGGCAGCGAATTTAATAAGTTTCCGAATAACCCGGGTATCGATATATATACGATACTATCGCTTTATATACCGGCTATACTAATACCTTTACCTAAAGTTATTTTAAAAGCTTAGCCGTTACGTTATAAGGTTAGGTAAGTTAATCGGGCTTTATAGTAGTTTTACTTATAGAGAAGGATTACTTTAATAATATATAAGCGCTGTTAAATAAGCTTAAACAGGTTTAAAAGGAGTTATACTATAAGCTTAAGTAAAAGAACGAAGGGATCTTAAAGGACTATAATATATAAGTCAGGTTATTCCGTTCTAATATATATATAGGCTACTTATTCCGATACGGCTATATCCTTTACTTAGATTAAGCTAAGCTCGATTTAAGCTCGATCTTCCTTATAAGCTATAGTAAAGTTAAAAGTACTATAAGCTAAATACCGGTATACTTCTACTACGAAAGGAAGGGGAAAGCCTTAAATAGTTAGTAACGCCGTTATAAGTATAATACTAATTATAATCGCTTATATACGCAGAACAGCTATAAAAACACCCTTTCGGATAGTATCTTATATAAGCTATATACTATAAAAAGATAGGAAGTATATTTTAAAAGTAAGATAAAGCGTTTCGCGAACTTTAATATAATAGGCGGCTATACTATAAACGGCTATACTAAAAGTAGTAAAGCTTAATAAAAACTTATATCGGTAAAGGATTTATAACTATAGGTATCTAATATTGCCGCTTTAACTTAACGCCTTTAAGACTAGCACCCGGTTTAAGCTTATATTAAGAAAAAGGTAGTAGATAGTATTAAGGATAGTATAGATATATATATTATCGATATAGAGTTTATCTTAATAAGTCGCGAAGAGCAGGCTATTAAAAAGCTATTAATACTAAAGGTAGGTATTATAAATACTAGTAGGTAAGCTAAGCTAGATATAACTATTTAGTACGGTAATAAAACAATCTTATAGCTATACTAGGGATTAGAAGAGCGCTTTAAGGCTTATACGTATAGAATCTATAACGTACTAAACGCTCTTTATAAGATAAGCAGGGTCGAGCTCGATTCTGCTGTATAAACAGTACTTACCTTTAGCTTAAGAAGCAGTCTTTTAATCGAGTAGTCCTTAAACAATTAAAACTAGCTAGCTTTAAAAGCCGCTTTTAAAGAGAAAAGCATCCCGGACTATTATACCCGGGGCGATGAATTACTAACGATAGCTAGATACTACGGTTTAAAACAGCTTAAGGTTCTCTTCGGGCTATACTACCCCGACTTACTTATAAATAGTACTTACTACCGAACACTTATCGATACGCGAAAGCTATATCTTATACTATACTATATACTTTTTAAAGGCTAACGACTACCTTTAGAAATAGCAGGTAAGCAGTAAAGAGACTACTATAAAAGCGGTATAGATTAAGGTACTATTAGCCTAGTAAATAAACTATTGTATAAAAAAGGAAAAGGCTACTAAGTTACTATTCGTAAGCTACTTTAAACTACTAAAAGGTATAATAATAACTTTAAAAAGACTATAGTCGAACTTATTTAGCGATACTCTCTTAAGCTTTTACTAGCTTTGTATATTATATATTACCTTTTTATATTTACTTAGTAATATATTAACTACCTCGAGTAGATAAAAGGTATATAGATAAAGCGTTATAAAGCATTTAACGTTTTACCTTGCGCCTCGATATTATAGATACTTTTATATATAAAAGAGAAATTTCTCGAAGCTTACCTTAAGGTAAAATAGCTAGTAATAAGAGTTACTTTAGCTCGACGCCTCGAATAACTCGTCTAATACTCTGCAGACATATATATTAAATAATATAATCAGAACTTAAAAGCTTTAGAAGCTCTTTTTTCTATCTTAGTATAACGATTTTAGTTAAGCCGTTAATAAATTTAACCCGAGGGATATTAACAGACTACGGAATCTAAGCCTAAGCCTTAGCTAAAAACCTTAGTAAAGTTAATATAACCTAGGCGCCGAAACTCTGCTACTTAACGCGTTTTCGAATTAGTTAAAAAGCGTATTACTAAACTCGAACTTTAAGTAGTTAGCTAAGCTAGTAATATGTTATAATACTCTAAACCTCTTTAAAATCTAAGGCAGAGTAAAAATAAAAGACTAAAATAATCCCCTCTATCCCCTTTTAAAAAAGATATATTAAAATAAAATATTAGAAATAAAATACTAAAATAAATTAAAATACTATAAGCTACTTAGTATTTACTAATATTAACGGAAACCTCTTATAAGTTATTATAAAGGCGTATCGGACCTAAAAAGATAAAACAACCGATAATAAGAAAGATATAAAAATATACATATATAGAAATATATATAAGTATATATAAATCTAAACAATATAGGGAGAGAAAAGGAGAAAGAAAAAAAAGAGGAAAAATCACTATACGTATATATACAGACAAATAGAGATAATAAAAGAGGATTATAAAGAACCTAAGACAACCGTAGTACAGAAAACCTCGTCGGTTCGAAAGAAAATAGTCAGGGAGGGTTCTTATTAAAATTAAGTCTTATAAAGAAAATTCAAAGTATAGTCTATAATAGACATCGGAAAAGGAAACGTCTAAGTAATATACTGTTAAAAAAGAACTTAAAAAGAGTTATACTTAAAGATCGGGAGCGACAGGATATACTATATCTAGATCTTATTCTATACTATAGTTATTAATTTTAAAAGTAACCTTTAGTAGCTTAGCTAGCCGCTTAGGAAATACGTATATAGTCTAGCTAGCTATATAAACAGATAATACTCTTCGAAAGATATTATAACCTTAAGGCTATAAGACTAAAGGACGGAGTTTTAATAATAAGTTCTAATAGCTACTTAAGTTTTTATAGAAAAGAAATAATAAACTTTTATAACTATTTCTCTTATAATCTGTCTTAAAGTATCGATAGTTATTATTCGGTAACTTTAACTCTAGATATCGTTTCCCTTATAAATAACCCTACCTTTAGTAAAAATAGCTAGTAGTTAGTAGTATAAAACCTAACCCGTTATAATACCTCGACCTGTAATACTACTTATAAGATTTTCCTTTTTAGTAAGCGATATTAATATAATAACGTACTATATAGCATAGCTATAGTATACCTTTAAAACGAATTATAATCCGCAGACCTAATAAATAGAAAGTTCTTCGAATACTTTAATCGTACCGTTATCCGAACAGAATATTTACTATACTAAATAATATCGGCGATCTTAATATCGCTAAAGCTGCTATTATACAATAGGTATATATAAAACCCTTACTACGTAATTAGTTTTTAGGTTTCGATATAAGCTTAGCTACCGTTTCTCTAAATAAGCGTTTAATAAAAGAGAAATAACTTTTATAAATAAATATAGGCTATAGCCGGAATCTTTAACGCCTCGACGTCGCTACTAGGTTATCGAATATATCGTATTTTTAACTCTACCGCCGCGGTATATCCGGCAGTTTTAAAAGTAAGATACGAGATATTCCGCTAACAGAAGCTCGGATCGCGGTATTAAAAGGAATAGAATACTAATTTAGGTTTAGTAGTAGTATTTACTTAAGATATAAATAAAGAAAGTAAGTAATAAGCTATATATAATATCGGTTATTTAGTCTTACCCTTTTTAAACGAACTCTTTAAACGTATTATCTTTATTACCTTTAATTATATAAAGTAGCCTTAACGTCTTTAATATCGCCGGTAATACTAATAAACCGTTTCTTACCCGATATATAACTATCTATACGTTTTAACCTATAAGTATATTTTAAACTACTTTTCGAAAAGATAAACGCTAATATGTTTAAAAAATAAAACCTAAATCCGAAGTCGATAGTATAAACACCCTATCTTTTTTAAATAACAGTTAGCTAAATACCGCCCTTTCTCGTATCCGGTATTTATAACTGACTTAATAGCTCGACGATAATATCTTCGATAAAAAGCGTTCGGCTATAAAGACTTTTATTACCTCGGACGAGAAAGCGGTATAAGATATTAAGAAGATAGGCTAAATATTTAAAGACAGGAAAAGGTAAGAGAATAATAACTAGTAAGCTTATATATATAACGTACTATAGTAGTTCGGTATAAGCTTTAACTATAAGGCTTATAATACTTTAATAAAAGAGTTTTCGGTATATACGTTATAGTTTAAAACTAAAAAGACGTTACTTAAGCGCTTTAACCTAAACTTAACCGTTTTCGAACAGGCCTTTAAGTTAATACGGTTCTCGGATATAGCTACCGTTACTATACTAGTAAGTTATACTCCTATACTACCTTTAAAGCCTGCCTTAGCTAACCTGTACTTAACCTGTATAATAGATTAAAGTTAGTTAAGAGTATTATAACCGGTATAGCCGTTAACAGATAAGGCAGTATAAGCGCTAGTTAAAGTAACCTACTATTTACTTTAATAGCCTATCGAGTATACTTACTTATAATCTAGCTATTAAACTCTTATCTACCCCTCTTATTAGTCGGGCGTGCGATACTAATATATATAATAAAGTAAACTATTAAGGCGGTTTTTAAATAGCAGTTAGCTTTAGTCTGTTATCTTTACTAGTATCCGGTCGGAAACGTAGTAGAGACGGTATTTAAAGTAAGCCCTTCGATAAGTATATCGCCGCGAAGAAGGCTCGCTTTAATACTGTTAGCTAACTTTCTATTAACGGTTTTACCGCCGGCTTAACCGTGTTTTATACTTTAACTATAGCTTTAACGTTAAATAACCTTACTACTTTCGTAGTTAGTTATACTTCCGACCCTTAATAGCCTTTTACTATTAAAGACCTTTTAAAAGACGTTTATAGCCGGAACTCTATAGCCGGAACAGAAGGTAAAATAACGTTTAACCTTTTCTATACTAACTAAAAAAGGTAATAGCCCGGGAAGTAGTCGTTTACTTATAGATAATAAAGATATACGATATTATAAAAGGATCGATAGCTTAATAAACGTATAAAAAGCTAAAGGGTTAAAGATACCTTACGTTTAAAAAAAAGCCTTAGATTATCTGTTTCTTTTAATATATTACTTATATGTATTAAGGAAACTTATAAGCGAGGATATTATATTTAAATTTTAAACTAAAAACTAACGCCCCGACGGTATATACTTCCTTCGTATATATCTCTTCGTCCGAAATTCTTACCGGTTCGCGTTAACCTTTTTTATATATAGTAGATAATAACTCGCGTAAGCTACTATATACTTATACCTGCCCGGTAGCTTTCTTTATCGCTAAGCTTTTTAAACTAAAATACGATATAGCCGGCAGAAAAAAGAGCTAAGTCGGCTAATACTATAGTAAAAGAAACTAAAGTACGTTAGAAACCCTTAACCGTTAAAAAGGACTATCTTAAGGTTTTACTACTATAAACCTCGAAATAATTAAAAGATATAAGCTTTATTCGATATTATAAAAGAATAGTAAATATAAAGACCGCCTTAAGCTAAATAGCTGTTAGTTATACCTATATTTAATCTAATACTACCGCTCTTATAAGCCGTTTTAGTTAAGATTTTATAGTATAATAGTATAATCTAAAGCTAGCTTACCTTAAAAAGAAAAACCTTTATAACCGAAGATTAACTAGCTTTAAAAGCTACTCGATAAAAGCTATAAAACCGGTAATACTATTCTAAAGGCCTATAAGTTCTATAAGCTACTATACTTTAAAAACGACGTTAGCTTTATACTAACCTGCCTGTTAGTTTACTTTATAAGGGCTAGCTAGTCGTAAAGTAAGCTAAAGTAGCTAAAAAATTTTACTAAACTCTTTTTAAGCTTTTTAGAAAAGGCCGACCTAAACTAATAGGCGATAGACTACTTTATAAAGCGGTAAACAGATAAGGCTATAGTATTTACTGTCTTTAAAAAAGTACTCGAACTACTTTTTAGCTATAGCGACGGCCCGTCCTCTACCTTAACTACGGTATCGTCGAGAGAAAAAGAGCCGCCCTTTATTATTATAGACCGATTTACTTAACTACTCTACCCTGACCTACTTACAGATACGCCGCTAGCCGGTAAACCTAATAAAAGAAGCAATATATAGATCGAGTATACCGCTATTATACCCTCGCTTATAAACTTTAACGTAATAAAAAAGGATAAAGTATTTTTACGTATAAAGAAGCGGCTTAAACAGGCGTTCGTATCTTAATATATATATAAGGGAAAGCTTTAAAAGGTTTTCGAAGACCTTAATCCGAACGTCGAGATCCGAAGGGTTTAAAAGTAAAGCAGGATAGCGAAGCTATAGCCGTAAAGCATTATCGTCGGGAGCTACGATATACCCTGCCCGATCGACCTATTAGTTAGTTTCGTCGTTTTAGTAAGTATTATAAAATAATACCTATATAAGCACTCGGAAGCCCTTATATAAAGTCGTACGCTAATATAAATACTTTAAAAAGACCTTTATCGAGTTAGTTTTATAAGTTAAAATCGATATCTTATTACCGGACAGAAAGTAAATGCCTCGACACGCTACGGCACCTATAAACCCGCTAATAAAGGAATTAAAAGGACGGCTAAACGTCCGGCCTCCGCTATAAGAAGTATATAACCTACTCTTACCCCTTATACTTAGTAAGCCTTAAAGGCGGTAGCCTAAGCGGACACTAGCCGATCTTTACTACTAACCCCTTTAAGAACGTCGGGGCTTATAATATTATTACGGCTAGCTAAATATTCGGTACGAGTAGCGAAAATACTAATATAAACAGCTATATCGGCTAATACCGCGGCTGTATTACCGAGTACCGACGGTAATATTAGCGAAAAAGATATATCACTTATTAACCGGTATAGAGTAAAACGTATAAGACGTCTTTTAAAAAGGTAGAAGATATCGTATTTAATAAATAACGAGAGCGATATACTTAGTATAAAAGCTTAAGCGAAGCTGCTCGATAGCCCTGTAGCTGCTGTTAAAAGGAAGTTAGGCTAAAACCGAAGCTATAAGAAGCTAAGAGCTGTATTTTTAATAAAAACTAAAGCCTTTTTTAAGATATACTAAGCCCGATAAATCCTTAACAACCTAAACCTTAATAAAATAAAAAGGAAGATAGGCGGTAGAAGGGGTAAGGGTAAAGGTTATAGCGAGTTTTAGATTAAAAAGTTACTTACCGGGCCCCGGGATAAAAAGTTTAAAGAGTTTATTTATAACTACTATTAGCTTTATATAGCAGACTATCCTTTTAGTCTTCGCTAAAATAACGACGGTAGCTTACTATATAACCTTAATAAGTATACTAATAAGCTTTACTTAGCCGTTTTTTAGACGCTTTTCGTTAGCTTAATATAAAAAGAAAGGTAGCTTTTTAAAAAGATATGTTTTTATAATTAAGCGTTGTATTATCTACCGGGCCGCCGGTTAAAGTCGAGTAGTAACGTAAGGAACAGGTAGCTGAAATAACGTAGGTAAAAGGACTTTACTTTACGTATCGGAGTATATAATTATAAGCTTTTAAAGCTATATAGGTTACCTAACTCTACTCGAAGTAGATTATATCGGTAAGTATAGATAATAAGTAATTTACTATATTAAAATTAAACCGGATTATATAATATAATACTTATAAAGGAAGCCGTAAGTATACGATAGCTTTAAGTAAAAGGAATAACAGAAAGTTATTAATATAAAATATAAGTATAAAAGGTTTTATATTAGCTAAAGAAGTAAATTAGTCGAGTACTACGGTATAATTAGTTAGTTAAAGCGATAATTTTAAAACGAAAAAAAGAGAATTGTAACTGTTTAAGTAATTATAAGAAAATGATTTTAAATACTTAACAGTTATAGTTATTAATAGAGATATAAATTAGTAAATATAAAATACAGACTAATATTTAGGTAAAGAGTAAAACTAAAGATTAACCTTTCTACTTTTCTCGGCTCGGTAAAAATACTATACCGTATAAAGGAAAAGTAACTTCTGCTATAACTATAGAATAAACCGTTAATATCGTTTAACCTTATAAACTAACGATATCTGACTATAAGAATAAACTGTTTCTAGCGACGCTAAAGTAGTCTGTAATCCTTTTTTAGTGCTCTTAGGTTGCTATATAGCCCGAAATAACTTAATCTTTAACAGCGTAAGGAATTCGAACGCAATAAGTACTTTAACGTTAATTATCGATAACTATACTAGCTATAAACGGCGATACCTTTATTGTTAGATTAGGTAATCTAAGTAGCTAAACTTATTATATCTTTTACTAATACCTATAAGCTACCTAATTCGAAGCTAAATCTTAATGTATTTTAATTAAGAAGGTGTTTTAAGTTTTACCTATAAGGTAAAAAGTCTAAGTTTAGCTACTTCGTAAAAGTTTTAACTATTATAAGTTTACTACCTCCTATTTAACCGTACTTAATTACTAAACCGAATAATTAAAATTAAACTAACTTAACTAATTTATTGCTTTTATTGTTTTTCCTGCTATTAAAGGTATTAGATCCGTCTTTTTTTACGCTTAAAACAGTTATCGCCGTACTTATAACACCTCTGAATCGTAAAGTTAGCGGTAGTACTACCTAAAGAAGCCGATAATCGTATATTAATTTGTTTAGGTATATTACCTAATACAGGTATAGTTTAAACGGCTAATCTTATAATTAAGTATAAAGAGAAAAGATATATTTACCGAAAGCCGAAAGAGAGAGTTTCCTTTACTAAACCCGTATAAATATATTCTATTTACTCGAACATTTACTTAATATATCTATATATAAACTTTAAATATACTTAGAATTAAATAGTATAGCTGTAAATATAAGGTAAGTTACTTTAAGTAGCTTAATAGGTATAAGAGTAGCTAAGTAAGTTTAAAACTAACAGTTTATAAATTTTTCTATCCTCTTTTTATAAAAACCGTAATAGCCTTATAGCGTCTTATATTATAATTATAACTGTTAATAGTCTAAGCAGTTAAGTAGGTAAGTTAGCCGTACTCCGTGCTCGAAGGTCGGTTTTAACCGCTATTATTAATAACAATCTTTAGAGAAATTATAGTAAAGCTATAGCTTAGTCTCTTTAAGCCTCTTCCTTTACTAAATTAGGTCCTTTATAAGCGTAGCTAGCTTTTATATAAGTTCAGAAAGGGCAGAAGCGAACAGATACGCCTTAAACGGATCCCGAGATACAGCCTCTATAATATCTCGAAGCTTTCTAGCAATATTATATTAGATACTAAACGATTAATTATTATTAAAGAAGGAGGATATAGGATTAAACCTTTTAAAACTAGCTAAGTCCGGATAAGTAGTAGCTTAGCCTTATAAGGCCTACCTCTGCCTCTATACGTAGCTTAGTCTGCTTATAAAAGGGTTAATATCTGTAAATCTAGAGTAAGTAGCTTAAGACTAGCTCGGATAAGGCTAGTTAGTATCTCCTTTATTATCGGCTAGAATATTAATCACAGGCCGTTTAGTAATAACAGCCTGTAGTTGTTTAAAAACCACCGGCCGTTTAGTAGCTATAGGCTAGTTAATAACTACCGGCCGTCTAGCGGCTATAGGCTAGTTAGTAACTACCGGCCGTTTAACGGCTACGGCCTAATTAGTAACTGCAAGCTAGTTAGTAACTATAGGCTAGTTAGTAACCGTAAGCTAGTTAGTAACTGTAAGCTAGTTAATAACTGTAGGCTATCGGATAATTACTAGCTGTTTAGTAGCCGTAGGCTAATTAACAACTATAGACTGTCTAATAACTATAGGCTAGTCTTCTTTTAAAGTATTATCGTTAAAGCCCGGGATAATAGGCAGCTCGGGATCTTTACTAAAGATATATAGAATTTCCCGGTAGATCTCGCCCTTTCTTAATATATAGAAAGTCAGGCTAAAGCTCTCTTTAACGACGTGTAGTATATCGTCGACCTTATATTTAAAAAGCTATAATACAAACTTCCGGACCTTATCTTAAGCCTTTATAATTATACTATTAAAGTTTATAATATAGACTTAGATTACTATAATATAGTCTTCCCTTCTATAACTGTAAGTATTAAAGGTAGTAGTAATATCTAGATTAATATATATCTTTTATAAGATAACGACGCTCTTATTAGTTAAGGATGTATTATAATAGCCTATAAGCTAAAGCTAAGGTTTATCGGCTATAATAGTAGTAATAGTAGTAAGTAGGCCTTAAGTAGGTAGTAGTAGCTATACTTACGTCGAAATTATAAGGTACTAATATTATGTAAGATATAATAGCCGTTTTAAAGGCGTTTTTCTATATATACCTTAGAATATTCTCGTATAATAGAGTTTTAAATAAAGGTAAAAAGTTAATATATATTTCCGATTCTAAGGCTATAACTAAGATAGGCTTAGTAAGAACCTTAAACAGCTTAAATATCTAGCTCGAACCTTCTATATACCTAACTATTATAGTAATAATAGCCGTTACCGTCCGGAGGAAGTATAATATTAGAAAGTATTAAAAGGGGTAGTAAGTAATTAATCTCGGGCTTAAAATAGTAAAGATATAATACCTAAGGTATAAAAGGATATACTATTTCTTAAAGTAACTACTTAAATAAATATAAATATCTTCTAACTCTTAGTTTAAGTAATCCCGTTAATAGCTAGCAGGCGTTAGCTATAAAAGCTTTTATATCTTAACTATAAACTACCGTATCGTTCCTTTTAATGTTAGCGCCGCCCTTACCTTTTAGATATCTGTAAGCTAATATTCTTAGACTAACATTACTCTTTTCTAATAATACTTAAAATCTGCGAAAGTACTTTACCTGCCTTTACCTCTTACTCTTAGTAGTTCCTCTGTAAATTATTAAACACGTAGTTAGCGACAGAAATAACCTGTTTCTAAGTCTCCTCCTTCTTCCTTACCTCTTTATTAGCTAATTCCTACTAGATTTAAAGTGCTTCGAGTTATTCTTAAAGCTACTCGACCTTTTCTGAAAGTTTATCGCAGGCTATATAGGCCTGCGACAGCTCGGCCTATAAGGTATATTTCTTTCCGGGGGTGTTATCGTCGAGCTAAAAAGTAAAGAATCCTAATAAGAAGCCCGCTAGTTCCTCGTTACGATATAGCTATTTTAAGATAACTAACCTAATCTTCGACGCCGCTTTATTTTAGTCTAGCTTATAATCGCCTACTCCGAAGGAATATTTTTTACTATAAAACCTTAATTTATCTGTAAAACTACCTCGCTTAAAGGCAGAAGCTCTCTTAGCTCGCTTAACTTAAGCTAGATATATTTAGATATTAAACTACGTAAAGCCGGGGTAGCGACGCTTTTCTTACTAAGTAGTCGAGGCTAAAGATATAAACATAGTACTCTAGCCGCTAGCGTTTTAAGCTATAGTAACGTTTTAGCTAATAGTTTCGTTAATCTCTATATTATTATATTCGGCATCTTAGTACTAGTTTATAAGTATATTCGAAAGCGCGGTAACGATCTAGTACTTTTTAACTAAGCTAGATATATCGATCGTCGGGTCGAGGCTACGGAGTATATTCGCTAGCCCGTCCTTATTTCCGTCTCGGAGCTAAGATATTAGTATACTTTCGGTCTCTTAGCCTAGCTTAACGCCTACCTCGAAAAGGTAAAGCCTAACTATAAGCTTTTCGTTAGTAAAAGGCTTACCTTAGTCGTCGAGGTTATCGAATATAAGTGTGCGCTCTTAGCAGGCCTCGACTAGGTTTTCCTTATTAAGGTAAATAAACGGCTTAATTTTTACCGAGCCCTCTTCTAACTAAGATATATTAGCAGGGGCTTATTATAACGTGTTAGTTTAAGTAGTAATAATTCGGGAAGGTTTAGTTAGTATAGTGTTTAGTTATAAGTTTCTACCTTAGCCGTACCTATATATACTATAACTGCTTCGATCGTAATTCGAGGGGACGGTATTAATAAGGCTAACGTATACTTTAAAATTCGTCGGCTAAAAGGCCTGTTACCTTTTATATATAGTATATTAGGTTTTTCTGTCTTTTTATCGGCAGTCTGTAGTCTGTAGTAGTCGGTTAATAATGTTTTAGTATACCTGCCGCGTTCTTTAAAGATCGGTATACCTTACCCGACTAAGTAAACAGAAACCTTATAAAACGAACATCGGTTTTATATTAACCGCTAGGTCTTTATTATCTGTTTAGTAGGCCTTTCGCTATTATACTTTACTTATTGCCTTATCTCTTTAAAGCGATATGTTATTAAACTTTAACGAAAAGGTATCTTTTCTTATAAGTTAAATATTTACGACAGCGAGCTTAGCCTACGGCTTTATAATAGCACCGCCTTAAGACCATTATAAACTAGACGAGACCGCGACGCGTTACCTATATAACGATCCTGCTATACCTTACTTTAAGAAAGCTTAGGTTTATAAACCTAGGCGTTAGAACGACGAAAACGGCGACGAAGACGGCGACGAAAATAGCGATAAAAACGGTAACGAAGACGGTAATAAAAACGGCAACGAATATAACAACGAATATAACAATAAATATAATAACGATAATAATAGGGGTGCCGGGGTAGACGACGGACCCGGTACTTTAGCGCTTACAGACTAGGTAGTATAGCTAAATATCTTTAATAACTTTTAAGCCTATCTAGAAAGACGTAATAAGAGCTTAGATATTAAGGACAGAATATAGAAGGCTTTAAACACTAGGATAGACTTATACGACACCTTTTTAGTATATATTATCGTCTATAATAGTCTTTAGGCTAAGGGTATCTGGCTAGAAGACGAAATATATATAAAAATCTTCCTTATCTTAGTTAAAGCCTTTCGAATAGCCGATAAAAAGAATAGTATAAATAATAAAGTCTTTATATTCTTTTAGAGGGCGGGAATAAGGATCCGGCGTAATAGCGACTAATTTATTTACCGGGGTTATACGTTAGATTACGACTTCTTTTACGTTAACTTTTTTATATAGTGCTATATATAGGTATATAACTATATTATACTTCCCCGGACTTTATACTAAGCCTTAAAACAGTTTATTTATTGCCGGAACCGCTATATAAAAAAACGCAGGCTAGCTAATAAAGGTTAACGTAAATCGACTAAACCGGAGATATTAGATAGAAGTGACGATTTTAAGGTGTGATTTATATACGTACCTGTAGATTATATAGAGGTCTATCTAAATGCAGGAATAAGTATATACTACGAATTCTTACTATCTATTAAATGCTTCCGGGCACGTAGAGTAGTAAAATAGCCTTCCTACTAATAGCTATACGATATGCGGAACTTCTTATTATTATTACTTCGAAATTATACTATAGAGTGACTCGGCACCTTTAAAAACAGGCCTCGAGCTGCTTTTAACCCCCCCGTCCCACGCCACCCCCTCTCGTCAAAACAAGACGTGGAAAACCACATAACCAAATAGTCCCCAAAAACCTTAACAGAGGCAACATGGCCGAGTGGTCTAAGGCGCTACGTTTAGGCGGTTTACGGTTGCTTTGCAATTGAAACTCATCTCCGTAGTCTGAAAGGGCGTGAGTTCGAATCTCACTGTTGTCATCATTTTTGCCTCTTCATAAGACCAGGTCCGCGACGATGTGTAGCTTACACAGCAGGCTTTACATACAGCCTCGGAGTAACAGAGACAACGCGCTGCATTCTATTTATATAGTATAAGGTAAGGAATAATACTTAAGTATCGCTTTAATATAATTTTTGTTTCAGGTACGTGCCCGAGCTTATATGCACTATCCGGCCGGGTCTGTTCTGTAAGAGCACTATAGACAACTCTCTTAAAGCCATATAGTGTTGTGTATTGCATCTACATATAACATCACTTTTCGATTTGATAGTAGATACCTATATAGGTGCAACCTATTGTAATTGTTTTATTTCACTATATTGAAGCATCTCAACTATATCAGGCCGGTTACGTCATATCAACAGCTCCAGCGACTGACAACTGTTTATTCTTGCTTCACGCACCTACAATCTTCAGAAACCCATAAAATTCCTCATCGTCCAAAGGAGCATCTTGTTGGTCCAACAACCTCATTGTAAAGGTATCGACAATGCCCGCGCCCCCCGTGCTTGGCACAAAAGTGTAAGCCCAAGCCGTGACACCTGCATACCCCAAGAAGACACCACTCTGCGTGACACCACCAATTTGGTGACGATACACCTCAGGCACAAAACCCGAGTCCAGGAACGCCAGCTCGCCGTTGATAGCGGAGGTGTATACCGGGGTATCAGTATAGTAATTTCTCACGGAACCGTCGATACAGTAGTAATCCTCCTTCGCCTCCTCGGCGTTCGTGGTAATGTCGATGATAGTCTCGTTGAACACCTCCACGCTGGTGTAGAGACCGTCAATAGTGCTATTGTCCGCCTGGTCCGGGTGGAAGAAAAAGCCGCCTGTGATGTCTAAACCAACTACATCTTGCCAGAGGGGAAAATCGTAGCAGGTTCCTGCTCCAACTTGGATAGGGGTAACATCTGGGAGGGCAGAGACCAGTGTAGGTAGGAAGAGGGAGAGGAGGGTGAAAATGGATGCCATTGTGATTTGAGGTTATCGATGATTGTTCTTCGAGTACAAACACTGCAAAGGTGTATTAGAGTTGTAAGTGGAGTGGCTGTACGATCGAGCTCAACAGGAAAGGGTGGGTAGGCCTTTATAAGAAATCGGACATCTGGAGGTCTTTTCTTTCTTCCCTCCAAGAATGGCCCTTCTAATCATGCCATTGTTTATGCCTCTTCCCATGAGTTGAAGTTGCAGAAAACCTTCGATTCACTATGTAGACATTGCCTTCTTAGGAGTTATCTTGCAGGCATCTTACAGGTGAACGAAGAGGATGCTTATCCCGGCATTTACTCCTGCATCGGTTGAGCTTATTGGTTGCTAGTCAACACGAGCTAGGTTGAAAACATCTATCATGAGCAATGTGAAGTTGAAAATCCTTCGCAGGTGTCAGATTTTAGATCGGTTTCCACCTCCCCCTTACTGGCACCACAAATTACAGTGGCTGGTGTGCATAGATGCCAGGGCCCTTGGCCGGCTACAGTTTATCGACTACTTCTAGCTAGTCTTCAAATACATCCTGAAGCGACGAAAGGTTTGAGCCGTGTCTTCCATGTAATACGCAGTCATGAGATAGATAGGCGGACGAAACGGGTTATCTCGGCGAGGCTGTGGTGAGGTATACCTATGTACATATAGGAGGTGACAATAGAGAAGGTATTTAGTTCGAGCGGTCTGTGCCCTTACATTCCGAGTATTCTGCCTCCATGTGACCATCGATGCTCCCAGACTCAAACCCAGGCCGTCCTTGCGTGGACTCAAGTTCATCCCAAGAATATTGACGAGATGGGAGTTTCCACGTGGAGCAGTGTCTCTCAACAACGGCAACTGTGCCTGCCCAGGCGTCGTGCTTGTGGTCATAATGAACACGGATGCCCTCGCAGAGGCTCCTGGACTGTTGCTAAACCCAAGGAGGATCCTCATGTAGCCACCCAGGCTCAGATTGTCCTCGAATCTCCTTCTCTTCAGCAGCAATTGCGCTCTCCCTCGCACTGCTGTAGTACTTTAGAGTTATATGATGTCTATAGGTTGCTATCGGAATATTTGGTATTACATAGTTTAACTGCTTTTGACTATCTGTAGAGTATTTGTTCAGGATTAAACTAGCTTAGGATGTGTAACGGCAGCTGCTACCAAGCAACTGTACTACAGAAGGGCAAAAGGCCTGCAGTGTCGAACAAGGTTCGATACGGTAGCGTTCCGTCTTTGATATTATAGGTGTACATAGTCTTTCCTCTCTGTCTTCGTGGTCGTTACCAGTTGACAGGAGGGGACAGTAGATGAGATAGCTAAGTGAGAGCCAAGCAGAATAGAAGCTATAGGTCTTAGACATAAGCTTACGTGTATATTCAAACAGCATAAATTACCCTAAGTAGGTCATCTGCCCACGACGTTACCGCTAGTATGTTCCAACCCCTCAAGTGCTTATTCACTGGGTTACCCGGGAGGGTCAATATATACCATTCACCCCTTGCTGACACCACCCACTACCAGTCCTCCACTTGGTAGGAATACATCTCCTGGATCTGGACAAGTTTTTGATTGTTGGGTGCAATAAGGTGCAATATACGCACGCCAGGGGCTATCATTGTTAAGAAGGTGATCGACTGTCTTACTTTTTGATTCAACAGGATCAATTGATGACAGCTGATGGGTGTTGCGGAGGTGCTGTGCCCGACTCGTATCAATTGATGAGTACACCGTTTTCTAGCAGGAAGCAACTTTACGAAGATCTATTCACGATCAAGTATAAAAGGGGGCATTCTCGCCGTTCAGTTAGGAGAACGTCTATGTCCATCAGCACCATCAGTAGTACCGATTGGCAACAACGTCCAAGCTCATATTCACCATCACTTCCAAGTCTTCAATTTAATCAAAACTCCCCTTCCCACAACCATCATGCAGTTCACCACTGTCATCAACCTCGCCCTCGTATTCACCGCCACCATGGCGCTCCCCTCTGCTCCCACCGTCCAACGGGAGGAGGCTCGTAACATTGAGAAGCGCGGCTGCTACACCAGCGGCGCGTCCTGGGGCGGCGGCAAGGACCTTGCCCTGAAGTACGCGGACACGGCTTGCCAGGCAATCCTGGGACAGCGCAACTACGTAAACGATGCGCCCGTTGCGGCCGCCTGCTACAATCTCGACAGCAACTTGAAGGCCAATTTCCAGGTTTCCAAGATCAGCACCGGGGACCGATTCCTCGACCATGATGACTGCTACGATGGGCTCCAGAAGGAGATCAATGGGTGTGGACAGGGTGGCGACAGCAGCTACACCGACTGGAGATATATGTAAGCTTTGATACTTATCACAGACAGTCGACTCACGGATTTGCTAACCTAGAACAATAGCTCCGACCCCAACGAAGGTCAATGCTAGATAGATCCTTGGGTGATGGATCCAAAAAATCTGGTGCAAACATGGATGGAGAGGACTTATTATCGGTACCTAGGTAATTTCTTCTGTATGGTGGAGCATGGCTGCTTCTTAGTACCTACCTAGGTACTTAGGTAGATAACAAGAACCGGGGACTATAGTATTTCGGGATCGAGGAATTCTGTCATCCCATACCCAGCCATAGAACTTATAACGATTCAAGCCACCATAACTGCCCTTGCATGCAATCTATGTGAATCATTGAAATAGCCCAGTCATCTGCCCTTTTTATTGACAATTCTCTAAGTATATGTTCAAAATACTGTAGGGGGTTCTGGTGGGGGGGGGGGATGGGGAATGTGGGATGACCAGCGAATCCCGACATAGACCCTAACCCTGTTAATTCATCTGCAAAGTAACTAGGTAACTAGTTCTGGTCGGAAAGTTGTTGTGTACTGAACTGAGTAAGAACATATATTCATATAGTGCGTTAGGCTTCTGATATAATCCAAATTCTAACTTGAAGAGGGAGATCCTGTCCGGCAGACAATCCAAATCACAGGCTGAGATTTAGGTAGTTTGGATTGTGTGACACGCTGGGAGTGATGTGAGGATCAGGACGGGAGAACTATGTGCAGACCCTCGGAGACGGGTCCGGGTTTGGGAGGACTGCCATGATGGTTATACTTTCAAGGAGCAGACAGTGTTTACCCTCAGAAGCTTGTGTGAAAATTGAGCATAGTAGACCAAGAGCGACCGCACATAAGTGATCACACACACATAAGCTCGTCTATCTTGAAGAGTCGTGACATTGGGAAAATGCTTACAGCTGACAGGCTGTGAGAAGCCCCCCACCAGCTGTTCCACCTAATGCAAGCTCTTAGTGCAGCCTAACCCCCGAAATTTCCATCCCACATCAAGCGGAAGCCGTCACCTTCGTTCGGCCCTTCCATGCTTTTGCCCACCCAGCAACCACCGCAACTATGGCATTCGACGACGACGACGAGATCCCAAAGCAGCCCCCGGCGCAGTCTCCCGAGGATGCGCAGGCCACCGCCGAGGAGGCCCTCGAGGACGAGGCCCAAGACTTCCGGCACTTCGCAGCCCTGCAGCGCAAGAACGTCTCGGCGTCGGCCATCCGCAAGGGGGAGAAGGACTTCGAGGAGTACGGCACCAAGTCCCAGGCCAGCGCCCTCGAGCAGAGCCGTGTCGCCATGGAGGAGGTCCTGGGGTACACGCGGGTGCACAAGAACAAGGAGTGGGCGCGAGGCTGGTACTTCCCCGACCGGTGGGTCGACGATGAGGTGTTTGAGGGCAACGAGGTCAAGACTGCGAAGGTCACGGCCGAGAGGAGGGAGTTGCACGCCAGCGAGCGGGTCGTCTGTGTCGGTATGGAGTACAGCAAGGCGGGTCGGAAGATCCGTGGGCAGGGTACCAATCAGCCTGGCTGGGACCAGGTGTGGCTGTTGCCGGAGGAGGCGCTATTCTTGATTGAGAGAGGAAGTCTGGACCTGTGGTGGCCTATGGCCTCTATGAGCGAGATATTCCCGATCGGGACAGAGGGTACGGGCACCAAGACACTATCAGAAGCCGAGGAAGAAGAGGAGGACGAGTACGCGCTTGGGGTTCCACTCAGTCTACAAGCTGCCTACTCACTACTTGTCGGCAACGAGAGCGAGCGAGGCAAGGTATCACTGCGAAACCTGCAGGTCTATTCGAACCTCAGCCGTGCCGGTTTCAGCATCCTTAGACTGCCGCCGTCTGCACTCGGCCCCACACATGAAATCACTGTCGCCGAATCTCAACAGCCTCTATGGCAGCGCCTTTTCAATATGCTCTTTCCCGAGAAGGAACCACTTCGGCCTGCATACGGTCCTTTCGTCCGTCCAGGCCTCTACAGGTCATATGAATCCATTTACAAGCAACTGTCGATAGTCCCCCGGCACAAACCCACAGCGCACCCGCCTACTCCCCAATCCGAGCTCCAAGGCAGCCCTTTCCGCCTGCAGTACCACGTCTGGAAACCCAGCACGACCAACTGGTCCAAGACGAAACCGCCCGCCCCGGACTACTACCTCGCCATCGTCGACGCGCACGACACGTCCGTGCCGACCTGCGAGGAGATCACGGCGCTCCTGGACTCGATGTCGTACGAGCCGCCACCACCAACCCCGCCCGGGAGGGAGGGCCCGCACGCCGTGCACCGCAGGCTCCAGCATGGACACCGCAACGTGTTGGTTGCGGTGAACGACCACGGGGTGATCAATTACACGCGGTTTGCTGAGGGCGCTTTTGGCGAGGAGCTGCTGTACCAGCGGTTTGACTCTATGAATGCGCCGAGGGGAGGAAAGCGGGGAGGCGGAAGGGGCGGAAGGGGAGGTAGAGGAGGCCGGGGAGGCCGAGGAGGCCGAGGTGCTTCCAGAGGCGGCCAAGGAGGGAGAGGGAGAGGCGGAAGAGGTGGTTGAAAAGCCGGACGCATGGTAATTTGCGCCGACAGTTTGGCTTGCCGCCACTTCTACGACGCTGGCGTCATGAGATGCCTTCCCATTGAGCGATCTGGGTGGCATCGAGGTCTCCGCAGGACATGCTCAGAGGAAAGGGCTACTGTGTAATGGACATACCCATAACCAGGCACCTCCTTTTCTCCCCGTGGATTCTGGACCGGGCTACGGAGCTACTGTTTGATAAGGCCTCTGCCGGTGAGTAACTCACAGCGTAAGCACTCGGCTAAGGCCACAAGGTTCGAGACATGGATAGCCTTTGCAAGGTTGCCCATCTCTATTCGAGCACCAAGCTGATGCTAGCAATCTGAGTATGGACAACATGGCGCCCATTCAGGTAAACGAGTGTTGCCTCGTTGTCTCACCCGAGCATGTTCGTCCCACATTGCTCGGCTGATGCGACTCAAGCACCAAGTGGAATGACCAAGCTGAGAGAAACTTGTCGTGTAACGGAAAAGCCTACAATATTGGTCTCGTGCAACTTAGAGGGGGGAGGAGATTGGTCAATATCCAGGAAGGCCTGAATGGTATCAAAAGAAGGGCGTGGGGGACATGTCCCAGCTCGAAGCCGAACTCGTTGGATGAAACCCAACGTGTTGGAACGAGGATACGGCAATCCGTTCAGCTTGCAAGAAAGGATTGGGGGCTAACCCCCCTGTGATTGAAACCGGCATAACCGAGAGGGTTTATCGAACCCTCTGGCTTTCTACCTGCTGCAAGGCGCTTGCTGAGCTCTCTTAAGCTGACAGGCTATTTGGCAGTGTAGCAGCGGTCCACTTCTGAGTACCCAAGAAGTGAACACAATCTCAATGTTTGGAATTAGACCATCCGTTAGCCTACTTGATTGGGAATCACAGACGAAAAGCGTATATCATGGGACTCCAGGCATGTGACAAGCCGTCAAGACCATAAATGATTAGCTTGAGTCGTAAGCCCCCGGTGAAGTGAAAAGGAACTTTGGAACTCTGGAACTCTGAGGTTGGACCAGCAGGTGTCAAGTTGTAGCATGTAAGGTTTGGTATTTACATACTCAAGTACATAGTAAGTAACTGAAATTAACAACTAAAGTAAACATGGACATCTTCCCCAACTATATTAAATTGAGAAATTCATGAGATTTGTTCAGTATGTTGCAGTGTCTCAAGGGTTTGAAAGGGTGACTGACTTCCAAGTTTACTAACTGACTGACACTGGTGAACGAAGGCCGAACCCCACCCCCCTGCTACTCCAGGCCCTTCAGGTGGTGAGAAGCTAACGCGCATCCATGAAAACGGCTGATTAACACTGTTTTGCTTCTCAAAGTTCCATGGTTCATCAGTGAAAAGGTCCCCCCCCCCCTCAAACTGTAACTCAACTGTTTCCCAACTGTCCCATTTGGTTTTGCGCCAACCATCTTCAACCCCAGGCTATCTATCTATAGATACATCCGTTCCATACTTTCTGACTTCTCAACTAACTCTCTTCTTTTCTCTCTGTCTTTCTTCCCCTCTCCTTTTCTCCCTCGCTGTTCGCGCTCTCTCTCTCTTGACCATCAACGTTGACCTCTAACCAAGGTAACTAATTCAAACTTCCCCAGTCAACTTCCTTCTTCAATTCTGCAATTACCTATCTCTCAATTGCTCAACCGTAACCATTCTCAATTATTTACCTTCTCTCGCTCTCTGTCTCTCTTCTCTCTCTGTTGCCAGACAACTCACTACTTTTCGCACTTCGCGCCAGCTTCAACTCAACCACAACAATACAACACAAGAGCACAACAACATAACAACAGTAACAACAACAACACAAGACTGCGCAATTACGCCCAGACCAAGTTTCATCATACAATTGATCAAGTATGGAGTCCGACAACTCCACCTCTGAGGTGCCAAAGAGCCAGAGCCCGCCTCCGGTCGACACCCAGTCGGCAACTCAACAGTCTCATTCGCCGGAGGCCGGTCTAGAGAAGACCCCCACCCCAGACACTTCCGCCGTCGCGTCCAAGCCGGCAACCCCTGTTCCTGAGGTGCTTCGGCCAGAGCCGGCTGTCGCTATCGCTGCCGCCTCCCCCAACCAGTAAGTAAATAAATACAACTACGCTTCTAATTATATTTCCATGCCTCCGTCATTACCTCAATACACCCACAATCGGATATCATCCACTGCATTCAGAAGTCTTGCATATCTTGCACAATTGCCCATGTTCGGCTTTTTAGTTCCTTTTCGTTACTTGTGGCTCTTTGCCCATAGCAAGATACCTCCCTAGTGATGACATCAGTTGTCATTGCTGAATGAAAACCATCCATATCTTTGACGAAATGAGTTCAGTCAACTGGTTCAGAAGTCCTCTTAGCCAACCACAATTCAGTCTACTGGTGAAGGGCCAATTCATCTCTCATCTCTACGAAGCAACCGTCCCAAGTGGGTGAAGGGTTGCCTTGCACCTCAGATACGTGTATGACATGTAGATACGGATCTCCATGGGTTGGGCTGGGTTGATCTACAGGGCAACAATTCTGTAGACTCGACCATCACCGAGCAAGGCACAACAATACAATCATTCCTTCCGTCCCAAATATTTACATCACTGCCAGTGTGGCCTTCCAAGCCTTACCATTCTTACCGGCCTTATCTTCCATCTCTCCATTACACTTGGACTTCCAGACATGACCCCAGCTTTCAGATCTGCCCACAGGTGGATAGGGTACCACTTCACTTCAAGCCCCGTATTACGATCACGGCCATCATTTCAACCTTCCAAGCTCAACTCATGTCCCAATAACAGCCGCTCTCAACTTTGACAACGCCGACGCCTACAGACCGGCCCGCTATTGCGGCAGATGGGCCTTTTCTGTCTTTGAGTAAGTATCCCCGGGCCGTTGTCAGGTTGCGATGCGAGCATGATCCATTCTTGGAGGTCCTCCGCATCCCACCACCCAGTTGCAACCGTTTCTACTTGTACTTGTTCAGAACAAGGTCAAGCGGCCGATCAACTGCTTTCTCTTCATTGCTTTCTCTTCATCGTCAGATTATACTATTTTAAGTAATCCACCATAGCTATCTAGCTTGCCTGGATAGATGCAGATTTGACCTATTATCACAACACGAAGATCACAAGCGCCAGGCTCAGTTGCAAGCTGACCAATGATGACAGGCCCACACCCTCCTTGTATGTCGAGAAGAATCAGACAGACTTCGAGGAGCCAGTCATGGACACCCCTCTGGAGACGGTCCAGGAGGCCACAACGGAGAACACAAATGAGGATGCTCATGAGACCGTCAAAGAGGGCATTCAAGAGCATATCAATGAGCAAGCCAAAAACGCCGAATTTGATGACGATGACATGAATGACGACAACCTGAGTCCCCCACCGGAGTCCTTGAGCGATCTTTCTAGCGGAGATGTGATTATGAACGAGGGTCCCGAGGACGAAATTGTTGTTGGCTCTGTCAACGCCAAGGGGCAACAGGCTATGGGTCCTCCTGCTGCTACTGCTGAGCAGGAGAGTTCCACTGCCATGAGTCTCGATGCAGTCGAGCAGGATCAGCGCCCCAAACGGAAGCGAGCTGCAGTTCTCAACGACTTCACTGAGGACAAGATGAACAAAAGCTCGATGGTCGACGAATCGGATGATGAGGCCTCTCCCGCACCTGGTTTCGCCATGGCCACAAGGTCCAAGGTTCCCCGTGACAGGAACGGCTCAGGTAACAGCAAAGGTGTAGACCTTGGTTACTGGCGGGAGTCCATGGCACCCATCGAAGACAAGCATCTGGTCAAGGGCTTCATCGACTCCCGCGACCGCCTCCGCACTCGTATTCAACCTTGCAACCGTGAAGGCAAGATTGTCACTGATGTTTATCCTCTGACCGCTGGGCCTGGTGGCAGCTGGGTCACCTTTGACAAGATCGTTTTTGATAGCCACCTCGTCAACCTGGATCAGATCCAGGTCAAAGAATATGTAAAGATCCGTTCGGTCATGTTGGAAAACGAGGCCGAGGAGGAGACCACAGCCAATGACACCGCTGCCGTCCAGCAAGCCATCAAGCGTTGTCGAGATCGTGGTTCGCAGGCCGAGGGTACTCAGTTGCCTCTGATTGCCTATGGTGTTGACATTCCTGACCACATACTGAACCGTCCCGAGAAACGTCGTCGCACCGCTGGCTCTAATGTCGCTGGTGCGGGATCGATTGCCCCAGGCACTCCAGGCCCCCAGTTAGACGAGCTCCGTGGTACTCGACCTACCAAGATTCTCCTCGGCTACTGGAAGAAATCTTCTGAGCCTGAACTCAAGGACAAGCATGCCGTCTTTGGAATCTTGGGCAATAATGACATGTTCCGTGTCAAGATCGGCCGCGAAGCCCGCGATGGTCGGGCCATGCTGGGCAACTTTCCTCAGGGTGCTGGGGCCTTGTGGATCCAGTACGATGAGTTTGAGCTTGAGGAGTTTTTAAAGGGTCTCACCAGAACCGAGATCAAGGAGTACTGCCGAGTTCGTCAATACCAGATCGACCACGGTGAAACACCTGAGCAGAGGCGTGAGAATGAGGAGAAGGCCGTTGAGCAGGCACGACGTCGCATTGAGCTGGGCTGGACCAAGCCTGAGCCCAGAGAGCCTGGACTTGTCAACAGCTTCAACGGAAAGAGCAACGACAGCCCGAACACCGAGGCTGTAGCCAAGCTCGAGACCCCCACCCACGACACCCGTCATGGTCATGCTCGTCGCCTGGGCCCTGCTATTGCTCCCAGCCCTGCTCGTTCATCTACCCAACCCCCCGAGTTCCGAGCCGCCAATAGGTCCAACGGTGTCGGGGCTCGTGTCGAGCGTACCAACAACCTTGCCCGTAATGCCATTGCCCATGTGGAGGCAGTGCAGACCAAGAATGATCATCGCGAGACTGGCTATGTCACAACCCAGCCTCACGTTCTCAATGGACACAACGGGCAGTCCTCGTTCCAAGAGAGCGTCTCGCGCCTGAACCGTGTCTGGGCCTCGCAGGAGGCTCATCGTTTGCGTACCGGAAACGAGGATGCCAAGATCCACATGGGTATCAAGTACGAGCGCAAGCAGACCGGTCCCTTTGAGGGCAAGCTTGTCTCTCAGGGCACTATCATATCCATCGACGGCGAAGACTATGTCGAGTATCGTGTCCTTACCAAGCCCACGTTCTTCTGAGTCTATGTTCTTACCGACTGAAGACTTACCGCGGAGGCCGCCGATCACGAACCCAGGTGGTCTCTAATTCTCACCTACTCGACATGGGCCCATACATGTTTTACTGATCATGTATCTCAACACCAGGCCCATTTCTTTCCTTTACGGCCTTCTCATTTCCTATTCCGGTCTACAGAACTAATACCCCACTGGCACGTCCTGTATTGTTTTTCTTGCTTTCCGGTTCCCGAATTGTCGACATCTCTCATGCGACTCGATTATTCCCGCCCTCCTCTGTGGGCCATTTTCTTTCGGCGATGGGTCGTTCTGGCCAAGCAACAGCTGCCATGTGTCTATGCGGTATCTGCATCGCCTGCATTGGTGACTCTGGCATGCCGTCAACGGACAGATGGCTCACGAAGATGACTGCCAGGTGTATCTTGGCGGTTAGGAGTACGGGTCTTTGAACTGGCAGGATTGTCTTTTGCATGCACCTTCTGTACCAAAGTTCCTCGAATCCTTCGCGAATGCGAGAGACATTCTGCCTTGGCCCCTTACAGGGAAGTGGAGGGCTGGACCACGTCGCTTAGCCATAGTGGCATTTATTCACCTTGATACTCGGTTTCATGTCAGGGGCTTTACCGATCGCAATGCCACCGCCAACGAGACCTGATCTGGTTTTCACGGTACTTTGTCGACTCTAAGACCCGAGAAGAATACGGGCCATCGAAAAGTAGCCGGCGTCATGATGCTGGTGACGGGGTAAAATTCTCTACGGATATGACCGGCTGGACATTTGACATCTCTGGATGTGTTCCTTTTATCGAATTTTTAATTGACGACTTGAGATTGTAAAGGGGGCTAGGAATACCCAATGAAAATCACGGCGAGCAAGGTGGTTTCTAGTATAATGCCCACAGCGGCAGGGGTATGGACTCGAGGAAGGGGACGTTCCAAACCGATCGAAATCTCGGAGAGGACGAGTACTAGATGGACTTGATTAACAGCACCTGTCTATATTAGCCAGACAGTTCGTACAATCCGAATCAGAGTTTATATATGCTTGTTTCCTACAACAGCCGTGCCAACGTTTAGCCGGTGAGTACGTGTGGGCTTGTATGTGGTGGGTTTTAGGACCCGTAACGACCATTATGCCTGCTATTGTCAGGTTTACAAGTGGCACTTGGATCGCTTAGGGGAGAAGAGACTGCCGAAGGTAACTTACCTGTGGCCATGAGAGCGGCGGTTTTCGCTTCCTGTTGCTCGCTGCCTATCAGACATAGACCATTTCGCGCGCCGTAAGGACGTAACCGGGAGCCTAGGAAGTAAGCCTGATCCCTAAGATCGACCCATAAGCAGGACTGCTCGCTCCTTGACTTCTGCGGTTAGGAAATTTTCTGGATACAATCGATGGTCCTATGATATATATATATGTGTATATATATAGAAGGTTAGGTGAGTGAGAGCATAGCACCATGGATGCCTCACTTCATATGCGCACGTACTCCACACACCAATTGATATCGCCAAGGTGAGCCCTCCGCGGGGCCATACTGGGAGTGACAAACGACAGACACGGCAGGGGGACAGTTGATCCGTTCGTATATAAGTCGTCATACTTTTCAAATTCATCTCTGGTATCTCTATAGAACGCAGGAACCCAACCAAAACCGAGCAGCCCATGCAATAAAATTTTCCCGAGCCCACCCCCTCCTCCGCCCGTCCCACAACACCCACCACATCGACCAAAGCTAACACGGTCGACACGTTCATGACGTCGCCTCCTCCTTGGTCTCGGCATCGTCCGCGTAGTCCTCGACCTTCATGTCCGACAGGCCGAGCTCCTCCTCCTCCTCCTCGGTCCGGTCGTACTCCTCCACCGTCATCTGCGCGTCCGGCTCGCTGGGGTTGTCCGCCATGCTCTGGACGTAGCTGCTGGCGAGGGGGTCCATCAGGATGATGGTGAACTCCCTCTCGCCCTTGATGGCCGCGTCCAGGCCGTCGAAGAACCCGGTCCACGTCTGCTTGTCCTGGGCGGCGAGCGAGTCGCCGCCCTCGCCGCCGCCGGTGCCCTCGAAGATCTGGCTGTGCAGGTCGTTGCGCACCTGCGTCAGCAGGCCCTCCACCGTCGTGAACCGCCCGCCCAGCGTGCCGGGGTTGACGGAGAGCTGCAGCTCGGGGCACTCGAGGGCGCAGCTCTCGCTCTTCAGGATGTCTCGCGCGAGGTCGACGTCTCCCTTCACCTTCAGGGAGATCTTCTTGCCCTTCAGCGGTACGGCGCCGCCAGTCTTGACGTCGTTGCTCCGGTAGCCGCACGCCTCGCACACGGTGCTCATCAGGACGACCTGCTTGAAGTGGGGGATGTCTACCATCTTCATGTGGGTGATGCAGGGGTGCATGCAGCCGGGGCAGCTTGCAGGGAAGCTGTAGACCTCGTTGGGGAGGATGTCGTCGGCGTCGCCTAGCCGTCCCTGGCCCTGCAGCGGTATTGTGCCGTCGGCGTTGGCCACCTCTGTGTCTGACAGGCCCAGAGCCTCGTTCTGCTCCGCCGTCCGTGTGAAGTCGCGCTTCTCCCACTTGCCGACGCCGTCGTGGATGTCCGGGGAGATCCAGCTGTTGCCCGCGGGGTCGTCGACGAACATGCGGAAGGGGAAGGCGTTGCCACCGAGCATGGCGCGGCCCTTGGTGATGATTTCTGCCACCTTCTCATAGACTTCGGGTGCCTGCTCTTTGCGAGCTTCTTGTCCGAACTCGAGGTCGTCGATCACGGTTGAGAGGAGGCCCTCGACGTTGGTGAGCTGGCCCTTGCCTGCAGGGATCTCGAGGTCGAGCTCGATGAACTTGACAATGGCGGTGTCGGCCTTGACGACCTGGCGGGAGAAGTCAGGGAGGGCGGTAAGTCGGAGTTCGTAGTGTGTGCCCTTGGGCTGGACGGAACCGGCGGCCTGGATCTCGTTGTTTTGGAATCCACAGTGTTCGCAGGAGAAGGACATTATTATAACTTCGCGGAAGTAGGGGATTCTGGTAAGGAGGAGTCTAGTCATGCCCTGTAATAGCTTTGTTAGACTCGGTTTGGCATAGGATCAGGGGCGAAGGCTCAACCTACATTCTCATGGCAGTTCATGCAGAGCGACTCGATCTCCTCGACGGCCTTCGCGTCGTCATCGTCATTCTGCTGGGCGCCGCCATTGGTGGCGGGAGTGTTGACGTGCTCGCCGATAGACTTGAAGTAGTCGGTCGATGAGATACCGGTGGTGCCGTTGGTCTGCGCTTGGTTCTCAGAAGAAGACATGTTGGTGTAATAGTCGTGTGAATTTACGCTGCTGTGCCGTCGCAAAGGATGATGGTCTTTCTTGGGGGTCGCTAATCGAAAATTTTGGAGGGGTCAAGCGATATATGCTGCTGATATGTAATGGCGGGGCAATGACGGCTTATGTCATAGGCCGTTGGGCGCTGCCGGGTGCTTGGGGAACGTTCTCGTGCCCGCCAATACTTGTAAATCTAGACAGATAAGTCCACCTAGGTACCTAGACCTGCTTGGGTAGGTAGATAGGCCGAGGGAGGCCGGGAGGCCTGCAGTGGGAGTTTGTTTGATCCCTCACCATCACCAGGCCTGACTCATCCTTGCCTTGGTTTATTTCTTCATAAAGTCCGACAGGCTCAGCCCAAATCCAGAAGATGGAGTCGAGCCCTGTCTCTGGTCTAGCAGAGCTTGCAGACCAGCCTTCCGGTTCTTTGCTCTCTTCTTGCTATTAGAATTGGCAGAGACCGGCTTCGATGGCTCTGGTACAGGGACAGGAGCAGGAGCTCGAGCTCGACCTTGAGCAATGGTCACTCCTGATGCGGTCTGTTGCACCGTCTTCTTGGTCTTTGGGATCCGCGTGATAGGTTCCGGACCCGACAGGCTCAGCTTGGTGTACCTGGCACAATTTCCACATGTGAACACTTTCGAAATGCCGGGTCTGCTAGGTCGCTTCTCTCTAGACTGCTGAGCTTTGAACTGCTTCTTCGTCTTGGCACGTAGGGCTTTCTCAGTTTCAAACTTCAGCTTGCTGCCCTGGCCTGGGATCATGATATGTCCACAACAACTGCAGACATGTTGTCGTTGGGTGTCAGAAACGGGCACATCGTGTTCCACCAGCAACGAGTTGCGCCGGCTCATAAGGAACGCAGAGGTCTCGGGAGCTGAGGCGGAGAGCAGATGAGCTGCATCTGTCAAGAACCGCAACTGCGTTGGGAGTTCTGGAGCCACCATCGTGCATGTGATAGCCGAGTGTTGAATGATGGTGGAGATAGTGAAGATGGTGATTGAATTTGAAAAGGAAACACGGGAGCGTCAAGAAGAGCAGTAACGGTGGGGTAAAATTACACGGGGGTTCGCTAGCGACCTTTGCCCGTGCGCATAGCTACCCACAGTGCAAATAAAGAAGTAGGGGGCTTCGTGCATCTATCTGTATCAAGTACTTACTTACCTCAACATACGTGGTATGTATGCTGTTGAGATCTAAGCAACCTCGACGTGAGGATATTACGTTACAGACCGTGCCGGGGGAGGTTCTCCCAAATGAACCCAGTCAAGTGTACGAGGTCGGCCTGTCAATGCTGTCATCTGGAAGGTTATGCGTGTGTGTGGAAGGTTTCGAGTCTTCATGTCTAAGCCTCGCTCGAATAATCTCATCGACTTTATGCTCTCTTGATCTCCCATTTGATGTCCTTGATGCTGACCTCGTCTCCCGCCTTTTCATCGTAGTCAAACCATTCGCCCTCGCTCAGATCAATCTCTGTGAATTTGCTGCCAGACTCCAGTCCCTCAGCCAACCAATCGCCCTATTTAGACAATGTCAGTGCCATCATTTCCTCAGAAACACAGTTCTCTTACCTCTGGCTTGAAGTCTATAAACTCAAGCCCGCGGCAGTCGAACTCGAGGATCTTCTTTGGCTTTGCAGGCTCGCACTGCTCGTAAGAGCTGGGAGCTGCCTTGATCGACGCTGAGGCCTCGCGCTGGAGAGTTGAACCGGGTTGTCAGCAAAAGTATCATCCCATCTCATGATACCTCATAAACTTTCTCAGCCCTTGCATACCTTGCAGTTCTTGCACTTCCACACAAAGTTTGCCTCTCCTCGGCTTCCACTCATCTCATTTTGCTCCTGAGACCGTACTGTTAGCCAACTGTCCACGGCAACGCCGATACTCGGCTTGTTACTTACAAACCGGTTCACTCCAACCCAGTTTTCGTGCGTCTCCCTGCATGACGTGCACTGCACCTTGAAGGTATACCAGAATGGGTTCGCCTCAGTGTCGTCTGGGCGCAGGTTGGTTACCCTTCAATACACTGTCAGTGAAGAGCTCTAGGAATGCAGTCATATTCCTCGACTCACCCGCTCAATTCGGCCGTAACACTGAGGGCCAACATCTTTGAAATATCTGAAAATCTGTGATTACTGCAAAGGATGTGAGAAGAATTGCTGAGACAGAGGTGAGCTTTGCCTGAATGCGGAGTCTTCCGAGTTGAGTTGCAATGAAGCTTTGAGGAGACAGGGGCCTTAGCCGCTAAAGAAGTCCCCTGGCCAGAACCCGGTCTCAGTGACGTGGGGCCCGCCGAGCCTTGAGCCCAGCGGCTCGGGACCGGCGGAGGATTTTTGTTGTTCCCAACCATTCGGCGCCAGTTCAAGGGAAACGCCGACCAAACTTTCTCGAAGCGCAGCGCATCAATCGACCATTTGAGCTACTTTTTGAGAGCGCGCAAACCCCTTCGTTCCACCTCTCGCCCTGTACTGTGCTGGAACCGCGATCCTCGAGCAGCCGGTGCGCGCCTCCGCAATGCCTCTGACATGCAATCGCATTGGTCTCGAGCTGCCCAAGCTCACGTCGGAAAATGCAGAGCTTGCGCCCATGTTCCGAGTACGGCCATAAGGCCCCCCACCAACGCTGTGAACCCTCGCCCGAAGACACCGTCGGGCCCCATCTTCACGGCTTCATACACGACCATTCCTGGCACGGCTGCCGTGCCTGATGCGCTCTACAGAGATGCGCGCGGAAAGGAACTCGGCCGGACGGTCGAGGCGCCACGGAGAAGCTTGACCCAGCTACGAGCGTCGTCCTCGCTGCCCATGGTGCGGCAGGATGGCGACTCCTGGAAGGCCTCGAGAGTCCAGCCCCCTATGGGCATGATGCGCCTGGCATCTTCTACCGACGCCATCCAGACCTTGATCTCGATCTGCAAAATGGACGACGCCCTTATTCGACACGCAGAGAGCAGAGCTGTCTTCAAAACCTTCCTTCAGTATATACACAAGAGTTATGATCCAGGGCAAAGGCTGGATCCCCCACGGTTCATTGGCCGAGGGCCAGACTTCTATGCGGCCGAGGAGGCCCTGCGGGAGGAAGGGGAAGAGGGCGGGCTTGTTCACCGGGAACCTCTTACAAATCCGCAATTCCATCGGTATCATGAGATGATCAACAAACTTGTTGACTCTCTGATCATCCAGGCCTACCACGACGAGTTCCCGCGGTCTCCTGAGGCTGCCCGTCGCTCACTACAGAGCTTAGATTCAGCCTGGACAGCCATCCGCATGCTTCGATCCGAAGGCTACCCTCGATACAACCACCCCGACCTCGACCCAGTCGCTACGAAAAAAGCACGGGATGATTTGCGGGATATGATCCAGAAAATCTTCACTTCGTGGGACGCGAATGTCGACAACGCACCGGCCAAATTCCGTGTCGCCAAGATCTGCTACAACGTGCTCGTCTGCCCGGTCCCTCCGAGCATCTACCATTACAACGCCCTCATACTGGGCTTCACGCGCAAGAATAAGCATAACCTCGCCAGTATCGTGGTAGAGTCGCTCTTGGAGGATAGCCGACTGCGTCCTACACCGCAGACAATTGTCTGCCTGCTTCTTCATTATCAGCACAAGGGCGATCTCCTAGGCTTTTACGGTGTCATCCGCCGCATGCTGGCCATCGACAACCGTGGCATGCTCATCCGACGGAGGTGGCGTGAAGACGTCTTGCAAGTCCCAGACCTGCGCAAGTGGGCTAGACAGCCGGAAGTCACAACCTCTCTGAAGGGGAACTGGGTGATCGAGAGACCAGCGAGGAACCGGGCCATCTATGACGCTCTCGTCTCTGGTCTCCTGCACTTTGGCCGCGTCAAGGACGCAGCCAAGGTGTTTGTGGCCTCGCTTCAGGAGAGATGGGGCACCAGCGTGCAAACGTTTGTCCACCTACTGCGACAATGCCTCTATACCCTCCATGCGCCGGCGGCCGACATTCTTCTGCGGGGCTTTATCGACAACGCCGATGTCATGACTGCGTTCATCATCAGGAGCAACTGCCCGAGGAAGCTGGCGGAACATCTGTACCCCTTGCTGAACATGGGAAAACCACCCAGCTGGCCGTTCTCCGAGGAGAGGGCCTCGATGATGTGGTACTCGAAGACCCTGGTGTCGTCGCCTCAGGATGCGGCTAGCATCCAGCGGCTCACTATCGCCATGTTCATCAGACAGACGGAGAACCAGCTGATGAGGCTGAACCACATCATCATCCGTATGGAGCGACTTTATAGCGCACAATGCACGGACGAAAGATTGCTCTACGCAGCATGCGGAGTGAACGAACTCTTCAAGCTCGGCTCACATCACAGGTACCTGGCCGCACGACTGCTCAAGCACCAGGCTCTCCTGAAGATAGCAAGGCACCTGGAGCGAAAGTCATGGGACATCCGGCTCGGCCACCTGGGCTTCACGCACCGCAAGGTGGTCCGCCTCCTCGAGAAGGGTATCCCGCGGCCGGCCCAGCTGGGCGGCTGGCAGGTGTCGGAACACGACGAGGAGATCATGACCCTGGCGGACCAGTGGATCCGCTACCGGCTGGGCAGGATGCACGGCCTCATGACCGAAGTGCAGCGGACGACGCTCGACACCGAGCTCGCGCTGCTGACGGGGGCGAGGCTGCTGCAGGACGCACACCGCATCCTGTTCGCCTTCCCGACGGACGACCTGGTCGTGGACAAGCTCGGGGCGTGGGCGCGATGGCCCATCAAGGAAGCCGACGACGCCAGCGAGGCCGAAGAGATCGAGGCGGAAGCGGACTCGGCGGAAGATGACGGCGACTGGCCGACGGCGGAGACGGCATGGGCCGCGAGCCCGGCTGTGCGGGCTGTCTGAGCCGTACATCCTCGGAGTTCGGGGCGATGCTCCCGTCGAGACGCCACAAGCATCCATATATGGTTTCTTTTTCTTGAGATTAGAAGTGATAGATCACAAGAGCAATCTGCCCTGATAGATAGATATATACAGAGTAAAAGTATATCTAGCTCTCGACTACGACGAGCGACGAATAGCCCAAAGTATACAAATCCATAGTACTTGACTCTTTACCGTGTGCTGCTTCGGGTATTCCAGACCCGTAATGAGAGTCTTCGGGGTACAGTCAACCGGGCACCTGTTGGAGAAGATGAGCGGTGACGCTTTCTCTTGCAACATTGACTCGGGCGTTGCCACGAAGTGCCACAACGCCTCCCTGTGCTTGTGGTTCCTGAAGCTAACGCACGAAGGGTCCTGTTTTAAAAGACGTGGCAACCCTATGGGTGAAGCTCAGACCGTAGGACCGCACACGCCAAGCAGGTACTGTCTAGATGTGTCTATCCTACTTAAGTTACTATGTAGTAAGCAGGTATACGAAGTACCAGACTCATGTGCTGCCAGCCAAGCATCGAGTAACAAACGATAAATATAGTATATATATTTAAAATTAAAAAAAAAAGCAGGAAGCGGTGTGTCGTTATGTATGTATGTTATCTATGTAGACTGTTTTGTTCCAAGAATTAGTATCTATAAAAATAAGTTACGAACAACTGGCCTCTCCTGAAGTCTTGCAGGTGGGTTGAGACTCTCCATTGAGTTGGATGCTTCTCAAGTGGATGACACGGACGAGCGTCGGCAAGTATTACGGAGGCATCGGCGCAAAATCTGTCTAGCACGTCCATGGATCCCAGTAGGTCGGACGGGGAGTTAAAGTTTATCGGCGTGTCTCTATCCGCATGTCGAAAGCCGTTGAACCTAACCAGTCAGCCAGTCAGCCTGTCAAAGCTGTCAACCAGTAGGGATGACACATGAAGCCACACCGGCCGGAGTGTCATGCTCGTTCGACAGGAGATGGCAACGGAGGACAGGGAGAGGCAGGGGAGCGAGGGGTGAGCCTATGCCGGCTGCCGACTCTGTCACTACCTACACAGTAGGTACTGTACCTGTGTAGATAGAACCCTAGGTGCTGTAGTCAGGGTAGTATGATAGCCCTGATAGCCCTGGTAGCCCTGATGGCCCTGATGGCCCTGATGGCCAACCCACTTAGTCGCGCCCCTTGTCGAGGTGTGGTCTCCACATGAGCTCATCGTTGCTCTCTTCGTACCGACTGGAGAAATGGAACTGGAAACACACCTTGTGCCACTTACGAAAGACTCGTGGAACTGAGAGGTAAAAATATTTATAATAAAAAACTTATGGTGTGAAGAAGCCAGAAGGGAAGTTAATTTAAGTCGGTTTTCTTATTTCAAAAAATACACAGTTCATCTTGGGACGGTGGCAGATTGGACTGTCTTCTTATTTCTTCTACAGCACCTTAAAACCGCCGATAACACAACACTTTACTTCTCGGACTGCCCGACGTCACAGCTACTTCCGAACTTGCACTTGCACCTTGCACTTAAACTCTACCAGCCAAACGGCTTCTTTCTATTGACCACGGACACCTCGGCCGCGTCTCTTCTATTGGACTGGACTTGGAATCCTTAGCTCGGAATCTACTTACTTGTACTTACTTGTACCCGCACCGGTAACACACCTTGAGTCAACTTGGTCAAGCCGGCTCTACTCCGATCCTCCATCCTCGATCTACTCTCTCTCTCTCTCTCTCTCCACGGTTATATCCGCCTGAACTCCCATCTACACCTCGAGGCTTCTTCTCACACAAGGAAAATGCAGGCTCTCGATTCCCTCTGATAGGCACTCTGCCTGCCGCCAGCCGGGCTACAACAGCAACACTTCTATGATCGATATAAATCCCTAATCGCCCCTCCCCCGTCGCTCGCTTGCCCCTGCAAGATCTCCCACCAGGATTGGTTCATCCATCACCACCCGAGACCCCTGTGACCACCAATTCACCAAGATGAAGTTCGGAAAGAGGTATATCTCAACCCCTCACCCATGTCTTCCGCCTACCCTGGCTTTAGCTAACGCTCTCGAGTCTCCCGCGGAACCAAGTGCCCGAGTGGGCACAGAGCTACATCGACTACAAGGGCCTCAAGAAGTTCATCAAGGCGGCTGCTGAGGCGTCCAGGCATGGGGACAAGGTGGATCTAGCAGGTAAACATATGGACCGATCAATCCCTCCGGCGGGTTGAGCCCAAGGCGCCTAATCAGACCGAAACAGAATTCTTCTTCGCCTTGGACCGAAACCTCGAGGATGTCGACTCCTTCTACAACAAGAAGTTCTCCGAGGCTTGTCGCCGTCTCAAGCTCCTCCAGGACCGTTACGGGAAGATGCTCGATGTGTCGGACCTGGACGTGGACGAGACCGAGGAATTGATGGGCGCGCTGTTGGAGCTCCGAAGCCAGTTTCGCAAGTTGCAGTGGTTCGGAGAGATCAACAGGCGCGGCTTCGTCAAGATCACCAAGAAGCTTGACAAGAAGGTCCCCAACTCGGCCACTCAGCACCGGTATATCGCCACCAAGGTTGACCCGAAACCTTTCGCCAAGGACAACACCATTGCCCGCCTCCTGAACGATATCAACAAGTGGCTGTCGGCTATTGGCGACGCGAAGAACATTGACGACAACAGGTCGGAGAGATCTATACGCTCTTTGGGACGAGCCTCCGCAAAGGCTATGCTGGCTGTGCCTTCCGCACTTCTGGACCAATTGGATCAAGCCATTCGGGATGACGATGTCAAGACTTTGGAGGCCCGCCTCGCCCAGGCGAACCTAACATTTTCAGAGATTCCGGCCCAGAGCCTGCTGCTTAACCTTCTGCAGAGGTCCATTTCGGCTCGGTCTAAGAACTCTATTGGGTACCTCCTGTCGCATATCCAATCTATAGACGAGGTGGATGATATCAACGAGCGGAACTGCATCCATCGCCTGGTCATCCACATAGGCCGTACCAAGTTTGCCAGTACCAGGGAGAACGAGGTGCCGGCCTATCCTTTCCCTGCGGGTAACCACTATGCATCGCAATACATCACACCGGCGACCTCGCCCTCACTGCCTCCAAACAGTCACCTCAAGGAGAGCCAGCTTCTGGACAAGGATGATGAGGCTGTCCAGATCCTGATCTACCTTTTGGAGAAGATCCGGGAAGACCAGCGCCCTGCGTTGAGCAGCCGGGACTCTTTTGGCCGCCTCCCACTCCACTATGCTGCTCAGTTTGGCTTTGTGGTTGTCTGTCAGATCGTTATGGCCAAGATGCAAGAATGGGGCCAGTTCCATGTTGAGGAAGGTATTGATGCCCCTGAGTGGCAGGACAAAGAAGGCAACGCCCCGCTCCATCTTGCTGTAATTGGCGGACATGCCCTTACAACCCAAGCCCTTCTGCAAGGGGAGAACTGGCAAGGGCCAAACGAAGACAAGAAAGCCATGAGGCGGGCCATTTCCAAGTCCAGCGCTGTCCTGGCCATCGCAACCAAGTCCAACTTCAAGAAAATCGTCAAGCTGCTGGTTGAAGCTGGCGTGGACATTAACTGGCAAGACAGCTCTGGAGAGACGGCACTCCATATCGCCGCTAGGTTCGGACATGACGAGTGTGCTCGTATCTTGATGGATGGTTCTGAAGAGCAGAAGGCCAACCTCGAGCTTGTTGAAAAGAACTTCAACTGGACACCGCTTCACATTGCCTCTGTGGACGGACATCTCTCCATGGTTAAGTTATTGGTCGCAGCTGGCGCTAATCCCGACAAGCCGGACTCGTCTGGCTGGATGGCCAGAGAGCACGCCGCGCTAAGAGGTCATCTGGAAATTTCCCGCATATTGAAAGAGCATAGCAGCGTCGATGAGCTTGCTCTGGAGTCGACCAACGGTGAGGACGGGCAAGCCGCGACTAATGATACTTCGGCGCACGAGGTATCATCCCTGGGGGACCGTCGTTCCAACGGAACATCCCGAGTTGCTGATCCTGTCAAGTCCTTTGGGCATCGTTACCTGAAGCATGAAAGCCTGGTCCTCGTCAGTCTTGGGTCCATGGACATGAGAAGAGATGTCGACGCTGTTAAGCTTGACCGAGTTCCGCTCAACGAGGCCCACACCACACAGCTCGACACAGCCCTATCTGTGGTTGTTTCTGCCAATGGCGCCCAAGGTGAGCCCACTATCATCGACTTGCCCGTCCATGAGACCATTTCCACGGAGCCCATCGTTTTCACTACCAAGGACGCCACCAATGTCAAGCTGTTCTTTGACATTGTGCCAACCTACTCCGGTAATGAGAAGAACAAGATCGGCAGAGGTGTGGCGCTGCTGTCGAGTGTCCGGCCGTCTGTTGGTTCGAAGCGGATGAACCTCCAGGGGGATGTCTGTGTGCCGGTCATGTCTTCAGCTACCCTGGAAGTGATCGGGACCGTCAATTTCAACTTCTTGGTCGTCACGCCCTTTTCTCACCCCAACATGGAGGTCACCTCCGAGCAGACGTACTGGAAGAAGCTGGCCTCCACCATGGTCATCGGACACCGTGGCCTCGGCAAGAACGTGACTTCCAACAAGTCTTTGCAGCTCGGCGAGAACACGGTCGAGTCCTTCATCGCCGCCGCCAACCTAGGCGCACAGTACGTCGAGTTCGACGTGCAGCTCACAAAGGATCATATACCAGTCATCTACCACGATTTCCTTGTCAGTGAGACTGGTATCGATGCACCTGTGCACACCCTCACTCTGGAGCAGTTCCTGCACATCAACCCGGATGCCCGCCGCCTCAACGGCAAGGAGATGCTCAACCAGCAGCTCAACCGCGTGCGTGACAACGAGCCTGGCCCACGCCAGCGCTCCATGTCCGTTGGCTACGGCAACAGCGGCGGTATCAGCAGCGTGGCGGACGAGCGGATGAAGCACACGAGAGACTTCAAGGAGAAGGGCTACAAGGGCAACACACGCGGAAACTTCATCCAGGCGCCGTTCGCGACGCTCGAGGACCTCTTCCGCGACCTGGCGCCCGGGGTCGGGTTCAACATCGAGCTGAAGTACCCCATGCTGCACGAGAGCGAGGAGCACGAGATGGACGCGTACGCGGTGGAGCTCAACAGCTTCTGCGACACGGTGCTGGCCAAGGTGTACGACCTGGCCGAGGGGCGGCACATCATCTTCTCGAGCTTCAACCCGGACATCTGCCTGTGCCTGAGCTTCAAGCAGCCCAACTTCCCGATCCTGTTCCTCACGGACGCGGGGGACGCGCCCGTGGGCGACGTGCGGGCGAGCTCGCTGCAGGAGGCCATCCGGTTCGCGAGCCGGTGGAACCTGCTGGGCATCGTGGCCGTGTCGAAGCCGTTCACGAACAGCCCCCGGCTGGTCAGGGTGGTGAAGCAGCACGGCCTTGTGTGTGTCAGCTACGGGGCGGAGAACAATGATCCTCTCATGGTGCAGGTATGTGTCTTCTTGTGCCGTTTTTTGCATCTCATTTTTGTATGTCTATCTACGGAAGAGGGGATTTGCTAACGTGGCTTTCTTTCTTTTTTTATTTAGCGTCAAGTCAAGGAGGGCATTGACGCCGTCATTGTCGACAGCGTGCTTGCCATCCGGCAGGGTCTCACTGAGTCCGAGGGCATGAACCAGCTGGGCCCGGTGGTTGACGAGGACGACAGCGCTGTTGTTGTGGATGATCATCCTCTGACTGGTGGTGTGCAGGTTGCGAACTAGAACAGGGGAGCGAGGACTGAATAGGTGAGAATATGTACATAAGAGGTATAGAGCGGAGAGCGAGGCAGGTTGGTATCACTCCGGATTGGGGCTGTATGGTGGCTACATGGTCGTTCTTCACATGAGCGATGAGTGGGCGGATATTTGCTTTTCGTTTGGGCCGGAGAACGGATAGACAGTTGCGAACCGGAAGGGTAAACCCCGGCAACAATTGCATTTGGCAGCATACAACCGGTGTTTCTGAGAGTCTACGTACTACGACTACTACGACTACTACTGTTTCTTCGCCCGCGGATGAGGAAACTGGGTTTCGATCTGATGGGAAGAGTTACATTTGCAGAAAAAGTCATGTGCTGCTATTACCAAAGGCCAACACTGACTGCATTGGGAGGGAGGGGCGGGGGGGAGACAGACGGGGCATTCAGTATTCAATATGAAGGTGAATGAATTATAAAATCTGACCAGTCTGTTTGTGTAAACGGGGGTTTGTGTCACATTTCGTTGATTGGTGATGGCATCTTGGTCCCTTGACATGATGACATCGGGGGCCGGATTCCTCGTGATATCTGTTCCTCTGTGGATCTTCTCACCTCGTCGGTATGGGCTTACCTACTGGGTGGGGCAGGATGTCAACTGGGAATTTATATATTTTGTCTTTGCTGCCTGGAACGAGCCCGGCTGTAGACATCGACAGCGTGTGGGCGTTCTGGCATGGAGTTTATAATACGAGGGAGGGCAGGTGAGTGTGTAGACAGTTGGAGAACATGTGCCTGAGATATCATGTGGCCGGCCGGTTTTCAGCTTCCAACCCGAGGCGCAGGCGGCGTCATGACTTTTTCTTTCCTTCCCCTACGGTACGCGCAGGTGGCTGACTGATTGAACTGAAGTTTGACTGAAATTTGACCAGGGCCTTGATAAGCCACAGGCAGAGGCAGGCAGAGGCAGAGGCAGAGGCCGCCGTTACTCTTTCGTCTCTATTCTATCCTGTCATCCCAGGGGGGAGGGAGAGAGAGAGAGAGAGAGAGAGAGAATGTGGGGGCTGTGTCATGAAGTCAGTTCAGTCAGTCAGTCAGTCAGTCCTTGGAACCCAACACTGCCAAATACTGGCAAACACTGCCAAACACTGCCAAACCCACAGGCTGCTGCTGACACCAGGCCTTTGGGTATTCAATACGACATGATATGAATATCTCATTTGACTTGGGGGTCCTTGTTCTTATTATTATTATTATCATCATCGATATTGATATCGATAATAACCTTGAAATACCTAGGTATTCATCACTACATATGTATCATCTGTCAGGTCGACATCCCAAGTCAGGCGTCTTGTTTCCTTGAGTCGCCGTTGCCGATCCTCAACAAGCGTTCACTGTTTTATTTTATCATATCACTTATGGATCCGTAAACGTCAACGGCACAGTACAGTCAGTACTTGACAAGCAGAAACAGGCAGAGACAGATCCATCAAAGAAACCCTTTTTGGACATGTCCTCCTCCCACCGTTCTTGGCGACACTGATCTTCGCGTTTGGTTGGGCAGACACGGGCAAAAGAGTAGTCTACATTGATTTTTGGGGGTTTCGATTGGGGTGCAGCCCCAAAACACAGCGGCCACTGATTGATTTGATTGACTGATTGACTGGCCACCCACTGCTAGGTACATACCTAAGTACCTAGCTACAGGTACCCAGGTAGTTAATTATTATCTATCAGTCACCCTGACGAAAGTGCTTCTTTCTCTCTCTTGCCTTTCATCACACCCACATCCACATCCACATCCACATCCACACCCACACAACACAGCACACACTCGCACACCTCCTCTGGTCAAGTGCTACTGTATATAATAGTAGTTATACTGCTACTGCTACTGCTACTGCTACTACTACTGCTACTGCTACTGCTACTGCTACTGCTACTGCTTCTGCCACTGCCACTGCCACTGCCACTGCTGCTACGGCTACGGCTACGGCTATACGGTCCTGTTGCTGCTGTTATCGAGCCCGGACCGGCAGCTGGGCCTGGAGCTGGGCCTGGACCCTGAACCTGGACCGACAACGCGTGCCCATATCTATTATAATTCTTTTTGCCCTGCCCATTTTGGAACCCTCCTCCTCCCACCCCACGCCCAGCCCATCTCCTGACATCTTTTTTTCCCTCTTTCTCCTCCAGCGATTGCGATTAATCTCCTCTTCCTCCCCCAGGCGACCTTTCCGCCCAACCTCGTCCAACACACTCATCCGACAAAACAGAGGGCGACTACAACACCGACGCAACAGCCCAATCACCCAAGCAACCAAGCAACCAAGCAACCAATGTCGGGCCCAGGTTCTCCGGGCCAGGAGGGCCCCACGTTCGCCCCGCCCCAGCTCCCCTGGGGCTGGATCGCCCAGTGGGACGCGAACAGCAAGAAGTACTACTTCGTCCAGCTCTCGACGGGCGTGTCGCAGTGGGACGTGCCGACCGACGCCGCGCCCATCGGCGGCACGCCCGCCTCCGCCGTCGAGCACCCCTACGGCGTCCCGGGCCAGCCCCAGCTCATCACCCACCCGGACGGCACCCAGACCGTCAAGCACCCGGACGGCACCATGGAGCCCGTGATGCCCGACGAGGCGGGGAACGCGAGGGGGATCCCGGGCGACGGGCCGGCGGGCGATCGGGGACTGGGTGTAAGCTTTCTTCTTCTTCTTTCTTCCTCCTCCTCTCCCCTCTATCACCTCCCTGCGCTATGACACGCCTGTATGACTGCGGAGATGTGGTTCCCATGCTGACCTTTATACTCTTGTGTGTTTGTGCAGAGCATGGCCATGAACGCGCTACTCGGCGGCAACAAACAGAGCGGGAGCGGCCACAAGCCCAGCAGCAGCCCGTTCGGCGGCCTCGCGAGCCAGGTCATCGGCGGCCTTACACACCAGTCCAGCGGCCACGGGCAGGGACAGCAGCAACAACACGGTTCGTCGGGTGGGCTGGGTGGCAAGCTCGTCGGGCAGATCGCATCGGGGCTGTTCTCCTCGGGGAACAAGCCGTCGCAACAGCAGCAGCAGCAACAACAACAACAGTACCACGGCGGGCAGGGCGGGCAGGGCGCCCAGTCACATGGCTCGGGGGGCCTGATGGGTGGTGTGGCGCACATGTTTGGGGGGCAGTCTGGTTCTTCGGTACGTCTGCGCACCTGGGAATGATTACGCTGGTTACGGGAGCACCGCCTGGGGAGGATGTCGGGGCGGGGTGGTTCTCGGGAGGAGAACTGCTAGGGAGAAAGAGAGAATTGCGACGAGGAGAGAATCTGGATGCTAACATGTGATTTTCCAAGCAGAACCAAAATTTTGGATACTCGAACCAAGGCCACCAGGGCGGCTACAACGGTCCTGCGCCCCCGGCGACATACCAGCCAGGTGGGCACTCGCAACACCAGACACCCGCTCAGCACCACACTCCGCCGACGCATGGCTACCAGAGCCAGCCGCAACAACATGCGTCATACAGCCAGCCACCACAGTACGGGCACTCCCCATCACACCAGTCGCCCACGCAGTACGGCCAATCACCATCACACTTCGGACAGGGTGGCTACGGTCACCAGCAGCCACCACAACAGCAACAACCACCAGCCTACGGCGGGTTCAACCCGTCATACATGCCTCCTCCCCCGCCGGGCCAATACCCGTCCCAGAGCTCGTACCAGCCACAAGGATCACACGTGCCGCATGGGTCGCATCCTTATGGTAGCAACCCGGCTTATTAGTGGTCGTGGCGGTTGATAGAGGATTGGACGGGCTACCATTGGGTTATCTGGTGGGAGGTTCTGTACAGTATGAGGATGGACGAGGCTGATCGGGGCGGGGCGAGGCGGAGATATGTTGACGGGTCGACCAAGTCGATGTGTAGCCAAGTATGCCCAAGATCGACGATGGTGATGGAGACGGGGGTGGAATATGTTTCAACCACAAATTATACGAGAAGCGCGACAAGATGTTACAATAGACGGGGTCGTTTCGGGACGAGGAGCTTGTGTTTGGGCCAGAGTTATGTTACTTGGCTGTTACAAGAATCCTCGCGTGGTATCATTGATTAAACTAGCTACATGTCTACATTCCAAACAAAACAAAAGGGGCCCGAGAACAAAAATGCCGAGGCGACTCCGGAGGGGGCTCGCTCCCCCCCCCCCCTACCCGGCTCGCTTCTTCCTACCTACTGCTCCTTCCGCCCCTGCTGCCCCGCCGCGGGGCCACCGACCATCAGCCGCCTGACCCGGGGCACGACGAGGCGGGTGGACAGGAGCCACGACAGGCCGGCGACGAGGACGGCGTAGGCCGCCGTGGGCACCAGCGTCCGCGGCAGGACGTTGAGCACGAAGGGGTCCAGGATGACGTCCACGGCCACGGGCGGCGGGCGCCGCATCAGCGCCGGGTCGGCGCTGAAGTAGTCTGCGGCCGCGTCGATGCGGAGGAGGAGGGTGGAGGAGGAGGACCGGCGCTCCCTGGTGGGGGGTGGTGTTGTTGATGTGCCGTCGTCGTCTCCGTGGGGAGGGGAGACTGGGTGCTGGCGGGACGTGGTGTAGTTGTAGAGCGAGGCGATGAGTTCGGGGCTCTCGAGGACGGCGGGCAGGGTGTAGGTCTCCAGGTGGAACTCTGTCGGTTGCTGTTGGGGGTGGGAGGGCCGGGCGTGTTAGAATCAACCTCATCCGTATCCAATCCGAATGCTTATACATGCATGCGTGCGTGCGTGCATGCGCCCAGGGCGGGAGACTCACCGTCGCCAGCCAGCATACGCGCACTTCATACCTCTGGCCCTCGGCGAGGCCGTCCAGCACGAGCCACGTCGGCGGCCCCCTCGGCAGCTCCGCCGTCGGGAAGGCGGCGTCGAGGTGTGTCCTCAGCGACCAGGCCTCGGGGGTGAGGAGGTCGGCCCCGAGGCCGGACAGGGCCGGGTGCTGCTGCTGGGGGGTGGTGTCGAAGATGGGCTCCGGGCCCAGGAAGATTGTCTTTTCTACATTTGCTGAGGCCAGGGTCGTCACGATTCCTAGAAGGGAGAGGCGTATGAGAGATTGAGGAACCATGGTGCTCTCTTTTTTTGGAGGGGAGGTGCCGGTTTGAGGAGGGGGGTTGGTCTTCGAGGTGTGAAGGGGGTATATGTATATGAGTATGAGTATGAGTATAAGTATGGATATGAGTATGAGTATAAGTATGGATATGAGTATAAGTATCAGTATGAGTGAGAGGTAGGATGGGCACCAGCCACACCTACCATCTTCACACCAGCCACTGCAGCCACGGGCCTTTATTTATGCACAGCCACATCTACCCCGGACAGCCAAGCCAAGAATCACATGTAATTCCTTCCTTCGGGGGTTTCGGTTTCAGCGGGTCTCCCTTTCCCCAAGTTGCGGGAAAGCTGGGGGAAGGGGCGTTGTCTTATTGGCGTCACTGCACTGCACTGCACCGCACCGCACTCGCTATACTCACTGCACTGCACTGCAACTCACTGCACTCACTTCCCTCCGTTATTGTCTGTCATCTTTGGGTGCCCGTGGCCAAGCAGCCTCGACATGACAATAAAACAAACCACTTGGTTACACCGACTGACGAGCCTTGGTCTACTTCTTCTCTCCTTGCGCACCTGATAACATGATCTTGTGCCAAGGTTGCTGCCAACCTGGCTGTATTATTGACTTCTACAGCCCCATCGTCGCCGTGATACGCCTTGCTTGAGCACTCACTTCATGTTCATAACTTGTGACTGTTTTCTTGTTGACAAAGTTACCCTCGAGATCAATTATCTGTTCCTCACGGCCCATTGTTCATCTTGTCTGTTCTATATCGGCCATCCAGCCACCCGTCCAACGTCCAACGGAAAGGGCACGACACCGCGGCCCATCCGAGTTCCTCTAATTAACGGCCCACCATGGCCTCCCAGTCGAAACCCGTCCTCGCCCGGGACCGCACCGTCCGGTCCATCGTCTCCAACCTCACCAGCCTCTACCTCGCGAACCGCACACGCATATCCCGCGCCGTCTACCTGACCCTCTTCGTCGCGCTGATCAGCCGGGTCCGCAACGCCATCAACGAGCAAAAGGCCGCGTCGTCGCAGGAGACCGCCAAGCGCACCGGGACCACGGGCAGCGTGGCCGGGGGCGAGGATGACGCGGCCGCGAGGAGGAACAGGAAGAGGAGGAAAGTCGAGCTCGACCGGGAGTTCTTCCGGAGCCTGCTGGGCCTGCTGCGGGTCGTGGTGCCCGGGTGGCGGAGCAAGGAGGCCAGGCTGCTGATCAGCCACAGCTTCTTCCTGGTGGTCAGGACGCTGATCAGCCTCAAGGTGGCGGCCATGGACGGCGCCATCGTCAAGGCGCTCGTCAAGGGGAACGGGAGGGAGTTCCTGATGAGGATCGTCTGGTGGATGCTGATTGCCGTGCCGGCCACCTTTACCAACTCGATGCTGTCCTGGCACCAGGCCGAGCTGTCCCTGAAGTACCGGACGCGGCTCACGCATTACATCCACGACAAGTACCTGTCGAAGCTGACCTTCTACGGCATCTCGGCCCTGGATGACCGGATCAAGAACCCGGACCAGCTTATCGCGGTCGATGTTGCCAAGTTCTCCAACAGCCTGGCCGAGCTATATAGCAACCTGGCCAAGCCGATATTGGACATGACGATCTATACCTGGTCGCTGTCGAACAGCGTGGGAGGCGAGGGCGTCATGTTCATGTCGCTGCTCGTCCAGCTCTCCGCCGGTGTGATGAGGGCGCTCACGCCCCCATTCGGCAGATACGTGGCGGACGAGGCGAGGCTGGAGGGCGAGTTCCGGTTCCAGCATTCGCGGCTGATAGACTACAGCGAGGAGGTGGCGCTGTACGCGGGGCACGAGGTCGAGAAGGACACGCTCGACAAGGGGTACTTCACGCTGATCAAGCATGTTAATCACATCCTGAGGCGGAGGTTCTACCACGGCTTCATGGAGGACTTTGTCATCAAGTATTTCTGGGGCGCCCTGGGGCTGCTCCTCTGCAGCGCGCCCGTCTTCGTCAAGATACCCGGGTCGGTCACCCAGAACATGGGCGACAGGACCGAGGTGTTTGTGACGAACCGGCGGATGCTGCTGTCGGCCTCGGACGCCTTCGGCCGCATCATGTTTTCCTACAGGGAGGTCATGGAGCTTGCTGGCTACACCTCGCGGGTGGCGACGCTGTTGGAGGTTATGGACGATATCCAGGCCGGTCACTTTGAGAAGAAGTTGGTCTCCAGCGCGGGTACCGAGGATAACGAGGCCGTGTTGAAGGGCCGCGGCAAGGTTGTTGAGAGCAAGGACATCGAGTTCATCGATGTGTAAGTCTGATTCTCACCACCATGACTCCGATATAGCTCGACTAACGTATGGCCAAACAGCCCAATCATCTCGCCCAACGGAGACGTCCTCGTCAAAGCCCTGTCCTTCGCCCTCAAGCAAGGCGAACACCTTCTCGTCGTCGGCCCCAACGGCTGCGGCAAGTCCTCCCTCTTCCGGATCCTGGGCGGGCTCTGGCCCGTCTACGGCGGGGCCGTCCACAAGCCCCCGTTCACCGACATCTTCTACATCCCGCAGCGGCCGTACCTGTCCCGCGGGTCCCTGCGGCAGCAGATCACGTACCCGGACGGGCTGCGGGCGACGCGGGCCAAGGGCGTGACGGACAAGGACCTGCTCGGGATCCTCCGGGCGCTCGACCTCGAGAGCCTGGTGTCGCTGTACGACGCGGGGTGGGACGCCGAGGCCGAGTGGCGCGACGTGCTGTCGGGCGGGCTGCAGCAGCGCGTGGCCATGGCGCGGCTCTTCTACCACCGGCCGCGGTACGCCATCCTGGACGAGTGCACGTCGTCGGTGACGCCCGAGGCCGAGAGGGCCATGTACGGCGGCGCCAAGGCGCTGGGCATCACGCTCATGACGGTGAGCCACCGGCGCTCACTGTGGCGCTACCACGGGCGCATCCTGCAGTTCGACGGGCAGGGCGGCTACGTCTTCACCCGGCTGGACGCCGAGACGCGCATGGCGCTCGAGGACGAGAGGGAGGACCTCGAGGTGCTACTGAGGCAGGTGCCCGAGCTGGAGAGGCGGGTGGCGGAGCTGACGGCTTCTTGAGCATGTTTGTACTCGCCGTTGTTGTGGTTGTTGTTGTTTTTGTTGTGGGGATTGGGGAGGGAGGGTGTCGTCGAATGGTTAGTTATATGTGGTGTAGGAGTGAGTTTTGGGATGGGGTTGTTTGGGACTCGAGGCGTCCGGGTGCGCTCAATGGGATGATGGCCTTCGTCTGGAGTTCTGACGATTGTGTTCACTGCATGGGAAACGACAGGAGGGTTCACGGTATATCATACAAGAAGAAGTTGAGAAAAGGATATGTATTCTACTCTTCGTCTGAGTGTCCAAGTTGGACTTTTACATGGTTGGCTTCTGATCAGACACGTTTCCGTCAGGTCAGTTCAGAAGGCCTTGCGATGGTCTATCGGTTGATTTTGGCTAGCGTGCGAAGGTTGACTGAATCGCCTGAACAATCTCACGATAGCTTCAATCGTAGCACAGATCTCGAGACTCAAGGCGCGACGAACAGCCCGTAAAGGAGACCTGATCGTCGTGCGCTGATCACGAGAATGATCTGCCTCTTCTGACCTCACTGATCAGTGGTTGCCTGTGTTATTCTCGTCTGTGTTTGCTGAACCAATGTGGTTGAACATGTAATCCCACGTAGCACCCGCCGCGTACACCCTTTCCGTCTTCACTCAAAACAATTCCGTGGCAGGAAGTCTTGTTGCGGTGTAAGGCGAGGAGCCCGGTGTAGGAATCCGTGATTATACTCCAAGGGTTCACGGCTGTTCATCTTGGACGTTGCTTCCAGGACCTTGTTCTCCGTTGCTCACGGTCAGCAGGTTCGGTCCCGGGAAACCGTCAAGCGCAGTGACGTGGTCCACGCTGAGTCTCTGTTTGGGCCCATTGGGGGCGGCTGGCCTAGGTTCGACTTGTCCGCAGTGGAACACCTGTGCTGTAGGACGATGCCCGGGTGGAGCCCAAGGTCAACGAGAACCCCACCCTCCCCGTCCACCTGGCTGCTGGGGCAAGTCAACTGTCATGGTGGGAGGGAACTCGGTATCGATGCCCGCGCATCTCAGGACAGGCGGGAAGAGGTCCCGATCACGGGGGCAGTATGTCCAGTCGCGAGGCCGACATCGCGTCGAAGTAGGTGAGGCTGCCTCTGTATGGGCAGTAGAATGGTGGTCGGGCGGAACAGGACGCCGGGGAAGGTCGACGGGGGGTCTGATGGGAGGTCTGTTCCGCCGCTTTGGGACATCATCAACACCGGCGCTGTCCTCACCCTTGTCTATGATATCGTTTAACGCTACCGCCTGCATCAGTGACGATATGCTGCTACTCGACGGCTGAAGGGCGGCTAGCCGTGATGATCGTCGACATATTGTAGGATCCTCTACCTCCGGGCACTGACGCTTTGAAAATCTCTCCGATGAGTGATCATCGTCAGAATTCCGACGTTTCAAGGTCGGCTTCCTGATGCTCGAAACCGGCTGTTGTCTAGCAACACCTCCACTGGCAGCGACACGTCCAGCAGATACCTGACCTTCTCCTCTGAGATATGCGCGCGCCTTTGCATGGGCGATCGAAATGTCGTTGTCGATCGACTTGAGTGTATCGCGGTTTGTATGGCAGCCGCCTGTTAACTGGTGTTGTGAAAGCCTGCTTCCCCAGGAGAATGAACAGAGGCATTCGGAACATGCGTGTTCCCCTAGGTCGGTAGGAATGCCGTCGTCGCTTGAGAGGATATCTCGAAGCTTCTTAGAGAGGTTCTTGACCTTCCCTGCGAGGTCTGACGGCGCGCTCTGGGGTTCTGCTCCTTGATGGCGCTTTGCCATATGTTTTTTGAACCGGTAGGAGATATTGGTCTCGAAGTCGCAAAGCTGACAACAGTGTTCTCGCGGTGATGGGACAGAGGTAGGATCGCGGAATTCGTGCTCTGGTGTTTTGAGATGCCGAATACGACCAGGTATGTCCCGAAAGCCTAGTCTGTAAGCTTGACATGTGAAAGGTTTTTCCTTCTATTCGTCGCTTTGGCCCCCTTTTTGCAGACCGCGATCCCACGCAGCCTTGCGGTTGTTCCACGAATCTTGGAGTGCGAGCGATAGAGAAGGCTTTTGAACGGCCTTCCACTTCTCAACTGTAGCCTTGTCGATCCTTTGGAAGTTGCTTTGGAGAGGAGAGTATAAGACGCTCCTTTGGTGGCTTTCCGAGGCTTCATGTCTCTGCCAGTCCTGCTTTCTGTCAGTCTCGACGTGACAGATCGAGCACTGGTATTTATTCGACAGCCCTTGGTTAGGCTTGCCGCGGTCGTTCATGCATGCTGCCGGCATGCTTCGGCAGGTTTTCGGGAGGTGGGGTTTGTAACTGTGGCCGTAAAGGAGGCGCATCGACGGTATGGTGCAGTTGGTGTTGGTCGGTTTGACCTGTTCAATGGGGGAGGTTCTACTCTTGTCAGTCAGTGATGGGGTCGCAGCAGGCAGGCCGGAGAATACTCACTCTTTGTCAGACTTCATGGAGTCCGCAAAGAAACCTCATTTTGCAAAATTGGTGTGTATATATAGAGCTGTCCCGCTTCGGTGAGGAGAGATAGAGGAGCGCCTCAGTCCCGCAGCCGAACGGGTGATCATCCCACAACTACGACGGAGGATGTGTAGTCTCTGGAGAATCAGGAATCGGGAACTGACGAGAAAGAAGAAAGAAAGAAAACGAGAAGTAGAGAGAGGACAAGAGGAGGAGATATTCTATGTGATGGAGACAGGCTTAGCAACGGCATCGTACGAAAGATGTCCATGGCCACCAAAGAAGACGGAGGTCGGTGGGGTGTCGACATTGGAAGTCAGTCATGTTGAGATGAGGCGTGAGTGAGTGCAAGATGATATGTTGCTAGTCTTGGTCAAGTAGGTGGAGGATGTTGTATTCGATGTTGATACCATACTCAGAACCGGGGAGAAGCAGCAACCTTATTATACTTCTTGTAACTTCTTTCTCGAATTTGAGGTACCGCCTGAAATGTTTGGCGTTCATTGACTGGCAGACCAGTACTCAGACCACGACACCAGGAGCAAGACATCACATCCCAAATATCAAGGCAAACGCCTCTGTCCAATCCAAATACATGTTGCACGGTGATGTCACCGGCGACGATTCTTTCACGAGGGAGGGGAAAGGAGGGCGGGCGGGAGAGGAGGACGGTTGGCGACAGCACCGGCTACGATGCTTCTCCTTTGGCAGGCGGCAAGGGGGTGTTACACGGAGAAGGCTACACTGCAGCAAGTACATGTCCTCTTTCGTTTGCTCAGCCTGAGCCAGCCTGCCAGCCTGCCAGCCAACCATTCAGGCCATTGCACCTGGCTTCGTCTTCTTATTGGACCTAACCTCGTGTGTCTCAAAGAAAGGTTCTGTGCGTTGACGGCGGTGAGCAAATGCCCGCGTGTCGTACGGGAGACAACACCTTTGCCGTATGTATGCTTCCTTTGAGCAGACGGCGACCGACCGCCCTTAGACCCTGGGTGACTGGGTCTGATATTGATGATAGAGTTTTGTTTGGTCTCCATCAAGGAGGACACTTGTCCATCGTATCCGGGTCCAATACGGCCAGCCGCTAGGGCTCCTTCGTGTTGAAAAGTCGACAAGGGTTTGGTTCCTGGCCAGGAGCCTTGCTCGTACTCAGCCAGGTACTGTAGTGTAGGCCTTTGTCTGTATGTACTAAGCTAGACTTGCTCAGCCGAGGAGATTGAAGAGATCCATCTCGTTGATCGATTCGGGCCAAGTAGGCTGGCTAGTTCACCAAGTACTGTGAATATTTAACTCATGGGGAAAGAAGGCCGGGGAAATCATGATTGTTCCATGGAAATGAAATGACAGCCCATCAACAAATCGATCAGTAGACGAAAAGGGGGGGAAAGGGGAGGAGGCAGCTTCGGGTATCGAAGCCGTGATTGTTCCATGATCAAATCAATCATTCTGCGACGATGCCTGGTACACGTGTAGATAAATCCTGGCAAGGAGACGACACGACGACACCAACATGGGCTAGCCTAGATGACAGATGCGGTCTGTACATATTGATGAGGCACTTGTCCGTTCACCGTTGTGGCGGGGAAAGAAAGTGGGTGGGGATGGGGGACCTCATTTCATCAATCATGGTTGTTGGTCGACCTGGGAGCAAGGTTGTTGTTGTTGTTGTTGTGTTGTTGTTGTTACGGGATCACGGGATGTGCCCTCTGAAGGAAGGACCTAAATGCTGATGCTGTCGCTCACAGACTGTCAGACTGTCAGATTGAGTTACCATACATACTTACCTACTTACCTACTAAGTAAGTACCTAGGTAGGTAGTAAGTGCTGTGGTTGAGGGGAGGGGGAACTTTGAGGGCTTTTACGAGGGGGGGCGTGTACAGATTAGGTGTCAGCAGGGCATACCCCTGCCAGAGTCCAGGCGGGCATCCAGGCACTCAGGCCCTTTCTTAGGCCCCACCGGCGTGGGGAAATTGCGGCTTGGCCCCGTGAAACAACAACTTTCTGCAAGCCAGGCACGCCTTGCCTCGCTCGGTCGGTCTCCTTTTCTCGCCCCTGGCCCCTCCCTGCACCCTGCACCCTGCACTCTGCTCCCTGCTCCCTGCTCCCTGCTGCTCCCTGATACAGTCCCAGGCAGGGAAACATGCTCCTGCAAATCTCGACTCTTCTTCAGCATTCCATTCTATCATGTACGATGCAACACACAGTATACTACGTACCTACCGATGTATGCCTCAACATCCATGGATGTGTCTGTGTCTGGTCTGTGCCTGTGCCTGTTTCTGTTTCTGTTTCTGGCTTTGGCAACACACGCGCAAAGATATCATCGTGGTTGATGATCGACAAACGAAGATCTGGAGACCAACCTTGCAAGCATCTTCGTCTCTGCCAATCTCCCGATTTCGGTGGGCCTGTCAGTCTGGACTCTCGACCAGTCCTGCCAGTCGACTCTGCTGGGTTCAACACTTGGTCTGAGTGCAGAACTTGACAGCACCGGATCAGACCAGATGGCAGGCCGTGATATTTGATCTCGAACTCCATGCTCCACCAATGGCCATCTTCATTTCACCGTAGCCTGAAGTCCGACGACACCATACAATATAATACAATACAACACACACAAGCCCGATGAGCCAATGCTACATATGCGAAACACAACAGTTCAAACCAAAATGCTTTGCTCATAAATCCAAAGAGCATGTGTCGCCACCCCCCAAGTTCCCAGAAGAGCGATCGATACACACTAGATGCTTCTCCCGCTGTCATGACACACGGCTGGCACGGGCACCATCAAGACGCCCTGACGGGCCTCTTTCTTAAACCATGCAAAAGCGGAAACAGAGGTCCACTATCCACTTACACTTACTATGATGGTATCCTTTCCGTGCCGTGGCACCCGTCCGTCCGTGCAATTGTGCAATTGTGCAACCAGCCTCCAGGTCTGAGAAGATGATTCATCTCCATGGGACCAAGGAAGCCAGGGATAGACGTCAAATCAAGCACTACTGGACCCGAGCCCTTCCTTGTGTTTGCCGCCGAACGGGACACGACAGGAGTCGTGAGAGGCAGAGGGGCAAATTCAAGAGTCTAGAAGGCTGGAAGGGAACACAGACACACCGAGTATAGTACCCACCCGCCTGGCCACCAGGGGAGGGGAAAGGATCTGTGAGACATCCTGCCATCCTACCACTACATACACGTGTAGCAGTGAGTGATAGTACAGCGGGAGAACCGTCGGGGGAAATGGAAAATGGAAGACCAGACCTTAGCCTCGCGCATCAACTTTGTTTGGACTCCATTCCATCAAGAATCTCCCCGGATCATCAGGCCTGATCTTCGCTCACAGGAATACTAATCGAGAACGCACTTGCATAGCACCAAACCCCTGGGGAGATCAGTGGTTATGAAAATATAATCTTGGTAATTCCCACAAGGCTGTTCTCGGCGCCATGGCGGCCTCCACCAGCCGATGCCACCCCTGGATGAAGATTCTGAAGTGGCCCCGCCACCAAGAGCGCAACAAAGATCGATGCAATTGCTGGTGAGAGCAGTCATATCACAACGTTCATTGCACTGAGGGATTACCAGCTCATCTCATCAGGTACCGCTAGACACACGCTTCATCCGAACGGGCGGTGGGTACGGTGTGCATTTAAACCTGTTGGACAACGACATGGCCTGCCCTTGAAGATGGAAAACGATGGTTCTGTTGGCCACCCCTCCGGTCAATTTGCGTCTCCTTGGCAATGGAACGATCCCATGTTGCCTACCAGATCAGGGTGCAGTTCAGGACCATGATTGGGCCATGTCACCCTCATGCGGCGCCCGTTCCTGCATTTGCCCCTGAATACTATCAGGGGTGCCCTGCCTTGACAGGGCGGCTCCCAGTCCTGGTACCTTTACTTGCGCCGAGGAACATCACGTCTCACTCCGCTCGTACCAGTGCATCAATTCTTTTGCAGCTGAGGGCTGCTCGCCCATTGGCCCCAGCAACACGCAAGCCCACCCACTTTGGTCTAGACGGTGGATCAGCACATTGATTAAGGATTGTTCCTAAGTATACCCGGGCACGGTAGGTTCCAACAGGCCTGACAGCCACAGGAGCCAGTGCTGAGGACCCGCTCCTGGTCCTGGATCATGCAGACATCCCGGACTGCCCTCACATAGTGGCTCCTGAACGAATTTACGGACTCGTCGAATGGGACCATCACCGGAAGAGGTGCCACACCCTCCTGCAGGCCGCTCTGCTCAAAAGGGCTGGGGGCCGCCCGTTCGCGGTGTCGTATATTTCTCTCCTTCTCTCCTCACCTCGAACGGAGCCTGTCCACGATCACTATCTCCCCCGTCATTCTTTTTGAACAGCGTCTCTCTCGGCAAGCAACTGCAGCTTAGCTACTCATTCCTTTCCAACCCCAATACCTTCTTTTATCGAACGAGCGTGCATACTGCGTCTGCCCTCCTTCCCGGAATTGACTTCCATTCATTGTCGCTGATCAGCCAACCCCCACGATCTTTCTCTCAACTCCCGAAGAGCATCGAAACCGAAGAAAATACCCTCGAACCCGAACCAGTAAACTGAATCCGAAGACAAGATGAAGGCCGTTCTCGCCGCATCCCTGGGTCTCGCGACCCTGGCTTCTGCCACCTCCTACCCCCGCCACCCTCACTTCAACTACCGCCGAACAAACGAGTCGACGTCCGCTGCTGAGGAGCTCACCACCCTGACGGTCCTGACCACCTCCATGCGGACCGTCCTGAGCTGTGCCGCCACCGTCACCGACTGCCCGGCCAACTCTGCTTCCCTGTCCAACCTGGCCTCCTCGGCTCCCGAGCAGGTGTCTACCGTCATCGTTACCGACGTCATCCAGCTCGCCACCACCATCTGCCCCGTCACGGCCGCCGAGGCTGCCTCGTCGAGCATCCTCTCGGTTGCCGCCACCGGTGGAATCACCGGCCACACGCTGGCTGCTTCCACGACCGGCGGTGCTTCGCCGGCCGCATCTAGCCTCAGCCTCGGCCCCTCGGGCTATGTCAGCGCTCCCGCAATCACCAGCGCCCCTTCTGCCATCTCCGCCGCCTCCCCCGAGGCCACCTCCGAGGCGGGTGATGACGAGTGCGAGGCTGAGACCTCCCTCATCGTCTCCACTGCCGTGCAGACCCTGAGCACTGCCATCCCCGTCACCGTTACCATCACCAACGCCGGATCCGGGTCCGGAGCCGGCAGCGTCGAGCTCTCCACCTCGACCTACTACAGCACCTTTGTCAGCTCCGTCCCCGTGACCAAGACGGTCATCGTCAGCGAGACCAGCCCCGAGGAGACCGAGGGCTCGTCCCCCGTCGGCTCCTCCGGCGAGAAGACCACCACCCTGGGAGTCTCCACCACCACCCAGTACAGCACCGGCACCAAGACCGCCACCCTGACCCAGGTCGTCGCCTCCGGCTCTGCCTCGTCCACGAGCGCGTCCTCCCCCGTCGACACTGCCGGTAACTCCGTTTCCGGCTCCGGCTCCGACTCTGGGTCCAGCTCCGACTCTGGGTCCGGCTCCGGCTCTGAGGAGTGCTCCTGCGCCGATGCCGCCACCGTCACCGTCACCGCCGCGGCCTCCACCGTCTACGTGACCGTCGGATCATCATCCGAGGCCACCAGCGCCGCCGCCGTTGCTGGCAACGCCGCTTCTCGTACGTTTCACCTTCTTGCGCCCCCTAACTCTCTGATGCCCGATCCGAACAATATATGCTGACTGATCTCTGTTCTCTAGCTTCCACCACTGCTGCTGCCGTTGCCGCCGCCGCCACCTCTGACGCCGCCACCACCACGTCTGCCGCCGCCTCATCTGGCGACGACGACGACGACGACACCTGCGATGACGACGGTTCCGACGGTGAGGGCGACGACGCCTCCTCTGGCGACGACGACGATGACGACTCGTGCCCCGAGGAGACGGTCACGGCCACCGTCGTGCCAGCCGCCCCCACCGGGTCCAACGCGACCGGGTCTGCCTACCCCACCGGCGCCGCCATGAAGAGCCGGTTCGCCAAGCTGCACTAGACTGCTCTTCCCTCCAAGGGGGCTGAGTTGGTGAGAGTGAGGTTGATGTGCGGAGGTATATGAGACGCGCGGATGGATGGATGAAATCAGACGCGGGGGTTGGAACTTAGTATGTGACCATGACTGGACTTGGATCTTTGTATCTCAAAACACCTTTTTCTTTTGTTACGCTTTTTTAGGAGTGAAAGGCGAGATACAAGGATTTGGGACAAAACAAACTCTTCTTTTTTTTTTTTCTCCTCTACATTTTTGCGCCTCGGCGCAAGAATTTGAGAAAAAAACTTCTTGTAGATCGTTGTAGTAGCAGTAGTGTTTGTTGTTGAGGGCCCCTTTTTCCGGGGGTTTTCTTCGAGAGCGGTTGTTGGTAAGGGACTTGATCAATTTACAGAATTCCTGGCACACCTGTTATGTTTTTATGCTTGCGGGAAGTCTTGTCCTTTGGTCCTCTCTTGTCTTCGGCGGATTGTACAGAAAATTTAAATCAATGCATTGTTCGAGACTTAATTACTTGACTTCTTAAAATTTGTGATATGAGATGTGCGTGAGATGTGCGAGTGAGAGGATAAAGAGTGAGGTTCGTGTACGGAAAACGGGAGACGTCAAACGTTTCTTCCGCCAGGAACTTGTGTGCTTACTCTTCTGGAATGCTCAAGCCCTGGGGGTCGGATCCCTTTACTCTGTGGTCGGGATGGGCAACATTCCATCGTCCACCGTCGGTCAGCCATGTCAAGTCAAGATCACAACCAAGATCACATTTGGTTCGAGAACCAACAAACGATGGAACAGATTTTGTGTTTTGCCAGTAAGGGTGATTGATTGGGTATCTGGCTCGGTTGATGAACCAGATACAGTCACAAGTTTCTACCTGCTTCCCTTTCATCAATACCTCCTTCTTACTACCCGATACATGGCCATGGTGTGTCTCCTGAGCGGCAGCGACTTCATTCTCATGATGATGAGATCATTTCTCAAATCCTTAACGCCGTCGGGTCTCTGTTTTTGGACCCGACCCCAAGATGATAGTCCCGTTGAGGGTATTCTATCGATTTCATGAATTCCCTGCCCCCCCCTTTTGCCCGACAATGCCTGTATGGGTATATGTTGAATTGTTTTTGCGCCGTTCACCTCTTCCCTAAATGCCCTTTTGGTTGAAAAAACAAAGCCTCGCTAAAATCGTCATGGCTCGAAAAACCCGAAGCCTTTTGTCATGAACGCCGATGTTGAAGTCGATGGCCGGATTTGCAAATCCGGCCACATTAGACACATCTTCCGTCAAACCGGAACGTCCCCATTAATTCGTCTTGCCACCCTGGGCAGACATTGTGTTGAATGAATTTAGTTGGCGTACTTGGAACGGAAGTACTTGGCGGCGCTGACCATGTTGGACAGGGCCTCCTTGGTCTCCTTCCACTGACGGGTCTTGAGACCACAGTCAGGGTCGATCCAGAGCTGCTCAGGCTTGAGGAACTGCAGCATCTCCTCGATGCGGACCTTGATCTCCTCCTCGCTGGGGACACGAGGGGAGTGGATGTCGTAGACACCAGGTCCGATGTGGCGAGGGTAGGCAGAGTCGACAAAGACCTTGAGCAGCTTGGCATCGGACTTGCTGTTCTCGATGGACAGGACATCGGCATCCAGGGCCGAAATGGCGTGGAAGAAGTCCTGGAACTCGGAGTAACAGAAGTGGGAGTGGATCTGGGTAGCGTCCTCAACGCCAGCGGTGGACAGCTTGAAAGCCTTGACGGCCCACTCCAGGTAGGCCTCACGCTCCTTGCCGGAGCGGAGGGGCAGACCCTCACGCAGGGCAGGCTCATCGACCTGGATGACGTCGATGCCGGCCTTCTCGAGGTCGACAACTTCGTCACGGAGAGCCAGAGCAAGCTGCTCGGCCTGGACGGACTGGTGAACGTCGTCACGAGGGAAGGACCACCGGAGGCAAGTGACGGGTCCAGTCAACATACCCTTCATGGGCTTCTTGGAGACGGACACGGCGTACTTGGACTCCTTGACCGTCATGGGGTGGGGACGAGAGATGTCACCAACGATGATGGGGGGACGCACGCAACGGGAACCGTAGCTCTGAACCCAGGCGTGGGTAGTGAAGGCGTAGCCGTCCATGCGCTCACCGAAGAACTGCACCATGTCGTTACGCTCAGGCTCTCCGTGAACGAAGACGTCGAGGCCAAGCTCCTCCTGGATCTTGACGTTCATCTCAATCTCTTGCTCAATGAATCTGTCGTACTCAGCAGCAGTGATCTCGCCCTTGGTGAACTTGTTGCGCTGGAGACGGATCTCCTTGGTCTGGGGGAAGGAGCCGATGGTGGTGGTGGGGAAGAGAGGCAAGTTCAGCTTCTTCTGCTGTTGAGCGATTCTCTCGGTGAACACGTTCTTGCGCTCGTAGTCGGACTCGGCGACCTTGGCCTGGCGATCCTTGACCTTGGGGTCGTTGGTGCGGGTGGAGGTGGCACGAGCCTGGACGGACTTGGCGTTGGCCTCGAGCTGCTCACGGACGGAGGCAGGACCCTCGGTAACAGCCTTGGCAATGATGGCGACCTCGACGGCCTTCTCAGACGCGAAAGAGAACCAGTCAGCGATCTCGGGGTCGAGCTTCTTCTCGCTGGCGAGGGTGTGGGGAGTGTGGAGGAGAGAAGCGGAAGTGGCGACAATGACGCGCTCAGCACCCAGCTTCTGAGTTGCAGACTCGACAGTCTCAATGGCACGCTTGAAGTTGGTCTTCCAGATGTTTCGGCCGTCTACCACACCAGCAGACAGGATGGTCTTGGGGCCCAGGGCACCAATGACGGTCTCGAGCTGCTCAGGGTTACGGACAAGGTCGACGTGGACAGCGTACACATCCTTGGGCACAGCCTCCAAGTTGTGGACGATGTCACCGAAGTAAGTGGTGAAGACAAGGTTGGGGATCTTGTCACCCAGGCTGGCGAGCTTCTCGTATGTGGGCTTGAAAGCGGCCTTGGCCTTGGAAGGAAGGTCGAGAACCAAGATGGGCTCGTCGATCTGGACAGTGGTGGCACCGGCAGCCTTCAGCTGGGTGAGGAGCTCCTCGTAAACAGGCAGAAGCTTCTCGAGCAGGTCAATGGGGTCAACGCTCTGGTCACGGTCGGCCTTGCCGAGGTGGAGGAAAGAGACAGGTCCAACAAGGACGGGGCGGGTCTCGATACCAGCCTCCTTGGCCTCCTGGAACTCGAGGACGGCCTTGGGGTTGGCAGCCAGCTTGAAGGTCTGGTTGTCCTGAAGAGTAGGCTTGACGTAGTGGTAGTTGGAGTCAAACCACTTAACCATCTCCAGAGCGGGAACGTCGACACCATCCTTCTGGTGACCACGACCCATAGCGAAGTATTCATCGACACGGTTCAGCTTGGAGCCGGCATAACGCTCAGGAACGGCCTGGAAAGAGTCATGGTCAGCAACAAAATCATGAATAGAGAAATCCAACGCAGAATCAAACTTACACCGAAGTCCTGGATGTGGCTCAGGACCTGGTCGTACAGAGCGAAGTCGTTGGAGGGGATGATGTCGACACCGGCATCCTTCTGGATCTTCCAGTGTGCAAGTCTGAGCCTCTTGGCCTCAGCGAGGAGCTCATCCTGAGAGATCTTGCCGCCCCAGTCTGTTACAAGTCAGCATTTATGGCCAGTGGATACCCAGTGGGGCAATTGAGCAATGCAATGCAATGCAATGGGCTGACTCACAAGCTTCGGTAGCCTTCTTCAGGTCACGGTTAACACCGATGCGGGGGAAACCGAGGATGGCTGATTGAACCATGATGACTGAACTTGTCGATAGCTCGACAGGAGCAATTGAATAATTCTTCTGAGCTCTGTTGTATTGTTTTGAAAGTCAGCATGCCGGATTTTTAGGGTGGTGAACAGAGTTTGTTTGGTAGAACCGGGTTTTATGGATGAAGCGGAGGAGGGGGACAAACACGTACAGGTACGATCTATTCGTAGTCGTTTTTGCTCTCCACACCCGTAGGAAAAGATGCTTTGGAGAGAAGAGTGGAATGGTGAAGATGGGATAGGGAGGAAAGAATATAAGAGAGGAGAAGAAAAAGTTACCGAGTGTCGAGGGGGGAGAAGAAGGGAGGAAGCCAATTATACTGGATGACGGGTCGGGAGTATGTGTGGGTCCGTGTGAGAGAGCTGGCTTTCTGGAGCTGGGGGACGAGGTGGGGAGGAGGGGAAGAAGGAAGCACAAGGGTAGCCGCTAGACAAGGGTGGGGGAAGGTCAGGAAAACACTACCTTGCAGAACTGGCACTTTAACACAGGAAGGGTGAAGAGTCGGGGTCCGAAGCCGCTTACCATTTGCCAGTGCAAACAGGGACCTTTTGGAGGGGCAAGGAGGGGCTGGGGAGGGGTACTACATAAGTAGGTGGTTACTACTGTTATTGGTTGTACCTAGCTCCCCGTGGGCCGGCTAACACCTTAAGTATTAGGTAAGTTCAACACTGTTGTGGCATTTTGTGGCATTCTGGGACCTTTTTTACTGGTAGAACGAGGTGATTCTCCTCGGAAGTGTCGATCATCAGCAGCATATAGGTACTTAAGGATGTACGTATGATACATGCCAAGGTTTCTCACCGTCTGTGAGATTGTTTATGTGCCATGAAGAGGCACGTCACTCAATTGCCAATGGCAAAGGCTTAAAATCTGGGCATACTTAGTACTGGATGTAGTATGTACTAATCAACTATTACAACTGGATGCTATGTACCCAGATATGTATGGCGCAATCAGCACCGTGTGTGCGCGAGGCTGCAGTCGTACGACCAAATACGCTCAAGTGCTGCTGCGTGAGAATCCATCGCGTCCGCTCATCCGGCCGAACACGTCCTGGTTGGTCGGTCCTCTCTTCCACTCACACAATCAACAAAGCTGGGTGCTACGTCGGTCAACTGGTCAGACTTCGGCCATTTTCCAAGTTGTGCCCTTTAAAGCGTTCCCTTCAAAGAGTACCTTATGGCGGCCTGGATGGTACTTGCTTCTGGTCCAGAACCTCGCCATATTTCCTTTCCGTGAACGACCCGAGGACCGGCCCTTGAATCCTCCTATAGTTCCCAATTAATACTACTGTGTAGTAATATAGTCCCTGCAGTGCCAAGTTAGCGCTAGATCTGGCCTGCAGTGGCTGGAGTTTATCACACCAACCCAAGACTTGCTAGTAGCCACCCGGCCAGTATGCAGCAGTATGACTCGTTTCTGGCCAAGACGCACGAGGCTAAAAAGTTTCTGACACAGAGATATACCCGTCGTGGTGGCTCATACAGTCATCAACATTTGGTTATCGTACAAGGTGCGAGACGTCAGGGGTGGTCCCCTCCCCTCCACTATCCAACCAAGACACGCTCGTACTGCTCATCGTCCAGATGCTTGAGCAACACTTGCTGCAGCGCGGCCTTGCCCTTGACGATAGCAGGCACGACGCCGCCAATCTGCTGCAGGTTGCCCTTCATGCTCTCCATGTGACTGCCTATCTGCTTCGAGATGGTTACAAGCTCCTCGTCTTCTAAGTCCCTGAAGAGCCCACCCGAAGCATCACCCTCAGACCTTGGCACCAGCTCCAGGCTGTCCTTGGACTCTTCAACCCCGCCACCCTCTCCATTTCTCTTGACACCCGGGGCAAGAACATGTTCCCTTTTTGCCTGCTCTCGCCATTTCTTGGCCGCAGATCTTGCATTGGCCTCCAGCTTATGGAGATAATCGTAGTCCTTGGCCAATGCATCCTCCTCCCTCTTGATCTCCCTCTCCAGCAAAGCGACAGAGTGCTGCAGCGGATTGAGCGTGTTCTCAAGGGCCTGGGTGGCATCGACAGTGCGCTCAAAGTTGAACTCGTCCTCGTAGCTGCCCGAACCGGCTCGAGTAAGAGCACCAGCCGTGGGCGCCGGGAAGGGGAAGCCCTTTACTAGCTTGGACCGCAGTCGCCTAGATACCACCGACAGAGCGGATGATGCATGCTCACGCCGTCGGTTGGTATCTTGAAGACGGAGAAGAACAGGACGTTGCGCGTCTGCCAGGAAAGCCCCGACAGCGGTAATGGACGGGCCGTCGAGTGGATTCCACTTTTCAGAAATGGTGCTTCGTGGTATGTTCTTTGTAGTCTCCCTGAGGTGTCGAAACGGCAATTCGGGTTCCTCCTCATCCTCCTCCTCGTCCGGATCTGAGCCATCTGCTTCATCAGGAACAGATTCCACGCGCCTCGGTTGCGCTTGCTCTCGTTTAGCCTTGGGAGGGGCTCCGTCTTGGTCTTCGCGGGGCCTAGATGGCCGGCCCTGAACAGGAGGCTGAGCTTCAGATGGTTGATCTTTCCCGGAAGCTCGCGATGGACCGTCTGATGTTTTGGGGCGACCACGGCGCTTTGGCTGAGAGCCTTCCCCTTCTGGGCCTGTCGCGATTGACTGTTGGGCTTGTTTCGACGCCTTGCCAGGTACCTTAGCTCTGTTGCCTTGCTGTGGTTGCAATGCCCTTCTCTCCCCATTATCCTCGTTGCCCAGCCTTGGCCGGCCACGTTTTGGCCCTGTATGCCCCGATACAGCACCGCGCCCTTGCTTCTGTGGCTTGGAGGCAGCACCTTCTTCTGGTGAAGTCTCTGCTCGCTTCTTAGGCCTCGCCTTCTCTGCCACCGATGTAGTCTGACCCTTACGTTCGTCACTTTTCCGACCACCGCTGGAGGTTGTGGCCGGATCCGGCGCTCGACGTTCTCGCCCACTTCGCCTGGGTGCTGAGCCTGACTGTTCATCCTCGGCGCGTGACTCGTTGCTTTGCACCGCTTCACCCTCGCCTTTCGAAGCAGATGTAGTCTTCTTCACGACATCCTTGGGATTTCGCCCAGTGCCCTTTCCCTGTCCCTCGGGCAGACCCTCGGTGTCCTTTGCTGCATCTTGTTGGCTTGTCTTGTTTGACCGTCCCCTCCTCGCCGGTTGTGTGGGGCCATCCTGAGCAGAACTTGCTGCTGTCTTGATGTTTTCTGCATTGGGTTTACGACCGCGCTTCCGTGGTCTCGCTTGTTCCTCGACATCGGGTTCGTCGTTGTTTACTGGAGCTTCGCTGTTTGACGCGTCTTGGTCGACTCTTGACGCGCCAGGCGGTCGGCCGCGTTTCCGCTTTTGATTTGAGGCTTTTGGTGGCTGTATGGGTGTCAATGATATCCTTGGGCTTTGCGACGATTTACTTACCATTATGAGGCTATGGAAATGTAAAAATGGGTATCAATGGGTGTTGTTTGGCAGCACTAAGGTAGAGATGTGGAAGGGGGGATATATGGAAGCCGTGGAGGACTAAACCCAATCAGGTCACATTTGTTGCTACCCGGCAGCGCTGTCGACGTGCTGACATTGACAGGGATGTACAAATCTTATTCACCGGCAAGGTAGTTTGGCAGTCTTGGTGAGGAACAGCAGGGTTTGAACGCAATATCTAAGTCTATTGGAAGGGAAGCCTATATACATAGATCTTTTAGGTGGGTGAACAATATTGATACCAAATATCTTGCGATTGAAAAGTCTCCAAGTTACCTAGGTACTTATTCAGGTCCGTATGCTAGAAGCCCAGTAGTTCCAACATGCCGTCTATTACTTCGGCGTTATCTTATCGTCCCCTCACCGTATCTGCCGCCTGTTTACATCACCGGGGCAGCCGGACCCCAGGATTTGGCGCCTGCCTACGGGTGCCCGTAGCTCCTGCCCTAGAACCCTGAAACTCCTCCAGCATTGTGGCTCCATCTGTCCTCTCACGACTTTTTTCCCCCCTTCTGTGCAGGCCTTCATACTCTTAGCTCTCTCCCGTCGTTCTGTATCAAGGAAATTTGGAGAACCCCCATCCATAATCGTTAATTCCCTCAGGTTCAATACACATACGATGCGTTTCTCAACATCCTCAGCTCTGTTGGCCCTGCCCGTTCTCGCAGCGGCTCAAGGAGAACAGTTCGAGCAGTACAAGGCCCAGTTCCAGAACTATGTCGACCAGTTCGGCTCGCAGTTTGGGTCTTACATTCCGAGTCCCAACAAACATGATCCTGTCGGGGCTGCTGAGGCCAAGGCCGGAGAGATGAGACTGAATGTCTTGACCGTGGACAACTGGAAGGAGACCCTGTACGCCCCTGTCAGTGCCGAGCAGACGACTCCAGAGGAGTGGTGGGTTCTGATTACTGGAGGAAACAAGACTTGCTTTGGTAAGTTGCTCTACTCTGTCTGCATTGCACAAATATTTCCGCCGATGCTAACTATGCTCCTCCAAAGGCCACTGTGGAAAGGTCGAGGCCGCATTCAACCAGTCCGCCGCCAAGCTCGCCCTCCTGCCCGACGCCCCCCATGTCGGCTACCTGAACTGCGATGACCAGCCCATCCTCTGCAACGCATGGTCTGCTGGCGCAGGCAGCCTGTGGCTCTTCGATTTGCTCCCCGCACCTGCGCCCGTCGACATCTACATGAAGCGCATGAACCTGTCCACAACCGACAGCGAGACCTTTGTGAAGCTGTACGAGACCAAGGAGGACAAGAGCCAGTTCAAGCTCAAGGACGGATACTTCCACCCCTTCGACGGTGAGCTGGCCAAGTACGGCCTCGCTGTGCCTGTAGCATACGCCCTGTGGGTACTGAGCATCATGCCGAGCTGGGCTATGATGCTGGGTGTCTCTTTCATCAGCCGCACTTTCATGTAAGTTTCTCTTGAAGGCTCCCCTCCCCCAGACGTACAGTCAACTGATTTTGAGTAGGTCTCGCCGCACGGCTCCCGCTGCTGCTGCCCAGGCCCCAGCAGGCGCTCGCCGTGGTGCTCAGCCCGGTGATGCCCGATAAAGCATCAAGTTCAGCATGATTTGGATGGTTGTACAACGTAATGTGTTATGGTGTTTTAGCTGCTTGGGAGGCGATTGTCGGTTTGTTGTCGGAGCGGAAGCATGCTTCTTGTATACGTTACTCCAGAGCCGGCTGCAGGATAATACATGCCCTCTTAGGCGCCAGATCATTTTGTTTCGCAGGTCTCTTGCACATTCTGAAGTCCCTCGAGGACTTGTTTTCCCAGCTGCCCATTGGAGAGTCGACCGTAGCGAAGATCACTCATGCTGCCCACCGTTTGCTTGATCGACTGTAGAAGCTCAGCCTCTTCCTTCTCCAAGCTCTGTATCTCTGCATCAAGCTCTTCCATGGAGCTGTCAAGCTCTGGGATAATCGAGTTAATGTTATGCTTGGCCACTGCCGCCCCTGAAGCTGCGCCGTAGAGCTATATCTCGGTCAGTAACTGAGCCACCCAAAGTCATACCCGGGCCAGTGGGTGTGGTCTTACCGCTCTTTCAATATCAATCTCATCATCGATCTCCTGGTTCTCAGCAGCCCTCTTCGCCCTCAAAACCTCCCGCCGCAAGACCTTGCCCCGCTTAGCCTCGGTCTCAATGTTGGATGAGACCTCATCGATGAGAGCATTTCTCTGATTTTGCAGATCCCTGTAGAGTCTCCTGACTTGTGGTGATGACTGTTGCGAGCGAGGGAAGAGTTCTGTAAACTCCTTCAATGAAATAATGGTGGGCAGTTGTGCTGGGACCAAAAGATAGTTGGCCAGGATCGTCGACTCAGTGGGAGCCATTTTGGCCAAGTGTTCGTTTCGAGATCCGTTTGTTTGGAGAAAATGGTGTAGTATGTGGAGCACAACGTGTATGTATTTTCAGTATACCAGACACTCATGAATCTAAATCTTCTGGAAATACTGTAGTTGACTGTGATTTGGTGAGAGCAAAGAAGGCTGCATGTGCTGCGGCTGCGTTTGTTAGTTGATCGCGCCTGCCTCGACACACGCGCTTCGTTAGTCGCATGGTCCCGTGACTCCGACTTCTTCCCTCCAGATCCTCTCTCGTAGCCCCTTTCCATCCATTCACTACTCCCACCACCTCTCACCTTCCACTGCCACTAACTTGAAATCACCGTCTTGAGGACACCGTTTCTTTCGTAGACTACACATCACTCTCATCACATACTACGAAAACAGGAAGTCTTCAAACATGGCGCCTTCCAAGCCAGCGGCTCCTCCTTACAACAAGGACGAGAAGGTCCTTTGCTTCCACCATGAGATGCTGTACGAGGCAAAGATCATGGACATCGAGCAGAATGATGAGGGAGGATATCGCTACAAGGTTCATTACAAGGGCTGGAAGAGCACTTGGGATGATTGGGTGCCTCAGGACCGTATCCGGAAGCTGAACGACGAGAACCGCGAGCTTGCATCGCAGCTCAACCAGCAGGCTCGCGCCAGCCTCCAGAAGACCGCCAAGGCGACTGGAAAGAAGATCAACTTGAAGAACGGATCTGACTTCAGCTCTGCTCGAGGTAGCGAGGAGAGAACCGGAGCAGCAGCCCCCATGACTGGACGGGGCCGAAAGAGGGACTACGAGTTGGAACATGTAAGTGTCTACCTTTTTTTTTTTTCCTATTGTCTTCCATTCAAGTCTTGAAAATTTCCATTGTGTCCTTATGGTGAGGGTTGTGAATGGGCTGTTGGCGAATTGTGTCCTCGATGGGAAAATTTGGAAGAATGGGCTTGGAAAATAAGAACTGGCATTGTGCAAAACTTCGAAGGCATCACTTTTCGGGTTTTCATCGAGCTTTGCCGCAACCTTCGACAAACTATTCTTCCTGGCCCCGCTGGACAAACTTCTTCCTGGCTCACCAGAAAGCAAGAACATACTTCCTCGAAACGGAGCAGCTCGTGCAGGCTGGCAACTGTAGGCAGCTACTTACACCTCTCCCACTCACCCAATACTTGATGCCACCCTCTCACCTTTCTACTCACTACACTCACAACCTTTTTGAATCCTTCTTCTGCGAATTCGCACAATCCGTCAGTTCTAGAGTCGCGTATCTCTGCGACAAACGCCTCGAATTGGAAAAACAGTGCGGTAAGGAGAAACTGCTTTGCATCAACCGAAGCACCACCAGCTCTCGACCTCATCGCCGACAACTCTTTCACTTTCATAACATCAACAACTCGCGGCCTTCATTCAAAGGTCATTGACTGCAAACCTTTTACCTCTCCCTATCCTCCGACGCGTGTTTTGGAGAATCGAAGAGTAAACTCCCTGTCGCGTTACTGTTGTGACGCGCCGACCATCTCGCGCTTCATTTACCTACCTTTCACGCGCCCACTTTGCGCATGCCACCATTCAACAGTCTCATTTCTGCTGAGCTGAACCCGACCATTTTGTCACCATCACAATCATTGATTGCAACGCCGCCAAGTACGCTGCACCCAGCCGTGAACAACTGATCTACGACATTGCGTACGAATATCTGCTTCCCTTTCCCACACCAGGCCAGACAGATTTGATCATGGACTCTGGTTTTACCTTTCCCGCCGATCTCATCGACTCCAATTTCGCCGAAAAGGAGGCTAAGTGGGCTAAAGCAGCCGAACGCTACGACAACTTGTCCAAGCTGCCGCCTAAGCAGACCAACAACTACTACGTTAAGAATAACAAACAGGGACCGAAGTGTGTGAAGCCAGTCCACACTTATCTCGATCCCTGGCCTGTCAACAAGAAGAAGAAGGAAGCTCCACCCCAGGACAAGCATATCACTGCGGGTGTAGCAGCAGACGACAGAGAGGAATTTGACCAGGAACTCATCGACTTTGCGCGGAAGTACAATCCAGACGGTTCGATGGATATCTCAGAGGTCATCGCCGCCAAGAACCGGCGCATCGCGGAGGTGCAGAAGGCCATGCTCAGTGGACAGGGTCCAGCTGCGGCGAGGGCCCAGAATCTAACAGCGCCTACCCAGTCTCTCCAGCCCACTCCAGCCAACCCTCACAACACCCGCTCGAGGAAGGCCCAGAATGCGACAGAGGGCGCAAACGTCGCCAAGGCGGCCACTGCCAATGGAGATACAGAGAACCCAGAGGGCAGCACGCCTGCTCCCGGTGTTGCTGATGTGTCATCGCTTCGCGATACGCCTCCAATCATGCAACATGTCATGATGCGTAGTACGCGTAAGCTCTCGGCGGACCACACCAGTCTCAGCCGCCCATTGCGAGGTGTCGTTTCCGACAGCTACTACACTTCGAACGCACAAGCAAGCAGAAGCCAACCTGCATCAGCAGGAGATGAGCCAGAGGAGGCTAGTCCCGCAGCAGACCAGCAAGATGCCTCACCAGAGGATGAGCAGACAAGCGAAAAGCCAATTGGAAACATGCAGAAAGAAGATCATACCGCCGACAGCAACAAATTGGCACAGGGCTATCTTTCCAAAGCAGACGGAAAGAGAAAGGTTACTTCAACTGCAAATGCCCCAAAGATCACTGATGAGCCCAAACTGCGAAGGGCTCTCAAGGCCTGTGACAACTGTCGAAAGCACAAGACGCGTTGCAATGGTGGTAACCCCTGCGAGGCTTGTGAGAGAAGGAAGTTCACATGCATTTATGCACCCGGTGAAAGGAAGACACCTGGAAAGCGACCTCAAAAGCCAAAGTCAGACTCCGACAACAATGACGATGCAGACAACGATGCTCGCCCTGCAAAACGAGCCCGCAAGGGAAAGGGAGCCCCTGCTGTCAAGACTGAAGAGTCCACCAAGGCGAAGCAGCCCGCCAAGAGCATCAAGGGCGAGGCACCACATGCAAAGCGAGCCCGCAAGGACAGCGAGCAAGTTGAGACCAAGCCTGCTCAGCCTTCCCAGCCTGCTCCATCGCAGCGCACCACCCGAGGACGGGGCAAGCGATCGCGGGACGAGGCCGAAGTCATCGAGACTCAATCTGCAAAGCGGCAGCGCTCCAGTCCAGAACAGACTCAAGGAGTCAACGAGCAGACCGATGAGGTAGAGGCCGGACCTTCTGGATCAGCCCACCAGGACCAGCCCAATCAGACCCAGCCCAATCAGACCCAGCCCACTCAGACCCAGCCTGCGAAGCCGCAGAGCTCTGAACAAGGACGGGGCAAGCGAGCTCTTGAGGACAACAAAGACATCGAGGCCCGGCCTGCTAAGCAGCAGCGCAAGGACCCATACATCCCTTGGCACATCCTTCACTCTGTTGTCGACAATGCAGTCTTAGAGGAGGAGGATGGCACTTTCAAGGCCTTTTCCTTGGGAGGCCAGGATTTTACCACCAAGGAGGAATATATTAACTGGATGGAACAGGAAGATGCATTCCACAACCGACCTTCGATCAAACTTGTCATGCCTGACCTCCTGAAGGCGATACTGGTGGATGACTGGGAGCATGTCACCAAAGACCAGCAGCTCGTGCCCATTCCCCACGAGCACCCAGTCGACGAGGTCCTTAAGGAGTACCTGGATGACGAGAAGTTCAAGCGTGAAGAGGGTTCCACTCAGATGGACATTCTTCATGAGACGATTGCTGGACTTCGTGAGTACTTCGACCGGACCCTTGGCAGGATCCTTCTCTACCGGTAAGTCTAGCTCCCTATCCAGATGCAGTACCATCTTTCATGATGAATTTCGCTGACCTTAGGTATAGATTCGAGCGCCTTCAGTACGCTGAGAAGCGTGCGGAGTGGGATGCCAATGCTAATGCTGAGAGCCCTGACGGACCGAGCACTACATACGGAGCTGAGCATCTCTGCCGTCTTCTTGGTAGGTTGACATCTCGAGCTTGCCGTCAAATCCAGCACAACTGACCTGATTTCTAGTGTCCCTGCCTGAGCTTGTCGGCCAGACCAACATGGACCAGCAGTCTGTCAGCCGCCTTCGCGAGGAGATCACCAAGTTCAGCAACTGGCTGAGCAAGAACTCTGAGAAGTACTTCGTTCGGCAATACGAGGACCCCGGTGCGGAATACATTGAGAGGGCCAGAAACGCTTAGGATGAGTCTCTGCCCGATGATGTTCCCAGCCGCAAGAGAAGGGCTGTGGCCGACGATGTCCCGAGTCGCAAGACGAGGGCTGCTCGAATCAAGTACAGCGCCTGAAAGGGGAACGCGCTCCGAAACAACCGGCGTCAGCCTGATCGCCCATACATCATATCATGACTGAGGGGAGAGAAACTCGGTATCTTCGGCACTGAAGGCTCGCCACTGTCACTTCTCATCAGGGTTTCTGATACAAAGAAAAGATGGTAGCCAGCAGGAACGTTTTATCGTTACCACACGAGGAGATTGTCTTGGAGACTGTCTCATGCCTTCCACAACTGAAACAAGGGTTGGATTTCCTCTCTTTTGCGACTACATCAGATCACGCTAGATCAGCAACGCCTCGATGAGGCGGGCTGAGAGCAAAAAGGGGATGTGTTTGTTATTTGCGAAACTGTGCTGCTGTTTTTCTGAAGCTTTGATCACTGCGGCCTCTGCTCTACCTTTGGAGGCATCCTTGCAGTTGACGATCACGGCTTTGGACTTGGTATCCACCATTATGTGGACGAGTCTCTCGAAACCTTGGTCACTACCGCCTCTTTTCGACTTTTTCGGACTCATTCATGGACATTTGACGTTTTGGTTCTCCTCTTTTCGACTTTTTCGGACTCATTCATGGACATTTTACGAGAACCAAAACGGAGAGGGATTTTTCTGACGGACTTTGCGAATTTTCGGAGGCTTTCATCACTGCGCCTCTGCACCTCTTTACAGCTTTTATGAGAGGTATTTTTGCAGTGGACGATGACGGCTTCGGACTTGATATTTGATGAGAAACAATGCGGGGAAGGATGTTATTTGTTCGAGGAACTTGCGGTTTCCCTGAAGCTTTTTGACACTGCTGCCTCTTTACGACTTGTCGGGGCTTTCTGCAGTAGTTGATCACGGCTTTGGACAGGAGACTTGATGAGAGTCCCTTCCCTTTATTACCATTATTATCGTTGTTGTCTTTCTGAAGCTGGATTACTGCTGCCTCTGATATATTTGTCAAGGCATTTTTCGCAGTCAACACCAGTCACGGCTTCAGATGTGTACATTAGTTCCTATGACAAAATAAAGGGAAACTGGTATGAATGTTTGTCTCCGGATGAATGGTGATGCAAAAATGTGACCCATCCGTGATTTGGCCTATTTCAGCATCTGCTACTGGTGGTGGTGTTGATTGGTTGTGGATTTTCCTGAAGCATATCTTCTATATCGTAGGCAGTTATGTACAAAGTCACATTTCCTGTGACAGAACAGACAGCTGTCTCAATCTCGACGAGGCTCTGATGTCCACGATGGCTCCCTAATCCTCAATATCCCCAGGTGTCTCCCGCAGCTCACGGGCACTTGAGGCTCCCAAATATCCCTAGGGCATCCCCACAGCACGGTGGTATATTCGCCAATGTCGCCATGAAACTAACTTCCCCAGCCAAAATACCGGCTTCTACAGGCTGGTGTGGCCGATCCATACCCCCCTGATCCATCTCGCCATCATCAGACCCAACCTAGGAAGTAAAGCATCCTCCTCCGGCCCCACATCCCACGCCTCGTCCTCTTTTCTCCCCAACTCTCACTTTGTTGTGTCTTTCGTGCGTTTCTTTCTTCTTCCTTTCCTATCCTTCCCGCTTTTCCTCCCAGCGCCAGCAAAAGCAAGAGGAATACCAATCACCGCGCGACCTTGGTCTCGACCCAGAACCCCTTGTCGGGCGTCCGCGCGGCCTTGATCTCGGCGGCCGAGAGGGCCCTGTCCACCTCCTCGACGCGCACCAGCTCCTTGACCTTCATGATCATGCCGGCGAACTGCGGCTCCACCGGGTGGAACACGGTCTGGCACCGCCTGTGCAGGCCCAGCGCGGCCAGGACGCCCTGCGTGCGCGTGGGCAGGCCGATGGCCGAGCGCTGGAGGGTGATGCGGAAGAAGGACGTCGGGGCGGCCATCTTGTGTGTGTTGGCTTGGTTGGTTGTCGGGATGGTTGTGGGGTTGTGGTTTCTTTGGTGGTGCCCCCCTTCTTAGTATCCGTGGACACGGCAGGTAGAGCAGCAGGACAGGTGAAGCTGGTGATTGGTGTTTTCCCGTCGGTCGGTTGGGTGCTTTCAGAGGTCGTTAGTCGTCGTGAGGGAGGAAGTGGCTGAAAGCTTGACGTTTCTTAGCGTCGGTCTTGGTTGTACTGCAGCGGGGCAGGGAGAAGAGGAGATGGGCCTGGACTGCTTTGACTTGCGGAGGGAGGAATGGCTTTCTTGCGGGCGGTTTGGGAAACTTCGGTACAGTCAATCCGGAGCGCAATGTTGAAAGTCGATCGCGGTCGTCAAAAATTGTGGATTCCCGGCAGGCTAACAATGGCCGCCTGCCGCCTCTAAGCTCGCTCGCTCTGTGAGTCTCAACTCCTGGGGTGGTCCGTGCGCACATCCTCTTAGAACATCCGGTGATGGAACTGGAACTGGAACATCTCACGAGACTCTATCTAGTATCTAATCTTCTCCAAAGATGCTGAAAAATCATGGAGGATGAATGCTAAGTATATGCCATCACGCTTACACAGTAGGAGCTCTCAATGGCTCGAGCCAATGCATCTTATACCACATCATACACAGTACGATTCACACCACATCAAACAGCCTGACGAACGTTGCATCTTCAAGATTTCCTCTATTTATTTGCCAAGAATCGCAGCACATGCTGCCCGGACCCGATCATTACTACACATTGCATGAAAGGTGAGACATCCATCACCATAACACCCGCTTCTAAATCCGTGCCTGTTCTTCTCAGTTCTCCTCACCCCGCTCCTCCGCAGACCCTCTAACTTACACCTGGACCTCGACACGTCCCTCGCCGCCTGGCCGTCCCTGTTGGGCGAGCTCGGGCAGCAGGTAGGTGATGTCATCCCATGGGTGGCGGTACAGACCAGTGCGCAGCCTCTTCTGGTCGAGGAAGTGGGCAATCAGACCGATCGACCGACCCAGCACGAACAGACCGTTCAGGACACCCATGCCCAAGTAGTCCTCAGCCTCCTCCTGGCTGAAGGCGCCACAGTTGCGCAGGAGGTCGACGAAGCAGACAGCGATGCAGCCATCGACGTTCAGGATAAGGTTGTCCTTCTTGGAGGTGGTGACCGTCTCGACGGCCAGGGCGTAGTCCAGCAGCTTGGTGCTGGGGAACCTGGCCTTGACGAACTCCTTGACAAGCTCGACACGCAGGTCAGGGTTGTTCCTCGACTTGATACGGTGACCAATACCGGGGATGAGCCTGTTAGCCTTGCGCATGGAGTCGACGAAGTCACGGGGGCTGAGGCCCTTGTCGAAGGCCTTGGTGAACTCCTCCGCAGCACCATCCAGAGCACCACCGAATCGGGAACCGATGGTGAGCAGACCAGAGACCAGTGCGCTGATCAGGTCCTTGCCGGCACGGGTGGTGATGATGGTGTTCATGGCACCAGAGACGGCGGGACCGTGGTCGGCCGTGAGCATGAGGACCATCTCCAAGAACTTGGAGGCGTAGTCGGGCAGGCGACGACGGAACCACAGGAGAGACATGACACCACCGATACCGATCTCCTCCCTGAAGACGTCAGAGATGGGCATGCCAGCGTACAGGAGCTCCTGGCCACGGTCATCAGAGATGGTGGAGATGAAGGCAGCGGGCTTGCGGATGAGGCCGAGCTCCTGGGCCCAGGAGTAGTCCATGGGGATCTTGGGCACGGCCGGCTCGGGCTGGGGGTCGATGGTACCCTCGGCGACGAGCTTCTCGTAGACCTCCTTCAGGAGGTATGGCATGTCCTCAAAGGTCTTGGGGACGTGGAAGCCAGCGTCAGCCATCGTCTTGTTCTTGGTGGCAGCAGTCTCGAGCTGAGAGTTGGCGAAAGAACCAGCGTGGCCGAATTGCACCTCGGTCTTGAACATGCTTGCGCAGGTGCCGATGGCCCATGCAACGATGGGCTTGGTGATGATGCCCTGCTTGACAGCCTCGATAACCTTGTATTCCTCAACACCACCGACCTCACCCAGGAGCACCATGATCTTGCACTCAGGGTCGGCCTGGTACCTCAGCATGTGGTCGATGAAGGTAGTACCGGGATACCTGTCACCACCGATGGCCACACCCTCGTATACACCGTCCGTGTTGTTGGCAATGATGTTGTTCAGCTCGTTGGACATACCACCAGACTTGGAGACGTAACCAACGGAACCCTTGCGGTACAGCTTGGAGGCAACGATGTTGTCCATCATGCCACCAGTGTTTCCGATCTTGAAGCAGCCGGGCTTGATGCCACCGACAGTAGCGGGACCGATGATGGTCACGCCCTTCTGCTTGGCAACGTAGGCAATCTCACGAGCACGCTATAGCACCAGTCAGCTTCTCTCAATGGTGCATCTTCAGGGACACGGGATCGCTTACCCTCTCTGGCACACCCTCGGCAATAATGGCGATGGTCTTGATCTGGGGGAACTGCATCAGCTCCATGGTGGAGCTGTAGACACTTCGGGAGGAAGCAAAGTTGACAACGACATCGACGTCAGGGTGCTTGGACACGGCCTTGGAGACCTCCTGGTAGACGGGCAGGAGTGTCTCGCTAGTTCCCCAGTACATCTTGCTGACGAACTGACCACCGAAAGTGTAGATGATACCGGCGACGGAGGGAGTGGATCGCTTGCAGATGAAGTCGAAGTCGAGCATGCCCTGGACAGCACGGGGCTGCATGCCGTAGACAAAGCATCTCGTCTTGTCGTTGAACAAGGCGTGGCTGGGCAGGGGGGTCAGCGGCCTGCTGGGAGCAGCGAAGCGGGTGATGTTGTCGTTGGCAGACAGGCCCTTGGGCGTCTCGCTCGTGGTGGCGGCCATTGTGGTTATGGGTATCTAAAGGAGAGGTGGTTTTCGGGAGAATAGCAGAAAAGGCCTGTTTGTTGAAGTCGTCGTTAGCCAAAGGAACCCCACGGCGTTTATCTGTTCCGACTTCGCATGGTGAAGAGCCAGCGATAATCTCAATGGCGATGATATCGCAGTATTGGAATCGAGGAATCATGCCCCAAGCCGACGCATGAACAAGGTCAACTCGGATCGCAAGTTGAAGTTCGAAATGCGCTCCGTGCAAGGGGATTGTGCCATTTCCACAGGACGACAGTGTTGTTGGGAGCTTGGGCGGGATGGAAAACAAGCAAACGTTGGATTCAGAGCAGGACCACGTACCTTATTGTCTGACTGCTTCGCTTCTAGCAGTGCAAAGGCTTTGAATGTGTCGAGAACACCAAGACTTAAGAAAAATGGAGGTCAGGGCGAGGTCAAGGGCAAAGAAAGTTCGGGTTCGAGTTCAAGGACCAGAGGTGGGTGTGTGAATTGGGAGAATGGGAGTTTTTTTGTCCCTGGTGTTGCTCAGTAGGAGCACAATTGGAAGACCGGCAGGCCAGGGGGGGGGTCAAGAGGGAGTTAGACAGGGTCAGACAGGAGACGGGGACCACTGAACGGGGCAACTTGGACGGGGGACTGGAGGGGAAAGTACGTACCCAGATACCTAGGTACCTTTTGCAAGTGGAGCCTTTTGGGGAGCGTTGGAGGGTTGTTGGTGCACCGTAGCAGCGAAGTTGTCCACTACAGTACCTAGGCAGCTAGGTAGTGAGAGAGTGGAACGGGCTGCAACAAGTTTCAAGCCACCGTCGACGGGATTGATTGATTGTCTGATTGATTGAGGAATAGTGGATTTGAATTGGACTGGACTCAATCGGATGGGTTGTTGATGGAACCCTAAATGGGCAAGACGGACAACGATGCCGAACTGATCACACTCACTTTCTTTCAGCTTCTCAAAATGGTGAAAGTCCGAGTGTGTTCCTTTCCAGTCCGTTGATGACTTCTTCCCGATTCCAAGGCCATTCAAGGGTCTTTCTTCTGTTCCCAATTGCAGCTGTGCAGATCCTTTCAACACACTGGTTGACTGGTTGACTGGCTGACTGGCTGACTGACCGACAGACTGACTGGTGAGCACTAGCCGGGGGAAGCTGGGAAGCTGGAAGCACACGGAGCCAATGGCTTTGAAAAAGTTGGGGGAAACTTCCCGGTCTGTTGGCCTTGCGCTGGCTTGTTGAATACATACCCAGGCAGCCAGGTAGACATGTACCGACACGGCGGAGGGTAAGAGCTGCGGTACGTACCTGCGAATCAGGCCGATCCCTGTTGCCGCAGGTGCCGTTGGACTCGGCAACGTACAAGTATCGGTACCTGTGCATATACATGCCAAAATGTGGTAGTTAAATCCCACCGAAAAGCCAGACCCGACCTGGAAGACCCTGCACTTTCAGGGGTGCCCAGGTGGTTAATACCACCATAGTGGTCCGTGTGTATTCATACGCCGACAACCGCTACTCAACCACTCAACCAATATCAATCAATTGGCAGCGCCCTGGAGAAAGAACCTCGGAACTTTGGTATCAACCCTTGGAACCCTTGAACACTTGAACAAGACTGCTCCTCGACTAGGCCGGAGCATCCAAAACAAACACACAGAGACTGTCGGAAACCCAAGCAACACCAAGACCATCATACGGTGCACGATGGGCGATCCGCTGTCCGATCGGGCACCGAATCTAGTCTTGGATGTTTCCGTAAGACGACGACAAACGACGGTAAGCAAGAGCTAGTAGAAGCAATGAAGCTAGAGCCAGAACAAGAACAAAAACCAGAACCACACACCCCGACACCACAGGAATCCATCCGTACCAGTCCGGAACACGCCCGTATATGGCGCACCTGGACAGACCTCTGGAACAACCTTGGGATGAAAGACTGCACCAGGAACCGGCAGAAGGTCCGATTGTTGGTTTGGTTGTGCTGAAGTTTGGCGTACGTAAACGCCTCAATATGCACCCCACCACCATCTGGGCACATTCCATCACTCGCACACACAACACAAAGCGTCCGCCGGATTGTCCCCAGATCACTCCGCTGACCGGACTTTCATCAATCACACTGGCGGACTTGCATCAAGGGACCAAAAGAGAGCCTCAACCTCCTTCTTTTTTGAGAGCCACGACGAGGCTTCAGAAAGTTGAGTCCGAGGAAGGTGCACAGAGACTAAGTAGCGTCTGTGTCTGTATCTGTATCTGTATCTGTATCTGGTTCTGGTTCTGGATCCAAAACCTGACAGATACCACGGGTCCGTATAGTTACTGTACCTAGGTAGATATCGGGGTTTTGGATGGAGATGATGACCAGTAGTATAGATCGGGTGCCGAAGGGGGGGTGATGAACCGAGGCCAACTTGATGTTGCATCTTGCTGCATCTTGGCCCGGCTTGCCTCGTGGCTTAAGGCTGAAATGAACAAAATCGGAAGAAAAGAACAGATCACCCCGGGCCAGAGATAAAGACGAAGTTACACTTGCAGCCTGTCTCCTGGTCGTCGTCGTCGTTTCCGTCGTCGTCGTCGTCGTTGTCTTTCTTTTGCCGCAGACTGCGGTAGATAGACTGATAGATAGACACTGATAGAACAATTCATTTGGGCCGCAGTCCGGTGAGCGCTTGCCCCCTTCCCCTCCCCCCATAAATTTCCGTTTGCGAAGGACGCCGAAGGTTCAAGGTACCGATACTTCCAGAGCCCTGTCCACTTGGAACGCCCACCGATTGGGATCGCCCCAAAACTTTTTTGGCCCGGGGTCGCACTAGTACCTTTTTCGGGGACTTCACAACCCTTGGTTGGCCCAAGCTGGCCCAAGCTGGCCCAGATCAATGGCGCTTGGTTCATTTTCTGGGGCCCCTGCATTCCTTACTCCTCACCATTTCCACCATTTCCACCATTCCCCCCTCCTCTTCTCAGGTGCACCTACCAGGTCAACCCCTCCCGCTTTTTACTACTCAGCTCCCAGCTGAGAAAAGACCCCTGGTGAACTTTTGAAGCTCCAGTTCCTGTTTCCCAATTCCCAATTCCTTCACGTCCAGAGTCCGACCTTCGTCCTCGAATTTTTTGAACGGGCACACTCGCACCAATCCAAACTCCAACTCAACATCCCGTCAAGTTGAATCAGAGAAAATCAGGAGAGAGACAGAGAAAGAGACACTTATCTCACTCCACATTCAACTTCAAAACGCCCTCAGGATCAACTTGTCCTTTGACGACTGTTTGACTGTACGCATCTCTGCTGACCTCCCTGCTCCTGCTCCTGCTCCTGCTCCTGCTCCTGTTTCTCTTGTCTTTTCCCGTACACAGCACAACATTCCCCGAGCCCGAATCGGCGCCGGTACTTTCACAGTTCCCGTTGCCCTGATCCTCGTGCGAACAAAGGTCGCCGAGCAGCTTGCTTCTCGGTATCTTTTGGAATCTTCAGCCCTTGATTGGTACCTTCCTGACTGAGAAACCCCGATACTAAACTGTGTTTTGTTAGGAAACCAGCGCATAAGCCCGACAACTCAGGTCTCCCTTGCTTTGCGACTTTGTATTTGAGCCTTCGGCAAAAGAAAAAGGAACAAACAGAACAAGACACAAAAACGAACGATTAGACCACATACCTCTATACCGTCAACATGTCCGCCAAATCGATTCTCGAGGCTGATGGCAAGGCCATCCTCAACTACCACCTCACCCGCGCCCCCGTCATCAAGCCCTCTCCGCTGCCGGTACCAACCACGCACAACGCTCCTCCAAGGCTGGCATCTTTGTACTTCCCTGAGGACGCCAACCCCGAGGATATCCTGAACCAGGCCGAGGTCACCTACCCCTGGTTGCTCCAGGATGGCGCCAGGTTCGTTGCGAAGCCTGACCAGCTGATCAAGCGACGAGGCAAGAGCGGTCTGCTGGCCCTGAACAAGCCTTGGGCCGAGGCCAAGGCTTGGGTTGCTGAGCGCGCCGGAAAGGCCCAGAAGGTTGAGCACACCGAGGGTGTTCTGAGGCAGTTCCTTGTCGAGCCCTTCGTGCCTCACCCTGCCGACACCGAGTACTACATCAACATCAACTCTGTCCGAGATGTGAGTTCCTTTCCCGATTATGCGTATCAAGGTGTTCCCTTCAGGGCATTGGCGGATGACTGGCAGTGGCGGTATGGTATCTGTTGGGCAGACAGCAAGTGCGTTGTTTGACCAAACCAGAAACTCGATCGAGGAGAAAGTTCATCCAAGTCGACATTTTGGAAAAGAGGGGGGTGGGGGTGTTCGTTCCACACGTTCAGGTGTAAAGAAGGAAGTGAGGCAGAGGAAGGCGAAACATCCAACTTTATAGTGAGGGAAACCGGCTTGTGTTCCACGTTGGTGGATACCAAGCAATTATGGCTCCCTTAAAAGCCTAGTTTGCGGACGAACGGAAGCCCAGAAGAAGACAACTCTGGGCGGCCTGCACGCCGAAACCGCGGGGCTGTTATCGACCACTCTTAGCATCCTTTGATGCGGTTGCATACGACCTCTGCAACCCACCCCTACCCCCTCCCTTCAAATACCTACTCCTGGTCTTGATACTACACCTTCCTAAAACTCCTTGGGCCTCTCACGCCATTCATCGTGGATTTTGCTAATCTTAATCGTATTAGGGCGACTGGATTCTCTTCACGCACGAGGGTGGTGTTGATGTTGGCGATGTCGACGCCAAGGCCAAGAAGCTTTTGATTCCTGTCGACCTTTCCCAGTACCCATCCAACGAGGAGATCGCACAGGTCCTCCTTGCTGATGTCCCCGCGGGTGTTCACAATGTTCTGGTGGACTTCATCACCAGGCTGTACGCTGTCTACGTCGACTGCCAGTTCACGTACCTCGAGATCAACCCTCTCGTGGTTATCCCCAACGAGGATGCTACCTCTGCCTCCGTGCACTTCCTGGATCTCGCTGCCAAGCTGGATCAGACTGCAGACTTCGAGTGTGGTGTCAAATGGGCCATTGCCCGGTCACCAGCGGCTCTGGGCCTGACCAACGTTGTCCCCGCAGCCAACGGCACCATCAGCATTGATGCCGGCCCACCAATGGAGTTCCCTGCTCCCTTCGGTCGTGAGCTGACCAAGGAGGAGGCTTACATTGCTGAGCTTGATGCCAAGACTGGTGCTTCCCTGAAGTTGACCGTCCTGAACGCCAGCGGCCGTATCTGGACCCTGGTTGCTGGTGGTGGTGCTTCCGTCGTGTACGCCGATGCCATTGCTTCCGCTGGCTACGCCGACGACCTCGCCAACTACGGGTAAGTCTGGTCTAACCTGATCATCGAGACATGTTTGTATGAGCTAACACCGCGACAGTGAGTACTCTGGTGCCCCAACAGAGTCTCAGACCTTCCACTACGCCCGCACAGTGCTCGACCTGATGCTGCGCGCCCCCATGTCCGACAAGGGCAAGGTTCTCTTCATCGGTGGTGGTATTGCCAACTTCACCAACGTTGCGTCTACCTTCAAGGGTGTCATCCGTGCCATTCGGGAGGTCGCCAAGGCCCTGAACGAGCACAAGGTCAGCATCTGGGTGCGTCGTGCCGGACCCAACTGGCAGGAAGGCCTCAAGAACATGAAGGCTGCCACCACGGAGCTCGGCCTCGACTGCCACATCTTCGGTCCCGATATGCACGTATCGGGTATCGTGCCTCTGGCGCTGGTCCCTGGCGAGTGGGAGAAGTCCAAGGCTGAGGAGTTCAGGGGTTAAGCAGAGCACGAATATAGGGATGTGTTGAATAGAGTTGAGTGTGGGAATGATCAAGAAGGCGCGGGGGGGGGGGGCACATAGATGCACATTTTATATCCCTCTCATTGTACGTTGGGCCGATTTATGATATCAAGGCGGCGGAATGAGAAGGGCCGAAACGAAAGCGAAAACCATGACCTCCTTGAGGCACCTATTTAGAGCTTCTCTGTAATCTGACGCATATTGGAACATCGTGCTATAGACCCACAGAGTGTTCTCACCCCCTTCCATCCATCAGTTTCAAGCCACCTTCCTATGAACTGAATCCAACCGGCACGGCAGGAGCAGGTGGCCGGTGATCGTCGTAGTTTCACTGAGCGTCATCCTTGGACCGGGCAGGGATAGTTGTTATGTGGCCTTCATAAACAAACATCTGGGCCCTCTCTCAACGTCCACTAACATACATGCCACATGCATCCACTTGTCTATCATTATAATCACTCGGGCCTCCACGACGCCTCAACATGAGTTCTTGGGATGAGTATCCAAGGCCACTCACCTGCTACCAGGTCATGGAAGGGCGGCCAGCAGCCGCGGCACAGGACTCGCTGCTGTTCCCCATGCCCGTTGAGATCCTTGACCACATATTTGACCGACCTTGTGGCTGAACACAGGAACGACCTCGCAGCCCGCGCACTCGTCAACTCGGACTGTCGCCAGGTGGCTCGGTCCTAACAATCTCGCGTTGTCACGTTCAACGGCAGCATCGGATGCGAGCAGGGAATCCTCGCCTTGCTACAGAGGGAGGCAATCGAGAGACGACAGGACAGGGGGCGGTATTATGGGAGAACAGGAAACCTATCGCTAGGGATGTGTATTCGGAGGGTCATTGCGGAAGAACGCGGCTTTGACAGATGGGTTATGTGCCCACAGAACCTCCCGGAAGACTCTATCTCAACGTGGACAAGGCAGAGTTGCCATGGCAGAGAGATGTCCCCAGGTGGTCGGAGGCGAGTCCTGGCCTATTGAGATCCTCGACCTTCGTCTTGACTGGGACCAAAACCCGCACTTGGGGTCGGGACTCGGACCTTGACGAATCGGCTTACTGTGACAGCATCCTTTGTACTTGCTGTGCGACCCTCGAGCGGCTTCGCATTGCCTTGCCACCCCTGAAAGAGAGGCCCTTCGACCGTCCAGCTTTTTTTCTTCCTGCGGTGCCCAAGACTCCGTTGGCTCGACTTGCGAACGCCAGTAACCTGTACCCTGCGGCTCTGAGAAGCTTGATGACGACGAGCGGGCGCCTCTCAGTCCCGGAGCTTGAATTACATACTCGAGCATGTGCAGCAGTTCCTGGAGAGAGTGGACCCCCATCCGGACCCTTGGGACGCTTCTCCTCAGATACCAGGCTCTATACCTTCCAGGACCCCCCGGTGGAGTGGGCACGTTCGATGGTAAGGCCCCCAAAGGTATTGGAACGAGTCCTGCCAACGGGCTCGCGACATCCTCGCCTCAGAATGCTTTCTATGGTGTGTGTGTGTGTGTATGTGCGTAGGGATGGAAGTAGCGGTGGTAGCAGTGGGATAGCGACTTAATACCATATGTTACGTGACCTTTTCTCGATATACGTATACATATACATATATTATAAATGTACATATATCTACCTAGGTACATATTATATACTTACTGGCTGAAGAACAAGATCCAGGGTGCATCGGGTGAATGTGTAGATAGTAGTCCACATGTGTGCAAGGTAGGTAATTTATGCATTTAGTCTCATACCGCTGTATATCCTAGTGTAATGTAGTATACTGTAGTACAACATTCCATATCTATGGTCGATAGGATGGTAGATACAGTCATACTGGATGCGGAATGAGACAAATGTGGTCGTTTTGATAGGCAGTAAACATTCCCGCCTACTTACATAGTAGGTCTACTTGGATATCTACCTAGGTACTGAAGTAGGTAGGTAGACTTTCGGCACACTCGGACGATCGACCTGATGATGTCCTCATGCATCGCATACAGCCATGTTTTGTTACCCGAGGGATTACTGTGTCAGTGTGTGTGTGTCCAAGCAGACTAGACTCAGGGGTAACATCCATGGAGTTATTGGATCATTGGTGAGCCCTGAACTTCCTAGGCTTAGTGTACTGTGTAGTCTACCCTGTCAGCGTCTACCTCAAGACCTCGGCACTTGTCTTTGCCCCCCAACGATATACCTTGCAGGAACGGGCCGCGCGTCACGGACCATTTTCTGCTGTTGACGTTCCAATGTTGGCTGGTTGGCTGGTTGGCTGGTTGGTAATACTGTGGTGGGAATAAGACGGTTTAGGTTTAACAGGACGGGCGGGCCGGGGCTGTCGTGGCGTGTCGTGGCTTGTCGTGGCTGTGAGACTGTACCTAGTGTAAAGTGTAAAGTAAAGTGTAAAGTACAGTGGGGCGCCAAAAGTCCCCCGACACTCACCCTTTTTACACCAAAACTCGCCTACTTTATTTATATATAACAAATTAAATCAAATAGCTATAAATCTACAGTCTTCTGAATTTAAGAAATATTTATAAAGATTATAGAAATATCAGTTAAACGACTTATTTATATTTTCTTTTCTTTATTTAAAACAGTTATAAAGTTAAAGTAAAGTATTAAAAAACTATCTTTTATCTATACTGAATTTATAGCGGGTACTATAGGCTTCTAATAGAGCCTTTATAGCGTATAAGCTGCTAAATAGCTGTTAGTGCACCGAGATTTAAAACTTTTAAATCTAGTAGTTTAACTTTAACTTATTACATTTTAACCAGATATTAATTTAAAACTCTAATATTTTAATATCTATTAGCTTAAGTAATTTACTATTTGTGAGATTTTTTTCGATATTTCATTACTAATTAAGTATAAAGATAAATCTAGTTTAAAAGTATAAGGTTTAGTGGGTTTTTGGTGTGAAAAAGGGTGAGTGTCGGGGGACTTTTGGCGCCCAAGTGTACCGCGTGCCTTGGCGGGATGGCCCTGGAGGTTTAGGGGGTTCAGCCCTGCCGGCCCTGTAAAGGCACAGGGGAATGAAAACGACGAAAGAGGAGATTGGGCACGCGACAGCACTTGTAGTGAGTGCACTATGCATCTAGCAGTCTAACAGTACTACCTATCCACCAACAGTTTTGGCCCCGCCGCAGCCACATCGTCAGCGTCAGCAGCCAGCGTCAGCTTTAATCATTGTTAGAGAAAGCAAAACCTGGGGGAACCCCTTTTGGCCTTTTGGGGTTTCAATCATGGATTTGTCTGCTATCTACCTTTATATGTACCTAGGTAGGTATGCACCGCCCAGGTGTATGAGTAGGAGTAGTATGTGACATATAAAACCAACCTAGGTACCTGGGTATGTGTATTTATTTATATGTGTATATATATATAGTATAAAGCAGGTACTGTATGCGTTTACACAGACCAATGCCGAGTTCCGGGGCAGAAGAGAAGAAAGTAAAAGAGGAACGACCCATACCAGTCGGTTACTTACGTATGCTTACGCCTCACTCCGACAATCCTTCATCTACTACCACTACTACCACTACTTATCTACCACTTTACTTTACTTTACTTTACTAACACTGTCTTTCCCATCAACATACCGGTTCCTTCCCGTTTTCTCTCTCTCTCTCTCTCTCTCCCTCTCTCTCTCCCCCTCCCTTTCACGGCGCTCTTCTCCCTAATTGCTTGTCATTACCATTAAACATCACCATCGCCCATTGCAATTGTAATTGCCCTTCCTGACCTCGACCTTGACCATCTCCGGCACGGCCAACAACACACTGCCTACCGGCTGCAGGCATTCGCCTATCTGTGGTACGTATAAAGCGGATCACCACCGACGTCCTGGCATCCTGCTCAGACCGCCAAGTGATCACATCTAGGTCGCCGCTTTCACTCATTCCTTCCGTGGCACGCGACCCGTTCCAAAGTCCGGTCTCAATCCTTAAACAGTCGCTTCTGCCTAGCATTCCGCATCTAAACCATTCCAGCATCCTTAATTCATTTCCACGAACAACCCATAAACCCCGATACTCCCGACGGCTCAAGCCTCTCGACAACCCTCCAATATTCCTTACCTGGCCATAGGACCTCTCCGTCCTAAAACCCCACCCTCACGATGAAACCGTTACAAACGATCCTGCTGGCCGTCTCCCTGGCCAGCACCGCCCTCGCCCTCCCAGAATCCTCCGGAAACCCCACGCGCCACTTGGCCAAGCGCAAGGGCGACGCCAAGTACTTCCACGAGGCCGGCGGGAACGAGAGGCTGGGGCACTACGACGGGCGCTACTTCCAGGGCGAGCTGGACTACGACGAGCACCGGGTGGCGCTGCGCCACCTGGTCCGGTCCTACCTGTCCGTCTTCCGGGCGCTGGGCATCGAGACGTGGCTGGCGCACGGCACGCTGCTGGGCTGGTGGTGGAACGGCCAGATCATGCCCTGGGACTACGACCTGGACGTGCAGGTCACGGCGTCGACGCTGCAGTACATCGGCGACCACTACAACCGCACCATGCACGAGTACCGCTACGTCGACGAGGGGACGGGCGAGGAGAAGACAAAGGTCTACCTGCTGGACGTCAACCCGTATCACGTCGACCGCGCGCGTGGCAACGGGAACAACGTCATCGACTCGCGCTGGATCGACACGAGCAACGGCATGTTTATCGACATGACGGGCCTGGCCGAGAGGGACCCCAACAAGGCCCCCGGGATATGGGCGTGTAAGAACAACCACCGGTACAAGACGACGGACCTGTACCCCATGCGCGAGACCGAGTTCGAGGGCGTGCCGGCCATAGTGCCGTATGCCTTCGAGCCGGTGCTGACGGCCGAGTATGGAAAGAAGAGCTTGGTGGCGACGACGTGGCAGAAGTAAGTTTCTCCCTTCTTTTTTCCTCCTCCGCCTCTGAAAAGAAGGCTATCATGCTGACTTTTGACTCGTTCGTTCAGTCACAATTGGGATGCCGATATCAAAGAATGGGTCAAGAAGCAGGGCTAGTTGCTGCGAAATTTTGGACACTAGGATATGCTTCACGATGAATCCCCGCCCTCGCCCAAGAGCTGGGACTGAAACATCGTGCGTCTGATCTGTGTGGTCCTGCTGGCCTCTGTATGCGGACTGGTGTTGGATTTGGAACACATCAGGTTTGCGCATGTGCGGCTCTCGGAGAGTCTCCTTCGCAGGCTCCAGTCGTGGACGTCGTGCGTGGGAGGTTACGGGATCCGGACGCGTGAGATGGACAGAGCGGTGACGTGACGGAGTACAGTCTTTCCTTGGAGATGCTCCCGAAAAGTCAGTCACCGTGATGGGAGGCATGGAATGTCTCCGACGCGCGCTCACCCGGATCCGCGAGGCTGCCTATTTATAGGGGATAACTTTCATGTACCCCTCGGCATGGCGGCGGCGGCGTTTTTGGATGACTTACCTGATGTCATTTCACAACGCGAGACGGGTATTCGTGAAACAACGCCAAAAGGTTGGAGGTCGGTCCCCAAAGTCCCTGAGCAGGACACAGGGATGGAACGACGTGAGACGACGGCGCGGTTCCCGGCATTAAGTCAGTCTGGCCGCTGTCACGTTCACTGCGTTTTCGTGTATCCCGTGCTACAGCGGTTGGCAATATATATGCCACCGCTGGGTCACGTTGGAGTGAGTTGTGTCTACATCATCTCACTGCATAGGATTGGCGTGTTTTTTTTTTAAATGATACCCTATAGTAATTAGATGGAGAAATATTTCAGCTATTGTACATTGCTTTTGGGCCTTGCGAAAAGCAGCCGTAGAGATTGGACACGTTTGTCCATCGTCGTCTGTCTCGGAGAGCGGTATCCGACATGGACAGGCGTTGGTGCTTCTGCTATTTTGCTACCGCAAACTTTGTGGCGATGTGAGTTTGTTTTCAATGATTATGATAGTATATTATGACCACTAGACGTAGTGAGATGACCTGGTATCGACGAAGCGGCGACTCGATGAGCGCATGGCTTGCGCTCGCAACCTAAATGTCTACCAGATACCTCGTGTGACCCGAAGGGCTTGATGCCCTAGAATTCATACGCAACAACGTTGAAGAGGAAAAGACCTTCCTTATATCCAACCTGCAGCTACCCGTAGAGCTGTCCGAGGAAGACTGACAATGGGAACCGTCTTGGTGGGTAGGGAAGACCTTATCGGGGCAGGGTGCCTTCTTACGGTGGACGTCCACCCTCGTGGACATTTTCGTCTTGGGCAGTCGGCCTCCCGCCTCCCTCCCTCCCGGCTTTTTGCCTCCCTGTGTGTTTCAATGCTCTTCAGCTTATCTTCAGTCTTATTCGGCGCCGGGTCAAGGTGTTGCACTGCTTCCCCCCTCAGTGCCGTTCCCCCTCTCGTCTGGATCTTCCTGTTGTTCCTTCCTCCGTAACCGCTCCTCGGTAGCCCTAGCAATGATATCCCGCCTGTTCAGGCCCTGCGTGCCACCGCTGCCAGCAGCACCAAGGCCGCCACTCCCGCCCAGCACGTACGTGCCCCCCGACCAGCCCCCGTGGTCCGGCACGTCGTCCTCGGGGGACTCGTAGAAGTCCCCCTCGGCGACGGCGCGCCCGCCGGACCTCCAGTCGGCGGCCTGGACCTCCCGCTCGATCTGGTGGCAGAGGGCCCAGAAGTCGCGGTCGTGGGGGCCGAAGACGTTGTGGGCGAGCTCGTGGCAGAGCGTGTCCCGGACGGTGCGGTAGGCGCGGTAGCCGTCGTAGGCGTCGGTGCGCAGGCGCAGCTCGATGGCCTCGCCGCGGTTGCGGTTCAGCCCGAGCAGGCGCGTGGTGCCGCCGTCGTGGCCGGCCCGCGTGTTGGAGGCCGGGTCCATCTCGGTCAGGAGGCCGACGGTGAAGCGGTGCTTGCGCATGGCGGCGCGGACGCCCGGGTCGTCGCGGAGGCGGTGCAGGAGGGCGCGGCTGCGGTCCGGGCTGGGGAGGCCCGGGAGGGGCTCGACGCGCAGGAAGGTGTACTCCGAGGAGGAGGAGGAGGAGGAGGGGCCGGCGTGGCCCCGCCCGCGGGGCGCCGTGGCCGCCGCCCTCGCCCTCCGCCCCGCGGCGGCCTGCAGCTGGGCCTGCCTCCTGGCGTCGCGGCCGCGGGCGGCCTCGGAGGACGCCTGCAGGCTCTGGATGTCCTCGACCGTGGGCACCTGCAGCGTGACCCTGGCGCCGTCGAGGTGGGCGACGGGGTGGTCGCCGTGCTCGGCGGCGCGGAGCACCTTGCCCTTGGCGATGAACTTGGCCTTGTCCCAGTCGTATTCCTTGTGAGCGGGCGGGCCGGCGGGGTCACCTCCTCCTGCTCCTCCTCCTCCTCCTCCTCCCGCCGCCGCTCCTGAGAGGTGGTCCTCGCAGGCTATCAGGAGGTCATTCAGGATGGCGGCCTCGGGGAGGCGGAATGTGTCTAGTTGCTTGCCGCCTTTTGAGACGGTGATGGACACGGTGGGGGGTTCGGCTGGTGGTGATTCTGAGTGGTCTTCTGCCATGGTGTTCTGCTCTCTCGCGCCGTTCTCCCCAAAGAAGTAGTCAAAGAAGTAGTGATTTCTCTTTGCGAGTGGTCTTCCGTATATCAGTCCTTGATTTGATGACTGAGTGGCGAAGGTGAGAAGTGATGCAGAGGAGTATGAACACGGGTTGAGTCTGATATTATATGTATGTATGTATGTATGTAGGTATATATGTAAGTATGTATGTAAGTATGTACAGGAATATCACGAAATAGCATGCAAATAGTAAGTTGCAAGACTTCGCCGCCTTCGAATTATTATAGCTTTAGATATCGCCATCGAAACTTCGACTGTCGTCCACCAAATAGGCTGCTGAAAGGCGAATTGGAGGGGATTGGTAATCCTGAGTGGTAATCCTGAGTGCGGGTGGCACAGGTGGTCATCAGAGGACTCGGGAGTTCTGGGGTCAGCGATTGAGATATACATTTGATGACTGGTAAGAATATAGGCATACTAAAGTCCCCAGCTAACATGTGTACACTACAAGTACCTACTGTGTATTATACCACAGTAGGTGGGTGCTTAGGTAATGCACTACATAGAGGCAAGTGCAAGCTGTGGCAGTGACTTCCCAAGGTTGGCAGTTTGGTTCCTGAAATCTGGCCCGTGCAGCCAGGCAGCCTAGCCTGGCAGCCAGGGAACCCTGAAACCCTGAAACCCTGGACTGGAACCCAGTAATAAAGCAGCTCCTGCAGGCAGGCTGGCAGGGGCAGGGCAACCTTGGGAAGGCCGCGGGCTGCTGCTGCTGCTGCCGCTGCTGCTGTTGCTGCTTGTTTCTAAAACAGGGATCCAATCAGAAGCAAATCGCGCTCGTGTCCTTTCCCCGAAAGCTCGCTGTTGTTCAATTGAACAATATTGCCACGATTATACACCACTGTGCCATCAACTAACTAAATAACCAACTAACCAACCAACCACCTTGGAAACCCTTGGCAGTCTGCAGACACCGTCGAAACACCATAGATCGTCTCGTCTCGTCAACTACGGCTTGACTTCAGACACTCACTCTTTCATGGTCCATACGTTGTCCATATACGTTTATTAGTTCCATTCATTGCCTTAGAAACGCGAAAGAAAGCTCGACATCAACCAGCCCGTCAAGATGTTGAACGTATTCCGCGTCCTGGGTATGCACGCACGTCCATTGCGATGGCTTCCTCCAGAGATGGGATAGATAGCTAACACGGCCCCCTCTAGCGGACTTCTCCCATTTGGGATCCATTTTCATTCTGCTTCACAAGATGATCGACCTGAAAGTAAGGGAACTCCTCCCCAGAAGAGATGTTGCGCCGCAAGTGTGCAGGGCGGTTGGTCTGATCTAGAGATGCTGACTTGGAGTCCAGAGCTGTTCCGGCATCTCGTTCAAGTCGCAGGCGCTTTACCTCCTCGTCTACGTAACAAGATACCTTGGTAAGTACTGCCATAACCCAGAACGGCGCAGATGGTTCGTACATTAGCTTACCACCCACCCGCCGGCACCCAGACCTCTTCCAGACCAACAGCCTCTACAACGTCCTGTTCAAGATCGCCTTCATCGGCTCGCAGGGCTACATCATCTACCTCATGACCACCGCCTACAAGCCCACCAACGACCCCAACGTCGACACCTTCCGCGTGCAGTACCTGCTCGCCGGCGCCGCCGTGCTCGCCATCCTGCTGCCCTACAAGTACACCCTCTCCGAGATCCTGTGGGCCTTCTCCATCTGGCTCGAGTCCGTCGCCATCATGCCCCAGCTCTTCATGCTGCAGCGCACCGGCGAGGCCGAGACCATCACCACCCACTACCTCTTCGCCCTGGGCCTCTACCGCGCCCTGTACATCCCCAACTGGATCTACCGCTACTTCGCCGAGGGCGCCGGCAAGGTCGACTGGATCGCCGTCGTCGCCGGTCTCGTCCAGACTGTCATGTACAGCGACTTCTTCTGGGTCTACTACAACAAGGTCATGAAGGGGAAGAAGTTCAAGCTGCCCGTATAAGTAAGCCAAAGGGGAAGGAGGGGGACGTGGCTCGCGACGGCACGAATCAGGCGCCCATGCGGTGGTGGCCTACGCTGTGAGAGGGAGAGAGGGCCTCGGCAAGATTCGAGCGCAGAGCATCAAAATCAAGAAAGTTCAAAAACAGGCCCCTCGAAGAGTCTTGCGATCTCTTTTGGACGACCGAGAGTGTACGATCGAATGGATGGAGCAGCAAGCAACGGCCGGCCCGGCCCGTCACGGAGAAGCCCGACGAAAAGAAAGAAGAAGGAGAGAGGCGTATGCATAATGACTGGCGTTTAGGGGGATCGGGGATGTCGCGACTGGCTATGCCCCGGGCTTATTCGCGCGATATCACGGGCATAGTGCGAGACGATGATGGGGATCGGTTGACTTGGATTTTTGAAACATGTATCTATCGATGTTATGGATCAATCACTGGAAGAAGATTTTCTAAAACAATCGGCCCGGGGAGGCAGTTCTCCGTCGCCGCCGCCGTGCTTGAGCTCGGAACTGGTTTGGTGTCACTCAGACGCAGGTCTAGCGATCCGCTAGGGAAATCGCCTTCAGTCAGACGGTATCTCTGGTGGCATGGAACTAGAGCTGCATATATGCCTGGAGCGTCGCCTGCTTTCGAGCTGCGCTTCCGATATCGTGTGTATGGTGGGTGGCCTTCTACCGACGGGTAGTCGTGACCTGAGGCTTTTTCTCTCGAGGTTTCGTGGCATTGTCGTATGTTGGGCTGTCGAGGAACGTGTACTGGTCTGGTAACCGCCATACATTGCCCAGCCGTATATATTGTTTCTCGTCACCTCGACTATGTTTCCGTACACATATAGTAGCTCTGGGGACTGGAGGTTGTAATAGGGCTGGCCGAGTGCTGCTGGGAGGTCATCACGATACATAATAGTGGTTGGTCACGATAAACAGTAGTAATTGATCGAGAGGGAAGAGAGTGACGATACCGGGCTTGTGGAGGCGGAAAAACTTTCAGCGAGGCCAACTCTGACTTCTCAGCTCTCAAGTCTGAGTTACACATCCCTAAGAGGTGTAATATACGCCACGATCAAAATCCGTAGTCTCTCCGGCGCCGTTGCCTTACGCCCAAGTAATAAGTCACATGCTGCTGCCAATACCGCCGCTTCTCCCCCCAAATAGTACATGTATGCGCCTTGCTCTATCCGTCCCCAGCACAACCAAACAGGGCCCATGCCTGCCCACCCCGCCCAAAAAGATTTCAGATATCCGTACTCGCCTCGTCCCTCCCCAGGAAGACCTTATATATCCTCCGGCTGAGGGCCGGCCCGACGCACCGGTCCGTGAACGCGCCGTCCCGGTTCGCGCTCTTCCGGATGCCCTCCAGCGCCAGCGGGCCCCGGGCCTCGAGGCCGCGCACGAGGGCGCCGACGCCCGGGAACCCGGCGGCGGCGATGCCGTGGGCGACGGGGGCCGTGACGCGCGCGACCTCCTGCAGCATGCGGGCGTAGGCGGCGGCGGGGTCCGCGCCCGCGCGCACCTGCCCGGCGTCCATGCAGAAGGCGGCCGACTCCGACTCGGGCCCCCCGCCGCCGCCGGCCCCGCGCCGCCGCCGGTAGGGCGCCGTGCTGGTGTGCTGCGTGAGCACGGCGACCCAGCGCGCCGTGTCGGCCGGCGCCGACGTGTGGTGCACCAGCGCGCCGTGCGCCACCTGCAGCTGCAGGAGGGCGTCCTCGACCGCGTCCTCGTCTATGTACTGCGGGGGCGGCTTGGGGTCTTTCTTCTTCCTGCGCCCCGGGGGCGCCTGGCTGCTGCTTGGTGGTGGGGCTGGGGCTGGGTCAGAAGTAGTGGCGGCAGCGGCAGCGGCAGCGGTGCCGTTTACCGTATTCACTGCGTCGGCGCCGGCGTTGCGGACGGCGGACTGGAACTGGCGGTTGCGCAGGTTGCGGTTCTTGCGCATCCAGGGCGTGAGGCCCTCGATGAGGTAGATGAGGGCGTGGCCCTCGTAGTGCCGCTTGACCCTGAGCACGTGGGCCTCGAGGTCGGAGCCCTTGGCCCCGAGGGCGAGCTCGACGAACTCGGCGGCCGCCATGAGGACCATGGCTTGGTTCTCGGGCTCGACGCGCTCCTGCTGGAGGGGCTCCCAGTAGCCCGCGTCCTCGTTGAACCGGGCCCTGACTCTCCGCCTCCACTTGACCACGTTATTGACGGGGCTGGTGTAGGGGTAGTGCTTGACGCTTAGATCGCCGAGGAGGGTTTCGACTTGGAGCCTGATGCTGGGGTTCATGGACGACGGGAGGTCGACAATCATTTCTGGGGTTGAGATATTCTTGTTTGTCCGGATTTTGTTTACTTCTGCCAGGGCGGCGGCCCTCTCTTTCTCCTGTCGTCTCTGCTCCTTGGCTTCATCCTTCTCACGCTGTTTTTGTTGCTTCTCGGCTTCCCTGACAGCTGCCCTCTCCTCCGCTGTCATTTTCGTCGTGTTAGAGGTTGACAACTTTGACGAGGAAGCTCGCGGTACCGTTCCTATCTTAGACGTAGACGCGGCCTTGTGAGAGGTCGGCCTCGTCGACTTTGTGATGGCGTCAATGTCAGGAAACTCCTCGTCGTCAGACGAACCAGGGATATCGGCCAGGTCTCCCAGATCTAGCCCACCGGAGCGGCTCCTCGTTAGACCGCTGCGGGATGGCGGGCCATCCAGAGCCCAGTCGTTGTCGTCTCGGGCACTCGGTTCGGGGGCAGAACTGGAGATGTTGTCCCATCCTGCGGAAACCTTGGACGGCGCTGGTGCCTTGGCCCGCGGCCGCTGCGGACTGCTCCCGAGTATACCAGGACTGGCTGCCCGTTTCCTGGTGACTGCAACCATGCTCTCTTTTCGCTCGGCTCGGGGAGAGCTGGCGAACGGGTCTACGTCGTCCCTGCTGAGGTCGAGGATCTTCTCCGCCTGGCGAGGAGAGCTCGCAAAGGGATCATCACTGTTGATCGAGTTACGCTTATTCGAGGACACGGGGGCGAGAGGGGAACTCGTCGTCTGGATTGGATCGAATGCGCTACTCCATCTCTTCAGGCCAGCAGTTGGTTGTAGCACTGCAGGGCGTCCTACACTGGCCTTCTCCGCGGCAGATGTGGATCTTTGGATGCCCCTGTTGAGGCCTTGAGCACTGGTGCTCGTCCCACCTGAGGTCCGTAGCTTCTTGGACGGCCGGGGTTGGTCGAACGGGTCAGGACCATCACTGAGAAGGTCAACTGTGTCGTCAAAGTCGTCAGACAGAAAGAGGAAGTCGTCTTTTCGGGAAGCCTTGGGGCTGGGTGATTCGGGAGCCGGTTGGGCGCGAGGCGCTGGGAGAAAGGAGAAGTCGTTGTCGTCGACATTGGTCAAGTCAAAGACGTCATCATCATAATCTAGTGCCCTTGCGGGAGGCAAAGGTCGTGGCCTGGATCTTGACTGAGTCGGCGCAACGGCGGTGGACGCGGTCGTCTTTGATGGAGGGGGCACCTCGGGACTCGAGCAGAGGTCGATGACTTCGACGGGCATTGTAGCTGCTGGCTTTGATGCCAACCACAGTCAAGTGGTCAGATACATCAGATGATAGGTGTGGGGTGAATTGACTCGAATTTGGGGGTTTTGGGAACAAAGAAACCCAGTGTGTTACGCGACACGGAACGCGCTTGTCATCAAAACCCCTGTTCGCGAAGGGGACACGCCTCACGTGCACTGCACCGCCTCACGTGCACCACTTAAGCCGCAAGTACATAGTACTATGTATACATACAGGGCCCCTTAAACCTTCATGACATTGGTTCAATTTGTACGATATCAAGGTCTAATTCTACCCGCGAAAGTTTGAGCTCATATCAGACCAGTTCCATCCTGGATATCTATTGAAGATTACATATTACCCACAGATCAAGCAAGCGAAAGCTAAACAAACCTACGGAATATATGGTCGACCTCCCGGCCGAGTCTCTGGATAAGATAACATTATCACCCCTTGCCGCGGTATCCGCAGGGGGCTTGTATGAGTGTGGCACCTGGTGGGCGTTCAGGTTGATCTTCAAAGTCAAATTCAGAAGGATTTGATGTTGGGATCGCCTCTTGGTGAAGGCCGAACCCGATTTCTCCGAGATTACCTCAAACCTTGATAGTCATCATCGGAATTTGGGGAGTTGCTTCCATGGCGGAGGAATGGGCCAGCAATGTTACTTACTTATCTCTCTGCACCCAGGCACTCAAGTAGCTATCCGGAACGGCGGTCCAGCAGCCGAGAGAATTCTATTCATCCATCGACTGCCATGTTGCGCTGGTTGACCACTCAGTCTGGTAGCGACATTAGCGTAGCTCGAGTTTAAACTAATATCCCCGGTTCGGTACTGCACTGCAGCCACACCAAGATGGCGCAATTCGCTCGTGCTGCTGCTACCATGGCAGTACCTAGACGAATGCATGGCATTCAACCATGGGCGCATTCTAGGCCGTGCGAGTGGTGTTTCTTTGCGTGCTTTTAGGATCCCGGAAGGACAGCAGAAAACCTAAAAACGACGACAGATTGCGAGGAGAATCCTTGCCATATGCCCCACGTTTTTATGGTCTGCACAAAGCTGTATAGCCAGATCCTTGTCATGCCTGTCCAGAAATTGGTGGTGTTTAGGGGGTAGGCAGTCTTGGCTGGATGAAACATCACGTACGTGCTTGGTAGTCTTCTACAGAAGGCAGTCAGCAGAATGTTGAGATATGTATGTGGTCTGAAGTACATGTATATATACTCATGACAATTCAAGCTTCACCGGGGCAGTGGGACCGGATGGGGCTGGCCGGAGATAATCGGTCGCAGCTCAAAATAGACTGAGACATCTGGCTCGTATGTACCAAGTCGGACGTGTCGACGAACTGTGCTCTCTTGTTGACTTGAGTTGACATCAGCATGATCGATCAAATAGCAACTGGTCGAGGCCGGAAAACGACCTGGCAGCCCTGGACCGGACAGGTGCAGCTTTGTTCTGCGCCAAGCCTATCTCCGCTGGGCTCCGCTTCAAGGTCAACGAGGCGGGTCGCGAGTTACATACTGTGACAGTAGTAGTTGCGCCTCGAGTTTGAGTTGATCGTGGGTGGCAGAGCGAGAAACGTGGGAGTGCCTGACTGACAGGTACTGGTTTGAGCCAAGTACATGCATGAATCATGAAGGTCGGGGATCTGGCACAGCAATCGGGACTCGAGGGACGAGAGCTGGGCTGTTGTGGATTGGGGAAGGGAGAAGAAGAAAGAGATATTGTTGCTGTTGCTGTTGCTGTTGCTGTTGCTGTTGCTGTTGCTGTTGCTGCTGTTGTTGTTTTGTTGTTGTTCTTAATGGTGATGATAATGGTAGAAGTACGTACCTAGGTACCTACTGTGGTATTGTTGCATCCGGTGCTGCTGGCTGACCAAGACTGACTAAGACCGAAAGAAGTATGCGGTTAAAATACCTAGGTACCTACTAAGTAAGGTACCTAGGCATATATCGAGGTCTCTCTCTCCTCTACGGACCTACTAAATAGGTGGTAGTAGTATTATCAGCTATTACTTCTCGTATGCGGTGCCATGTCTCATGACAGAACCAGAATGGGGCTATGGACCTCCCCGGTTTGACGTCTTGAAGAAGCACCCCCAATATTGTCAATATGGGTCTTTTATGGTCTCATGGAGGGGCGCTGCAAGGGGCAAACGGCGTGCACCCCTGAATTTGGGCCGGACTGACGATCTTGGTGTGGGCCACAACAGCTGCTAGTGCAAGGTACGGATCCGCACCCATCATCAACTTGGAATTGCGACGACAGCCCTTTTTTCCCCTTTGGACCTCGACTGCCACGGGCTGCCAGGGCTGCCATCTGCTACACTAGTGCCTGTCTATGTATGTAGTATGTACCTAGGTACTGCGTAGAGTGTCTGCCTTCCTCAAACGTGCTAGAACAACATGAGAGGGAACACCCGGGCAGCCGGGGACATTTGATAAGGGGTTTTCAACGGGCGTAACCTCCAAGGATCCAAGGATCCAAGCATTCAAGCAACCAAGGGTGCCATTGAGGCGACATCCTAGCCCAGCTGCCCAGCTGCCCAGCTGCGGTTTTGGAGGCCACGCGTGGCACTCGCGACTCCAGGTCGCAAAGAACCTGAAACCTAAAACCTTGGGAAAAGGGAAAACCTGGGGGCTGTGCGCTTGCTTTACCCACCTAGGTTAGATACATACTGCATGTTTGGGGGGGAGGGGGGAGAGGCGCAATTGGAGACGAGGGGTGGGGGCCAGTTCGGTGGGATTTTGGGGACTTGAGAAGCTTTAGGAGGGACCGCCAAGGTTGATGAGGAGGAGGAGGAGGAGGAGGATGATGATGATGATGATGATCAGTTAGACAAGAGATCGATCTCGCGATTGTGCTTGCAGTTGTTGTCTTGCAGTCCAGTCAGTCTGCCGTGCACTGATAGACTCCATCCATCCACTCCAATCAACTCTCTGATCCATACTTGTCATAGATACCACCATGCGACTGGCCCGTTTGTCCGATTTGTCCGTTTGTCTCACATTTCACTTACCAGCCCTATAACCAACCCACCTCGTTATCTGCTGCTGGCCTGACCGGGCAATACCTTGCCTACATACTTAAGTAGTTATCTAGGTAGATCGACATTCCAACGGGGACCTGGGTACTGCCCTATATACTAGAGCCATCTCGAGGTGCCTAGATATCTATCTCTTCGAAAACCTGGGTACTCCGTAACCATAGCAGAAGGGAAAGGGAACAAAAAAAAATACAGAACCCCCGACACTGATGCGCATTTAATTTGATCACTGCGCGCTTCAGGATCCCTGGACGACCTAGCACCCAGACCCCAGCAATCCAGCATCCCAGCATCCCAGCATCCAGCATCCAGCATTCAAATATCCCAGTGCCAGCCAGCATCTTACCTACCAGCCTACCTAGCAGCCTAGCAGGCCTAGCAATCCAGCGCCTCGGGCCATCGACCCCAGAACCACACTACCTGACCTGCATGATCCCCGTCGCAATCAAATCAATCAACAAGCACGCCCCTTAAACCAGCCTGGACTGCTTGACTGCTTGACTGCTTGACTGCCTGACTGCCTGGTTGTGTGCATGGGGCACTTGTCAAAAGTGTGCCACACTTCCGAGGTCCTCTCCAAAAGGCTCCATCCAACCTTTACTCGACGTGATATCCCATTTGGCCCATTTGGCATTTGCCTCCGTCCAAATTGGTCCATGCCTAATCAATTGTCTGGGCCCCTCTCCTCCCAAATTTACATGACCCTCTCCTCTGAACTTTTTTCTTGGGTTTTTTTCTTCTTCTAATACGCAAACTGCCCTTTGGATGCTTTCCATCCTTTGTGTGCACATTTATGACGGTCCTTGTGTCAAGTGGGACACCACCACCACCACCACCACCACCACCACCACCACCACTACTACTACTACTACTACTACTACCACTTACGATCACCATTCCCGCGGGAGTCAATTTCCTTTGATTCCGTCCCGTCCTTCCCGACCCAAAAACGCCGGCGCGTCGATTCGTTGCCGTCCATTATACCCGCTCACCTCCGAATAAGGTGCAGCAGCCTATCGTTGCTTTCCAAGCATCCGCTGTTGTTTTGTTTGCATCAAATCTGCGCCCACGCCCACGCCCACGCCCACGCCCGACCCTGCGCCGTTCGCCTCCCTTTCTCCCTCCGCCATGCCTTCACCACCGTCGTCTCCTGGGACACTGACCCAGCGACCCATGAGCGCCATGGTTCGACCAACACAGAGAAGCAGTAGCCGGATGAGCACGTCGAGTAAGGTCGGCGGAAGCAGGGCTTCCGATGAGGATGCCCGGACTTCTGTTAAAGTTGGTGAGTACTGCCCATCTCAAACCTTCGTCATTAGCTGCCCAGATGTGGAATGCAGACCAGAGAAGCTAACACGCGAAAGTCGTACGCGTCCGGCCTCCCTTAAATCCCGACGACCCGGGTTTCGACCTTATCCCCCAGCGATTCCAAAGATCTATGGTCCAAGTCATGTCGAGTACAACCCTGGCCATCGATGCGCCACAAGGCCGGAAGGTCTTCGTCTTCGACCGAGTCTTCTCGCCCGAGGTCGAACAAGAAGGGTTATGGGATTATCTGGAGGATTGCGTAAACTCTTTTACGACGGGGTACAACGTGTCTCTGCTGGCTTACGGTCAATCAGGTGCTGGAAAGTCCTACACCATGGGCACCTCCGGGCCCCAGGACGATTTGGCTGTAATGGGTAAGCTTTGCGAATCATCCCCTCAGGAAGCGCTTCAAGGACCGACATGCGCTCCCTTGGTGCTGGGGGTTTCGCGTCCACCATCTAACTCGGGCTGATCTAGGCGTAATCCCCCGGGCTGCCATCGCCCTCTTCGACAAGCTGGACGGTCCAAAGGGGAATCCGAATCGCAATTCAATGTCACAGATGCGCGCGCCTGCGAGATACCCGACCCAGGCTCCTTTACACAAGGGGGAAAAGAACTGGGTCTTGAAAGCGACTTACGTGGAAATTTACAATGAGCAGCTGCGAGACCTGCTGTTGCCCGAACACATCCCTGCACACGAACGTAGCCCCGTCACAATCCGAGAAGACACCAAGGGCAATATCATTTTGACAGGCCTACGACAATTAGACGTCAATTCGGTGGACGACTTGCTCAATGCTTTGAATTTTGGGTCCAATGTGCGGCAGACTGACGCAACCGCCATCAATGCAAGGTCGTCCCGATCGCATGCCGTGTTCTCTCTCAACCTTGTACAGAAGAAACCCGGCGTTCCGGGTGGCCACGACAAGCGACACTCGGTGCCGATGGAGGCCATGACCGGTGCCGACTCCTGGACCACGACAGATAGCAAGATGCATTTCGTCGACTTGGCAGGCAGTGAGCGTCTCAAGAACACACATGCTGAAGGAGCACGAGCCAAGGAGGGTATATCTATCAACGCTGGCCTTGCTGCACTGGGCAAGGTTATTTCCCAGTTGTCCTCCCGGAACGCGGGTGCCCACGTGTCCTATCGGGACTCCAAATTGACTCGACTCCTCCAGGATTCCCTCGGAGGTAACGCAATTACGTACATGATCGCCTGTGTAACGCCGGCAGAGTTTCATCTGAGCGAAAGCTTGAACACCGTGCAATACGCGCAGCGTGCTCGAGCCATCCAGAGTAAGCCAAGGATCCAACAGATCGAGGAAGGTGATAAGCAGGCTCTCATCGACCGCCTCAAGGCTGAAGTGGCCTTCCTACGTGAGCAGATCAGCAGCTCGGAGCGGGGAGGCGCAGGGGACAGACGCATCCTGCCGTCCGGTGAAAGGTCCGAGCGACAGAATGAGCGAGAGGCCGAGTTGCAGAACCAACTCCTCGATTTTCAAGAAAACTACAGCACCCTGAGCCAACGACACGCGAAACTGATCGCCGAGATGGCCAAGGCCAGGGATATGGAGGCAGCCGAGAACAGCCAACTTGAGGAGAGACTCCTAGGGGACAGCGCAACCGAAAGGCTAAATCGGTCAAACAACTTCGCACAGGCCGTCGAACAGGTCGTTCTCGAGTACGAGAAGACCATCCAGGCTCTGGAGCAGTCTCTCATCAGCACCCGAAGTACCCTGCATGCCACCGAGACGAGTCTGCTGGAAAAGGAGAGCAAAGTTGCGTATGCCGAGACCATGAACTCGCAGCTTCAAGGCCGGTTGCAAAAGCTCTTGGACAGAGAGGCCACAACGGAGACTTATCTCCATGACCTGGAAGCAAAACTCAATGGTCATACTACTGGGGAGGAAAAGAACGCGACCATCATCACCGAGCTCCGTAAGGAGATTGCACGTATAAGGGAGAATGAGGCCGGCTGTGAGGATTACATTACCACCCTCGAGGAGAGGCTGGCCGAGGCAGATCAAGATGCCGAGCTGATGCAGCGTGAGATCGATCGGCTCGAGCAAGTTATTGAGCGCCAGCGAAGCTTAGGCAAACTCGATTCTCTGCTGTACGAGTTGGACCATATGCACAAGGACTCGAGCAGTTCAGAGCCGGAGGCTGATCTGAACAACGGCGCGAGTCGCCGCCGGAGCACCAGCCGCGGCTTTGCTGACCATGCCAGGAATCAAAGCCTCAACGGCCGTCCGAACCGGCTGGAGGAAGCTATACCCGAGAGCCACGAGGAGGAAGAAGGCGCCACCCCAGCTATTGCGGAGGATCATGACGGTGAGCAGGCCTCGCAGATTGAGCCTGCCCCTACGGCCGACCAACCGGAGTATCCTGCAAGCCCCGCGCAGTCAAAATTTGTGCACGATAAGCTTGAGAACGTCACGCAGGAGCTGATCGATCTTCGAGTCGAGCACGAGGGCACCCTGAACCAGTACGACCTGCTTCATGCCAAGTATGATGAAGCTCTTAGGACCTTGGCCGAGCTGCAGGATACAATCGACGAGGCACGTCATCCCACCCGAGTGCGCGACTCTATCTTGTCCGTCACTTCGCCCTCTGAAGCCCAGACAAGGCCGTCGTCTTTTTTGTCGGAACCGAGGTCGGGTCATCTGAAGGATGGCGAACCGCGCTTATCATCGCGGTCGCTATCCTCGGAATTATCATCAGCTATGGATTCTCCAGCCGTTATGGAAGCTTCTGATACAGAGACTGCAAAATCCAAGTCCGAGGACTATGCCCCCGGAGTCTCGCAGGAGCGACCATCAACAGTTGAGGCACATGGCCCGGCTGATGACGAAACCGGCAATTCCATCCTGACAACGGAGCTTGAGCGGTTCAAGGCTTTGGCCGCCGAGAAGGAGGCGGCTGAGAAGGAGCTGGCCGAGAAGTATGCCGAACTCGAAAAGCAGCACCACGATGCCCTTGACGTGGTCGAAGAGCTCAAGACGGAGGTTGCGAAGGTCCGTCATGGCTTGGAGCCCCCGTCACCAAGGACGGCGTCGCACGTCATACGACGCAAGTCCAGCCAAAACGTCATGATCATCGACAGAGCACATCGATCATTTGCCTCGCTCCGTAACATTGCTGCGGAGTCCTTCGAGGAAGAGCCCGAAATCATGCAGAACTTCGAACTGAACCTGAACGCCGCTATGCACGAGCTTCATGCCAGGTCGGAGAGGATACAGGAGCTCGAGGCCGATGTTGCCAATGCCAAGAAGGAGATGGAGACCAAGATGCAAATCATCTCAGGCTTGACTCGGGAGCGGTCGAGCTTGAAGACCTCTCCCAAGGACGTCTCCCTCATCTCTACTCTGAAGGACCAGCTGGAGAAGAATGAGCGGCAGCTCCACGAGATGCAGGGAGCGCATGTCGCCCGGGAGCAAGAGCTCCAGGCTGAGCTCGCTAGCCTCCGTGCATCCATGGAGACCTCGAGGACCGAGGAGGAGACCAAAGAGGTACCCGAGACCACCGACGAGCAGAAGGCCGCCCATGAGCAGAGGATCGCGCACCTCGAGGCCGACCTTGCGGACTGGGAAAACAAACACAAGTCAGCACTAGATACTATGCAGGGCACCGAGCAACAAATGCGATCCACCATCGAGGAACTCGAGGCTCAGCTCGCGACTGTCAATGCGCAACTCCAAGAGTCCTCACAGTCAACGGAGAAAGACGCGGAGGCGACGGAGGCCGAAGAGAAGACTGGAAGCCTCATGTCAACACTGCGCCGTGAGATTGAGGAGTACAAGACTATCATCGACAGCAACGCTTCCAAGGTGGCAGAGTTGGAGAAGGCTCATGATGCTGCCAAGAACGAGGTCAAGGAAGCACACGAGGCTCGTGATCTGGCTATAGCTGAGATTGAGCAACAAAAGCAGCAGCTTGAGAATCAAATAGAAGAGTTGGACAACGTTAGACAAGAGGCCGAGCAGAATGGGCAAGAGGCCGATGCTCACAAGCATGACGCCGAGGCTAACAGGGAGCTTGTCTCGATACTCGAGAACCAGATCTCCTCGCACGAGCAAGTCATCAAGACTCACCAGAGAGGCATGGAGCTGCTCAGGACGACTCATGCCAAGGAGATCGAGGACCTCCATGATTCGACCAAGCAGGATGCGGATGCACGAATTGAGGGTCTCAAGGCCGAGCACGCCAAGCACACCGCCAAGCTCGAGAGCGCGCTTACAGAGGCACGTGAGGATCTGATGAAGGTCGCAACCCAGGTTGCCTTTGCTCTTGGCATGGACGTTAGCCTTGAGCTCCTTTCTGAGCGCATCGATGATCTCATCGCAGACCAGAAGGCGTTTGGGGAGCAGCAAAAGAAGGCCGTCGAGCTCGAGAAGGCGGTACACGAGATCTCCAACGTCAACGACTCCCTCATGCAAGATCTGGAATCTGTCAAGTCGACATTGTCTGACATCCTCATGGAGCATGGTACCGAGATCAAGAGCCCGTACCCATCGGTCATCGAGCAAGCTACCGTCGTCAAGAGGAAGATGATCGACCTCCAAAGCAACAACAAGAAGAACTCGCGTCTCGTGGATGAGCTCGAGGAGCAACTCCAGAGCAACTTTGACCAGGTGCAGATGACCAACAACCGTCTGTCGACCCTTCATGAGCGCAACGCCCAACTGGAGGACGCACTCGCTGCCAAGACTCAGCTGCAGCATGAGCTCGACGCCCTCAGGGAGCAACACGCTGCCCTACAGGTACGTGTAGGTCGTGAAGCCTTCGGGTTTACGTTTTCTGATCAAGCCCAGGCGAAGAAGAACTCGATGACAAACGGCGAGACCATCGGGCGGTCCGACTCCCTCAATGGCCAAGTCGTCCGCAAAAATGCGTCCATCTCCTCTCTACCCTCACCACCCCCGGCGATCCCGTTGCCTCCTCTCCCCAGCAACACCTCGGGCACTGCCTCCCCGACCCCCGGCATGCGGCCACCGTCTAAGGACATGATGTACCAGATCCAGGAGGACCAAGAAGCTCGCATCCGGCAGATCGAGAAACACCTCTCGGCCGAGAAGCAGCTTACGTCGACCCTCGAGGAGGCGCTTACCGACCTGGAGAGGCAGTCCAACAAGGTCAAGACGGACTGCGACGCGTGGCGCCGACGATGCACGGAGCTCGAGACCGAGCTCAAGACGCTCAAGAGCAAGTCACCGCAGGACCAGCGGTGGAGCCTCCAGCAGGTCGAGGAGGAGCGCAAGAAGCGGGAGGCCGCAGAGAGGGCACGCGCGCACCTGGAGGAGAGGATGAACGCCCTCAACAAGAAAAAGAAGAAGGGCAGCCTGAACTGCTTCTAAGCCTCATTTTTCTGTTGTCAGGGGCCTAAAAATTGCTTGCTTGCTTGCTTGCTTGCTGGATACCACATGACGTTTCCGATTTATTTGTTTTGGGAGGATGGGAATGCTGCTTTTTTTTTAATCTTGGCCTGACTGTCATCGCTTTTTTGTTGCCCTTTCCTTCGCACATATCCCCCGCCCCCCCGCCCCCCGATGGTCATGTTAAAGGAGCACCTACGTTTCCTGTTCTCTTCCTTTTTCGACGTTCAAAAAAGTCTGCATGGCGGATTCCAATTTTCACGTGGCAAGGAGTTTTACGGGAACGATCATGTTACTTGGACCATGTTGCTGATGCGCAAGCGAGACCCGGGACGCCATGCTACCATGCATGTTCTCTCGGATGTTCTCGGTTTCCCTTTCATTTGCCTATATGATGGCCGCCCTCCCTTCCCCCAAATCCCCCCCCCCGGGCTGCCCTCTACCTGCCTATATGCGGCGTATACCACTATAATGCTTATTCATCGCCTATGAATCACAGCTTAACACATCTGTTCGTGTCCCCTCTGGGATGTACCCTCTGAGAGGGGTTTTTGAGAAAGAAACTCATGGGCAGAAAGAGATTGGGAGCGGGAAGTGGAGAGTGGGGAGTGGGAAACGAGTAGCTTGGGACCAGATGATGCTGGCAGGTCTGGTTCTGCTGGAGAGAGAGAGAGAGAGAGAGAGAGAGAGAGGGAGGGAGGGAGGGAGAAAGAGAGAGATGGAGATGGAGATGGAGATGGAGGTGGCATGGGCGGGTAGACAAGAGAGATAGATGAGCTGGGGATTTTGCTGCACATGCGATCCGGTCTGGGGAGGGACGGACATATACGTCGTCGTTGATTGCAGTTGAGCCGAGATACCACCAATATGATTCCTGCGTTTTCTTTCCATCCCTTGAAGCGTCGCCAGATAAGTGAGCGTTGCTTGGAAGATGCTCGGTGTTTAGAGTCTACAGGGTTCGGCCTCATATACATACCTAAGTACTTGGGGGCGCACCTTGCATGATACCCCTGGGGAATCTGATGAGTTATGTTAGGGATCAACCTCCTACATTCTAATAAGTACTCTGCTATCCACTGTTTTGCAATCGCATGATGGAGAGCGTCTCGGGATAGATCAACTACTATACATTATACATGCTGTCATGCAACCCACCCCGTCCCGCGTAGAAACACAGTCCGGGCCGGGGTGCCCAGGTGACCGTAAAAACGCCTCTCAGATCGTACAGACGTTTTCCGGTCCGGCTTGGTGCTCTTCTCCCGTGTTGCACAATTGAACCTCTGTGGCGGATGGTTACCTACTAAGTACCTAGATACTTAGTACCCAAGTAGGTACGTAGGTGGCTTCCAAGGTTCCAAGGTCAATGAAGATTTACCTGGATACTTACTTAAGCAGTTAAGTACCTAGGTAGTTGATCAGCACTCCTGGTTCGGCTGTCAGCTGTCAGGTGCTTGATGCCAGTTGCCAGGTGCCAGGTGCCCAATACCAGCTGGCAATACTATGTAATACCCGTGGGGACCTCGAGGCCCGGAAGAGGCTGACCGCCGTGAGAGCAGGAGGCCATCGTGTGTGCATGTCTCGGATTCTGGCGGGATTTGATTGAGCGCTGGCGAAGAAGGGCAACACAGCATTGTGGTTCGTGGGACCCGCCAAACCTGAGACGGCGGGTCGCACAAAGCGAGATGAGACGGTATGCTTGCATCGATCAATGCGATCAGTCCGATCAGAGCACTGTGATCAAGTTGGGATCAACGAACCGTTGACCCGTTAAACCCGGTTAGGCCGGGATTATGAAGCTTTAGGGTTGGTACCGGTAACCGATTCTGGTGAAGAAAAAGTTTAATTATTATGTCAGTCAGTCAGTCAGTCAGTCAGTCTGGCAGTCTAGTCTTGTACATAGGCTGTCTTAGTCTCGACGTTATACGGGCATAGTGGATCCAACACATGTTCAAGTAATTCTCTGATGTATGATACCACACACAGTACACAGTAGATACCGGTAGATACAGTAGATAACCTGAGATGAGCGTGGATTAATATGAGCCGTATCTGCCGTGTTAATAAAATGTCTCTCGGTCAAGGTCAGTCAGGTCAGTCTCTCAGTCTCTCTCTCTCACACACCCAAGTGACACTATGAAATTAACCTTACTCTCTTGGCAAGATCCGAAAAAGACCCCAGTTTCGGAGCTAACTCCATCAATCGGCATCTTCCCAAATTCCCAGACAATTCCCAACCTCGAGCTGTGCCTCGTATCAACCTGCGCAGTACGGAACCCTCCGTGATGGCCCCAGGTGCCCCCCAGCTGGGCTTGACTGTAACCATCGTGGGCTGCCCGCTTCCTTCTGTGACTTCCTTTCCCCCCTCCTCCCTCCTCCCTCCCCCCTTTAAGGTTAATAGGGATTGTCGCGCCTGTCCGGTATGAGCGGTGGTACGGGCCCCGTTTCTGATGGTGATGAAGAAAGGCTTAGGTGCTTGGAAGGTGGGGCCACACGAGTCCAAGTGCCTTGTGCGAGTCCAAGTGCCTCTTAGATACGGGATTCATCCGTACTTACGGATCCGTACAACACGGGGTGTTTACCACCAGGGCATGGCATTGTAGATAGTTACCTACCTTGGGTAGTTGATGGAGCAAAAGGTGGGTTGGGTGGTTTCCTAGACAGACAAACAGACAAACAGACAAACAAACCAAGCAGGCAAGCAGGCAAGCAACTTCCAAGCGGCTAAACTTTGGGAACATCGTGAGGTAACCACTTTACGCTTGTGCCATTTTCTTTCCCTTTTTCTTCTCCTTCCCTCCTCCTCAAGTGTGCCGTTTCTCTCTCTCTCTCTCTCTCTCTCTCGCTTCCTGCCTTGCATCTCTTATCTTGTCTACAAACGGCAAGCATTGCACAAGCAAGCACACACACTCTCTCTCTATCTCTCTTTCTCACCTCAGTCATTCCTTCACTGAATTTATCGTCGACCAAACTTTGTACAGCAGGGGTAACCTGTATACTGCCGCCGCCTTCGTTTCCCACACACACACACATACACACACATTGATTTCTTTCAACAACCCCGACCCGTCTCTGTCATCTCGACACAAACATTACCTGACGTCGTCATCATGTTTGTAAGTTCTTGGTCACCAACCTCAAAATACTCACACATACTCTCCGTTACGAGCACCCCCAACGATATCACCATCAAGATCATTATCATCATCAGAAACTAACCCACCCTGCTCAGGTCCAACGAGCCATTGCTGGCCTGATTGGCGCCGCCTCTCTGGCCGCCGCTGTGCCCGCCATTGACGTGCAGGGCTCGTTCTTCGTCAACAATGCCACTGGTGACCGATTCCAGATCGTGGGAGTCGCATACCAGCCCGGTGGCTCTGCTGGCTACCAACCCCAGTCTGGAGTTGACCCTCTAAGCAACAAGGATAAGTGCCTTCGTGACGCTGCTCTCATGCAGATTCTGGGTGTGAACGCCATTCGTGTCTACAACGTCGACCCCGACCTGAACCACGATGACTGCGCCTCTATCTTCAACGCGGTATGTCCTGTCTGGCCTGGGAGCCCTGGCCTGAAGCTAGAAAAACCAAGACGAGGATGAGGGGCTGACTCTGAGCAAATGCGGCACAGGCGGGCATGTACATGTTCCTTGACGTGAACTCCCCTCTTGTCGGCGAATCTATCGACTCCTCCGCGCCATGGACCTCTTACTACGCCGCCTACCTGAACCGAACCTTCGCCGTCGTCGAGGCTTTCAAGAACTACCCCAACACGGCCGCCTTCTTCTCCGGCAACGAGGTCATCTTCGACGAGGACAACGGTGCCACCGTCCCTCCCTACATCCGGGCCGTCACCCGTGACCTGAAGAGCTACATCGCCAAGCATGCCGACCGCGCCATCCCTGTTGGCTACAGCGCCGCCGATGTCAGATCTATCCTCTTTGACTCGTGGGAGTACCTGCAGTGCGACAACGGTGATGGTGAGAACAGCGCCGTCGACCTGTTCGCCCTCAACAGCTACTCGTGGTGCGGCAAGAGCACCTTCACCGAGTCGGGCTACGACCAGCTCGTCTCCGGCTTCGAGGGCTCCTCCGTCCCCATCTTCTTCTCCGAGTTCGGCTGCAACATGCCCAACCCTCGTGTCTTCACCGAGGTCCCCGAGATCTACAGCGACCAGATGCAGAACGTCTTCTCCGGCGGTATCGTGTACGAGTACGCCCAGGAGGAGAACAACTACGGCCTGGTCAACATCAGCTCTGATGTAAGCAGATCCTCACCGTTTCTTTTTTTCCCCTCTTCTTTCCTCTGGGCATATTGCTGACTCGCAAACGTGAACAGGGCTCTGCCACGCTCATGGAGGACTTTTACACCCTGAAGGAGCGCTACGCTGCTCTGAACTTCACCGAGATCCAGGGCATTGCTCCCCAGACCGACAGCACCGCCGCTCCCAAGTGCAAGGACAGCCTGATCACCACCGACGGCTTCACCACCAACTTCACCGTCCCTGTTCTACCCCCCGGCGCCTCGGACATCATCCAGAACGGTGTTAGCCCCGCCCCTACTGGAAAGATCGTCACCATCGATGACTACAGCGTCACGGTCACCGTCAAGGACAAGAGCGGCAACGTCCTCAAGAACCTCGCTGTCGTGCCCCTGGACGAGGACATGATCAACCAGCCCGGTGCCAACACCCAGGTTGCTTCTGCGACTGGTTCCAGCTCGTCCCCTTCCGCCACCGGAACCAGCTCTATCACGGCCAAGGAAACGTCGTCGACGAACGCGGCGTCGTCTGACAAGGGAACGTCCTCTGGCAAGGAAACCACTTCTGGCAAGGAAACGTCGTCGACGGCTGTGGCATCGTCTGGCGTTCGATCCGCTCAGGGCGACTCGATGCCGTGGATGATGGTGTCCGCCGTTGCGGCCAGCTTCTTGTTTGGATTCATGGCCTAGTTGCCCTATCAGAGTCCGTGAAGAAGCAGCGCGCGGAGTCAGTGGATGAGTCTGTCTGCCGGGGTGACCACGGGATGGGGCACCTGGACGGTGGAGTGTGATGATTTTTGGCGCGACAGGCCTGTGTGTCGAACTCGATAGGACAAGTTAGTTACGGCGGCAGAGTTTGTTTACCAAGTATCGGTGTTTTGATACCACCATGCATTTGCATTTTTGCTTCTCTTTTTTTCGAAATTAGAATCCTCTGAGTGGGGAACAGAACAGAACAGAATAGAACAGATTAGAATAGAATTTGGTTCACGCAAACTGTATTGAAGATTAGTACATCTGCATGCTATTACTACCTGGGTATATATCAACTAATTGTTGGCGGTGAAACATTGTCCCCCCCCCCTTGTCATCTTCCCCGGAGTCTTGACAGGGCAAGTTGATAGGGCAGTTTGCAGGTTGACAGGGCAGGTTGATAGGGCAGTTTGGTTGACAGGGCCAGGTGACAGGGCAGGTGACAGGGCAGGTTGTCTTATTTACTTCTCGCTTCTCAAGTAAGTACTTAAGTAAGTACCGACGATAAGCGAGCCGGCCCGCGACGTCATGCGGCTGAGCCTTGTCCCGACCTCACCACAACAACGCATATGAAAACCAACCTACTTCCATAGCAGCCTTGCAGAGGCCTGCCGTTCAAGATGAAGAGTCTGAGGTCAATCACCCGACATGTGCTCCAGAGGAGCTCCCCACCATCTCCACGATCTCCACCATGTCTGCAGCGGACGTTTGCGACGGCCACTGACGCTGCGGGACAGCAGCAGCAGCAGCAGCATTTCGACAACCGCGTCAAGATCGTCGAGGTGGGACCGCGTGACGGGCTGCAGAACGAGAAGACGACGATATCGCTGGCAACCAAGATCGAGCTGATCGAGAGGCTGGCGAGGACGGGGCTTACTACCATCGAGGCAGGGTCGTTTGTCTCGCCGAAATGGGTTCCACAGGTGCGCCCCGTTGACGACAAACCTGCCAGTGTCTGTTGGTCCTCTTGAGCACGCTCGCTAACCTAGGAATCTACTTCTTGTGCGCGCGCACAGATGGAGAGCTCCAATGAGATCCTCGAGCACATCCTCCAGGGCAAGATCGAGTCCCCCAGCCCGGTCAGCTACTCCTTCCTGGCGCCCAACCTCAAGGGCCTGGCCAACGCGACGGCGACGCTCCGGGCGCACCCGGGCGGCTTCGCGACCGAGGGCACGCCGCGCGCGGCGGACGAGGGCCGGCCCAAGCCCGAGGTGGAGCTGGCCGTGTTCGCGGCGGCGACCGAGACGTTCACGCAGAAGAACCTGAACTGCTCGATCGCGACGTCGCTGGCGCGGTTCCGGGAGGTGATTTGCGAGGCGAAGCGGGCGGTGCCGGGGGTGCGGGTGCGGGCGTACATCTCGGTGGCGCTGGGGTGCCCGTTCGAGGGCCAGGACGTGGACCCGGCGGGGGTGGCGGGGATGGCGACGTCGCTGCTGGAGATGGGGGCGGACGAGATCGCGCTGGGGGACACGACGGGGACGGGGACGGCGCGGACGACGGCGGCGCTGCTGCGGTGCGTGGGGGCGGCGGGGGTGCGCCCGGGGGACCTGGCGGTGCACCTCCACGACACGTACGGGCAGGCGCTGGTGAACGCGGCGGTGGCGCTGGAGGCGGGCGTGCGGCGGTTCGACGCCGCCGTGGGGGGGCTGGGCGGCTGCCCGTACAGCCCCGGGGCGACGGGCAACGTGGCCACCGAGGACCTGGTGTACTTCCTCGAGGGCCTGGGCATGCGCACCGGGGTGGACCTGGACGGGGTGGTGGACGCCGGGGAGTGGGTGTCGGGGGTGCTGGGGCGGGGGAACGCGAGCGCGGTCGGGAGGGCGGTGGTGGGCGCGAGGGCGAGGGCGGGGGCGGGAAGGAAGGGGGGTGACTGAGGGGGGCGGGGTGGGCGCGTGTGTGATATGCTCGGTAGGTTCTGCTGTTGACATGTTTGGGTCTCGTGGATATACTCAGTACGCTGTGGACTATACTACTTATCACCATTACCATTTAGTAGGATCCATACAACTTTGACCTGGTAGACACTGGAGTTTATAACTGTAGCATTTATGATGTATGACTTCGTTGTCATCACGTCCCTATCATATCCATCTGCGAGGCTCAAGCCAAGTCCTGTGTATTCTTCCTCGTCCAGAGTGACCGGTCGGGCCTTATACACCTGCCGATGGTGCGTCTCGTTAGCCGAGCCCTTTGGCTTCTCGTGCACTTCCCCAGAGTTCTGACCGACTGCACAGGTGCCCAGGCTGAATTGTCTACCCTGCTTGCCAACACCATTGGCGAGGAGCTTCTCTATGGGGAAAGGAGCGCGTGAAGGACGCGGAGCTAGGGTTGGAAGGCTGTTCTGTTCATTCAATTTGCTGATCCCATCAGAACGTGAAGAGCCCGGGAAGAGACGAGTCCAGCCGATGGAGATTGAGGGATTGGAACATGGAGTATGTCTCCTCTTGAAGCGGTCGTCTGTGAAGGGTGTGTCTGTATGTCAAGTCAGGTGCTCTTGTTGGATGGGGTGTCCACAGCTTAGACACCCAGGGCTTGAGGAGCCGGCATGGTTCTTCTGTCTTGGGCTCGGGGTAGAAGCTGTAGGGGTCTCGTGCTCGAGGCGTGCCTAGGAGGCCCGCTTGACAGTATACCAAATCGTAAATATGTTCAGGATAATGGGTTATTTATATATGACCTGGGAGCCCATACACGAAACGAGTCTGGGCTCGCTTATCAATACGGCGCATTAGAGAACTAAATGTGTGCGAACAAGGCCATTCTTATGCGCCATGATGAGTATGTATATATATACACACATATACAGGCGGTACACGTGTGACTTGCTGACAGCAAATGGCTTGTTGTGACTGTGGATCGTTTGATATGACAGGATTGCTAACCGGCCAAATAATCTCAGCCAAAGATCCATCCAAACAAGCCAAACGGTTTTGATTCATGACTTTATTTGTCAACTTCTGATATACCTAAAACCTTCAGCAGCCACCAATCTGGCTCATCATGCGTTGTCCACCGCATCATCTTTTGCGAAAGTGTTGGCTACGATGAATGGGAAGGCAGCCGTAGCCTCCATGTACACCTTGACGCTGTCCGCACCGGCCTTGATCTTGCCCCAGCTGACGGCCTCGTCCGGCCTCGCGCCGGCGTCGCTCCCGTCGAACTCCTGGGCGGTGTTGATGTACACGGCCGACTCGGCGCCGTTCCTCATCAGGCAGGCGTTGGCGATGTGGTGCTTCACGATGCCCCCCCCCAGGATGATCATGCCCGCCCTCTTGGCCCGCACCGCGATGGTGTTGATGCGCCGGATGTCCTCGACGATGTCGACCCGGAGCTGCCGGGGGGACGTCTTGAACGAGTGGAAGTAGAGCATGTCGCCGAGGCTGCCGTCGGTCAGGGCCGGGCAGAAGACGGGGATCTCGTTCTTCCACGCCCAGTAGTACACGGACGACTCGTTGTCGATCTCCCGGCCGAGCCTGTGGATGACCTTGGAGGGCGTCCAGTGCAGCTCCCCCTCGACCTCGCGCCCCCAGGGGTCGAGGTGCCTCCCCTCGGCCTTGCTGGCCTCCTGCTCCTCGAACATGCTGTCCATGATGGGCACGACCCAGTCCTCGAAGGCGCAGTAGTTGGAGTTGGGCACGACCAGGTTCCCGATGCGGTTCATGCCCCGGGCGCGCAGGTCCTTGCCCACGGCGCTGAAGCCCCCCGGGGACATGTACGTGTCGCCCAGGCACTTGATGAAGTCCTCCTCGATGCCGCCGGCGGTGGTGACGACGGCCGAGACGTGCCTGTGCTCGACGAGGTAGCGCAGGACGCCGCGCAGGCCCGACGAGATGAGGTTGGAGGTGTAGCCGAGGAAGATGGTGGTCCTGTCGTCCGTCTTGTCCGTCTTGTCCTCGCCGTCCTCGTTGTCGCCGGCGGCGGCGGCGGCGGCCCCCGCGTCCGGGTCGCGCCACGCGCGCATGTCGTTGATGATGCGCACGGCCTCGCACATGGACGAGGCCTGGAAGCCCATGTGCTTCATGCCCTGCAGCAGGTCGTCGGCCGTGATGGGCCGGCCCTTGAGCTTGTTGAAGTCGAGCTCCTCGACCTTCTGGGAGCCCTCGGGCATCGCCTCGGACTGGACGAGGACGGCATCCTTTGCCGTGGAGGGGGCGGCTGGGCCTGATGACATTGTGTGTGTGTGTGTGTGTGTGTGTGTGTGGTGGAAGTATATGTGTTGAAAGGAGCGCGACGGATGATGAAATAGAGGGAGGCAGCTACCTGTTTTTGGTATGTTCCAATGTTTGCAATATGGGTATTTGAGTCTGTATATGTATGTTTATGTAAAGAAGGTGTGGAGGCCTTGCTTTATGTGAGGCAAAGTAGAGACGAACGGATGATGTTTTGAAAATTTCACATGGTTAAAAGCGGTTCATTGGTGATGACTGACTGGCATGGCTCGTTTCTTGTCGACTTTGAAGGCCAAGATGATTTGTATTTAGGTCTACAAAAGTGATGTCGTCTCTCTATGTACTGTATGCGATATCATCAGGCATGGGCAATCTGGAATTGTTGATGTGTGCCGTGTTCATGTCATCTCGAATTATAGCATCGATGTAAGATGTACAAGTAACATGTACTATCTATATGTACATTACCTAAGGTAGTACTTCGGGTAGTTTGGCGGACGGGAGGGATGGTTGTTGCTGTATGCACGTGCACCCCCACCCTCTACTTTACAGTTAATCAACCCCCTGGAACTCTGGGGTGACAGGTGATTAATCCCCTATCAAGCCTGAAGCCAACAAGCCTGAGACCTACCTAGGGCAGTATATGGGATAGTACCTAGTGCAGTATAGGTACCCAGGTAGGCAAGTAGCTTTACACAGTAGGTGCCGGTAATTTTGAAGCACCCTGGTATGTTCCTTGAAATACCGAGGTACCTCGAAAACCTGCAGTCCTGCAGTCCTGCGGGCGCGCGGCAATCGGTACGGCCGGGTATAATCTGTAATCCGTGGTTTCCAAGGTTGTTTGTACTCCGTCACTCCGTACTTTTCTACACGGAGGTACGGAGATACATGACCGGGAACGACTTGGACGAATGTGCTTGGAGCTAAGCCAAACCTAGCTGTAGTCCGATCTGGCGCGGATTAGCGCCATGCGGCTGGTGCACCGTGGCACCTGCCTGCCCTGCCTGCCTGCCTGAGAGCCTGCGAGCCTGCCAGTCCTGCCGGTTCACCCTGCAGAACACACGGACAAACAACCTTGGAAGCCAAAGACGGACCGGGATAGGCTTGGGATGAGCTGGGATGAGCTGGGATGGCCCGGGATGGGCCTGGGATGAGAGCCTGGGATAGGCTGAGATAGGCTAGATGCCTTAGGTACCTAGATACATTGGGCAGGCACCTTACTTCTTTCTTTCTTCTATGTACCTAGGTACTTACCGTAAGTATCTAGATACCTAGGTATCTAGCCTAGGTACCTAGGTAGGTACCTAGGTAGGTACCTGCTCTGAGTACCTGCTTGGCGCTCTGGGCACGCACGCACTCTGGGAAACAAACACTCTGGGAATCTGCGGCTGTTGAAGGAAGGGGCGCTAAAACATGCTGGTTTGACGACCTCGAAGACTTCGAGATCCTCCTTCACGACTCAAACGGTACACCCGCAGAACCACCAGAACCACCAGAACCACCACATTGCGACCACCTGTCCACCTAGCAACCCTTCCAACACCGTCGTCGTCATTCTCTACCTCTCCTTGATCCCTTTAGCCACCTTCTAGCCCTTCCTCGGCCTCCTTTCGGCCAAGCGGGATCCGTCTATCCAGCTGTGTACACATCACTTTCTGTTCCACCCTTTCTTGGTTTCTGACTCCCTCCAAACCTCAAAGACTGTACCAAGTCAGGTGTTTGGGTCCTCGTGCCAGAACACTCTTCACCCTCTGAATCAAGAATTCGACATCAACAAGTTTGGCTTCGGGAGCCGCTTGTCTGACCCCACTGCACCGTCGAAAGTCCAAAATTCTCGAAATGCGCACCCTGTCTGCAGAGATCTAGCGAACGACCGGATCAGGGGCGAAAACTGCCCTCTGGAGACATGTAGGCTGGTCTTCTTCATCATCATCATCATCATCATCATCACCACCACCAGCATCATCATCCACCACCCCATCTGCCCCCACCAAACACATCCATACATACACACACACACACACATACACACACCAGCGCCATCACCGCATCGTCGCATCACCATACCCACCTTGGGGGAAAACAAATCCCTACCTAGGCGGTCTTCGTCTTTGTTGTCTGGTGTGTTCGGCCCACCAGGCCCGAGCCCCTACTCTTCAACCTTTTTCTTTACAGAAACACACCCACACACCCACCCCCTTGTCTTGCCTAGCTCTAGATGGCAACACATCCTCAAACATGCGGCCGAATCATTATCGACCCGGCCGAGGTTATGACGGTCCCCGGCCCTCTGTACCGAGGCCGCCGCCTCTAAATACGAATACAGACATATACCCAGATGATGTCTATCATGCTCAATATGACTACAGGTCCAGATACAACCCTCGCTACGAGGACCGCCGCTCGCGATCCCCCAGGGACAGGTCGCCCGACAGACTCACCGACCGAGCTTCTCAGTACAGCGATGGCGACCGCCGACGAACCTCCGCCGAGTCGAGGACGAATGCCTCCGCCTTCCAGTCCAACCGAGACACCTTTCGCGACCCGTTAACAGGTCGCGAGCCCCCGCGCGCCCCCAAGGCCTACCTTGACCCCCCGAGTGGTCCACGTGGCGGTTTTTCCGGCGAGTTCAGGGGAAGAGGTCGCGGGCGCGGCAGGGGCTGGCGAGATGACAGTCGGGATCGCGGACGAGACCGAGACTTTAGAGACAGACGCGAGGACCCCCTACCTTTCCGAGACGACCGTAGTAGGGAACGTGATCGAGACTGGCGGGATCGCGACAGGGACAGCTTCAGGGGAGGAAGACGTCCATCACCAGGGCCGAGGAGGTCGCCACCTGGCAGGGACTTCCGAGACCGTGATCTGCAGATAGGCGTGGAGGCCGACAGAGCTGGACGCGGTTCAAGAGACGGAGGTCCTCTTAGCGCGGGGTCGTCGTCCTCAGACCCTCCCTTTGCGGCTCAGTCATATCGTGGCAGCGGATACCGTGGTCGAGGTGGACGAGGCCGGGGAGACTGGGACCGTGGCCGTGGGCGTCCTCCCTTTTATGATGACCGGTCTGATCGTTTTAGGAGTCGATCACAGGAGGGCCGTTGGGGCCCCCCACGCGAGAGGGATGATCGTGATGCCCATCGTTACAACAACAGTAACAACAACGGTAACAACAACGGTAACAGCAACAATAACAACAACAACAACAACGGCGGCAGCAGCAACAATATGGATACGGACATGCGGCCTCGTGATCTTATCAGGGATGACCGTGAACCACCTCTTCGGGAACCACCCCGCGATCCTCGAGATCTCCGAGATCCTCGCGACGCCGTCGACCGCAACGTTCGCCCGCGCATCGACCGACAAGGTTCTGTGGCCAACGAGCCACAAACCACCCCGACGGGTAAGCCGATCACACCACCTCTCGCCCCTGTTGCCCCGGCATTTGGTACCGCACCCCTTCGCCCTCCGCCCACATCTGACATTTCTTCTAAAGCACCACCTACGGCACCCCGGGCGTTCACCGAAGACCGTCAAGACCGGCCTGTTTCTTCGGGACAGCCTGCTGGCGATCAATGGGCACCACCCTCGGGGCCGTCAAACCCTATCAGCCCTACCATACCGACTGGTCCGCGTGGAATGCAGCTCCAGAAAGCGCCACGCCCGTCTAGTAAACAGTGGATTAACCCTGCGCTAGTTGGAAACAAGGGCATCAAGGCGCCAGAGTCCCCCAAGACCAACCGATCCCAGAGCTTTGCCTTGCCCCAGCCGTCTCGGCCCTTCGGTTCACGACCCGACCCTTATTCAAGCCGCCCGAACGACGAACCACAACGGCCCCGAAGTAGTGGTACGGGTGCCGAGTCGGAGCGACCTGGCCCAGACAACAAGCTGCGTCCTTTGACTATCCCCGAACCAGACGACGGAAGGATTGAACGTGGCACCCAATCCGCACGAACCTCAATCGATCGCGACTTACGAGCACCATGGAGATTTCCCGAGCACAAGACGGCAGGGACCGAAAACTCAGACCGCGCCAGTGTCGTTTCTGCGATCTCACCGACTGCTGTCAAGACAGTAAGCCCGACTGTGACGATCCCAAGCGATCAACAAGCCGAGCAGGATTCCTCAGCGCAGGAAGATGGGGAAATCATTGAAGGAGAGCCGCCTAAGAAAAAGAGTCGCACCCACGCTACCGGGGTGCACCTTTCCTTCCCGCCCAGGGTCGCGACGATTCCCACCGTGGACCAATCATCCGATTCGGACGACGATGAAGAGATGAACGATTATTTCGACTCGGAGATCACGAAGGCAGACTCTGAGCTGCAGAAACTGGACAATGCGAACAATGCCGTGCCGACGGACATAATGATCCGGTATGCGAATATGAAGCACGAGGCTATGGTGACGGTCGTGACGGGTAAGGAAGGCTGGGCGAGTGTTCTCGGCTCGATTCCCGAGGGCCTGGTGTTGCCGCCACTGAAGGAGGCCACCCCGGAACCTGAGAAGATCGCGGTTGTCGAGACAGTAAAGGCCGAAACGGAACAGGTTCCTGCGCCACCGGTTCATGATGAAAATCAGGATGCTGATGGTGATCTTGATGATGAGGTGGTCGAGCCTGCTCCACCGGCAGAAGCCGCCATGCCTGAGCCTCAGCCCAAGGTAGAGGAGATGGACGTGGACACTGCCCACGTGCCGATACCGACCGTCGAGTATCCTGAGCCTCACGAAGAACGAGGGGACGTCATGATGGAAGACGCGCCGATGAATGCGTTGGACGCAGTCATGTCCGAGGCCGGGTCCGTGCCCAACGGCGTCTCATCCCACAATGAACACCTGCAACACTTGCTACCATCTCGAGTTGAACCGCCCGCCACGGCCGATAATAGCCCTACTCCGGTTGAGGAAGAGGATGAGACCGATGTCGAGGGGTATTCTGTAGCGCTGGAGCTGGTTCGCCCTTCCATCCGGACACCGCCCATGGAGGAATTGCCATACTACGATACAAAGCCTTGGACGAAGAGCAGGCAAGCGATGTCGTCTATGGAGCATAACCCTGAAGTCGAGGCTTTCATTTCGCGTATACTTCAGGGTAATAGCATGTTTGTGAAGTCCGAACAACAGGTGAAGCAGCAGGAGTATGCCAGAAACTACGATGAGTACCTGCGCTTCACCCTCTCTAACGATCCTGTCGCCATCAAGAGCCGCGATGCATTCAACAAGGCCAATATACCGGCCGATGGGTACGCGGGTTATGTCATTGGCCCTGAAGCAAAGCCAGAGGGCCGCCGTGCTGGCCGATTCGCAACGGAGCGCGACATGGAACGTATCATGGCGCAGTCTCTGCTCGAGGCCAGAGAAAAAGAGGAGCGGGAGACGAGGGCTGAGAAACTCAAACATCCTGGCTCGTGCGAGGCCGTCATACCGGACATGTACTGGACCAAGGAGGACCGTGAAAAGGAGCTATATTATGATCGCTCGGGCTTCCTCGATCCGGAGAAGCTCATCGCCAACTGGCAGGTCCTGCCGCCCACGGCCAACTTTACCCCGGAGGAGGCCGAGCTGTTTGAGAAAGCCTATCTCGAGTTTCCCAAGCAATGGGGAAGGATCGCGGACAGGATTCCAGATCGCGACTACCACTCGTGTATTCAGTACTACTACATCAAGAAGAGAGAACTCAAGCTCAAAGAGAAGCTCAAGAGACAACCCAAGAAGAAGAAGACCAGGAAAACCAACAAGGCGCGGTCTAGTGCCCTCGTCTCGGAGCTTGGTAACCCCGATGAGACGCAGGAGGAGCCCACGGAAACGGGGGAGAACGGCGAGAGGCGTCGACCTCGCCGCGCGGCTGCTCCTACTTGGGACTTCGAGAGACCTCAGGCCGAGTCTGCGGAGGGTACACCGGTAGCTACGCCAAGTGGGCGTAGAGGCGGCGGATCCAAAGCGGACAGCGGTGCGGAGAAGGTGGACAAGCCACCACGCAGGAAACGTGTCCCAAAGGATAAAGAGCCGAAACATCCCAAAACCCCACAGGTTCTGGCCCCGACACCACACGGTGTGACCAAGGGAGCCCGGTCACGGTCCAGCTCCAAGGTCCCGGTACCGGAGCTATTGCCTTCGCAGCACCCTACCGCCGATATGGGCCGGACACCCCTTTCCTTCGATACAGCTCGTGCGTCGCCAATGCCCGCCCTTCCGCCATCAATAGTACCCGCACCAGGACATGTCGCGAGCCCGGCCGAGAAGCCCCCCTCGTCTGCGAACAACGCAATCGTAGACGTGATGGCACCTCCGTCGCTGCGGCCCGAGCCTGTGATGCCACCGCAGTCGCAAGTTGCCACCTTTGAGTTTGGCCACCCGACCAACTCAGCGCGCAGCACAGTCGAACCGCCGGAGCGGGGCGGTCGGGCTACCCCCGTGACACAGGCTACGAGCTACTGGAGCGTGGCGGAGCTGTCAGACTTCCCGCAGCTGCTTAGGAGTTTTGGCACGAATTGGCAGAGTATCGCGCAGCATATGACTACGAAGACCGCCGTGATGGTTAGTATTCTCCTTGCCAGTGGGATTTGTCAGTGTGTCCGCTAAAACATGAATACAGGTAAAGAATTTCTACACGCGTAAGGAGCGCGAGAATCCTGAATGGTCGCAAATCGTGTCTGAAGCGGACGAGAAGTTGTCACGAGGAGAGAAACTACCACTTCCACCAACACCTACTGCTGGGCCAAGGAACAAGAGATCTGACTTTGGCACACATCGGCGTGCCCCCTCGGTGGACACTGCAGATGATGTCGCCGCTTCCAAGGCCGAAAAGCAAAATGCCCAACGAGAGCAATCGAATTCCTTCAATGGCCGTATTCCTGTGGCGATCGCTCAGGCGCCTGGTCCCCAACAGTCGCGGCAGCAGGCCGTTATGGGCCAGCTGCCATTGGCGGAAAGAGTGGAACGCGTGGAGCAACCGGAGCGGAAACCCTTGGTTTCATCGCAACCTACGACCCAGTCCATGGAGCCTGTTGGTCGGCACGTCAGGGCCTCCTCGGCATATCCTTCCGAGAGAGAGCCAGAACCCATTCATACCCAGCAGCAAGCTATGCGCCACTCTTTGAAGACGGCTCCTGTGTCCCAAGCCCCGGAGCAGCCAGTGCTGCCTTCCCAAGCGGGCCCTGCCCGTGCTGGTTTTGCAGCTCCTGAATATGATGCGCACCTGAACATACTCGGCGCCGCTGCTAGGCAACGCAGGCCGCCGGCCGATTTGCAGCCCAAGGAGGAGCCGCGGCTCATCGAGAGGCAGGCCCCACGCCTCAAGCAGGAACCTGATCAGGGTCCACACTTTGAGCCATTTGTACCAACACAGACACCACGGCCCATGTCAACAAAGCCTGTGCCTCTTGATCGGCGACCCGAGCCCCCACGCAGTACGGCTCCTCCACAGGCGCACCCGCAGGCTTATGCTCCTGTGCCTTCTCACCCGATGATGCAGCAGCGCGAGCCGATGAGGGATACTTTGAGAGAGCAGCAGATGATGTCCCATCCTGTCGATGAACGCCGGATCTCGAGTATGCCCGGCCGTGTGCCAAATCCCAACTTCGTGGAAGCCCGTGGACCCAATCCGGGCCACATGGAGGACTCACGCCGCATGCCGAATCAAAACATGGAGCCGCCTCGCGTGTCGAATAACAACTACGATACCGTTCCGGCTCGCGTGCCAAACCTAGGCATGCTGGATACCTCTGTCCCACCTCGCGTTCCAAACCCGAACGCAGAAACTCCGACGCGTGGGCACGGGGCGAACATCTACGACAATGCGTACAGCGCGTCGCCTTCTCGACCTTCGCCTACGCCATCTGTCACTGGTCCTCCGAGCAAACAAACTTCTGAGCCTAAGAAGTCGAGTCTGATGGCTTTGCTTAATGATGATCCACCAGCGCCGTCGCCTCCACCGGCTCCAAAGAGGGTTGACGAGGTTGCACGGGGTGCCAAGACGTCGTCTAGCCCCCCCCCTCAAGCAATGTCGGGACGTGGTCAGCCGGCCTCAGCCGGCCCATCGTATATGCGGCGAGAGGGCACGCCGACCTACTCTCCCTATTCACGCACGCCAGTGCAGTCGGCCATGCCGCCGCTGAAGCCATACAGCACACCTCATACCCAGTCTCCGCAGTCGCAGCACGTCAGCATTCCTCGGTCGACCATTGTCTCTCCCATCGATTTTGCTGCTGCCCGGGAGGACTACTACGATCGTATTTCGTATAGGCCTCAGCACCAAGTTGCCTCTTCTGGATCACCCCATCAGCCGCCCCATCACTATCCCTCGCCAAGTCAACAGTCTCCGATGGTATACCAGGCTCAGCAGCCTACCTCGTATCCTTTCGGAGCGCCAGTGTCCCAGTCTCACATGTCTTCGTCTCCTTCGATGCAGTATGCAGCTCCTAGGGGCAGGGAGCCGACCCGTGATCCCCGCGATCCCCGTGAGCCTCGTGAATACCGTGAATCGGTTCCACCAAGTCGGGAGACAGCATGGCCAGCACCCCAAGGGCAGCCACCGAGTGCAATGAAGCTTCAACAGGAAACTTCATGGCCACCACCGAAAGCATCTCAGGCACCTCTACCTGCGCAATCGCCTTGGGGATCTCAGCATGGTGCACCAAGCAAGCTGCAGCAGGTTAGAGAAACGCCTCAGCCATCCTGGTCCGCACCTCCACCTCAGATGAGCCTCCGGGAGAGTGTCGCGAGAGACCCGAGAGATGATCCCTATGCCATGCGCGCCGGCCTGCGGGAGAGCGTTCCCCCACGAGACCCGCGCGAGGAGCGCTACACCGCCATGCTCGAACCCCAACGACCTATTGCTGACCCCAGGATGTCGGGTGATCCTCGCATGTCTGTCGATCCTCGCGACCCGCGCATCATGGGCCACCCGCACCATCAACACTCTCACTCAGGTTCCATGTCGGGGCGCATGTACATCGCCTCTCCAGCACCACGAGAAGTCCTCAGTGGTCCACCACCAGGGCCCCCGCAGCCACAGACCCCGGTATACCCGCGCTACGCCACGCCCGGCCCACGCGATATGCCGCCGGCTAGGAGCTTCACCCCGGCGCCGGCATCACAGCAGGCGGCGCAGCAGGCGGCTTATGCGGAGCAGCTGCAGATCATGCGCGAGAGCCAGATGCGGGAGACCCAGATGACCCAGATGACCCAGATGCGCGAGAGCCAGATGCGGGAGAGCCAGATTCGGGAGAGCCAGATGCGCGAGAGCCAGATCATGCGCGAGAGCCACCTGCGCGAGAGCCAGCTGCGCGAGAGGGACATGAGGGTGGCCGAGGACCTCCGGGCCATGAGGGATGGCATGCGGCAGGGGCTCCGGGGCGACGAGTACGCCGCCGCCGCCATGGACCCTCGGGCGCGCGGGCACCAGGTGGTGGAGCTGCGGCCCGAGTTCGGGGCCGAGTTCCGCGGGGAGCTGAGGGGAGGGCCGCCACCGCCGCCGCCGCAGCAGCAGCAGCAACAGCAGGCGGATCTTAGGGTGGACCCGCGGGCGGACCCCCTGCGCAGGCAGCTGAGGCCTCATGAGGCGTATCCCCCGGGCCCGGGGGATAGGAGGTATTAGGGAATACTTGTCGCCCAGGCGTGTGAGAGGCGTGGAGAGTAGTCGTGAACCAGACAGGCTACATATGAAGTCGAGAAGGGGATACAAATCCCTGTAGTACCACAAGAGTGGCAGGAGAGGAGAGGGTGAAAAGCAGCAACAACAACAGGCGAGGCAACATATGATGATGATAGTGTTTCTTCTTTAGTGTATGTATGTACGTATTACGCATGTTGGTGTGGGTGCCCGCTTCTCGGTTTGTTGTATTGTACGTGGCATGAGGTTGGGGGGGGGTCGATGGGAGGATGAAAGGAAAGGAAGGGGTGGAATGGGGGGGAAAGGGGGGGAAGGTAAATCACAGAAAATGGAGTCGTGGTTCTATTTTGCTGAATATTGAAGGAAGGGCTTACGCTCCTGAACTTTTGAAACTGGACTGCCGTCGCTTATGATCCGGGTGAAATTGTTTTGTCAGCTGTAGTGGCATGGTTTTACTGCCACTTATCGAGGTCGATGTGGTCGATATGCTCTGGTCTACTGTCTAATGTCCAGCAGCCGGGCATCGAAGTCTGCCCTCGCTGTCGTCGAACAGGAACGTATAAGTCGTGGGTCTTCATCCTTTGCTGCTACATCGTCTCACTGCATATGTACGTTCTCATATCCCTTACGAGTAGGTGACTGATCCACGAACGATACAAATCCCATCGACGCGTTATGATAAATTACTTACATCTTCATAGAGCAGTACACTCTCCACTCAAGGACCTCTCCGTACTGGGGAGTTTGCTCCCTTTCCTTTTTCCTTGGAAGTCTCTCGACCTAAAACATAACGCAGCGTGGGATCTCAAGGACACAAGCCGATTCCACCCTGTGCCTACCTAAGCACACGCAGACTTTTTCCCACGCCTCTGGGACAAAGCACCACAATGACCTCCCCGCCCTCCTCGACGCATCTCATCACTGCCGGAACAGTCAAGCCCCCCCCCACCCTTTTTTTCTCCCCTTCTACTTTTCTTCATCGGGCGGCTATAATCTCCAGATCGTCCGTCACGCCAGGCACGCAGTTGGTGCCGGCAGCCACCGGCATGACGACGGACCACTGCCCCGAGGCGCAACGCTGGAACGCGTCCCCGGCGGGCAGGCAGCGCCATTCCCCCTCGCCGGCGCAGGCCGTGCCTGGGAGGACCATCGGGGCCGCGGCCCCTCCTGCTTCCGGGCGCGGCGGCCCTTTGGGCTTCTCCGCCGCGGGGGTGGACCGTTGGGGCGGAGCAGCAGCAGCAGCAGCAGCAGCAGTATCGGCGACGGGCGCGCCGGGCCGGCGCGACCCCGCTGGGCCGTGGCGGCCCTCGCGGCCCTCGCCCCCAGACGCCCTCCCCCCATTGTGCCCCGCGGCCGGCTCGTGACCCGAGGGCGGCGGCGCCGACGGGCCGCAGTCCCCGTCCGGATGGATCGGGTTGGTGCTCTGCTCCACGACGTCCGGGCCCGGGTCCGGGTACACGACGTCGCCGCCCTCGGCGACCGAGCACCCGTTCCCGACGTTGGCGACGAAGATGCCCGGCAGGGACGAGTATGACGAGTACGACGACGGCGGCGGCGATGCGCCGCCGCCAACGCCGCCGCCCGTCAGGGTGACGGAGGCGCAGTTCATGTACATCTCGCGGTTGCCGATGCGGTTGTGCCACGACCAGGCGAGCACGGCGTCGCCGGCGGGCGCGTCGGGCGGCACGGTGAAGCCGATGGAGGTGGTGGCGCCGGCGGGGCAGCCGCCGACGACGCTCTTGAGGACGGAGAAGGTGCGGGCGCCGTCGGTGGACAGCGAGACCTGGCAGGAGCCGCCGCCGTGGGGGGCGCCGCCGGCGACGTCGACGCGGGCGGCGGAGCCGAGGGCGAGGGAGGCGGTGGGGGCGCCGGCCGGGGTGCCGAGGAGGGCGTGGTGGCCCTTGCAGGGGTAGTCGGAGCCGTCGCGGGCGAGCGGGCTGGTCATGGAGTAATCGGTGCGGGCCGGGTCCGTGTGCGGGTTGTACTTGCTGTTCAGGGGCGCCGGGAACCTCATCTCCATGTGTGCCGTGGCGGTCCCCAGGAGGGCCGCCGCGGCGAGGGCGGTTGTTTTCATGTTGGGTTTGTTTTGTCGGTAAGGGTGTGTGGGATGGTAGACGGTTTGAGTCTGAAGGTCGTATGAGATAAGGCCTTGACTGACCAAAGGGATGTTGGCTGGATACGTATAAGAACGAGGGGTGGGACAGACAAAACTACAAAGAATCAAGGCAGATGGGAATGATTCAGTGAAACAGCAATATCTTGTACGCTTGGAGTATTTATAAGTTTGTATGGGAAGAATACCAGTCCCACTAGCGAGGCTATGACAGGGTCCGTGGATGGGCTTATGATGGTACCAGGGCGGTCTAATATCAAAAACCACTGGCGCAGGAATATCAGAGAACACAAAGACGAGATAGAAGAGGTATATGAGTCTCTTGCTGGTGAGACTCTGGAACGGTCTGTAAACAGGGTCGAAATAGATCGGACCGTTCATGGTTCAGTGATATCTTCTCCTCAGTTGATGCTGATGCGACTTCATCCTTTTTCGATCTCGAGAAGGACCGGGCGAAGCAAAATGACATGAAAGAAAGATAGTTGGTTCATGGTCCCTCGATGGGCAAAGTGGAATAAAGAGACTGAAGAGGCAACATGTCGAGATATGCTAGGCAAGGAGGAGCGGGTAAAAACGGTTTCATAATATACTATATTAAGTCGACGGAATATATGAAAAGAAAGGCAAGATTTCTGGACTGGGACTTCGGTGTGTAGCAAGCGAGCTATGTAATGCTGTGAGGACGCCATGTTCTAGATCATTGTATAAGCTGGTTGTGAGCGTGCTGCGGGTGAAGAACCGGTTGGGATATATTCGATATTTATATAATACCCATGGCTACATCATTCCCAGATGCCCTTCAGGACCAAATAATAGAGGTACATATTACTTCAACAAGGCCCTCGGTCTTCGCTCAATAAACACCTCAAATAAGCATGATGCCCAACCAAAAGGGAGGCGCTGCTCTGGAGCTGTGATCCGTACGTACATGACTGCGAGAATGCAATCCCATTCCTTCGTGAAAGCCGCCCACCTGGGCTCCAGGGCTGACACAGCTGTAAGTGCACAAGTAGGTAGGCACAGACATGCCTGAGTGTTGCTGCCGAGCATCATGGTGCTCACCAAGCTCCATGTACCTACCTACCTACCGAGTATATGTGCAGTGCGCAACAGACACACATACCTAAGTTGGTTCACCTAGCACCACCACGAACGACAGACAATGCGCCGCGCGAGTTCCACCGGAAGCGAGTCCGTCGTTTCCGGGACCAACAAGCTCGGGTTCACTTGGCAGGTTGGTTGGTTCCTTGAAGAAGGATAACCGGTAGAGGCAGGAGATCCACACATCCTCGTCCAATGAGCATCAAACTGTGCCTGACTTATGCAGGTGCAAGCAGGCAATCCAGAATAGGCAGAAACACAGCACCGCATAGGTCCTCATAGGAATTAAGGTTCAACAAGCTGGGGTGGAGGCCTTGTTGGGTCTGGACAGTCGCTGACCCACCCCAATCCGTCGGTTGCCTTGGTAAAACAGAGTACTCAGGACGGAGGACGACAAATAGAAGTCAGGCCCGAGGCTTCACACACCACTAACCTGGCACATGTTAGCCAACACACTGACCCAATGCTCCGCATCCGAGCATCAACAAGGGCAATCTTGGCCTCAGACCTGCACGCTTGGACCCGTGGACATTCACGCACACGGACACGAAGCTTCATGTGAACACCATCATATCGAATTCATCTACCCTCGCTACCTCAGTACCTCACCATGTCATTCGGCGACAACATAAACACTGCACCACTGAAGTCTTCAACAGCTTGGGCGACTGTGCCGGCCGGTCATCTCTATGGCCACGTGTGCCTTGTCTCGTCTGACGCGGCCAACATGCCCGACCACCCGTCGCCGAAGCATCAGGCACCTCAGCCAAAATCTGATACTTGGAAATAGTATCCTGTAATGCTCCGGCCATATTCTGCCCTGGCCGTTGAAACCAACCAACGGTTCAGCAGTCCCTCCTTTCCGCCATAGCCATGCTCAAACGCGGTTGTCTAAAGCTTGGCCCACCTCCATCACCTAACCACGTCATCCCCATGCACTGGTCGGGCAATACGACCTGGTGTCGACGTGCAATCGACCAGGTGGCTGAGCCGGAAGAGGCTGCCACGTTCTACTAGCACGGAGGCGGTGAGGAAGGGCATTCATCAAACAAGCAGGGCCCGTGAAAGGTCCAAGTCGGCGAGGCCATTGCCATATCGTTGGTGGAGACCGTTAAATACGCTGTGGCGGAGAGTAGATAGTGAAATTGCAAACCCTCCGCCGTGGTCTTTGATAAAATCCTGAAATTGAGAACGCTGGGGGGACGATATGGCCAGGTAACCATGCGGAACCCTGAAACAATGCTATGATAATCCCCCAAGCACTTTCAGAGCGACGTCAATCAGGCGACATCGGAATGAAGCACCATATGCTCATTTTGATTCCTCCTGAGAATCGGTCGTTCTGGTTTGGGGGCCGGCGTGGTTCGCTGACGGTCCTTGATGATGCGGGCCCTGGAAGTTCTTGCCGCCGTAGCCGTTGCCTCGGTGCTGTGGGGGCCCGTAATGATGCATCTGTTGAGGGCTAGTGCCGAGCTGTTGTGGTCCAGGATTGCCATGTACTCTCAAGTTGCCCACTTCGAAACGCCGTTAGTACTGACGTCCCGATGAGCTGTATCGTCTGTTGTTGTTATTGTTGTTGAACTTACTTTGGCCAGGCTGCTGCGGCGCAAACACGGGCTGCTGGAATTGAGGCATCGTGCCAGGGCTCATGCCGTACATGCTCTGGCCTTGCTGGGATCCTTGATGGGCCATCATGGGTGCAGCTGGCCGTCCCGGGCTCGGATATCCATTAGGTCCGGGCATCGCCTGTGGAGGGACTGGTCCGGGGGGTACAAATTGTGGGTGGGCACCGGGGTACATCTGCATCTGGGGAGCTCCTTGCATGAGGGGTGAAGGTGCGGTCATGTACTGCGGTCCCATCATCATGGGTCCTCCCATCTGACCGTGTTGCTGTGGCATGTATTGTGGGTTCTGTGGGAAGTTGCGCATCTGCGGCGTCATTTGCGGGGCCCCGGGGCCCATGTATCCGGGCATGATGGGCTGGGAGTACTGCATGTGAGCCGGCGAGTTCATAGCATTGGGGTATGCCATGGGAACCTGCCCCGGTCGGGGAGACGCGTACGACTGTGCCGAACTCGAGTGAATCATCCTAGTAGCATCATCCCCGTTACTGAACGGCATATGAGGGACGTGACCCGGCTGACCTGCATGCATCTGCATTGGTGGCATGTGAGGAGATTGCCGAGGTCCGACGTTGTGAGCTCCCTGCTGTAGGTGGAAGGGGAGCTGGTGCTGATGTGGCATATGGGGAACCACAGGTGCAGTGCTCGGGGTTGCCATGGCACCAGCATACGGCGGTGGTCGTTCGAACAGCTGCTTGTAACTCATCTTATCTTGTTTGTCCTCCACTCGAACTTCCTTCCACGTGAGTATGGTGTCAAAGGCGGGCCGCAGCCCTCCGTTCTCGTCCCAAGCGCGACTGCCCATTTGGGGAGGCTTGATCGACTGCACATGGCTGAGGATGAAGCACTTCTTGACATCAACCGTCTTGACCTTGCGCTTGATCACAGGAACATTGACCGGCGTGGAGGCGCCATGGCTCTCGGCGTTGTTCAAGGCTGAGCGAGGGCTAGAGGCCGCACTAGGACCAGTAGGATAGAATGGCTGCGCGTTCGGCCTGAACTCCTGCGTGTTCGGATTCAACCTCGGGCCAGGACCCATATGGTTCTGCGGTATGCCGCCATGACGGGCGGCAAAAGCCGGGCCCATAGCGTTTGCCGGCCCAGTTGGCGGCATACGTAAGTCTGGCGGCATATGATGAGGTGGCGGCTGCGACATTCTCTGCTGTTCAGCACTTCGGAGACGCTGCGACAAATGTCCGGGTTGCTGACTGTGACGAGGCATGTTCTGGCCACCAGAGCGATCGCCGCGGAATTGCTGCTGATATCCTGGAGCGTAAGACTGTCTGTTGCCAGGATGGCGGGTGTGGTTTCCTGCGGCAGCATTGGCGTGTTGTGGTGCGGTGCCAGCACGAGAGGGTCCACTGACAGTGGTCGTGGAGGAGCCTGCAGTTGTCGACGCGGCTGCTTGCTCTGAAGACGGTTTTGGTTGACCAAGTTTGGCCGTCACGGTCTCCTTCTCTTTCGCCACGGTTGCCGCAACCTTCTGCTCATCCTTGGTGCGTCGCATCTCCTCGGCGTTCTTCATAGCCTTGGCCTGAATCTCTTGTTGCTTCTTTGGGTCTTTGGCGATGATGCCGATCAGGTCACTAGGAACGGGAGTCCCCAACTTGAAGCTGTCGGCGAATTTCTTCAACTCGATCAGCTTAACCTCCTTGTCTGCCTTCGCCTTGGTGCTGCGGGCCTTCTCTGCGACCTGTCGTTCCTTGGAGGCAAAGTTCTTGAAAGATAGCAGAACGTTCTGCTCTATCGTGGTAGACGTTGGCTTGGTGTTCTCCTTTGTTGCTGGCGAGACTGTGCGTCCAGCAGCTCCGGCAGGTCGCAGAGCCGAAGCAGGCTTTTCGGCCGGCTTAGAGTCAGACGAGCTCTTTCCTGCACCCTCCGCTGGCTTGACTTCCTCCTTGCCAGCCTCGGGCTTCGATTCGGCAGTAGCCTTCGCCTCAGTGTTTCCAGGGGCAGGGCTCTTGGAGGAAGCAGTAGGGACGCCCTTTGCTTCGTCTGGCTTGGGCGTGGTCTGCTTGTTTGGCTGAGCTCTCAGTTGGGATGAGATGATTGCAGGGTCGACCGGTACCCCCTTGACAGTTGCGTGCGCAGCAGGCGCTCGTCTTGCTGGTGGCGTGTACTTGTTCGGGTTCTGGCCACTAAGGGGTGGGAAATCCTGTCGCTTGACACCGCTGTATCTATGGGGCTGTCAGCTGGGTCGTGAAAAGAGAGATCGGCAAAACGTACTTGTCCTCTTCATCCAGACCACCATCGGCCGCTCCAATGTAATCCACGACACGCTCCTCAGCGACGTGGGATGAGGCCGGAGCACTGCGCTCAATCTGGCGAGCCAGTCGGTCGGCATTTGCCATTCTGGCCTTGTAACTTGGTGCACTCCGATCAATTGCGGTGGTGTAGATGTTTTCGTCGTAATCTGTCTTGAGTCCAAACTTTTCCTCGTTGACAGCGAACTGGTCCCAGGGCCTGTTGTCTGAGGACTTCTCCAAGCTCTCATCGACGTCCTCCGGGGCGTCAGGCTGCCATCGCTTGAGCTCACGCTGCTCGCCGAATCGGTTGCCTGAGATGCTGCTGTCTGTCTGGAAGCTTGCTCTGTTGCCTTGGGGAACATTAGCGAACGGACTGTGGACAGGCGGACGTTTGGGTTTGGGTTTACCATTGCGATTGTTCTGATTTCCACCGAGAACACGAGCATCCGTGATGCTACTCCGGGCAAAAGACATGGTGGGCTGGGATCTCTTGTTGGAACCGTTCATCGCGTCAGCAGAGCCGGACTTCTTCTGCTGAACCATCCTCAACTGGCAACTGGGCGAGTTGGCTGGATTGTTGGCATAAATGCCCTCGAACTCGGCGCCGGTATCGACAGTAATTTGGATGCGTTGACCCTGTCAAAGGAGTTGGTGAGCATTCGATCCTACAAAGGGGGCGACGGGATGCAGGTTTGAAATCCAATTGCCTATTGTGGCTGGAAAAGGAGAGAAACAATGTGGTGTGAAGTCATGGTGGAATTGAAGCGAACGCTGAAGTGTGACAGCACAGCTAGTAGAGAGTGGGACCATGTGGGTCGGCGCAAGGCAAAGGAGCCAGGGCGCAAGGAGTATGCTGGCTTGACGCGATGGAGGAACAAGAACTTACCTCTTTGACGCGGTCAAAGAAGCTGGTCAAGGTTGGCTTATTCGCCGGCGAATTGAAGCTACTCCGTTGCTGGGGACTATTCGACCGATCCGTGATCTTGGAATTGGCTGAAGTCCAAGCCCTCTGTTGAGGCACCGGAGACTGTCTTTTGAAATCTATCAGTACGGGCGCCAAAGAGGGTCGATGATGGAACGGTCAGCGGGAGGGGATCTGGGCGTCGCCGAAGACCCTGGGTGCAGGACATGCGTCTAACAGCGATGACAAGAGAAATCAAGAAGGATAATGGAAGAAAACAAAGTGCGCGATCTCTGGTCTTTGTTGTCGGAGGCAAGAAAAGGGGAATACGATAAAAGTGTAGAAGAGAAAAGATGGGGGAGGCAGGCAAGGCAGGTTGTCGTGTCTCACCTCGTGGTCGGACTGGAGGAACTAGTCTCTGGAGCTTTTGCTTTTGTACTGCCGAGTTTGCTGCTGTACAATGGCCGTGTACCGGTAATAGCAGCGGTAGGTCCCTTGGAGTCTGGGACACTAGACTGGGCAATTGAAGGGGAGATGACAGATGAGTTGGATGAAGTTGTCGTCGACACTTTTTGGTCCATTACTATTCCACGAGTCCACACTGCGCGGTCGTCCTCGTGTCTAATTGAACCCTGTCGGAACGACTTGCAGGCTAGACTCGATTGAGCGGTGGTTGGTGAGAACAAGGGCGCAAATAGAGTGGCGTGGGTGGATGAAATGCCAGAGTACAGTACTCTGTAGTGGTGGTGTGGCCTGTGGACGGTGTGGCCCGGATTATGGTTTTGGGGGGGGGGGGGGAGAAGGAGGGCGGGGGATTTGGGGTGATGGATAAGTCTGAGAGAAGTCAAGTTGCGGTGCGGTGCGAATGCAGTGCGATGCGATGAAGGCCTTCAGTGGCTCAATTAAATGGACCGTCTCTCGGGTGGTGCGCAACCCTCACCGAATCCGAAATTCGCTACCACAGCAGAACCAAATGGAGATGGCGTGCAGGAGGCTGTGCGCTTTTCTTTCGAAGCCGTGGTTGTTGTTGCCAGGAGCTTTCTTTCCAAGGTTCGCAGAAGCGGCCGAGGTGACACAACAGACAGTACTCTCTGCCAACGAAAGCGGTTTCGCGCCTAACAACAGCTTGTGTTCCAAGTACCCAAATTATTGTGCTCGTGCATATAGCTGCTGCCGTAACAACTTGGACGACTTGAAAAGACAAAGCTGGGAGTAACCGTCGTCGTCCTTCACGAAGAGTGAGGTGGTGTATTCGTAATCAATCTAGTCGAGAGGGTCGATGGGGAGGATATCGACAACTTCGAAAGGGCTTGTGACGGCGAATTAGAGTGGTGTGGGTTTGAACCCAAGAATCGCAATCGTGCGCAAGGCGGGGGTGGTTCGGGAGTCAGCACTCTTGTCGCACTTCGTTTCTTTTCGTTTGGTTGCTCGTGGAGACACACGAACACGGCCAGGAACGGGCGAATGTGGTCGTAGGCTTGGGCGTGGGCGTGGACTGGGCGTAGTCGCAAAAAGTCGAGGGAGGGGAAAGAAGAGAACGGAACCTGGAACGGTCAACACTCCAACTAACTTGGCTCCCTTGGATTGTCGTCTTTCGTCTCCTGTTGGACAGACGGGGGAATATGGGATGGGATGCGACGGGTGGGATGGGAGAGAGAGAAGAAAAAAAAGAGCGAGAGAAGAGAGAGACAGGAACGACTCTCTACTATTTCTCATAGACCCGATGAATGGTGGGTGGTGGTGTAGTGGTGGTGGAAGGGAAACAAAAACAGTGGAGGTGGAGGCTATTGATGAGCTGCGTGGTCCAGATGTCAGGGTTGACAGCCCTGGAAAGGTCTCGAGCTCCCCCGGTGTGAGGGACCAGTGGACGGACGAATTGGGCTGATGATGTGGATCTGGAGAAGCCAGCTAGACCGGCTAGGGGAAAGCGGCTGTCCACCTTGGGGAAGGCGCTGTATACACAGTACATACTGTGTAAAACCTGTAGGTGCCCCAGGTCCAGTGCAGGTCCACTGTATATGCACGTCCCCGTCCCCCGCAGTCCAATCGGAACTTGGACTGCCTTACTTACTTAGGTAAGTAATCAAGTAGTGAAGTACCTAGGTAATTAAAGTATGTACATAGTAGGTGATGATGAGGCCGACTGACGGATTATTGCAATATCAATATACCTAGGTGTATATACTTAGGTATACATATATATATATATATATATATATATACTCATTCTTCCATTCCTCACTTTCGAGCCTGATGCGTAATTTCTTTCAGGTCTTATCCTGTACCAGTCTCTTCCTCTCTTTCTCTTGTCCTACACGTCAAGCGGGGAATATCGTATTCAGTTGCTGTTCATGAAAACTCGTGTCGACTAGGTCACAGTATTCATTTTCTGTTCCTGTTCCTCTTTTCCTGATCCAGCTCCACCAACTGCTCCGAGGACACGGCGGTCTCGACAGTGTAGACTACCTACCTAGGTAGGTACTACTACTAGGGTATGCTGCCATGTCAAGAAACCATCTCCCGCCACAGCAGCGGGAGATCAACATGATCCCTGACCACACATCACTTGCCGTCTTCAAATATCCCATTCGTCACCAATGCTGTCAGTCTGGATATCGGTTTATTATATAAACATGCACATATCTAAAAGCCTCAGGTGGGCTACCGAGCTATATACGATCATTATCATTCTTATTCACACGAAAACCTCGTACCGCGAGCTCAAAAGAGACTGGGAGCCCTCCGAGTTGATGCTCCAAGATTGAACCCTCCAATGCCAATCTCTCGCGAGCGTCTCACCTCATGTCGCCGCCCGCGACCTGCCGCCCAAACAGTGGAAAACCGGAAGACGGAGGACAAAAGCCCATGTCGAATAAAGTCGGGCCTTCCAGTCACAGCATTCGAGCGGCCTCTGGTCCAGTCCAGACCGACCGTCTTGTTTGCACGTGCAAGGGGTTCCCACATGTTCACTGCTGTATGTCCAGATGTCATATTTGCGCCTCTTCGGAGAACCGTATCGGAGTACCGTATCACAACATGGACGATCTTCTGCTGAAGCCCTCAACCTCGAGCAGAACATCGTCCATGGGTTCTTTTTATTTTGTTGATGCTTCTCGTCCGTGGATCACAAAACATAATGTGGGCCTATTTCTCTTGGCCAATCTACTGAATTTCACGCTCAGTCAAGTGCAAGGCGTTGTCATCAACCTCGGTACTACCAAGGCTACAAGCCTGTCCTTGCAAACCCGTTGGATGGAGCCAACGTTAATTACGAGTAAAAGTAAGTTTGTTTCCATAAATACGGCAAATGCATGATGTCGCAGGTGGCAGATGGCTCATGGCTCATGGTCCCCCGATGGAGCCATATGTAAATGAAGGGGCGACCGGCATGCTTCACATCATACAGGGGTTATGAAATGGGACAGGGGAGCAACATATCCCACCGGAAATATAAAGGCATTTGTTCCCAAGAGATGCCAATGAAACAAGTAGTTTCGGGCAACTATAACTTTCACTTCCTCTTGAGGCAGGTCCTTGGTTTACCAGAAAATAAACGTCTCCATATCGGCGCAATCAGCCTTACACATTCACTTCTTACGGCAACCATCTCCTTCCCCCTCCCTTGTCACCATGCACTTCGCCCAGTCCCACCTCGCCGGCCTCGTGCTGTCAGCCTCGATGGCGACAGCCACCTCCCTGTTCGCCAAGCGCGATGTCTCGTGGGGCCCGATCGCTGGTTTGTACGCAACCACCTCCGAGATCATCAGCACCACAAGCACCATCTACCCCGGCCAGATGCCCCAGGACCAGCAGGGATACATGTTCGCCTGGATTGGTCTCGGGAATGGCACCGGTGATCTGGTCCAGAGCATCATCGGCTCCTACCCCCCGGGCATGAGCGAGTGTTCCGGCACGGACGCCGACACCACGTGGTGCATCTCTTCCGAGGTCTACGGCCTGGACGACACCGGTGCGACGGTGCAGTTTGTTGGAGACAAAAGGGCGGCCGACGTCAACTATGAGAACGGCATCTTCTTCAACTACACCCTCATCGACAAGTCGACTTACACCTGGGAGCAGACCATGACCGACGCTCTTACCGGTGACCTCCTGGCTACCTACCAGAAAAAGTCTGGCCCCATGAACCTGTGGAATACCGCTGTTGAGCTCCAGGATTACAACGGGGTTGACCCTACCGGTACTATCGAGCCGCAGTACTACGTAAACACCACAATTACCTTGGCATCCGCTGATGAGTCGTATGGTAACTCAATGTACACGGAGTATGGCGCGTCCACTACGGACATGACTACAAGTGACGGTGGCATCACTGTGAGTACTACACCCGAACTTGACCTTGCTCAGGAGCGGGATATTTACTAATACTTTCTTCCCGCCAGTGGTTCATTGAGAAGATCACTGTTCCTGCTATGGAGAGCTCTTCCAACTCTAGCTCCACTTCCAACTCCGCCTCCGACGTTGTTGCCGCCGTCTCGTCGACCGCATCTGCAGTTGCTTCTTCGGCTGCCCAGACGTCAGCTGCCGCGCCTGCAGCTGTCCAGACTGGAGATTCGAGTGCCTGGGGTCCTCCTGGACAAGTCCAAGGCCAGGGCGCACCAGGCGGTGGTTTCGGTGGTTGGTAAAGGATCAAAATAATCCAAACACTAAGGCTGGAGCCGCAGATCGCATTCTTGTACATAGATAGAGCACTCAACTCGCACCTATACTCCGGGAATGCTCAGCAAACTCTTGCATGGCGTCTTTCCATGAGAGCGTGTAGAACCCGACCTACATAGCAAGAAACTGTATAGTATTCCTCAATTGTAGACAAGTTAAATGCATCCATTTACCGAAACCCAAACGCCTTGCTGCTGCGTATTCTATATCGTACTCATACCAAATGACAGAATGCAATATACAATGGGGCCGGCTCGAAGTCCTGAGCCATAGTCAGATTCCTTCTTGACATTAGATACCAGAAGTATGCTGCAATTTCTCCATCATATGGGGATCTAACTATTTTGACAGGCTGGAGTTGTGGCAGATATGGGACAAGTCCAACCTTCCAACATGTCCCAATCTCAGTCGATATTGACCCCGGCAGATAGTTACACCCAGAATCTTCTCTTTTCCATTCAGTCTGCTCCGATCATCCGTTGAAGTGATACAATCGCTTTACGTCCCACTGGTTGACATGCAGGCTGTTTTGTTTGGAAGGCTTGCTGGAGCATGCTCTCTCGAGACCTTAAGATGTACCTAGGTACGCGGAATGACGAAAAGAACCCAAGTTTATACATCTCTCTATAACTCCGAAACACACCAAGACTGCAGTTTCTTGATTCCTTGCCCAGTTGCTTATACATAACAGTGAGACAAGGCTGGTACTCGAGAGTTGTGTAAGTCTAAAGATCTTGAGCCCAAAGGGGGTTAAACTTGGGCACTCTAACCCTAACCCTGCATCTTACTGATACTTAAGTGAGACAGTTTATGGTACTTGAGCTGTTCTCTTAGACCTGTCAATAGCCCGATGTGTAACTTTCGTAGGCTGTTGCTGTAACTTGAACATGGACCTCATCAAGCCCTTCCTAACCCTCTTCAAAACCATAAAAGCCATCCTCTCCACCCTCTCCACCCTCCTCAACGACTGGTCCAAGACCCTAGCCCAAGCCAACTCCCTCCCCGGCCTCCCCGTCCCCAACCCCACAAGCTCATACTGGCAGGACGACCCACCCCACCCCGAGCTGGTCAACACCCGCTCACCGGGCGGCCTGCCCACGTCAGCCGACATCGTGATCATCGGCTCGGGCATCACGGGCGTGGCCGTCGCGCGGACGGTGCTGCGCGAGTGGGCGAGGGCGAAGGGCGAGGGCGAGGGCGGGGAGGAGGAGGAGGAGGAGGAGGAGAAGCGGGTCGTCGTCCTCGAGGCGCGGCAGCTGTGCTCCGGCGCGACGGGGCGCAACGGCGGGCACGTCAAGGCGAGCCTCCACGAGGTGTTCCACACGCTGGTGGGGGGGAAGGGGGTGGGGAGGGAGCGGGCTGCGGCGGTCTGTGGGTTTCAGTTCCGGCATCTCGGGGCGCTTGTTGATGTGGCCAGGGCGGAGGGCATAGAGGAGGTCTCGGAGTGTCGGAGGGTGGAGACTGTCGATTTTGCTGTTGATGAGGGCACTGATGAGGGGATGAAGAAGATGATGGAGGAGTTTCGGCCGTATGCGCCCGAGGGTTTCCATATGGCTGGGTACACTGGAGAGCAGGCCAGGGAGAGGTATAAGGTCAACGAACGGGTTGTTGGCGCGGTTTCGTATCCTGCTGGTGCGATCTTTCCGTATAGGTTCGTTACGGCGTTGTGGAAGAAGTTGTTGGATGAGTACCCTCGAATCCTTTCTATCGAAACAAACACAGAGGTGGAGCGAGTCGAAGTTGTCAATGGCCAAGATAACACATCCAAATCAGGCCGCGACATATCCTTTCCATACGCTATTGTTACCAACCGAGGACAGATACTGGCCCGTCACGTCGTCTATGCCACGAACGCATTTACATCACAGCTTGTACCGGGACTCAGGGGCAAGGGAACCTCGGGTCTATGTCATATGTCAGCCCAGCGCGCAGGCGGTGACTTCCCAGAGAAAGACGGCGGCCGCTCGTGGTCCGTCATTTATGACCAGGGCTTTGATTATATCACTCAACGACCAACTGGAGAGTTAATGGTCGGCGGCGGGTTCTTTCAGGGGCCGAAGCAGGGGATGGACATGATTGGTGTATATGACGATAGCAAAGTGGACGCCCTGACTCTCATGCACATCCAGGGTGTCATGCCTACCATCTTCGACCCGGGGTATAAGGTTAGTGGTGAAGGAATGAGAATGATCAAGGCGTGGTCCGGGGTCATTGGCTTCAGCCCGGACTTGATGCCGCTTGTGGGACGGCTGGACCCGAGAATAACCTCGAGGAAGATAAAGAGCAAGAAGGACAAAGGCCACAGGGGGACAGTGGAGCCGGGTGAATGGATATCAGCATATTTCTGTGGTGAAGGCATGGTCTGGGCATGGTTGTGTGGCACGGCACTGGGCATCATGCTGGCAGGCAGCGAGGGGGATGATGTGCCCGCGGAGCCAGGTCGGCCGGGAGGTAAGCTGGCCGAGTGGTTCCCTCCTGAACTATACGCAAGTTGGGGGCGAGTGAAAAATATGGACGTTGCCGATCTGGCGGATGCATTATAGCGACACTATATGTTCGTCTATAGGAGACATAGTGACGTTTTGGCTGCTATTGACCAGAATACTTGGAGGATAGGCTGCCGGCTCTTTATTGATATGGGAGGGGCGTCAAGTCCAGTCCCTCAACAGAGAACTTGAACGAATCATTCCTGCGGACTGTCAGCTCGATTTTCACGGTATATCAATAAGCAGATTCAATAACTTACCTCGAGTAGCTCCCACCCACATCGATGTCCAATCTTCCCCTGATGCAGTCCTTGAAGTCCACATCTGTCCAAGCGATGCCCGCTTCATCTTCCCATAGCGGACCAGCCAGGACATCGCCGAATGGATCCGTGATGCATGACCCTCCCCGGCAGACAAACTTCCCGCCGCTCGCTTCCGACTGGTCCTCTCCCTCCTCACGCACACACATGTTGGAGCTGACCACGAAGCACCGTCCCTCGATACCAACCGTGCGCATCAGCGACAACCACGAATCCCTCGCGTCAGCCGTGGGCGCGAGGTAGAGGTTGATGTTCTGCGCGTACAGGGCCTGTCTGAGGATGGGCATGTAGCTCTCCCAGCAGATGGCTGCAGCCATGTTGATCCGCGTGCCGCGGATTGTGGTGCTGACGGCTTGGAGGGTCTTGGGCGAGCCTTGGGCCCATACCAGGCGCTCAGTGCCGGTCTGTAATAAAGCAAAGAGGGAGCGAGTCAGCTAATTAAAAGGAAAACAAAAGGGCCAAGTGACTTGTAAGGGCAAAAAAAAAGAAAGAACACATACGGGCATGACCTTTCTCCGCTTGCCAATGATGCCCTTCTTGGGACACACATAGACCGCCGCGCAGTAGAGGCTCCCGCCGGCCCTCTCGATGCAGCCCGTGACCAGGAACACGCCCGTCTCGGCGGCGATGCTCTCGAGCTCCTCCCGGGTGCCGTCGCCGCGCCTGCCCTCGCCGTCCCCGTCGGCCGACCCGTCCGCCCCCAGCCGGCGGCGCACCCAGTCGTCCCCGCCGCCGGCGCCCCAGCCGACGACGTCGCCCAGGTCGACGGCCTGCTCGAAGTATTCGAGGAACTCGTCCCGCCCCTCGGCGCTCCGGCTGCCCATCACGGTCCCGAACGTCGTGCCGCGCGGGTACCCGCCCAGGTAGGCCTCGGGGAGGAGGAGGATGTCCGCGTGGTGTTCGCGGGAGGCCAGCTGGGCGATCTGGCGGAGCTGGGCGAGGGTGGCCTTGGTGGTGGGCTGTGTGGATGGGGAGCTCGTGGCCAGGCGGACTCTCCCTTGGGCTGGGTGGGAAGACATCGTGGATGAGAATGGAAGAATGAACAGTACTAGAGTGTTTCACAGATGAGAGAGACTTGGAAATAGATAAGTTGCTATTCAGATGGGAGACGACTTGTTGGTATTTATTGGGATATTGAAGACTGTTGGAATACCGATGACTCTTGTTAGAGCAATGACTGATGCGAGCAAAGGCCGTCGTGGTGCAACCACGGGATTTGCTTTCCAGATATGCGTCAGAAGGAGGAGTCACAACTTACCTGTCACCAATTGATACCAAAGCGGAGGTTCACGAGCTGTAAGTGTCGTGGGGCCCCGCATGCAAGCCCGTGGGGCATATGCGCGACTGAATCGAGTGCGCAGTCGCAGCGCATGCATTGTCTCGCATTCAGAGCCAACGGGGAGAGTTGATATCTCCATCAAAGTCGCACTAGAGTCTTGGTTGATTCCCGTTGAGTCCCGAGTCTCGAAGGCGCATGAAAACCAAGTCCAAAAGAAATTGAATTTCTTCCTAAAAGAGTACTGGGTATCGATTCCGTCCAATCCATAAGTTCATCAAATTTATGACAATCCTTTCAAACAAAAAAAAGCAGACCACGCAAGAAAGAACTCCTTCCATCACACCGTTGCTGACCGTACTGTGTAGTCGTCCATATCACTCCCTATGCCCCATTTCACAGTGCTGTATGTGAATCCTCAGCATGCTCCTGGCTCATAACTCTGACCCAGCAATCACAGCATCCATACTCGTTGTAGCCCTGCAGAACCGTCCCTATGATTCAGCGGTAACGGGCATCGCCCCGCCCCCAATGCTGCCACTGAGGCTCCCGCTCCGTCCATGCCCGGGCCCCAGCCCATTAACGGACCGCTCCGCGATGGACCTCGCCGTGGTGAGGCCCGGGCTCGTCGGCTGGCCGTCCAGGTTGGCGCTCAGGACCGACAGCGGCAGCGACTCGCGGCTGCCGCCAAACTGCGACGGCGGCAGTGCCCGTACCGACGCGTGGTCGTAGTCCGTATCCCATGACCGCCGCCTACGGCGCTGGGTGGACGACGCGAGCGTCAGGATGGAGATGTTGTCGGTCAGGAGGTTGTTCGCGATGATAGCGCTGTACGTCGCTGGGCGGTATGCGCTCCGCCTGTTTCGGTCGCCGTCGCTGGAGGGCATCGCCGTCGTGAGGGCCTCGGGCTGGGTATACTGGACGGCTGGGTGTTGTTGTTGCTGCTGCGGCCGTGCATTGGGCGGGGCGGCAAGATTATTGTTGGCGTTGTTGGCGTTGTTGTTGTTGTTGGTGGTGGTGGTGTTGGTAATGGGCTGACCGTTCAACACGCCGTTGGCCATTTGCGACTGAATCGTTGACAGGGTGGTCGCAACGGACCGGGCTGACGGGGCGGGCGAGGAGAAGGTGCTGTCGGGTCTGCGAGGGTCGGTGGCTGTTATGTTGGTGCCGGCGAAGGAAGTCCCACCATAGGATGGGGCGTGGGTAGGTGGACGGCTGTCAACTTCGGCTGATGGTCTGCCGCTGGTAGTGGACAGCATCGACTGTCTGTTGAGCTCCTCGGCAGAGTGAACGACGGTCCGGGGCCGGTGGCCAGTGGCTGTCGACTGCGGATAGTCTATAGATTGCGCCTCTCGCTGACCGTAACCGTTTCGTGGATGCTGGGAACTGACATGGCCGGACTGTGGGTAGGGGTTGTTCACGCCCTTGGCGCGCTTCATCTTCTGGTTCAGCTTCTTGACCCAATTGGTAAAGGGTTTCCGACGATCTGTGGGCGCCATGGCCATCGTGTGAGCCGGGACGGGCGAGAGAGATTGGGATTATTCTATTGTAGGAGTGACGAGCGATTCGAGTTTGGTTGTTTGTTGAAATGTGTTTGTGTCCAGGATCGGTCGGGCAGTCGAGTGGACAAGGTGGCAAGGTGGTAGTCGAGGCTGATGGGTTCCAAGGTTTGTTTTATGTGGGAAGATAAAACGGATTGGAATTGAAATTGGGAAATGTAATTGAAGGTCGGGGGGGGGGATGGGAATTCTGGGCCAAGAAGCAGCAGCCAAAATGCGATCCTCGACTTTCCCCGAGATGGGAAGATGGGCAAATGGGCAAATGGGCAGATTGGCAGATGGGAAGATGGGAAGATGGGAAGATGGGGCCTGAGATAGATTGATACGGCTGGGCCTGGCTGTCAGGGCTGTGGTACGCCAGTACGCCAGTACATACGCCAGTACATACGCCAGTACGCTTGTGGACGGGCAGTGCCTGACGGGGCACTGGGCTGAACGTTTGGAGGTTGCCCCACAAATAAAATGCAGGCCCAAGGAGATCCAATGGAGCCCTGGAGACTCTGCCACAGCTTCGGATCTCCCCGATTGGCCGGGTCGTCGCTAGTGTGATATGACGTCACTGAAAGGATACACGGTACGCGCGTACCGTGCAGACAGTATATGCACTCTACACAGTACTATGTAGCTGCTCACCTAACACAATTAACATCTCAACTGTCTTTAATTCTTCACCTCGCACATCGCTGCATCCTGTAACACAACTCACTCCCGAGATGTTCACTCGGTCATGTCCATCAAGCCACTTCCCGGGGACGTCGTGGCCCAGATCAAGTCCTCTGTCGCCATCACTTCCCTGAACAACGTCATCTGTGGGCTCGTCAAGAACGCTCTTGACGCTGAGGCCACCAAGATCAACCTGACTGTGGACTATTCTCGTGGAAACTGCTCCATTGAAGATAATGGGGTCGGCATACCGCCTTCAGAGTTCATGGATGGTGGGGGGCTAGGCCAACTTCACTGTATGTTGAACTGGCAGACTGGGACATCGATGATTTAGCTCAACCTGCTAATGATCCAAGCAAGATACGTCGAAGCATCCGCCTCGTCCAGATGTCCACGGGAGACATGGTGTATTCTTGGCTTCTGTTGCCTCATTGTCGCTGACTACCATCACATCACACCATCGAGACTATCAGTCTCACAACTCAATGACTATTCACAACTCTAGAGTTCTGACACGCCATACACCTTGCCTTCCGGAGCAGCGTCTTCTCACTTTCAGCCATGGAACGAGGGCCACAGCGAGGGACCTCTTTGGCTCCATGCCCGTGCGAGTCAAGCATCGAGCTCTCCAAGCGGAGAAATCGTCGTTCAGCCGAGACTGGGAACAACTCCTCTTAGATCTGGTCGCTCTCTTCATTGCCTGGCCTGGTGCAGTGTCTGTGTCGATTCGTGAGTCATCTACTCGGCAAAACTTGGTCTTAAGGACAACCTCGGCGTCCTGGCTCAGTAACAGCTGCCGGCTCCTTCATCAAGCGTCACTATGTGATAGTCCTGGTACCAGTGGCTGGGTCTCGGTTGGAGCATCGGCTCCAGCGCTATCCATCAGTGGTTATGTATGTCTTGAGCCGGTTGCGACAAAGCGAGTTCAGTTTATTGCTCTTGGCATTGAGCCGCTTTCAAACGAGTTCCAGAGCAACGTTCTGTACGAAGAGGTGAATAGGGTCTTCGCCGACTCTAGCTTTGGTGCCATCGATGATGAAGGGGATTCAGACGAAGATACCAAAGAGGTCAAAATGGACGGTTTTGTACAGAGGGAGTTGAAGATCAGAAAGGGGGTAGACAAATGGCCTATGTTCTTCCTGAACATCTCGCCAGCTTCCGATACAGCCACTCGGCCGCCTCTGAAAGTGGATGACATCCTTGACGATCGAAACCCAAATCTGGGCTTGATCACAGACCTTTTGAAGGCCATGTTCTATGAGTTTTTAAAAAAGAATCTCTGCCGACCGAGAAAGGTCGTCCTGTCCGCCAAGTCCAAAACTCGCCGTCATCGAGATAATGACAAACTTCTGGGCAAAGTTGACGCGGTCTTCGCTAACCCTGTCAGGACCAGGCCGGAGTCTGATGGGACCTCCAGCCTCACTCATACCGAAGAGACTGCTCGCAACACCACGCGAGATGAAACCTCGGATAACAGATCGCCGGACAGTAGATCGGAGTCCCCATTCGCCGCTTGGTCAAGGGTCAAGTCAGGACATACATTGCCCACATTCGTAAAGTCTGCACAACCGCCTTCTCGAACGCAATCTGCGTGTTTGACATCTGTCGACCGAAGCCGACCCGCTCCGCCAGGTCATGACGGCTGCAAGCCGTCGAGGCCCGCCTCGACAGAGCCTCCCCGCCCTCCTTTATATGATGCGAATGGCAAGCTCACACGGAAGCCCTTCGAGGATATCGATCCTGAAATACTGTCGAAAAAGAAGACACGAGAGATGGAGGATGCAGAACTATCAACACCGCAGTCACAGCAATCATGGCAACAGGCACCACTGCCATCTCTAGACGATGAAACTTTCGAATGGATCAATCCTGTGACCAAGATGGTTTCCATCGTCAACTCTCGCACTGGCTTTGCGTCGCTACCAAAGCCGCTGTCACTGAGTAGAAGGGCTGCGGAAGAGGCCAGGGGGCCAGAAAGCCCAGACCATAACAGCGCTGTGGGCATCGGGGACAAACCACCATGGATAGGAGATCTGATCAACAAGTGGAAGAACCCTGTGTTCGAGTTGACTGAAAGACCTATACCAAAGCTTCCTGACGTGCCAGATATGCTCGGCATTGACCCTAGGCCAGCAGGCCACAACTGCGACCATAGCCTACCAGCTTTCAATGCGGGATCGTACCACGAAACAAGTGCCATGGGACTACACAGCCGATTGACTAAAGACGCACTGGAGAACGCAATACTTATTGCTCAGGTGGATAGAAAGTTCATACTCGCGAGGTTGCCCTGTGGCCGGATCGCGGGAGACAAAGGGGACCCTACTTCTTCTTTCTTGGTGCTGATCGATCAACACGCCGCAGATGAACGATGTCGCGTGGAAGGTCTGATGAGGGACTACTTCAAACCAACGATCGACGATAACGGCAACATTATGTGGAAGGCAGTCACCGAGCTTCTACCTAGACCTGTGCAGTTCGAGGTTTCCAGCCAGGACACGAGCGTTTTGCATCGCTTTCAGAAATACTTTTCTCATTGGGGTATCTGCTACGACCTCGACCTTGGTACCTCTGGTGAAGGTGGGGTGGCTGTAACCAAGAAGAGGAAGTTGAACCGGACCAAGGCCAAAGTCATCGTGCGAGCCCTTCCTCCCGCCATCATCGAGAGGTGCAGGACAGAGCCTCGACTTCTGGCGGAAATTGTTCGGAGGGAGGCTTGGAGACTCAATGATGAGGCTGGGCTCGCCCAACAACCAAGACCCAGGGTTGTCATGGCTGACGAGGATGAGACAGACGGACCTACCTGGGTTTCGTTGTTTCATGGGTGCCCACAGGGAATTGTGGAACTGATCAACTCCAGGTCCTGTCGAAGCGCGATCATGTTCAACGATACATTGACACTAGACCAGTGCGCTGGACTCCTCGACAGACTGGTCCGGTGTGTGTTCCCCTTCCAGTGCGCTCATGGACGGCCGTCGATGGTGCCACTTGTGAACCTTGGCGACGGAATGGTTGAGATAGGGAGTACTTTGGACGGCATCGTGAGGAAAGAGGAAAAAGGGCATTTTGGGCGCAGCCTCCAGAAGTGGAAGCAGCTGAGGCGTGCATAGTCGGAGAGCTCACCCATACGTATCTTGAGAGCGAGTGTTTGACATCTTCAGAGATATTCAACTCGTTTGTCAATCTATTCTTCTCTCAGCAGTACCAAACAGTCTTTGGGCAAAGTGCAATTCCATGTGGGGAAATAGTGTCTTTCCTCCTTGTCTTTTCTTCCTCTGGTCTTCCTCCTCAAAACTCCGGGCGACACTTCAAGGCTCCTCTTTGCCGCCCGATATGCCAACTTGAGAGACAGTTGAAACGCAGCTTCCCTTGCGACCTGTCTCTCATAACCACGTCATCTCGTGTTAGTTAGCAGGTGGAAAAGAAAGGCCACCAGTCGACGGAGTTTCCACAAAGAAATATGGGGATGCCTACTGTACCGTGATCCCATCTTCCTTACTCTGACCCTGCTGCGTGTGTTTCCATCCATGCCGCAGTCCAGTCGACGATCCCCGGACAACTGCATTTTTCTTTGAACTCGTACATATGATCGGATGGGAGATGTAGCAGAAAACCGGACGCCTAAACGCCTGGTCTGCGAGTGTTTGCAACTGTCAAAGGACGCGTTGATGAATACGATGAGTAAGTCTGTTTATATTCGAGACACCTGCAGGCAGCCTCCACGACGTTACGTTCTACCATTGGAAGGACCTGTATGTTGGGGTTGGGGAATGCATGCCTGGTATTTTCTGTTTGTAGTCTGTCAAAGGATGAGCTTGATGAACCTGATCGGGCTGTTGCTGCCTCTGAGACGCATGTGTGAAAATGTTTCGGCCCAGAGACGCTGATGTCACGACTTTCGTTTGCAGGCAGTCAGTCTCCTTGCCATCATCAGAGATGCCTGGACAGACTGGGAGGGAACCCGGGACCGCACCTGGATACTTATACCCCAAGGTCCATGCCTCCCTCACCTGCGGTGTGATACTGCCAGCTATTCTCTCCCATCTCACCAATCTTTCATCATTCATGCATCGTCCTGATACCACAACTCGTTGCACCTGTCCTTTCTGCTCCCATGGCCACCATGGTCCTCGACCCGCTTACCATCGTGTCGCTGGTGGGTCAGACCAATAAAATTTTGAAGGCAGTGGGAGACTACGTCCATGATGTCCGCCATTGTCCGGACATCATCACTCGGATCCAGGGCCAAGTGAGCACTTGGCATCTTCAGTTGGAAAGCTTGCGCCTTGTCGAAGAAGACGGTGAGCTTCAGGCCAACGCGAAGGAGGTGCTGCAATCCAAAGATGTCCTGGGCGAAGCAAAAGACTGCCTGGATCTTTTGCAAAAACTACTCGACAAGGCCCCGAGGCCGCGACAGCAGTCGGGTTTCCCTTTCCAGGCCAAGGAGCTATGGAACCGAGCTACGTGGCCAGCTACCAGCAAGGACAAGGCGAATGAACTTCTGGAACGTCTGGAGAGGCAACGGAAGGAGATTCAACTTGCTTTGGAGACCAGCAACACGTGAGTTCTCACTAACTGCCTGTTCTTGACTTACAATCATTTATTTACCAATCCTTATACACCTTCATTGCAAGCTGACTTTCTCCATAGACTGAAGCTCCGCGACCTTCAAGAAGAAGCCAAAGCAATCCATGAAGCTATCAAGCAACAGTGTACAGGTGAGTACCCTTGGATTCTTTACTCGGTGGCAGAACTTCAGTTGACCCAAATTACCAGTCCAAGAACAGCAAGAGATCCTGTCCTGGCTTGAGCCCAGCTTCCCCAAGGAGACCGACCCCGAAACTTTGCAAAATGAGAAGTTCGGCTTGCAAGAAGAGAACACATGCGACTGGATGGTGAAGTCCCAGTGGTGGAAGGACTGGCTGAAAGGCTCACCATCTGCCCCTTCCCCCGAGGGATGTTGGCGTTTCTTGTGGATCCATGGTCTCCCTGGAAGTGGCAAGACGATCCTAGCCTCGTACTTGATCGATGCAGTTGGGAAGCACTGCAAGGCGAAAGGCTACTCGCACTACTATTGCTTCCATGGCCACGACCGGGACGAAACCGTACCCCTTCTTCGATGGATCATCAGGGACCTGACTGTTCAACTCAACCAACTCACCCCGGAGGTCTACATCCCAAGAGGGCTCTATGGCATGTGGGAATACAAGAGGCCGACGATTGAGGGCCTCTTGCACTGCCTACAGGAATTGGCCCAGGACTTTTTCAACAGGCTTTCGAAACGAGTCTACATCATAATTGATGGTGTGGATGAAAGCAAGATGCCCCGTGATACACTGCTTCAGGTCTTGAACGACATCGGCACAAAGCCAGGATTTGAGCCTGTGTCGCTCTTGGTCACAAGTCGCGATTATCTAGACATTCGAAGTGCGTTTACGAAGCTGCCACGACAGTCGAAATCGGCCCAACCAAGTCGACAGACAACTTTCACCTTGAGACACCAGGATCGGGGTAGATCTGGCGTATCGCAGCACGACTTGAGAGACACAACTTTTGCCCCAGGATCTGATGCAGGACCGAGCCAGGTCCTTCATGTCACAGAAGACGACATCGATAACGACGACATCATGGCGGCGACAGTCGGTATGAGGCAGAGCCTGGATCAGAATCCAATACCGACTACACAGAAGCGGCAAATATCCGGAAATCAGGAAGCCAGAACACCAAGTCCTCAAAAACGCAGGATCTCGACCGGAGGCAGCTACGTCGAGGTGGGCCCAGTACGCAATTCCAATGATACACCCGATTCGGATGAGATTCATTGCAGCATCTTATCCATGTCCAACCCGTTTGTGAGAAGAGCCATTGAGACTTTTATCCAACAGCAATTGGACAAATCTTACCGCTTTGCGCAGTGGCCCCGGCCTGAGTTCATCGCTCGGATGAAAGTCGAGCTTGCGGCCAAGGCAGGCGGCATGTTTCGAACGGTTTCCTGCCATCTGGACATGATTGAGCGTCTGGACCTGACCGACGAACGTTCCATCATGAAGGAGATCAACGACATGCCCATGATGATCTTCAAGATGTATGAGAAGATCATCATCGACGGCATGTCTTTGCTGGAGACTGGAGACAGGAACAAGCACAACAAGGAGTTCGCTCGCACAGCTCTTGGTCTGATTTGCAGCGACACATCGGAGATCCCTGACGCCGGCGTCCTGGTTGAAGCCGCCCGGCTGCATGTGCCTCAGGGAATTGCGCAGGATTACAACTTCGTGAAGCTCGAACGGTTGTTGGGATGCCTGGCGAAAGTGTCTCGTCTCAGGAGGAGAACCCCTTCCCTCTACAAGCGAGATGACGATGGATCCAGCGGTTTCCGGTTGCACAACAAGCGCTTCTCCGTCGCACATTATACAGTCAAGGAGTACCTCTATCACGAGATGACAGCAGGCGGCCCGGCGCGTGAGTTCGCATTGTCCAGCGAGAAGACTCGGATTCTGGAGCTCACGGTCGTGTTCTATGGCCTTCGGAACTGTTCCACGTCTTTTCCTCCCCAGGGGAGGAACCCAACGCCAACGCGGTTCGAAGAATACTGCTTGAAGATGACAGAAAAGGCGCTCGGCGAACGCCCGGCCGTTGTGGTGAAAGAGGAGGACATCTGGACAGCTGTTTTGCCATGCCTCGAGTGGAGTGCTGCCCACCAGAACGCTTTACGCAACAAGGCAACAAGGGAAGCCTTCCCCAACTGGGCCAAGCTTGGTGCTGCCTTCGAGGACGGCTACACTCCGAAGCACCGGGAGACAGGTGTGATCGTTAGTCTGCTCATCCTCGAATGGGATGAGCTCGCCCATGTCTATCTTGAAACCCTCACGGCCGAGGACAAGGACAAGATCTGGAAGGACAAGTTTTCCCTGCGCGATGCTGACAGCAGGACGGTACTTCAGATGGCGGTTTCGCGCCGTAACATTCCATTCTTGAAGGAGTTTGTCAGTGCCGGCGCAGCGTTCCAGGATGAGGCAGACATACTCTTCAGGGCGCTTCAAGACCCCTACGGCGACGACGAGACCTGCAACGGAAAGACCACCAGCTTGCTCCTGCGGCTCCTGCTTGACCGGGGCGCCAATCCGAACCAGAAACGCTACAAGTTCACCCCACTCCAGCTCGCCACGCGCCAACTCGAGCCGATCTGGGTGCAGCGACTGTTGTTGGCCGGCGCTGACCCCGATGCCGTCGGAAACCCCAAGGGTATCAACCCGCCAGGCTTCGACGTCGACCACTCTTGGCACAAGAAGTCCCCGATCGCCCTCTGCAACGACGGGAGCCTCAAGCCCGAGTGGGAGCAGGACGACTACAACGACGGCGAGACGGCCAAGCTTTCGCGGAAGAGGGTGAAGCAGCTGCTCTATCAGTATCGGGGCTTCCACCAGGAGGGCGATGACAGGAAGGAGGGACAGGGCCCAATCATTGAGATTGCTGATGAGGATTGAATGAGTGAGTGGGCGAGTGAGTTGCAATGATGGTGTGGGTGTAAATGAACGAACATGCCGCCCCCTCTCACTTCCTCCAACCCCCTTCCGGTTTCCTTGTTTGTGTTTTGGAGAAAAGAGAAGAAGAAAAGAGGAAAAAGGAAACAGAAAAAAATAACGTGGGTTTCACGGATGGAGCAGGCGTTTCCTTGATGATGAGATAGTACCCAGATTGATCCACATGTACTTCTCAATGATGATATGATGATAGTGTTAGCATAGAAAATTTGGACATTATTAACGACCACTAATACAAGGCATTTGTCTTCTCCGTGAAGAACTTCTCCTTGACGTTGGAAGGAATGGAAAATGTGATTCGCTTGATGATATTGCGTTTCCGACATGTGAACCATTTGACAAGATTCGCCTCTCCGACCAATTCACTTCTCATATTGCTCACTGTCCCAACAACTCTCCTTTCTCAGCAAATACTCATTTGTTGCAACGTCAGAGGATCCCCATCTGAGCCTACTCTTCGATACGAAATACCGTACTTTTGACAGTGAGCCCTGCCCCGAAATACAACTTCTTCGCGGCCAAGTTGTTGCCGAACACGCTCAGCCCAATGGACGCAGCCCCCTGCTCAGCAGCGTGCCGTTCCCATACTCCCAGCGTCTTCCGCCCGTATCCCATCCTCCTCCTCCCGGCCTCGACCTCGATGTTGTAGCAGAACGACTGCCCCGTCTCCTCACTTAGCGCCACCCACAAAAGGGAAACCTTCTGCCCCTTATCGTCCTCGACGATCAGGAACGAGTGTCCTGGCGTCCTGGCGCCCTCGGGCACCACGGCGCCCATCGCGCGCCTCGACTTGGCCTTGGCGTCGTCCCAGCCCGTCGGGTCCGCGCTGTTCTCCATGACGGCCCTGGCGAACTCGTCCTCTGTGTCTGCGAGGAAGGACGCCGCCTCCTCTTCGCTCATGGCCCGGGGGCGGACATCTTCGGCCGGGGGTGGCATGGTGAGCTTGTCAATGGGCTTGGTCATGTCATGGCCGGTGGTGATGGCGCCCTGGAGGGCACTGCCCAGTGCGGTCTGGGAGGCGTCGAGCTGGACCAGGATCGGCCTGTCCGGGGCGAGGTAGAGGCCGCGGATGGCCTTGACGAGATGCCGTGCCAGGTCGTCGTCCTGTGGGGCGCTCAGCCATGGCTGCGTGATTCTTGTCTCGCGCTCTCGTTGCTCTACTACGAGGACGGCGGTCTTGTCGTCTCCCAGGGCGAATACCTCGATGTGTTGGGAGGCTTCTACTTTTGGGATTGGAGCTCCCTCGGGCAAGGGATCGCTGGGGAGGTGTCTGATCTCTGGGGTTTGTTCTGCCATGTTCTTGGCTAGATGTTGATGTCTTGCTATTTACATATACGAGGCACACAGTTGTTTGTACATATCAATATATATCTAGGGTATGATATATTTGCTGCTTACGTGTCTTCCTGGGAGGATCGGCAACTTCATGCAAAGCTTACGGTGACTCTTCTCGGGAATATCATAAAAATTACATTGTTGTTGGCAACCTGTCTGTTGAGGTCTATTGAATATGGTGGCCTAAATATCACACTATACCTAAGAAAGGTGCTCGGAAATATGAAGTTATACAGATAGATAGATAACAGGCCGAGGAGCTTATGTAACGCTTTTAGAGGGTAACCCTCGGTTATTGCAATTACCCACGATACTCTATACTAGGTAGTTTCGGAGAAGCCGGCTTGATCTGCGTCCGGAAAACCCGGTATATTTCAAATGACGACAGTCTCTGTAATAACTACTGATATACCTCGACAGGTACATAGAGTAAGAGGGATTCTGAGACAAATCTATGTACGAATAATACTTCAAACCGTGGATTACCACAGACTGATTGTATATATCCAAACATCGAGCGCATGTGATGAATGCTATCATTGCCAACTCCAGGAACAGATTTCAGTACTATGGAAGATGGGAGATCTCCATGAAAATATATGAGCACAGATTGACTCGAGTAGCTTCGTTTGAATACGGAATTTATACCGAGTTTTGTCTTTATTATGCCACCTAATTCAACTGGTGCATTTCGTGTTTCGTCAAGATTATATGAGAGCCATCGTTATAAGAACGAAGCAGTTGAGCATATCCGACGGTTTCGGCCGGATCTCTCATTGCTCCCAAGCTACCTAGGTAGTTCTTGCTGCAGAGTAATACCCACGTATAGAAGATAATAACTCCCTACATGTATCTTGGTATCTAAATTAACTAATGACTAAGGTGTCTGAGGGTGGTTACAACTTTAGTGGGCTATAATCTTCAAGGGGCTGATCTCTTCCGGAGTCCCGGCCACTGGTTCAGACTCTACAGGTTCAAGCCTTTCTATTTACATCACGAGAACTACTACTCTGGACTGGTGTAGAGACCCAATGGTATAATAGTAGACCGAAGAATCAAAGTTATGGTTAGTCATGGCTGTACTCGTCTTTGAACCAGACATCTTGCTTGATGAAAGGCCTACACAATCATGTAGAGTTCCGGGTCATCCGTTAGCTGGTCAGTGCAAGCTGCAGCAGAGGTTTCCTTGATATTCATCACACTAGAAGGACAACAAGGTGCAAGTATCCTCGGAAAAGGCATTCCCGAGGATATGTAACCAATGATACATGTCGTCTGCTAGAAGTTATACCCGCCGTAAGGAAGAGGGGGCGGCTCCAGGGCTCCATCCGGGCTCTCGGGGTCCCTGTGATCCCCGTCTTCTATAACCTTGGAACATTACAAAAGAAGGAAGAGACTATCTAACAGTTGCTGGACTACAATTCGAATCATTGGCTGCGCCCTGTTGAACAACCGTGTCCAGCAAGAAGCAACTCAGTTCCAAGATGACAGTCAGCACCGAGAAAGTTGCCCTTATTACGGGGGGCGGTAAGTCCTACCACATAGAGCCACGTCCAAGCCACGAAAGATATATACTTTCCAGAATCGAATACTGACGAATAAACCACAGCCGGAGGTATGGGCCTCGGAGTAGCCCAGGCCCTCGCGGCTCGAGGCGGATGGCACGTCCACATCCTCGACATCAAGGAGGAGGAGGGCAAGAAGGTCGCGAGCGAGCTCCCGCGCACGACCTTCCACAAGACCAACCTCCTCAACTACGACGAGCTCGCGGCCACGTTCAAGACCGCCTTCACGGCGGGCGGGCGGAACAGGCTGGACTTTGTCTTTGCCAACGCCGGGACCATCGAGATGCCCCAGCGCCGCGTGACGCCCTCGCTCGAGGGGCCGCCGCCCCCGCCCCCGGACTTCCGGTCCATGGACATCAACCTGACGGCCGCTATCAACACCGTGCACCTCGGGCGTTATTACATCAACCTCTCGCCGGATGATGGATCCATCGTCATCACTGCGAGTTCCGCGGGCATCTGGCCGTGTTACTGGGCCCCCATGTATACGGCGTCCAAATGTAAGTGAAACCCCTGGTCCCCCCCACCTCTGAACCTCTTGGATATCCGTGACTAACGCAACAGAAAAATAGTCGGCATGGTCGGCTTCATGCGCGCCGCGGCGCCCATGTACAAGCCCGAGGGCGTTCGCCTGAACACCCTGTGCCCGGGAGCGGTGCGGACCCCCCTCATGGTCGACGAGGGCTGGGAGTTCATGCCCGAGGACGTCTTCACGCCCATGGAGCTGATCGCCGAGGTCGTGCTGAAGCTGGCCGACGGCGTGGAGGTCGTCGACTCCAAGGGCGTGAGGGTGCCCCCCGAGGAGCTGTACGGGCAGGCGATTGTGGCCAACGGGAAGAACTTCTTTGTCCAAGGCATGCCTGATTACTGCGACCCTGTCATTGAGAGGACTCTCGAGGCTACCAAGAACCAGAAAATAATTGACTAAAGAAGGTGGATGGCTACCGGGGAGCAGCGTGCCAGTTCGGAGTTGGGTGCCACGGAGCAAACCGGAATAACGGTTCTGGTAACAGGAACCGTCTTATACGATATATTTCATTTGAATTGGATATCTCTGGTAATTCGAACACCCCGACCCCCCATCGCTTCATAGAACATAGAATATAGCATAGCGTCGTGCAATCATCAGTTACATACATCTCGGCCTCAACAGACTCGCGAGGCGAGCAGTGGAACCCCTGCCCCTTTTCCTCCCCTTCAAGCCTCCAAGGACCCGACTGTGGACTTCTTCACACCGCGCACCTCATCCAAGACGCGAAACTTCCGTTGCAGATCGGCCGACCCAGTACGGTCGCCAAAGACCTGGTCCATCTCCTCGAGTGTGCGGCCACTCGTCTCGGGCACGCAGTAGTAGGTAAAGACGTAGGCCAGGCCGCAGAAGATCGCAAAGAAGATGTACGTGGCGTTGGTGGTGGTCTGCATCATGGGCGGGGTGATAACGCCCTGGGTGTCTCAGTTAGCCGGGATTGCTCACTCGAAATAAGACCGTGAAGGTAGTTGTGATATGGGGGGGGGGGGGGAACTTACGACGACGAAATTGGAAACCCAGTTGAAGCAGACAGCCGTCGCCACGCCCTTGGCGCGCAGGCTAGACGGGAAGACCTCAGCGGGCAGGGCCCAACCCACAGGCCCCCACGAGCACCCGTATACAAAGATGAAGACGAGCAGGAAGGCAACGCTGACCCAGCCCTCGGCCACGTGCGCGGTCCAGTCGCCCGAGAAGCGCCCGACGAGGGCCGCGACGACGACGTGGCAGGTGAACATGGCCATGCTCCCGCCGAGCAGCAGCCAGCGGCGGCCGGCCCTGTCGGCGGCGAGCACCGAGGTGGCGAGGCCAAGGAGCTGCACGACGTTCAGCACGCCGGACATGACCAGCTCCATGTCGTAGCCGAGCCCCATCTTGGCGAAGAGCGTGGGCGAGTAGTAGACGAGGGCGCTGGCGCCGACGAACTGCTGGAAGAAGGCGACGCCCGAGGCGATCATGGTCCGGCGCCAGCAGCCGCCCCGGAAGCAGTCGGCCCAGGTGGCGAGCTCCAGCCTGACCTTGTGGATGAAGGTGGGGTGCATGATGCTGGAGTGGCGCTCGATGAGGAGCTGCTGCTGGACCCGGGCGTCGGCGAGGATGCCGAGCCACTCCTCCTCTACCCTGCTGTCCGTGGGGGGGAGCTGTCGGAGGCGTGACAAGGTCTTGAGGCACTGGTTGTCCATGCCTTGGTTTGCGAGCCACCTCGGGGAGAAGGGCAGCAAGACGGCGCCGGCACCCAGGACCAGGCCGGGGATGATCTGCAGGAAGAAGGGGAGGCGCCAGGACCAGTGGTTGGGAATGTACCTCGTCCCGAATGTGACCCAGTAGGCTACGACAATGCCGAACACGATGCTCAGCTGTTGGAAAACGAGGAGGCTTCCTCGGATCTCGGCAGGTGAGATCTCGGAGATGTACAAGGGCACAACGGTGCTCAGTCTAGGGAACATGATTAGTTCGGTTCATAATAGAGGCTGGATTGGCTCCTTCTTGGTCACTTACAGACCGATACCAACACCGCCGATGAGGCGTGCCACCACTAGCATAGCGTAGTCCACAGCTGCGACCTGAAGGACGGAGCCAATAGCGAAGATGGCAACAGCGAACACGATGGTGTATTTCCTCGAATAAGTGTCCGAAATCCATCCTACGTTGAAGGCGCCTGGGACATATTAGTTACATGCCAATCTACTAACCCAGCTCATACCGCCTCATCTTGACCTACCAAAAGCTGCACCGAGCGTGATCATAGCCGTCATCAGCCCCTTGAAGAAGCCGGCGCCGGCCGCCGTCTCCGCAACCTCAGGGAACCTCTCGTGAAAGTGCTCCATGGTGAGGATGACGGAGATGATTCCCTGGTCGTAGCCGAAGAGGAGGCCACCGATGGCCGAGAACGCGGCGCACACGGCAACATGGCTAGAGGCGAAGAGACCGGCAAAGCCCGACGGGCCATATGCTTCCGTCTGTGAACTTGTGACCGAGTTGACGGTTTCGAGGGCCATGGGCTTCTCCGAGTAGTCCTGCTTGCCCGGGGCCGTCTCTGTTGACGAGAGGGAGCCGGAGGACCGATGCATAGTGCCGCAATTCCAGTCCGGTCGGCCTATGTTGGGAAAGTGACTTTGGTACTTCTCTGTTCAGGTCCCGACAGTGAAGCGTGGGGGTTGGGAGATCTTGAGGTGGTGCTGTCAACGGGAGAAGGTAGAATTTCGAAGAGCAGAACAAGAGGAAGAAGCAGCTAGGCCTCTTTCCGACCTGGGGAACCATGGGAGCTTTATGCCTGGTGTCTTTCCTCTTACATTGTGTAAGACCATTGGCTGGGCTCCCTCATGACGATGGAGGGTCATGACTATGGCCCCATCTTCCACCGCATTGTTAGCCTGGGCCACGAACCCCATCGGCCACATGAAAAATTTATTCGGCACCTTGATTCGTTGTACATAGTGCGTGGTAGTTGCACGGTCAAGAGACAGACAGACAGAGAGAGAGAGAGAGAGAGAGAGAGACAGAGCGTATCCGGTGTCGTTCCATATATTTTCGCCCCACTCGTCTATAACAACGGTTCCGGGGACGACATGCCTGCATACCAGCCGCCTGCATATGGCACAGCAAGCAAGCATGTGGACGGACGGTGTAGGGCCCACTTCCCAAATGCGCGCGCCGACAAAGACTGCATGAGTGATCCTCCGGCATTCTGGCCATTTGCGAGTCGGGATTGGACCGTCGTGCGTCCTTCCTGGAGCCACCAGGCGACCTGCCCAATGAGCATGAGCTGGGGCGACGAGGTCTTCACCGCAGTTGTACATAGGCTGCAGATAGACTCGATCTTCAGGCTGTGTACTGTATGTACCTTATTATGGTGGTTCTCGAATCATGAGGTGCAGACATGACACTTAGGTATCGACCACACCGCCGCTTTACTCAACAAAGACGGGACGGAGGAGGAGGAGGAGTCGCTGCCAACGCTGCCAACGCTGCCACTCTGTAACCTCTGCCGATGTACGGGTCCGTTTCCGTATACTTCCTGGCACAGTCAGGTTCGTCCAGCGCCGGCAGCCACACGCACGCGCACACATTCTCTCTCTCTCTCTGTCTCTTTCTCTGGAAATGATGCAGCTACCTAGCTGCTCATCTTGAAACTAGAGTGACAAAAGAGGAGAACGGAGGAAATTCTAGAAAGTCTGGGTCTCGAAGAAGGGTCTGGATGCGAACATCCCCTGCCACTCCGGATAGATGGAGCTATTTCGTGGTTTGCCACGCAGCCACAAGAAATCATGGAAGCAAGCCGACGGTTCAGAACAGGACAGGACCGTTGCTATTCCTGCTGATCCCATGAGTCGCGCCCATGTTGCTGGCCATGATAGTGCCTAGCATGTGTCTGAAAAATACTTGGGGTGATTCTTTGAGAGAGATACATGCCTATGAGGCCTTCCGGTCTGGCTTGTAGAAGTTGGAGCTGAGGCTCAAAACTCGCCTCGCCAGCCTCAGTCGACAAGGGGAGCACGGGACGCATGGTGACTAAGCACATCCAACCCCATCTGATTGGTTGCCCTCTTTCAGCCTCGCCCCCACCTAACGTCGTCAGCTTGACTGCGCATATGCTTGTGCCTGTGTCTGTGCCTATGCCTGTCATCGTCATCTGCCAGGCAGTAGCCGAGGCCAACCTACATACATTCAATCAACATCGCCAACACCAACCACTTCCACCAATCTTCCCCTCACGCCAAGACACACCCGACGCCCAGAAAACCTATAATCAGAACCCATCCCCCGACCGACGAACAAAACACCACAAAATCTCTCTCGACCTCCTCCTCTCCAGGACCACGCCACAAAGATGAACCGCCTCTTCGGCACGGCCCCCAAGGGCCCCAAGCCGACCCTCAACGGCGCCATCGGCAACGTGGACGCGCGCATCGGCACCATCGACGTGAAGCTCGCCTCGCTCAACGCCGAGCTGGGCACGTACCAGACCAAGCTGGGCCGGATGCGGGAGGGGCCCGGCAAGACGGCCCTGAAGCAGAAGGCGCTCAAGGTGCTGCAGAGGCGCAAGGCCTACGAGGCGCAGCGGGACCAGCTGCAGAGCCAGGTGTGGAACATGGAGCAGGCCGGCATGATGCAGGACAACCTCAAGAACACCATGACCACCATCGACGCCATGAAGACGACGCAGAAGGAGCTCAAGAAGCAGTACGGCAAGGTCGACCTCGACCGCATCGAGAGGATGCAGGACGAGATGGCCGACCTGATGGACGTCGGGAACGAGATCCAGGACAGCCTCGCCCGGAGCTACGACGTCCCCGAGGACGTCGACGAGGCCGAGCTGGACGCCGAGCTGGAGGCCCTGGGCGCCGAGGTCGACATGGAGAGGGAGTTTGGCGGCGGCGAGTCGTTGCCGAGCTTCATGCAGGACGAGGTACCCGACTTCATTGACGAGCCCCCACAGACCGAGGCGGGCAAGGCCCTGAAGGAGGCTGCTGGTTAGGTTGTGGACCGAGCAAGCAGGAAAGATGTATCCCGGGAGGGATAGGCGAAAGCTGACTAGTACGCGGGCAGAGGAGTTTCACGGCGTTGAGGGTGGGCATCGTTACGATGGATGTCAGCATTTCCTCTTGTGATGTTTTGAGCCGGTCAAAGCATATATTATTTTCATGATTGATAAATTGAACGATACCACAAAAAAGCGCAACAATATCTGGTGGTCGCTTCCGGCATGCCGTGAGCATCAATAAATTTTGAAGCTGCTTCTACACATGCTCTATCATCTGCACGTCAACGTATCGTGATAGTCATTATTGGGCACAACAGCCCGACTCTCTTTCTCTTTTCCCTCCATTTTCTGATTGTCGCTTTCCCTACGCCGCACGAGACAGCAGCCCCCGCCGATCCCAAGGAACTCCAATCTGCACTTTAACGAACCAACCTCCGCTTCAAACTCCAAAACAAGAAACCCACCAAGCATCCGAATCCGTTCGCGCCATGCTTTCCTGACGTCCATTTAGACTCCCAGATGATCCCCGAATGGTTAGGGAGCTGCCACTCGCTTCAGATCCCATTATTTTCTTGGGTCTTCATCTTGTCTATTCGACAGTCGCAAAGAACCGCGCAACCTCCTCCATCTCAGGATCCCCGTTGCAGAAGTCCCAGCCAACAATGATGCTCGTCTGGCTACAACAGATGATCCTGCGGGCGTCAAACTGCAGCTTGTAGATCCGCGTCGGCACACCAACCTCGGGCGTCCCATGCGGTTGCAGTCGGTGCTGGCCACCCGTACCCGTAGCGGGAGGTGGCCCCCCTGCCACATTGTTCGCTGCTACAGGAGGGGCGGTACCACCAGTTGCGATGTTCGAACTGCCAACCCCAGCATCATCGTCGCTCCCATTGATGGCCGCCACGTCGGCAGCCTGGAGAGCCGCCAGCCCTTGCTGTCGGGCTCTGGCCTGTGCAACCTGCGTGCGGACAGTCGCCGCGCTGACCACCTGTCTTAGCTGTGACCGGACGAACGGGCTTGTCTCGCGCTCGATGGTAGCCTGAAGGTGGCTCTGAAGCGTGAGCATGGTCGGATAGTTGGAAAGCGCTTGCTGGAGGGCATGGACACCCTGGGGCACAATGATATCGATAAGTTGCGCATATGAGCGCTGCGACGAGGGTGTGACAGTCGCCATGATTGGCGAGCTCACATGTGTGATTTGGTCTGCGGGGACAGCTGGGACGTTTTGCGGGATGAGAGGGTGTGAGAAGCGAGGGCGTGATGCGCTGGTTCCCGGCTGTGTTTGGCCCCTCGACTGCTCCGGCTGTGCCCTTGACGAACTGCCCGTAGCTGATGGACCGGATGCGGCGGATGAGGTCGATGGGTTTGCTACCATCGAGCTACCAGCCGTGGAGCGGGCAGCCGTTGATCTCGCAGAGCGCATGCGTGAACTGGGGATAGGGACCTGTTCTGGGGGAGGCTGCTGTCCTCTCGCCCCTCCAGCTGCTGGTCCGTTCCCAGGACCAGGAGGAGCCGGAGGTGGGCGAGGGTGCGCCTGTTGAGCTCTGGAGGCCCCCTCCTCTTGCTTCAATTTGTGTTGCGGTTTCCACTTGCCCGTCTTGTCCCGCCTCCAGATGATGATGGACTTGTCATACGAACCGGACACTATTCGCCCCCATCTTCTTCCACCGCCTCCTCCCGGTGGTAACTTAGCTCCGTAGGCCGTTATCTCCTCGGGATCGGTGCTACCCGCGTTTCCGGGTCGTCCGCGACGCGGCGAGGTGGACACCTCGCCACCTTCTACGGCCTTCATGTACGCTAGATCCACCCTCTTGGCCTCAGCCGCGTCCTCCTCGGTGCTCCACGGCAGGTCACCAAAGCCAGCCTGAACGGTTCGGACCAGGTCTTGATGTTCACGGAGACTTGCAACTTCTATGCCCGTCTCACGACAGAACACCTTCACCTCGTTATCACTACTACCAGAAACGATGCGCTTGCCGTCGTACTGGACACAGGCAATGCCCTTGTTGTGACCCACGAATGTCCTCCTGCAGGCACCCGTCTGCCAATCCCAGACCTTGATCTGGCGGTCACCACTTGCCGATACGACCTCGTCGTCAACAATTTGCACTGCGTTGACTGCTGCGCTATGACCCTCCAGGACGCCGATCATGGTGAATGCTGGGATGATGGGAAGTTGGTCGAGCGGTGAATCCTCGTACCCGTATCTCTTCACTGTCGTGGGAACCGGATTGACCATGACATAGCCAGGATCGCCTGCTTTCAAGGCACGTCGGTTAAAGATCTTGATAGTCCTGTCCTTGGAGCAAGTTGCGAGGATGCGCTTGTCGAATTTGACATTGAGGACAGACTCTCGGTGTGCGTGTGTAAGTCGTTGGATGATCTCGCCGGTCGAGAACTTCCAGACTATCACGTCCGAGTCGCTGCTGCCCGAAACAATAATATCCTCCTCCGGGTCCGAGTCAAATTGAAGACACAGTACAGAGCCAATGTGGCCCACCAGTGGTTTTCGCACCAGCCGCCTCGTTGCGAGGTTCCAGATACGCAAGGTACGGTCGCGACTCCCGCTCACCAGATATTCTTCGTTGTACTGTATCGAGTATATGCATTCATTGTTGTGCCCTTCATCCATATGATCCGGGTGGGGCAGCTGGAAGTTCTTGAAGTTGCCCTGTTCCCAGTTCACTTCGAGCTTTCTACGCATCGCGTACAAGTACTGCCAGTTAACCTTGTGCCTGCCCGCTGACGGGTCATAAATCCAAAGTTTCGAGGTGGGCGTAGGAGAGAGGGCTTCCGTGGGCGCGCGGGCCAGGGCCTTCCCTTTTCCCTTGTCAACGCCTTTCCCCTTAAGCGCGAACGACCCAATACTCGAGCCAGAAGCTTGCATATTGAGGTGGCTGAAGACCGGTGTCATGTTGCTGCGTGAAGGAACACCGCCAAAGAGTGACTCGTCAAGCTCTAAGGTCTTGGGCTCGTCAGTTAGGGGGTGATCCGCATCCGTCATAAGGTAATCTTGGTCAACTTCCAGGGACACCGCCCGCTTCTTGTGGGTATGGCCATCCTCTTCTGACTTCTGACGATGCATAGAACCAGAGGCAGATTTCCTGTTGACCATCTCTTCTGCGGCCTCGAGCTCGGATGCCACGACTTTCCAGCCTTCCAGGTGATATAGCTTCTGCCATAGTGTACGATCGACGGCCAAGCTGTACCATTCTCGACAAGTCTCGGCGACGGACAGCAGAGATATAGGGTCGAGATATCCGAGAATCTTCAGGCATATCTCGGCGGGCAGGTATCGGATGAAGTCAATGTATAGTCGAGGGTTCATCTTTTCGACTATCTCGGCGACAAGACTGGTGGGAAGATTATCGAGAAGCTCGAGGGTGAGTTCTGCACGAATATCGTGGTATCAGCACTAGTCTGAGAGTGCGGAAGGTCGGGAGGGGGCACGGAACAGATCTAAGGGGCAGGGGTCAAGACTAGCTACGTACGAGTCCTGAGGTCCGTGGGTAAATTCGCTATATGAGCCGACAGCCATTCTTTGATCTGGGTCGGGGAGGAACTTGAGCCCGAGGCAACATCTTTGCCCTTGTAGGGAAAAGACGAGGGGGCTGGCGAGGGTGGATTCAGAGGGTGCTCAGAGTAGCCCTCGTCGGTCTGCTGAGACACGCCGTAAGTTTCCATAGTAGGCGGCAGGCTGCAGGCGGCAGGAAGAGTCGCGATGCCGGGTGCAAATGGAGAGAGGAATGGTGTCGTGTGAGCCGATAGTGAGAAAAGTATTCTGCAGAGAAATAACTGTAGATAGACTTCTAACGGATGTTTCTCTCGTCGACCAGGCCCCAATGCACTGGCAAAATGTTACAAGTTGGGTGTTGGTGTAGGTAGGACAAAGTCGATGCGACGCGGCTGCGGGTTGAGATGGCTGGTGGTTGTGACTAAGACAAAGATTGTGTTGCGGTGGCAGTAGAACTGGGACCGTTATACCCAATACGTGGGTTTAGACTCGGGTCGGTGGCGTCGTCGTCGTCGTCGTCGTCGTCGTCGTCGTTGTTGTCGCTGTCTCTGTCGCTGTCGCTGTCCGCTGTCGTTATAGTAGGTCAGGGTAAGGAGAGAATGTGAGACATTGTTGTATGTGTATGTGTTGTTTGGGAAGGAATGGCTCGCTCAAAGGCGAATTGGACGGGAAAGGGAGGAAGAGAAAATGAGACAGACGATGCTGCTTATTGCTGATGCGGTAATGTTGTTTGTTGCCCCCAATCCTGGAAGTGGCACCGCACCCTGGCACCGTATTGCTCTGGGCACCGTAGTGTGTCTGTGGCACAGTAAGAAAGTGGGGACAATGCGTCGTTCACAGCGGCAGGGCGGCTCAACAAGTGCTGCTTCCAACAACCAGGCTGCCAACAACTTGGAACCTTAGAGGCTGCCAGGCCACTGACTACAGTACCTACCTAGGTACCTAGGTAGGTAGTAGGCTGTCCGGCTGACTACCTCCTAGGTACCTACCCTGGTATTGCGTTATCCATGGATGCTTGTAGGAGTTGGTATCTTCCCAAGGTTCTTAGTACTGTGAGAGCCTCTAAACCCCAGGCCAATACGGTACGGTACGCAATACCTAAAGGTAGACTGGTAGTCTACACAGTACACCACTAAAAAGTAGGTAGTAGCTATCCCTGACTGATTGAAAATCCGGGGTGCAGATTGGCGCCAACTTCTCTCAGTACTTAGGTACTGAGATCCCTGCAGCCGTTCGTTAGATCATCGATCCAACTACCTGGTGTACTTGTGTACTTGAGTAGGCACCTAATCCATTGATTATTTAAGTATTTACCTAGGTACCTAGGCCAAACCGTTTTAACCTCCACGGATTATTCCGTGTACTGTTACCAGCCAAAGGCCAAAAGTCCGTGGACAAGTCTGTATAAGTCTATATCAGCTAATATCTGCCCGATATGACCCCTAAACTCGACCCACTTATTTTTCTACTAAACCCAACAGTGACACCCTATATAACATATCTATATATAGCAAAAACCCTTGATATAACATATATATCTGGCGGATGGATTGATAGATATGATGTTGTATGTAACCCCTTACCCCTATATAGCATATGACCTATCTATAGCATACATTTCTCTTGGATGGGCCGTATATTACATAGGGGGCCACCACTGTACTCACTTCTAACAAGACACCACTATAATTGACGTTCAAGATCAGATGAGAGGCCTGGGTCTCTGTAACCACATGCAGGGGCCAACTCTTCGGCTCCAGATGTCCGCTGTATCCTACCCTCAATACTGTCTAGTTGATGGATGTGCACATGTGCAACAACGTGAAGCTCGTAACAGGTCGAAGACCCTGGAAGACTATGTATGAAAAGGGATTGACTTCGTGTTCGCGATACTGGATTCAATAAAAACAAAAGCACACAGAGGACATAATTCGCTGCCGGGGGTACCTACCCCTAGGGTAGGTACATGTATGAACTTCTCTCTGGGTGGGTTCTAAGCACCTCTCACGCTCTATTAGAATATCTACCGTTCAACTTGTGCGTGAATTCGATATCTCTTACCTCCTCACTCTAGTGCTTCAATGTTTCACACATACGTTAATCAAGATCTATAGCATATAGAAAGTCAAGACATATCATTCTTGGTAGCTTAAATGAGTGTTATTGATCACAAGCTTCGAACCTCAAAACCAACAATACGATTATAACATTCATGGCCCTGTAGCTGTACGAGAACACATTCAGTGCTAAACGAGCGACAACCAATTCCGAACAACAGACCCTATAATGCCCGACTAGGAACTTTGAAAACTTTGAGAGGCATCCGTGTAGCGATTTCACTTCTCCTCCTCCACTTCGACGTCCACCGCACGCGAGGGAAAGTCGCAATCGGATGAACCGCCGCAGCACGATCGGAAGTTGCTAAGGTGTTCCGAGATGGAACTGGCCTCACATTGTCCGGGGGATTGGAAGACGCCGCTGAGCTGGGCGCAGCAAGATTCGGTCAGGGAGTTGTCCGGACTGCCGTTCACGTAGCACTGGCAGGCCATGCCGCCGGTGGAAAGCAGGGCGGTGATGGCAACGATTGCAATACGGTTGAAGTACATTGTTCTGATGTGTTCGAACGGCGATGACTGGAATGCAACGGCTGTGTCGATTGTATGTTTGAAGCGTTGGGTAGACTTTGATATTGGGGGTCGGTTCTGTATGTGACTTGGATAGTTGTGGATGAGCAGCAGTTTGTTTGGAATAGGCTCGAGGACCATTCGGTATTTATACATTTTCAGGGAACTAAAACCCTACATGGACTTGAGCAGACATGAGCTCTGGGCATCAGAAACGACGGACTTCATTGAGTTGTTGCCTTCCTCAAGTGCTGGGGTTCCCGGCCGCGACGAGACAAGCCTCTACAGGACCAGGAGTTTTGACAGCGCAAACTTCTTGCGGTTTTGGCGATACCCCAGTGACTTACTCCGACATTCCGCTATCATACTCGGGCAGAGTACTACCTAGGAATGCATCATCACGGCACAATAGTGATCTCCAGTTGCTGTCACGCAGATAGAGATTTCATCGATTGGCTACATACCCTAGTAAGCTGGCTGGCCGAATAGGGCTATATGGGCTCGGTATTACCCATAAGCACTATTCGCGCGCACAAAAGCACACTCATAAGACATACACGCGCTAACTATGTAAGCACCAATACCAGGCTCACATACTTGAAAAAGAGCTGATGAGTCCGGGTTAGACAAGAAGAAGTAATGTCTCGGCCTCCTGCAAGCTCTATCTGCTTACCCGACGCCTAGGGACATGTCCCCGTGCGACTTAATCTGACCGATGGTGACGGACTTTGGCGACGGACTGACACTTCTAAGGTATTCCTAGCCTCGCCGTTACATGTCTCAAGACTCAACGCCCAGTCGACCTGTTGGGCAGCCGCAGGATAAATCTTCATTCAACGTTGACTCCAACGCATCTGAATCAAACCCACTACTGCTCACGTCAACAGGTCAGGTGTAACTACTGTCAGCAATAAAGTAAAACACCATACGTAATAACTCTCAACTTGACGAAATACATACGTTATAGGCATCATTTTGTACCAGCATTGCTCTGAGATTTGGAGATGGAAATGAGGACTGTGGGCTAGAACGCAGCGTTACCTCCCTGGTTGGTGTTCGATTCAGCATTCCCTCTCTAATGCAGTAAGCTGACGTGATACTAATATCAACCGCTATTAGAGGTGGACTAAGTGACTCGGCTGGCCTTCACCATTCATCTCGGCTGCCACCAAGTCATCCGCTCGGCTGGTATGCAGGAGTTGCCGCACAACATGTGGTGCATGTGAACGACGAGGTCTGAGCACGAGGCAGAATAGCAATACATCGACTTAGTAACTTCAACAGGCGTACCGCCCATGGGTCTTACCCTCTTACTCATTATGATCCAGGTGTTGAGTTGATTGTTCAGTTGATAGGAGCCTTGTCTCTTGGGAGTCTGTGGGCTACCTACCTAGCATGCAGCAGCTGAGCTGGATAGTACTTGGAGTACGATAGTTTGTTATTCCATGTAATCATACGATGCTATGAAGAAAAACTGCCAAGACCAAAGCCACTACAAACCCCATGACTATACGGCCGGACCACTTATACCACCAATGCCTGATTACAATAACCGTACAGCCTCCAACAGCACCAACAACGAGGAGTCGCCCTGGCCGCATGGACCTGTCAAAGAGGAACCATGTGAGCCACGGCCGATCACGAGTGTTGGGCTGCTTGAGCCTCATGCAGTAGTTGGAGGTGTTCCGCGTGCCGAATGGCCGACGGTCACAGCGGCATCGGCAGCCGATGCCTCCCTCTATTTCAGGATTGCCCTCGGGCAGCGTGGCTTTGCCCAGTAGTTCAGACTCGGTCAATTGGCCTCCGAGGGAGTTGGCAGGGCACTGGTAGAATGGCCCGTGTTGGTAACCGAAGTCGTCGAAGTGGTGTACCTGTTGTGGGCTGAGTAACATCGCTACGGCGAGTGAGTGCACCGCGGCATCTCCCCACTAGGAGATTATTAGATTTGACAGTTGTGCGGAAGCCTTGATGAAGAGACATACCCGTTCATAGTAGAATCCTCCTTTCCTGTCAAGATATTTGAATAGCTCCTGGTATTGCTGACCGCGGAAGAAGTCCATGTCGGCAATCTCGAAATTGCTCCAGAAGTGGCACAGATTCCAAGGGTCTCCGTGCCGGTCGCGATGGGGCAGGAAGCTCATGAACCTCCGGAAGGGAGACGGTATCCATGATTCCTTGACCATGGCCTTCCACAAGCTAGTCGGTTTGATACCCGTGGCCTCCATCCAATCGGCCATATTTCGAAACAAGGAAGGACATGTCGACCCTACCTCCCACAATGCCTGGACAAACCCATATGCCTTGTTGGCCTTGGCCATTTGCACGAATGGATCATACGTGATAGAGCAAGCGAAGTCGACGTTAGGCTCGAGCCGCCAGTACCACTTGTACTCCTTCAGAGCCTCTAGCTGGTAGAACTTTCTGCCTAGTTGTTAATACATCCTCTGCCGTTCTGCCAAACTGGACAGGAGGCTCTGGTGCTGGCAGGGCCTCTCAGAGGTCGGGACTTACCCAGAAAAGAAGCGGCACATGTGATGGTAGCTCTCGCTTCCACCATATGGGATGCCTTGTTCGCCCTGCTCCTTCATGCTCTCTCTTGCGGAGTCAATGTCCACCCAGTCTGGGAATGTCCATTGTTCAGGAGGTACAACCTCGAACTTGGCCACTCCGCTGCTCGTCTTGTTTAGTTCCTGTACAAACTCCGCGCTCCACGGTTCATTGTTCAGGAACACGATTGGGTAGTGAAACCAGCCATTGAAGGCACGCTCAATATTCTCGATGGTAGTTTTGGCCTGGTCAAGTTCGGAGTTGCGTGCCAACATGACGAGCACGGCATTCTCACGAGGGGAGCTGAGGTTGGGCTCTTGGCATGACGTAGAGAAGGGAGAGTCGAGCTCATGGTCTGGGATGGGAACGTGGTAGTCGTACAGGTGCAAGCATAGCTCGAGGAGGAATGCTGCGGTGATCGGGAAAATGAACCATAATGGCACGGACCTGGACTCGAGGCGTCCCAGTGGGAAAAGGCGCCATAACATCCTACCGCCGCTGTCTTTCCCCAACGAGTTTTATGGACATGGATTCCTTGGGATCAGTGAAGCGTAAAAGAATCGCTAAATATTTGGAATGGAAGACTGTGAAATAAAAAGTACAACGGCTTGGTACTTATGATAAACAAGTGGGAGGGGGAGCGGAAAGCAACTGCAGGTGGCTTCCAACATTTGAACTCTGCGACAGTAGCAGAAGCAGGTCTCACATCGATGTCGGCCGCCTGCTTGTCATATTTAACTAAACAAATACTGTCTGTGTCACTTCGAGGGGACTAAACGAGAAGATCCATGTGGGCGCAGCAGAAGGAATTCCATTGCTCCAATTTTCCTACCATTGCAGCCTGGAGAGAATCCTTCTCGTATGGCATGTCCACACTCCATGCATGTACAATCCTTACTTAGTCTTAAACCTTGAAACCCTATTCAAAACCTGCGAGGAGTTTTGAACTTGTGGGGTTTTATCGGAAGTCGACAATGTGGAAACTCCTCAATCGCCTCGATGTCAACATGGACGACATCATTACCGACCACGTTACGAAGTTGGCTGGCGCAGCTCTGCTATGCAACATGTTGACCCAAAGCCTGTCAGGTCGGCAATACGGGCTCCAGTCAGTATCAGAGACGCTTAGCTGGATCATGTTACCCATCATGTGCAAGATTGCGACAGCGAGTGCATATGACAAACACAGGCAACCATATCCAGACATCATTAACTTGAGCGCCTTCAAGATATCACCAGCATCCTCTTTCTCGTTATGGGTAGTCGCCCTAAGCATCACCGTATACTGGCTGTTCGCAGTGGAACATGCTCTATTTACGTTTATCCCACAATTGACTCCTTTGTTACTGCTATCCCATAGGTACCTTTTGTGGCCCGATACGGACATCCCCACTGCCGGGCCACCAAGGCCTGTCTCCCAGTTATTCTTCCGTTCTGCTAATACGGTTTGTGGAACTGTTTTGTGTGCTGCTCTTGCCAGCTTCACCATCAAGTCGGACTGGCATTATCGAGCATCGGATACTCTGTCGTTTGTCCCGGCCGTTGCTCTGCTGGTAGCTTACAGCATACTTGACCCCAGACGCAAAATAGCCAATAAGATTCGTCAAACCCTCCCACATTTCGACGTGGAAGATGCTATACTTCCTCTGTCACTGCGAGTTATTTTGGTGATGGTAATTATAATGGGTTTGGAGTCTCTGGCATTTGGCTTCCCTACTTGCACAGCCGCATCTGCCCTGGTCTTGGGCTTGGCCAAGGCCTTGTCTTGGTATTTCACGATCCAAATGGTATGTGTACTTCCTCGCTTGGCTTATGATTGTAGTGATAACTAATGCATCTCCAGGCTCGACACACGTCTTACCGTCCCGCCGCTGCCATGTTGACATACAGCTTCGTGTCCACTCGTGATCCCTTCAAGCAATCTTCGGGGTTTCGTGCATTCTTGCACGTTGTGGTGTCATTCATCTCCACAGGCCAGATAATATACATGCTTCCCAAGCAAGCGAAGGCCAAGTCAACACTCTGGCTCCTTTTTCTCGTCTCTCTCGTTCCGTTCCTTATCAACACTCTTGCCATCGAGTACGCACAATCAGCAACACTATTGGCACACCCTCAAGGGCATCCCGTCCAAATTATGATACAAAATGCCAAGGCCGAATTTGAAAGACTGCTTCGAAATCAATCCCAGACTTACGTTGCCGCTCATGACGAATATCAACGTCGATATGGCCTGGAGCCGCCACCTGGGTTCGAAGCATGGTTCAACTTTGCAAGGATGCACCAATCACCCATCATTGACGATTATGATGTGATCAATGAAGGCATCGCACCATTCTGGAGCCTGAGTGGTCAAGAAGTGCTCGATATTATAAGTGGTGTGCAGGATATTGCCGGCAGCGAGCTGTGGCTTTGCACATTTTCTGGTCAGGATGCAAAGACTACATGTAGTCATCCTCATCGCGCATTTGATAGACACATCAGTTTCTCATTTGACAAGCTACTCGGGGATTTGCGCGGCCGTATTCCCGACATCAAGTTACTGGTCAACCACATCGATGAACCAAGGGTCCTGATACCTCGACAGGGAGGCACCTATGACACCAAACAATTTGCACTGGAAGACATGTCGAAACGACCAGTCTGGGATACACTGACCCAGTTTTGCTCGTTTCAGGAGGTAAACAAAACCAAGGGTCGGACCAGACACACGTCACGGGACTTTGGCCTCCCGTTTATTACAGATCCGTTCTCCGCGAAGGATTTGTGTCAACATCCCGAGTATAATTCCACCCACGGATTGGTTATTAGCCCTACATCGTTTCGGCTGATCGAAGGCCTGGTGCCAGTTCTCTCAAGTGGTTCGCTCTCGACCATGGGCGACATCTTGTATCCCAGCCCAGCTTACCTAGAACAGGAGTTCCAATACACCGTCGCACACGACGTCGACTGGGACAACAAGCGGAACAATCTGTACTGGGCTGGATCTACCACCGGCGGCTTTGCTTCAGATGAGCACTGGCGAAGTTACCACCGCCACAGATTTGTCGAGCTGGCACAGAACCTGAGAAGACGACAGCACTATTACCTCCGGGAATCGGGCCGCGGGCTCAGCCGCGTGGAGTCGTTCTTCCTCAACTCCAGGCTGTTCGACGTGGCTTTTACAAGGATCTTCCAGTGCGAGAGGCGATACTGCAGACAGCAGCAGGCCTACTTCAACGTGAAGCCCTGGGCAGATCAGGACCGGGCCCTCAAGTCACGCCTCGTGTACGACACGGATGGGAACGGCATCAGTGGTCGGTACTACAAATTCCTTGCCTCGCGCTCTGCCCCTCTGAAACAGACGCTTTTGCGTGAGTGGCATGACGACCGCCTTGTGCCGTGGCTCCACTACGTGCCGGTCAGCCAGGGAATGGACGAGCTGCCCGAGTTGGTGATGCATCTTACGTCGACTGAAGCTGGGCGGGAGGCCGCTGAGCATATTGCAGAACAGGGTCGGGAGTGGTTTACTAAAGCATTCAGGGAGGTTGATCGGACAGTATATCTATATCGGCTACTGCTGGAACTAGCAAGACTACAGGATCCAAAAAGGCCACAGATGGCGTAGAAGACAAGTCCATGGTAGTTGGACTGGCGATGTGGAACAACCTGGGGGGCTGTACTCCAGGGCTATGCAAGTACATAAGCGATCGAGACATCTGCCCAGGTGGACCTGCAGCAACTCGCTCTCATTACACTTCGTATGATGATAAATGCCCTCGGTTCGCTCATTGCTGATTGATTACGGCATGTAATCACGGTACATATGCACGTCGTTCGCGCCCCTTCCCGGTCATTCTTTCCAGTCCAGCCTCACTTGACCTGGCCGGAGGTGCCAACTCCCCAAGCAGAGCTGCAACCCGTCCGACGATCCCGGGCGCCGCTCTATCCGATCCTAACTTGGGCTCAGGATTCCAGACCCGTTTATTACAAGGTAGATCATAGGAACACCGTCTGCGTCTCCATGGACGCACGATTCATTCTCTGAAAGTGCACTCTACGCTGGCACTCTCTGACGGCTCTTTTGTGATACATAGAGCTTGGTCCGCTGCGCGGGATGGAGTCATGCGTAAGAGTCCGTTGAAGACTTGATCGGGAGGAATGTACCTAAGTATGTAGCCTTGGCCCTGGTACTCCGGAGACATTTAGCATCTTCCGCAGGGACGCCAGAATAGATGAGCACACGTCAGCTTATTGAAAGACCACTTTTATGAATCACCGGAAACTTTTGCACACTTAGATGTATGGGGTAAGAGGATATATGAGCTACTTCTGCCTCCACGAGCATGTGAGAAGGCTTTTATGCGACTGTATATTTATATCTCTCTATATATTGCTCGAGACAGAGGCACAAGTTTCCCGAGCTGCTATCGCAACCTTCCATGTTCCAACATTCTCAGCCGACAGTTTACTGCTCTACTTTCTTCGCTCTCTGTTTTGGCCCATTGACCTCGGAGAGATAATACCCCAACCCATCATTCTTCACCATGTCTACCACCGCCATCGCGCATGCATCCCCTTCTAGTGCCATGCAATCCATCCTGCAAGCTGCTGATGGCGAGGAATCGCAACAATTTCTCCTCGATTCACTAAAATCTATATCGGCGCCGCTGGCCGCCAAAATGCTCAGTCAAATCAAACTGGGCGCAAACACCACGGAGCCGTTCAACCTGCTCGACCAGGGCTGTGGTATGGGCGTGGTTGCACCCTTGCTGAACGAGACTGTCCCCGAGGAGGTCTTGGAGAGGAGCAGTGTGCTGTGTGGAGACTTCTCCAGCCCGTTGATCGAGTTTCTGAATACGAGGATCGAGAAGGAGGGGTGGGTTAACACTACCTAGGTAGGGCGGAAGTTGTGGATGCTCAGGCATGTTTTGTTTCGTTTACTGGGAGTAGTGAACTCGTGCTGGTAGAAAGTGCTGGCTGGCTTACTGACTATCACGACCTCGGAGCAGAACTCGAGACTCCCAGCCGACAGCTTTACCCATGTCGTTTCCAACATCATGTACCACCTCGTGCCTGACTCCCAAGCCGCCTTGAAAGGTATTTACATCATAAAAATACCCCTTCCAGAGCTCTATACAATCACTCACCTGCCTTTCAGACAGCATTGGCCTTCTCCGCCCCGGGGGAACCCTGGCCTTCACAACCTGGCATAGCCAAAACGGTGGCTGGGTTACCGACCTGCACTCCGCTTTTGACTCCCTTCCCCCAGAATTACTTCCGGAGGATTATTCCTTCCAGGTACCCACGCAGATGACTGCCTACGGCCACTGGAACGACGTCAACTGGATTAAACAAGCCTTGATCTCGGAGGGGCTGGAGGATGTCGAGGTTGATGTGCTAGCGCATTTGTGTGGGGTGAAGAGCCCCGAGCATTTCATGAAGGCATACGCCGTGATGGTGGAGCTTGCTGCGAAGATGACACTGGGGTTCAATTTGGAAGGGGACCAAGACAGGGAGAGGGTGGGTGAGGTAAAAAAGCTGGTGAAGGAGCATTTGGTGAACAAGTATGGAGAAGACGGCAGCTGGAATCTGACGTGGGTGAGTATTATTGCCAGTGGGAGGAAGCCGTCATGAAGGGACCCAGGTATACATTCACACGAACATGCGCAAAGGGGCCTGGATCGTGGGGCGAGGCTGCTCGTGAAAGCCAAGGTCGGTGCTCTCAAGGTCGTGTCTAGAATGGAGCTGCAATTTGGAGCACGAAGTCCATGTCTAAAACAGACCACGGCGCTGTAATGGCAGGCTGTGTATGCAAGAAGAGACAAGATCTGCCATGCAGGCTCAGCTACTGCGTGTTAGTGCTGTGCAGGAAGATCACAACGGCAAAGACGAGCCCGTGCCTGGCCAGAAAAGGCGGTGGAGATAGTCAGATGGTGTAGTGAAAGCAAAAACCCGAATATCATCAGAGCCCGATATGCATACGACCACAAATTGATAGCACCGTAGCAAATCTAACGTGATACTGCAAAGCCGGCATGAGGACCGGTTTGTTAGGTAGGCTTTCTTCTTCTTGCCGTGACATGTGACATGTCACGTACCTAGGTAGTCACGATTCCATCCCGGGGCAACGAGGTGATGTCTGTTCTCCGGGCTGCATGCCATGGCGTACCGCGACAATTGAGATGGTCCAGTTGTTATCCGAAAGAGATATGGGAGTGTACTATTACAGCAGTGACGATCTTCTCTCGGTCTGAATAAGGACTTGCATGGTTCCCATCGGGGACAATACTGATCGATCAGTTGGCGTGATACATACCTAGGTATCTAGATACCTACACAAGTACATACTGCTGGGTACTTACCTAGGTACCTACCAAGTGAAGCTCCAGGTATCCGCAATAGCTTGGCATGAACGGAGCACAATGGAGATGATGGTAGACAGCACAGGAGAACCTTGATCTGACAGAAGCAATGGGATCGTGGGGGTGTTTGTTTCCAAAGCTTCTAGACTGTATTTCGTGAAGGGTGGATGTTGTTATTGTGGTTAGATCGATGGCGAGATGCAGTCTTTGTGCCTACTGGCAAAGACGACAAGTCGATTCTGTCGGCGGTTCCTCTTGATCCTTTTGACGCCACATGGAGAGAAAATTAGGTGAGCAGGGTAGGGGACAAGGTAAGGAACAGGGTAGGGGACAGCCAGTAGAGGGGAACAACTAACAGCCCTGGAGGAGAGGGGTTGAGGGAGGGGGGGGGGATTCGAAGAAAAAGCCGCGAAACCCCGGTCCCAACCAGGCGGGATTTAGGCTGTATTGGGGATGGTGTCAATCGGCGCCCAAAAAGTGAAACAAACGGCGAGAAACCTGAAGATGATCGTCCAAATATCAGCCGACTTATTTATCAAGTCTTGACAGCTTGGTTGAACAAGTGCATACATGCCTGACAGGTCAGTATTGCAACAGTAGATTGCTTATTTACAAACGCCGGGGTGATAAATACTACTACTACAGCTAGGTACTTACTGAGTAGGTAGACACCTACGTACTGTTCGCTGATCAACTCACTGTTGTGTGTGCTACGAGTGAATTAGTAAACGGTGACTAACAACAACCTTGAAAGCCTGGGCAATAGCGAACTAATCTGCCAATCAATGGTGACAAGGAAGAACAAGAGAATTGTTGCAGGATGTTGTTGTTGGGCACCGTCGATCTGCGTTCGGTCCGGCTCTGGCTGCTCTGCTGCTGCCCAGGTTGCGCTCCATTCTTTTTTCTCGAACGAAATCAAGTCCACGATGATCCGAGGACGGGTCTTTTTAAGACGGGGGTGTGCATTGTGCCTTGATTCTTCATACATATGCACTTAATGTGGTATACCTTGCCGTTTGTTGGAGTTGGACACCCTGTATCTACCTAGGTACATAAGCCCGGAGTATCATGCAGTAAACCGTAGCATGGTACTTTCTTATTTACATACTGTGCAGTACCAAGGTACATGGTATGCAGTAAATCTGAATACAGAAAAGTCCCGGCCGGGAGTCCTTTCAGACCGTTCCGTCCCCAGCCCAAAGTGGGCAGGTGGGGTAGCCCCTTAACAAGAAACAATAGCCGCCAGTATGGTTTCCTGATACTCCGTACTGCATAAGCTTGCTCCCTGTCGCCCGTCTCTATGACAGGGGATAAACCCTGTGGCAAGTTTACCACTCAACTGGCACCTTCCCATTAACACACACACACACTCACACACACCCACACACACCCACACACACCCCCCGGGTCACCCACACCACTGTGACCACACCGGCTGACCCACCCACGCATCCACCCAGTGATACCGCGTGCAGAACCATTGCTGCTGCTACTGCTGCTACTGCTGCTACTGCTTGGTGCTCGGGTGCTTTCATTCGGTCTCGCCCACCTGGCGCGCCTTCGAGAGACCAATCCATCCCCTGCTCGCCTGATCCCCCCCCTGCTCCCCTTGCAGTTCCCAGTGCAGCAAAGGACTCAACCTCCGACTTCGATTCCTTCTTCCACTTCTTCCTTCTGCCGACGAATGCCCATCTCACCCAACTTAAGTAATCCTTACACCGTAAGGCAACTTCTGGGCACAGACGAGAAAGGCGAGAAACAGACTCCCTTCCCTCTCGCCAACTGAGCCGGTCTCTCGATTGACGCCACCAAAAGCCAACAATCAATCATTCAATCAAACAATCGACATTTGTCCGCCGAGAACGGCCGCTCTCACGACGACCTGTTTCAAAGTCGATTCCATACCCCCAAAACCTGCCCCTCGAAACCCCTCCCATTCTGACCTCAGACGCGAAAGACAAATCACAAGATCAGGACGACTGGGCGCCTTCTCATTTGGAAGGAAATCGCGACTTCACGCCGCCCGATTTCACATTAGTGACTGACACGAGCGGTTCCACCCAACGAGACGGAAGGACCCTGGATCCATCTCGTTGACCTTTGCTCATCAAAAGAGACGCATAACAAGAGAGGGCACACACTTCGGGTCCCCGCCAGATCAATCCATCCACTTGCCACAGTTTCACCGAATCTCGGTTCTCGAATCTCCGAACCCCAACTAAATCAACCCAACGACCTTCACGATCGATCATACCCAGACACTTTCGACCCTCAAAACACTCGCCTCCCCTCCTAACCAACTGACTCAGCTTGGACCCCGCGTCGCTACGAGCCATTGCTCACGGACTCCCGTACCTGTCCCACTACTACTGCTGCTGCTGCTCCATTCATCGACTTCATCCCTTTACTCGACCACCAACGGTTCGGCCCCTCACTCTTTCGACATCGAAGCCGCCGTCGAGACATCAAACAGCGATCACAAGCCAGCGGCATCGTCTTCACTGTCTCGCCATTCACCGCCATCCCTTCCTACCACCCTCACCCTCGTCGACTTTCCAACTTGCGGGTCTCGCTTTCCCCAAGTCGCAAGACCGCGAGCGTCGAGTCAACATATTACAAATAAATCACGTTAATGGAGTAGGTTGTTATGGCATCACATGCTCCTCTACTAAGGACGAACACGGCTCCCGTCTTCCAACACTCGACTGACGGCGTCGCGAGATTAGCGAACATGAGCATGAGCAGCACGCCGAGGGCAAGCCAGCTATCAGGCTCCACGGTTTACCCTTCAACCTCTAGCTTGGGATCCCTTGCAAATGCAAGCACGATCATCTCTCCACCCCCGGGCGGCCAGGTTGTCGCCACCACCAATATCATCAATCAAAAGGCAGACGCCTCCCGGTCACTATATCAAATATGCGTTGCCATTCGGAACCGTTTGGCTCTCGTTCCCGGATTCGAAGACTACATGGATCAGCTCGAGCAAAGAGAGCAAGAGAGTGGAGACGCCGGTGGACCAGTCGAAGGCCTTTGGGGTTTACTGAGGACAGGACTGCCCCTCCTGGCCATCTACAATGCGACGGATCCCGATGACCCCCTCATCGTCGACGTGCCCAATGCTACAGATGCGAAAAAGGGGAAGCTGGCAATAGCCAAATTCGTGCAAGGATGTTCAAAAGAACTGAAGATACCGCCTTCCGAGATGTTCATCGTTGCGGACTTGCTGGGAACTGATACCTCGGGATTTAGCAAGGTAAGGGGGGGAAGCATCGCACACTTGCCTTTTGGGAAAGACCACCTTTGCCTGTGGTTGTTAAATTTATCTTGTGGTGGCATGGTCTAACTGGCGCGCAGGTTTTAATCGTCATCAACCTTGTCCTCGATATTGCCCAGCAAAGGGGTCTTCTGAAGCAAGCGCAAGCGTCCTATGGTGATGCTGACGCCGCAGCCGGAGCTGCAGGGACCAAAATGAGCTACCGTGACCATATCATCCGCGAGCTTGTCGACACCGAGCGAAAGTACGTTCAAGATTTAGAAAATCTACACGATTTGAAGAGGACGCTGGAGCAAAAGGGGGCTATCAGTGGCGACGTCGCGCACACCATCTTCCTGAACATCAACTCCATTCTTGACTTTCAACGCCGTTTCCTTATTCGCATCGAGACCACGAATTCTATGCCGCCGGCTAGACAGGAATGGGGAAGTCCATTCGTCGCATATGAGGATTCATTCAACACAACGTACCAGCCTTTTATTGCGAACCAGCGGAAAGCAGCTCAGATCGCAAGCCAAGTTTTCGACAAGATCATGGCAGCTGAACATCCAGTGGCCTGTGACTTCAACACTTTGGACGGATTCTTGTTGAAGCCCATGCAGCGATTGGTCAAATACCCGTTGCTTCTCAAGGTTCGTGCTGCAACTGATTGTTGACTCTATTCATGACTGACACGATTTGTAGGACCTGAGGAAGAAGAGTGAGGACGAGGCAGTCAAAGAAGACCTAGGGGCTGGTATTGATGCGGCAGAGCGTTGTCTGAAGAAAGCCAATGAAGCCGTCGATCGCGACCTCTTGGACGAGGCATTAGAAGAACTGGTCGGTCGAGTAGACGACTGGAAGAACCATCGGGTTGAGCATTTCGGAAAGCTCCTCCTTCACGGCATGTACACGGTGGTCACAGGCAAGACTGATCAAGAGAGGGACTACGAGATCTACCTCTTTGAATGCATTCTGCTATGTTGCAAGGAGATCACTCCAAACAAGAGCAAGGAGAAAAAAGACAAGACGAAGTCGACACTGCCTACCAAAGTTCGCAACAAGAACAACAAGTTGCAGCTCAAGGGACGTATATTCATGACAAATGTTACCGAAGTCCTGAGTTTCTCGAAGCCTGGTAAGCTCGTCCTTTCGCCAACACGGCCAACCTTTATTGCAAATACCGCGTTATAAAGCTTGCGTTTCTCAGACTGACATTACTAGGTTCCTACACTGTACAGATCTGGTGGAAAGGGGACCCTGGTGTCGAGAACTTCGTCATCAAGTTTCAGAATGAGGAAATGATGAAGAAATGGGCCGCTGGCTTGGATAACCAGAGAAAGGAGAATACGCCACTAAGTGCCGTAAGCCCCGACACAGCAACTGCGAATTTCAGGTGGATGGAAGCACAAGGTAGTGATCTGGTGAATCCATATGCCGAACATGATGAGGACGACGACGACTTACACGGACCACCGTCGTCTTATTCTACTATGCAAGGTACGATGCCTCGGACAGGTTCTAGCACGAGTCTGCGGCAGAGATCAGGGACACAGGAAAGTTCCATGTCGCTGGCTGGCATGGTGCGCCGGCAGCCACCACCGAGCTTCCCTCTCCCACAGCCCCCTACGGCTCTTTCTTTACAGACCGGACAGCAGTCACATCAATCTCCTGGAGCACGTGGTGGGGATTCTTACTTTTCGCCAGTTGCCGAGTCACCTGCCTCATCGCGAACCAGCACGACCTCTAGCTTCTTCGGTCACAGCGCCAGTTATATTCAACCCAGGAATGGACTTCCAGCAACCGGCTGGTCGGAAGACAACAATAGGTACACGGCCCCAGCGATGCCACGCGCACCATCCCGCGACGGACCCTCTCCAGTGAATGCCTACGGTGGCCGCAACCCACGTGGACCCTCGTTACCAGCCATGTCCACTCAGTCCCTCGCCGCACAACAAAGAAGTAGGTCTTATTCAACTCCCGATATCAATGGCCAGCCACAGCAACCCGTGAGGAGAACCGAACGTGGAGGCAGTCAAGGCGTGCCAGCTGTACCCGGCATCCCTCCGCATCTGTATCCAGCGCATGATGGCAGTGTCCCGAGGAGCCACACGGGCAGTCCCAGGCAAGAACTTCCGATCCGGGCTAACACCCAGAGTCCAGGCGTCCAGAATCGCCTCCAACAGCAAAGTCAAGGCGGAGGTGGTCAGATGGGTCAGTTCCCGGCTCAGCCCATCAATCGTCAGCATACCCCCGGTCCCATTAACCAAGGCCTAATGCCGGCTCCATTGAATCTCGACTCATCAAGGACAGTGTCTTCAGGATCCCATAACTCCACGGCTTCCGTGCCCGGCTCCAACACCCTGGCCAGCCCCACCTCGAACGACATGCCATTCTCCCAGTTGAAGGTCAAGATAAATTGCGACAGTGGAAATTATGTCACCCTTGTGGCAGCCTTCAACATCACGTACCAGAGTCTTACCGATCGCATTGACGCCAAGCTCTCGAGGTTCACCAACTCCAGGATTAGTAAGGGCAGTCTGAGGTTACGATACCGTGATGAAGACGGCGATTTCGTCAACATAGAGAGCGACGAGGACATACAGATTGCGTTCTCGGACTGGCGCGAGAACATTCGGACAATGTACAGTGGCGGCATGGGAGAGATAGAGCTCTTCTGTGTGGGTGATATGGCTTAGATTGACCCGAGATGGCCATGGAACCCTCGCCGCCTACTTTCCCAATCCTCCAATAACTCAGCTCGAGCTGATGCCAGGACGGATATGACCTGTACCCCAGTACTGGCAAAACCATCGACGATCATCTCAGACCAAGGCAAGGCTTGGTGGGACACTGAACTCATTACACCGACCACGCTTGGACAGCCAATCAGATGAGAACTTGGCAGATTCCTACACCTCACAGGTATCCAACGTCAAGTTCCTCCTACGGCGTGGAACTACCTCCCTCTCTACCACGAATACCAAAGCGCCCTTTCTTATGCACGCATAGAAGGGCGCCTCCCGGATATTGGCTGTGATTCGGAGAAGGCTCCGGGCTCTCACTCACATGTATTACAGCTCTAATTCGACTTGCAAAAACACCAACAACTATACCTATACCCCATATTTATTTCCTTCCAGCATCTTGCAGGCGCATGGGACATGGAACAAGCAAAATAACTACATCGATACCAACACCAAAACCGGAGGCAGGTGGCTCTGGCTCCCTATGTCCACTTTGCAGGACTCTACAGCGCAGAGGTGGAAACAACAGTCAGCTTCCAGCGACCCGTCACGAACCATACCGCATACATGGCATTCAGCATTTTGCTTTCCCATTTTCGACACTTCTATATGCATAGCTGGCGGCCTGGGCTGAGATAACGTCCTACACCTGACCGTCATACGGCGTTTGTTTCTCCTCGTGGCCGTGGAACCCCGCAGCAGCGGCCGTATCGAACAGATTATACGGCTTTCCCGATTGTTTCTCACGATGGATGACGTTTATTATTTTTTTGGTTTTGGATGGTTAGGAGCGGAAGATTTGTTTCGATACCACACACTCCTTTATACCCATATATACCTGTTTCTTTTTGTTATTTTGTTTCTTGGAGACCGACCGGTGACCCACTCCTTCACGATAGAACATACCTCCTCTAGCTCTTTTGCTTTTTCTCCGATTATTCGATCTCATGCGGTATGACGGGTTGAACTGGCTGGGATCGTGAGCAGGGCTGGAGACGGGAGTTGGAGTCGCTGCCAACAAATGCACATGCGCTTTGATGGAATTGATGCAGACTGGCCGGCCAATCTTGTGTGAACCATGATGGTTTACAAGCTACACCGTAGTCAGTCGACTGCCTCATCACAGCACGTTAAGACAATAGCGGAGGAGCGATGGCAGTGCTGAAATTGGAAAAAAGCACCCGAGCTAATTGATCTAATGGTTCCTGCAGGGGCTCACAGTCGCCTCTTTCTCTTTTCATACACCCTTTTCCTATTACTTTGTTAGTCATGGGCGAATGTGGTGATGGGTTTCTATACAGCAAAGCATGACACGCACTCAGAGAAATAGCACGGGGCCCGGCGCTAGTTTTAAACGGTGCGGCGCAGTTTGTTTGTTTGTGTTTGCTCGTGTGTGTTGGGGGCCTCCCTAGAGCCCTTTGGTATTTGATAATTCAATACATTGGACGTAATTATACATATACTGGTTCACGAGGCGGTGAGGCCTGGTCTCTTGCTGTGATATGATGCTACTATGCCTTTGCGGAACGGGAAGCTTCGAGTGTGATATTTGTCTCAGTCTACTCCCGTGAGCAACTGGCTTCCTAAATGCACCAAACAGCCTGTACTTTTCTTTCACCGTCCTGACTTCTGTGTTGTATATTGGTTTCCTATATCTGGAATTCTGTCCCCCAGGAGTACGAGTTCGGTCGAACTAATGCTGGTTCTAGCCATCGGATGGTCATGTCTCCCTCTGGAGGTTTCCAAGACGCTACAGATATGAACCGGGATGGCATATGCTCTCTACATCAAAAGTACTCAAGTACTTAAGCTTGTAGCTAGATTTTATATGATATTACTTGTGCCCAGTCACTACACAATAGGTACGTACATATGCCTAGTTCGAAAATTATAACATAATTCGATATTGTTCCAGCTACATATCAAGATATACATCAAAGAAATAACCAGATACAGATCTTTCAAGTATAACTCCCGACTCACTAATTTGGCCCCTCATAACCCATTGCGACTATATGAAATGGTCAGGAATATGTTGCAAGCATTGAACTGTTACTGTTGTAGCTATGCGTATCATAAATATTGGGACAGGCGTATTGCTATTTCTATAGCGCTTGGTAGATAAAATGCTATCCTCCGACTTCATCCAATAATTTGAGTATTTATTAAAGGGGTTATATAATACAGTAAGTACTGAGGGTTTCTGTGTACAAATGCAACATATGTACCTAGGGAATTCCACGTTCATAATGACTTTGGCAGACCAGACCCATGTCACCGCCTGGCCGTCCCATCTGCATCCATCTCAAACAGTAAATCTCCCGCATTGAGCTCAGCTGGGGTTCCTTCATTTACTGACTTGCCGTACTGGAAATCTGGACTTGGGCCGTATCCTGGCACTGCATCATTTGACGAGGAGAACGCTGTATACCCATCTAGTGGCTTCGTGTAAGCGTTGATATTCGGATGTAGCTGGCTGGCGAGGCTCTCTGGCACCACATCCTTTGACGAGGAGGACGCTGTGTACCCACCTAGTGGCTTCGTGTGAGCGTTGCTATCCGGAAGTAACTGGCTGGCGAGCCTCGCCCAGTCCCTGATTTCACTCACCTGACTTTGCTTTTCTTCGCTTGTACCAGACGATAAGGCCGACACACGCAATTGCTGATATCGCAGCAAGGCCGACACCGACGCCAATACCGATCCCTGCCCCAGTCGAGATTCCACTTCCTCCACCGGTAGATGCGGATGAAGAGGGGCTTGGGTCTCCGGCCACGGGAGTGGATGTGGCTTTGATCAAACTCGTTGCAGGCGACGCGAACATTGAAGTCGCGGATGACGACAAGGCCGAAGTGGAGGATCTCGACAAGGCCGAAGTGGAGGATCTCGACACATCCTTTTGATCCTCGTTGCTAATGTTGAAGTACGCCGAGGTGAGACTCCAGACACTCGTGTCACCTTGATTTGATTCCGAACCGTTGAAGAGCCAGAGAAAGAAGACATTGGATATGGAGAGATCGAACTCGTACAGCTGTACGGTCCAGTTGAAAGAGTCACGCACGTCAGGAAGAGTGATGGCTAGATGTGGGATTCATGATCAGTTCACCTGCCTCTGAAGGTAGTCGTCGATCCACATTCACGTAGATCTCCCAGGGCTCCGAAATAAGATACATAGACATCAAATAGCCACTTACTTTCGATTGCCGAGCCCAGATTCGCACTTTGCTCATATAGACTTTGTTGCCACAAAGCTATGGTGTAGTTGCTCAACCCGTTCATGTCACTGATATCGTAGACAACCTCCTTGGTTTTGCCAACATACCAGACAACGTTGCTCTCATAAGCACCAGGACCGTAGGCAGCCATATAGTTCGGGCTGGAGAAGCTCGCCTGATGAGTGACGACGGGCCAAAGCGCCAAGGTCAGGAAAATGAATGTGAATGAAAACATGATGGCAGGTGGTCGACCTCACGGCGAGCTCTGAGAGGGAATGATGGTAGAGCCGAGTATTTTTTGAGAGCGACTGCGCGTGGGACAATAAGGCACACATAGGCAACCCTCCCCCCCTGGACAACGGCATCCTGAAGGATCTATGAATATAACAGGGTTGGATCTATTGTTTCTAGCGCTTAATTATGTCTACACCGTAATATGTACTTCAGCCGAGTTTCCTTGAAACAACGCCCCCAAATATCTGAATGACACCCACCAAGAGCTTCATTTTGTGGACTAGGTACCTATCCATCTACATGTATACTGAGGCTCCAGTACCTCGCTTGCAACTCGAAACCATCGTTGATCTCAGCGGCGCGGGCATAGGCAGAACATGGGTTCCCTCCCCCGGTCGGCCATGGGGGACCGCCACAGCGGCCACCGGGAGGACAAGTGAATATTGAAAGTTTCATGGTTTCAGAAGGTGATACTATTGGATGTGTCATTTGCTCAGTAAAAATAAAAGTTGATACTACTGATACGTGCCCATGATCATGTCATTTCGAAAGGGCAACAACATTCAAAATACACTCAAGGACCGGGTGCGTTTCTGTAAGGGGGTGGTTGGTGAATCGCTCCCCTGCATATGTACATACGTAGATGAAGGGCTAGTACCGATGTACTTGGACATGTGGCTTCCCATGGACCACTTGGGTAATGTCGTTTAAGTACCATCGCGGAGGAGACAAGTTGGTTCGGTGTTTGCTACAATATGTATCTCAGTCCAAAAGTGATCAACATATCACGAGATACGGTCTGATTATCTTATAAAAAACTGTTACCTCGTCACTGTTCTTCACCCTAACTGAGAACATGAGCAACAAATTTTGGTAAGCAGGCAGACAGGAGACCTCATTTCCCATTCAGCTGACGTGAGGCACTTCAGGTCTTATGCAGCCGATCCTGCGGCTTTAATCTGCACCAATGCTGGCCGCCATCCACTTGGCCATGCTGTTACATGTGTATGTACCTTGAGATCGACCACACAACTGATCGCTCACCCATTCAGATTCAGCACCGCGATTGTTGGTCGGCTTGGATACAATCCGTACCCACCCCTCCCCCAGCTGTATCTCTGCGGCATGAGTCGTGCCCCATGGGGCGCCTGATCATGCGTCTGGATTGGCTTGCTGAGGGTCCAGATGTCTCCTGTACCGAGCATGAGCAATGTTGGCTCAAAATTCTTGTCGCTACTCTCATTTTCATAATTCACCACTATCACGGTCAAATATTGTTAACATTGAAAGTAACGTGAGAGTATTTCTTGAATAATCGCATATTTTCGCGTCCTCTTGTTCCACGGGTTATCGCCCTTGACTTCTCTTCTCGAAGATGGATTTCCTTAGCCAATCTTTCGCCAATGTGCCTCCACGATTCCGTCAAATCTTCATAGCTGTAGCAGCCTTCGTCACGGTTACAGTCCTATACTGGGTCAAAACCGGCGACTTCACAACTTCCGACACACCAGTGATACCACCCGAGACAGAAGAGCCTCTACCTATACCCTTTACAGAGAAACTCTATGGCAAGGAGTTCAAGGGCCGGTCAAACCCTGACATCAACCGTGTCACCAACGACACTCTAGGTTTTTCGAAGATCTTCGTTGTCGGCCTGCCGGAGCGCACCGACAAGCGTGATGCACTCACGCTCACTGCGGCCCTGACAGGCTTCCACGTGGACTTTGTCGACGGAGTCAGGGGGGAGACGATCCCTGACAAGGCTCTCCCGATTGGCGTGAACAGGGATATGTTGATGGAGACCAACCTCGGAAGCTGGAGGGGACACATGAATGCCATCCGACGGATCGTCGACGAAGACCTTGAGTCGGCCCTGATCATGGAGGACGATATGGACTGGGACGTCCGGCTGCGTTCTCAGCTCGAAGACGTCGCCAGGGGATCTCGCATGCTGCTGGACAGCAACGAGCCGAACCCCCACTCGCCATACGGCGACGGCTGGGATGTCCTCTGGATTGGCCACTGTGGCGAGCCCTTCCCCGAGACCCTCGATGAGAACAAGGACAAGCCGGACGACCACCCGGGCGTACAGTACATGAAGAAGAAGTACGTGATCGAGAACGACCTCACGGTCCCGCCCCCGGACAAGACCACGGGCTTCCAGGACTTCCAGGCCCACCCGCACACCCGGTGGGTGCACATCTCGGCCGCGCCCATATGCACCTTCGCGTACGCCGTGTCGCAGCAGGGCGCCCGGAAGCTCCTCTTCGACCTGTCGGTGGACCACCTGCTGGGCGCGTACGACAACGCGCTGGCGGGGCTGTGCCGCCGGAGCGTGGCGGCCGCGGGCGAGGGCGAGGGCGCCGGGGGCGACCGCGGCCTGGACACGAGGTGCGTCAGCGTCACGCCGCCCGTCTTCTTCCACCACAAGGCCAGGGGCCCGGTCGCCGGGGACAGCGACATCCAGGACGTGGGCGGGGACGCGTTCCGCGAGAAGGGGACGACGGAGAATATCATGTGGAGCGCGAGGAATAACATCCGGAATATGATCATGGGGACGGAGATGGAGAGTCAGTTTTGATGAGCGAGCGTGCTTTAGAAGGGTCAATAATATGGATGCTGTGTTTCTCTCGAGCCGTTGGTGCAATGGTCATGTGTTATTATTGGTATAAAATTTATCGCCTTATGATAGCCGTTACGAAGCGATGGATTATTTGCTGGCACAAAGATGGAGTAAAGATGTCACGGCCGAAATCTATAGACTCCGTGCAAGAGACATGAGTCTAGTTGACGGAAACACTTGTGTGTTCCGTATAACTTGACCTCATGATTAGATGGACACATATTGTATAGCCAAATGAAGATACTAATTAATCATGGATTTAGGTCAATGCTGAGTGCAAGTACCTAGACATGAGATGCTGTGCAATATGCGACATGATGGGCAGACCGCCATAAAAGAAAGTAGTGTATCCCCCTCACTCGGCCTCCTGGTTTATGGTCATAAAGGAACCATTGGCGTGTACAGGTCAGTCAGTAGCCATCCACCTACCTATTATATGTGATGACAAGTTGTACTACAGCTGTACCTCGTAGAAAATTTGCTGGAGAATGGCTCGATACTAATAGTTATACACCTACAATTTCTTACATACTCAATCACTAAGTATGTAAAGTATATAAATAAACCAAAGCTGAGTAATCTTGTTCATTTATCTCCGTAAAGTCCATTCCAAAAGATAACTTGACTGAAAAGAAAGTAGTCATCAACGACCGATAGACGGAAGAAGATCAGTGTACACGCCGCGCTCCAGCGCATCCCATACCCTGTTGGCCGCGGCGTCTGCGTGAGGCAGAATATTGGTGATGAAAGTAGCCCCTATGCCAGACTCAGGGTCGACGAACTCCATCACCGTTAGCATCAAGTCAGAAACATTAAGCTGAGAGCTCGCTACTTACCCAATGTCCATTGTACATCCCTGACCACATCATGCTCCCCTTCCTTCTCTTTCCAGGTTCATCCTCCATGTTGATGAGACCACTGATACCATAGTCCACAGGCATACCCTTCTCAAAGTCGGGCACAAAACTTTCGCGGAACAAGCCCGTCACGAACCTCAGCCACTGCTTCTGCACATCCGTCAGTTGCGGCCGGAACATTTCTTCCACCGTCTCCTTCTTCAGTATAGCGCCGTCGCCGCCGGCCAGCGACTGCAACAAAGCCTGCAGCAACCTCGCATGGTCGACCGCCGTAGTATGCAACCCAGCACCACCGCTATGAATTCTCGGATTGGCAGGCGTGGAGAAGGGCTCATTGCCAGAAACGAGCTCGCCCGTGCCCGCATCGCGGCGTGAAGTCGGCACCGTCCTGTCCCCAACGCGCGGCAGCAGGGTGTCCCTCCGGAAGCCCGTGTCGGCCATCCCCAAGGGCTGGAACAGGTGTTCAGCCATGTGCTCCCCGAGCGCCCGCCCGGTGACCTTCTCGACGACCTGCCCCGCCCAGTCCAGCCCGGTGCCGTAGTACCACCCCTGTCCGGGTGTGAACTTCAGCGGCAAGGTGTAGTTCTCGAGGGTGTCCTGGAGGTCCAAGGCGTTACGCCCTATGTGCTTGGCCCACCTTCTCAGGTCGGGGTCTGTGCTGACGTATCCGAGACCGACGGTGTGGGTGAGGAGCTGCCTTTACGCACATGGTAGTGAACCATACTAATCAGCTTGCTGCGTGATAATCGCTTCCAACCCCTTACACCGAGGCGACATGGTGCAGATCCTACCGTAGCGTGATGGGCGTGTTGTTCTCCTCCAGGTATGGAACATCTCCGCCCACAAAGCCCCGGAGGATCCTCATGTCCGCCAGCTGTGGCACCAGCGGCCGGACGTCGTCGTCCAGCCCGATCAGGCCCTTCTCGACGAGCTGCATCGCGCATGTCGCCGTGGCAATCTTAGTCATCGATGCCACGAGGGTGAAGGAGTCAGGTGTGAATCTGGGCGCGTCTGGTGAGGAGCTGGTGCGTCCTGCTGAGCCTTGATAAATGATACCTGAGAAGGAAATGGATTATCAGTGAGGCCTCGGAATTGGGATGGGGGTAAACCCACCATCTTTGTTTACGACGACGAAGGCAGCGCCGAGGAGCTCATCTTTGGTAGTTTTGCTGCCTTTCGCGCAGTATGAATCGAGGATCTTGTCTAGCTTATCCATCATGGTGTGGCCAGCAGCGTTGGACAAGTTGTCACTGATAGGGTACTTGTAGGAAAGTCTAGAACAAGATAGAGCTAGTTTGCCTGAAAGCTGTGTTGATACAGAACGTCGTCGGCATTCGGGTAATGTATAGACGCGGTATTGACCTATGGCGGGAATAACGGCACAGTAGCCTAGTGGCAAGGGGTACTATGCAGCCAATTCATGGTATGATTTCAGATTTCAAACCGGAATGTGCAGACAAACCTCTGGAGTGCACTCACCAGGTGTTTACGTGAAGGGGCCAACTTTGGTAACAAGCATTTGATCAAGCGGATAGTAATGGAGCCCGAGGAAGAGAATTGGATTCATATTTCTCTTGGTGCAGATAGTACATCATGTTGCTATAATACCACCGATGTGATATATCAAATGCATGACCGCCAACGCCAACCACTGATGCATGCATGCCTGCCTGCCTTTAAACCCTGGCTCTCTATGAACGTGGTCGCTTGGACACAGACATAGTCCACTCCTGGGACGATGACAATCCCTATCAAGCCTCGCTCAACGTGAGGTCAATTCCTGCTTCACCCAATACCTGGCTATCGGTATGACCGGGACTTGTTGATGTCAGGCTTGTTGGAACAGTAGTCGCAGGGACAGTCAACTCCGACATCTAAGCCTTCGATAACCACCCTATCCTTGATGGCATTCTCATAGTATCCCCACATTCATAGGGACGGCATACCCTTCTGCAGGTTTCACCCAGAGCAGAGCAACCTTAGATAAGCAGACCGCTAGCCGGCTATTTCTTGGTGTTGCCCTCGATGTACTTCTGGAATCTTGACAGATGGAAGTTGATGTTGTTCCTCTTCTTGGGTGGTGCCTTGGGGCCGTCCATGCACTCGCGGAGTGCTTGCTCAACGGCGGCGCATCCGGCCGTTGCGTATCCTGCTGAGGCCCAGCACGCTGTGATATAAGAGTTAGCAATTGGATTCCAAGTGTGTCGTCCATTGATAAGTGCTGCCCCTCGGTCACTTGTCCGGGTGTGGATGGTCTCTCCTCCCGATGGCTTCGTCCAGATGGAAGAAACGGGTGGCAAATCTTTTGTCCAAGTAACCCGTCCTCCTCTGTCCACCTGTTGATGCATCGTTCCCTTCTAAGCCTTGGTCGTTGCCTGACAGATATACTCCGTAAGACTCCTCTGGCCGAATCACACTCCACTTTGCCATCTGAACATGTCTATCCCTGGAGATACAATCCTGAACTCCTCTCTTCCGTTCCAGATGCATTCTCTCTGACAGTCTCTCATCCTGGGCAAGCCATTTCCCGGTGCACACTTCTCCCGCCGACGCTGATGGCCACCACTTCGCCCAACAGCACACCATAATCCTTATGGTGGCACTCGATATAAAGTGTGCCATATCGACCAAGGCATCTGCTGTTCATGCCACCGCACGACTTGCCCATGAAGTCTTGCTCACGCCTCATGCCTCGATATTCGCCCTCACCCCAACACACCGTTCCCCATGTGCATCGGGGTCCATGTTGCTCTTGCCGTATGATGCAGGCCGACCATCTGCAGCCCCCTTGTCTGGCGGTGGGGGATGCGAACACCCCTCTCTTGCCCCTGACCAATGACCTTCACCTTATACACCCTATGCAAGCCCCGTCTTCTCCTAGCCAACTCTGGAAGCACCACCAAGAGACCAAGCGATAGCAGCAGAAAAGGGACGCGCAGCTGACTGAACAAAACACTCACACAATACTGTTGACATTATTGGTACACATGGGTTGCCCTCTTGCTTGTTCGGGTTCTTCACACGCAAGACGCGCAGAGGCGGTAGGCGCATAGGCTTCGTCATGATGGATGCGGTGCGGTGCGACGCGATAGACTTGAAAGGTGGGAGACAAGGTGCCCGGCGAGGGCCTCAATTCGGATTTGTCGGGACTCGGAGGAATGGTTTGACGACGACAATCGCTTGCTTGAAGGATATTCGAAGGTGGCTTGTCGGTATGGAATGGATTGTCGTCGAGATCCGCCGTGGGATCTAGTCAGTCGCCTTGGTTTTGGGTTGAAGCAGAGCGAGAGTGAAGTTAGTCGTCGTCGCATCGAATCTTCGAACCTTCGAAAGTTTTAGATGGCCCGTGCACACCATGCTTTCCCCGGTGGACGGGAGCGCTAGCCGGTTTGGGGACTTAGCGGGCTGGTCTCTGATTGGCAGAAGCTCTTCAAGTAAACAAGAAAAGCTCCGGACGTGTTTCCGCCATCACCAAAAGAACCGTGAACAAGCTGGGTTGGCTCAGAGCACCAGCACCAGCAAACACCATCACACCTTGCTCATTGCACACCCCCCAACCACGAGTCACACTCCTTGGTGACTCGACTTCAGCCCTCTTTCATTAAGCTCAATTGCGGTTTGAATTGCCTTTACCCGGTCAATTTCTGCTTGTGTGACCACCTCCATCCGGCTTCGGGTTCCGTTCCGCCTTTTGTTTACTTTGATTGCGATAGCAACGACGGCCTCCCTTCGCACACGCGACCACGACTACAAACCACGACCGGCCACAATCGCGACTCAGAACCACTGTAACCACAGCCACACCACGACCACTGTTGGAACCCCCACCAATATGAATATCCCAATACAAGAGGCTCAAAAAGCATGGGAGACTTCCTGTAGGCATGGGAAGATTGTGTGGTTAGAGGATACGTGAGTCCATGCCTTCAACGCGTTCCCTGGATATAATCCAGACCTCGCGGTATATAGATGCTGACATCGCTAGGTATCCAGGACCTTTATATCTGCCGACTGCTTCCAGCCATTGAATACTGCGCCACCCCGATCCTGGAAACGCATTGCTGTCCCTCCTGCGACAGGACGACATGGCGACCAGAAGATCTTCAAACGTGTTGTTGCTACCCCACATATGGATACCAAATACAGAGCTGTGGCTGCAGAGCTGGACAGTCAGGGCTTTGGATGCAGAAAGCGCGCAAAAACAGAGAAATACTTGGAGGCATGGTCCTGGGGTGGCTCGCCTTTCGATCCCGCATACGAGGAAGAGTCGACTGGAGGATATGACCTGGTCAGAGCCAGACGTAAGTTTTGATTGCTCCTCACGTTGACGAGCCTCGTAGGATCTTTACTGTTCCTTCAATTCGCAATGCTGACCATATGCCATAGTCCAAGTCAAGAGAGCGTACAAGAATATCAAGGAGGACAACCAGGATATCATTTCGAGGCTAGCCCCCTCTAAGCGATCTACCTTCCCTCCTGTCCAGCTGTCCTGGGTCCCACGAAAGAGACACAACACCCGCTGGCCTGTCACTCCTCCTGAGGCAGATGCGCCCCTTCTCGCAGAGTTGCAGCCTCTCATCAAGTTTGAACTGCACCCAGGACAGATCGATGACCCCGCATTCTGGGAGCAACAGAACCCAGTGGATCCGTCCGAGTCTGACCCCATACAGCTTGATGCACAGCAAGCGCAGAAGTTGTCAAATCGTCGCCTCAGCATTGCCAAGCGTCCCTCCCTGAGTACTATCGCAGAGGAGATTCAACAGCCCTCTAACTTCCCGTTTATGACACCTGACAAGCCGCGCCGCTCTGTCTACGGGTCGACCATGAAGAGATGGCCTGTCGTCACAGACAGGTACACCACCCCCACCAAGGTCGCCTCTTCGCCTCTCAAGAACTTTACCCTCATAGTCACGCCAAGCAAGGTGATTGTCGATCAACTAAATGACATCGAAGAAATCAACGAGGCTGAAGTTGCCCAATTGTCAGCCATCAAACCAGCAGCTGAAGGTAACGAGGAACATTCGTCCGTCGAAGAAGACACTCACCGTGGTTTCTCTCGTTGCTCATCAGCTCTGCTTTCTTCACCTTCTCCCATCATTGCCGCACCCAATAAGAAGAAGTCTGGTCCCGTGCAGACCACAGACCAACATGATCTTTTCGAATGCCCATCCACACCCTTGTCCTCACAGACTGCCACTCCTGCGGTGCTTGTGGCTGTGTTTGACCAGCCTGCCCCCGAGGTGCTCATTGAGCCAGAACACGAGACTAGGCGACGTGTTTCCCTCGACAACGCGCGACGCAGCGATCGGCGTTCGAATACGAAGTATCTGAAGAGAGCCCGCAACTGGTTCACAAGCAATCCTGCCGTCAACCGTCGTCACAGTATCCCTACCACAGCGCAGAAGAAGCCTCGGGAGAACCGGCGACACACTCTCGATGTTGATGTCGGACGAAACCCAGATATATTCGGCCAGGCTATTCAATGCACCAACGAAGATGTGTCTTTCACCCAACAGGTTACCACTACCAGAGAAAATATTGAAAAAGATGCGAGCCTCGTCTCACAAGACACTGTCAACAAGGAAAATATCCAGGAGGAACCAAGTCACGAGGAGACTATGTCACAGGCCGTGGGTTCGAGGGCAAATAGCCGAGAGGAAACAGTCGAGCAGCCGGCTACTCCATCATCTGCTGTCCGAAAGCATACCCATATCGACTGGGACCTGATTAAGCCAATCAACGAGTCACAGGACCAGTGTCCCACTGGGGACGTTTCAACACCTGACAGCAACAGTCCTACGATGGACGCACCCACAACCGATATCACAAATGCTGAACTTACCAAAGCTACGGAGCCGACAGTAGGAACACCTAGTTCTGACACTCCTATAGTTGAGGAGCCCATGGTAGAGGATCCCACAATCGAGGATTCCACAATCGAGGTTCTCTCAGCTGATGATCACATGGCTGATGCACCGACTGTTGACGCCCACGACGACTCTGAGTTATCTCTATTGCGCAACTTTGTCCGACGTGCCCAGATGAAGCCAAAGCGTCGCTCGTCTGCGACTTTATTCACTGGTTCCCCGGTGGCTAAAGCCGATGTCGCGAGTACACTCATCGAGAGCCCTCGCGTGCCTCTGGGTGAGAAGGATGCTAACAGAAGCCCAAGCCCAAGCAAGAAGCGCAAGGAAACAGATGCTGAGGATGTTCCCTTGACCGCTACTACTAAGGCCAGCCGTTTGGTCAAGCCAGACCTCGAAGATACGATGCCACAGCCCCAGCGCAAGAAACGGAGAAAGGGGGTGGAAATGGATGCTCCTGATGATATACTCAATCCGGACATAGATTTTTCGCAAAAGTTGACCCAGAAGGGGGCATCTGGCGGCCTGCGCCGCTCGAAGAGGGTTGCTACTAGCAAGCCTACCGAGCCTGCTGCTCCCTCCCAGATCCCTGTTCGCCTTCCTGGTTTCTCTGGCATGATGACAGACGTGGATATGCCGGCAGTGTCGACCGTGGGTCTGATGCAGAGGAAGACTGAGAAGGACCTAGCCACGTTGACGCGCACTAATACTCGCCGAAACAAGGGCGGGGCCGTTCCGGTCCCTGCTCGATTGGCCGATATGTTAGAAGTCGCTGATGGCACAACGTCTGACCCATTCTGCTTACCGGCCGACACTACCACCATCAATGCTGGTAAGGCCGTTCGCTGGGATGAGATCTTGTTCAGGACCCAGGGTGAGGACAGCGAGTTGGTGGCCGCCGTGATGCAAGAGGAAAAGGAATCTGAGTTGGAGGAGAGCGAGGACGATGCAGAGGAGGAGCTTCAGCCTCCTCAGATGAGGACGGAACTGGGTCGCCCCAGCAACCCTGTTGGGAAGCAGCTCGTCAAGCACGAAGAGAAGCTTTCTGCCGCCCCTACCGTATCTCCCGCCCCGCCGCAGTCCCAGCCCGACAAGAAAAAGAAGGCCCTCCGGCCCCGAGCATCTCGGCTACCGGCGGCGAAGACCATGACGGCGGCCAAGAAGAGCAGCGGGTTGCCTGCCGCCACGCCCAAGAGGAAGGTAGCGCCTGTCACCGCGTCTTCGCTCCCAGCCCCGCCGATGATCAGCAGGGCTGCTGCCCGGAGCACGGCTGGGGCCACGCCTACCTCCAAGAGGGCGGGCGTATTGGGTGTGTCGCTGGGGACGCCTGCCCCTAAGAGGAGGGGTGGGGTTAGGAAATAAGAAAGAGGGGGTGGGATGGTCATCCCTTTCCTTGCTTTATTTCTTGGATATTTATTTATTTACGAACTGGTATGACTTGAAGATCTTTCAGAAGGGGACGGAGGTGGTTTGTTTTGTTCTTCAGCGTGGTTGAGATTCCTTGTTAGACTAGATACCCCCTGCGTGGGCGTTGTTGGAATGAGATTTGTGTGACTCTTGAGAAGAAGGCAACGACGTCTTTGCATGTTTACAAACCTGATTTGTGGTATCATGCTTTTATCTGCCTTCATATTCTTTTCTATTCTTGCGAATTCTTTAATATGTTTTGATGAGTTGTCACCATCCTCCATTGGCCCATCTCACGTATCCGAAGATTTTCTCGTCGCCGGGACGGCTTGCCTCTTGTGTTGAGTTCTACCTACCGTAGGTCGCTGCCCAAGGCTGGTAGCCCGTGTCCCTGGAAGAAACTCACATCTGGCGCCTCCGGACCCGAACTTTGCCGCTGTCGAAGAGTGACAGGACCATTGCGTCTTTGAGCAATCAGGAAAATGGCTGGTCACTCGCATAAGATGTTCTGTTAGTCCTTGTCCGCGTCCTCCATCACCTCGTAGGCCCTGTTTAACGGTGGCGGCGTGGATTGGCGGCGTGGCGCGGAAGCGAGTTTCCTGCGTGGTGTTTTGGGCGTATTTGAGGTGGGTGTCTCTGAGATAGGCCTGGGTGAAGGCGGCAGCGGCGTTGCGCCGGATGGCTTGTTGGGATTTTGGGGGGGGGGGTGTGAAGATTTCAATGTGCTTTTGTGACAGTTGGTTGCGTTGTTGGGTAGGAGTGTATCCGGTGATTTCTCTGGACTGGACTGGTAAAAACCAATGAGAAGGGAATTCGAGGATATAGAACCATAATTCATTCATTTGTTTTCTCGTCGTTCAATGCTCCCCTCAAACTCGGTTTTGGTCAGCAAGCATCCAAGAGCTCGAAAGATCACTGGGTTTTCCAGATATCAAATTGCTCAAGTGCTCTTTGGCAGCCAACAACTCGATACATTCAGTTTGCCGAAACTTAAGTCCTTTGTTCGAGCTTTGCAACTCGAGCCTGTCACGGAGAACCTTAGAAGCCTTCAGTGAAGTCCAGCCCCAGTCCTTATTGATGGGCCCCCTTACGCAGCAGTTCCATTATGACTTACCGACAAGTCAACTGGTATAGTCCAGGTTCCAAAGGAACAGTGCTTACGATATTTATTACTTATAAATCCCCCCCCCCCCAACCCCAAGGCTTTGTGTCTACCAGAAGTCCCAAGATCATGAATATGTAGTGTACTATCCATATCATTGATAAGCATGTGGGTTAGGGTAAATATGAGCTTCACCATCCGGAAGGGGTTCCTCCATTGCGTCATAATGCTACCTCGTCAACTGCTTATGAATATAAATACAGTAATACATTTTGTATTAGCAATACAATCGTCTTAGCAATAGAGTTGGACTACTACTACAACACAATACAAATACAGGTCATAAATCCAACACACTGTGCCCCGACATTCCTGGCATGGCATGAGATTGTGTTCTTCACCATCAATGATATCAACCACTACAATCATTGATCTCAGACAATAGTAACGATGTCCATCCCCGACGAAAAGTTCCACCCCGCCGCCACCGGCCGCGCTGCTGATCTCGTGAGGGCTCATGAGAACGCCCAGGCAGACCACGTCTTCTACAGTGGGTGGTTCTGCCCGTTCGTCCAGCGCGTCTGGATCACACTCGAGGAAAAGAAGATCCCATATCGCTACCAAGAAATCAACCCATACAAGAAAGAGCCCTCCTTCCTCAAGCTGAACCCCCGCGGGCTCGTGCCGACCCTGGGCGCGCCCACGCCCGACGGCGAGCAGCCTCTCATCGAGTCGACCGTCATCTGCGAGTACCTGGACGAGACGTTCCCGGACGTGCCGCTGTTCCCCAGGGACCCGTTCAAGAAGGCCAAGTCGAAGGTGTCGATCGATTACGTGACGAGCAGGATCATCCCTGCGTTCCACCGCTTCTTGCAGCACACGCCGGACAAACCCTACAGCATCGAGGAGGCCAGGAAGGAGTTCCTTGGCACCCTCATCACCTGGATCAGGGATGCCGACCCGGATGGGCCATTCTTTGCGGGGGCGACGTTGACTATGCCGGACGTCATCCTCGCGCCGTGGGCGGTGAGGCTGTGGGTGTTTGAGCACTTCAAGGAGGGCGGCCTTGGCCTGCCCCGGCCTGGAGAGGGCGGTGAGGATGAAGGGCTCTGGGAGAGGTGGAGGAGGTGGGCTGCTGCCGTGGAGAGCAGGGAGAGCGTGGTGAACACGTTGAGCGAGAGGGAGTTTTACCTGCCCATCTATGAGCGGTATCACACGGACAAGGCACAGAGTGAGCTGGCCAAGGCCACGCGAGCTGGGAAAGGCGTGCCGTGAAAGTTTTGTCTAAATAGCCCCCAAGTGTGCAAAGCCAGTATTGAGCCAAGCCTCCAAGTGTTGGGCCAGAAGCGCTCTGCATGGAGCCTGGCTCCGGTGTGGTGAAGACACGCATAGTTATAACATGCCCCAACTTCCAACATGAACATGTCGTGAAACCATTCGGGACTGCTTTCTTCGCAATATCGGTGGACGATTCCCGACCCTTAGCTGGAACCATCGCCGCAATGCCATGCTGAGCTATACCTCGCAGACTACACATATCATCGTGCTCAAAGGCAGCCGCGTGAATATACCGTTTTATGAATTTCTGTTTTATGCTCGTAGCAAAGCAAACAAATGGCAAAATCTTTACCGAGCCCTACTTGTGTCAATTTCGGAGATTCCATCTAGGAGGTCGGTGGCTTCTTCAGGGCCTAACACTACCGCGTTCTCATCAAAGCCCAACGGCGGTGGGTCTCGCCATGACAGAACGCTTAGCAGCCTTGATACGGACTCACCGATCGACAAAGCCAGCTCAAAGATTCGAGTGTTCGCAGCGGTGTGAGCTATGATGCTCCCCGGATCTCCAGACTTCAAGTGGAGTCTCGGGTGAGCAGCAATCAAGGCCCGGCTTGAAGATATGCCTAGGACTAGCACAACTTTGACGTCCCACGGGGTATTAGTGGGCCAGGACGTTGAGCTTCGAGAGGCCCTTATATACCAGGGATGGTGGAGGACTCTACTTACTTCGAGTACATGTTTGCACATTTCTCAACGATCACTGGAGCTAAATCATCATCGTATAGTTGATTACCCCCAGGACATTCCAAGGTTCCGGTGAGCCCGTCAACAATGCTGCAAGGAAGAGGGAAACAAAAGATCGGTTGTTTGGCCAGGAGCCATAACGCCGGCCAAAGCCAACGTCTCGTTCGTAAATCGTAATCCTGGTGACGGCGGCTTGAGCTTGGGTATTCCGGCTGACGAAACCAGACTTTACTTAACTGTTATCGACTTGAACTATTAGGAGTTGAAGCTCCAACCTATCAATATGGTGACAGATAGTCGACAGGAGCGCGTACGGCGCAGTGTCTCTGTCAGATGGCATTGGATTTCTCTGGGAGATACAAGTTTAGCAAGAAGCTTCATATGCATGCCCTCTAAGCTTGTTTGCATCAGCTTCAAGTTCTAGAACTGATGGATCCAACTGGTGTCGGATAATTGGTTCTGCCCTGAGAAATGGAGTTCTCCGAAGGTACAAACTACCTACACAGTACTTAAGTACTTAAGTAAGGTGCTGACATTGCCCGGCAGTTGGCCAGGGCAAGGTACCAAACTAGCGCTTACACCTACACTAAGTCAACAGTGGTTACCTCCTAGCTACCTAAGACTCAAATAGGTTAAGTATATGCCAAAGGCACATCCAAGCCATGTGTATTATATGCAAGGTAAAAATAGTAAGACATATAGGGGCAAGGAGTCCTACAATTACATTATTGTTCAAACCATCAAGAGGTTGTATATATAATATGTCAAGGGTTTATGACATACTATGATATATGGGGATTTGATATATGATCAGGGGGTAGTCACTATTTATACCTACCTGCACGTAAGCACTCAAAACACCAAGATCTTGTACACAGTTGTCTTGCGAATACATATCTGGAAGACTGGGCGATGAATTCGAGGTTATAATCAACACTTGCACCCCGGAGGCGATTCTCAACAAACCAAGGGATCATTATCCAATTCACTGACGTAATGATTCGATGATGGCATCCATGATTCAATTTCATGGCTGACAAATGTCGTACAATACTACTTAATAGAACATACTAGCCATGCATGTACCGAGTGCTCCTCCAACATTCCAACCTACTGAAACATTTCAAACATTTAAACCTCCAAAGATCTCAATTCTCAGCTCTTGTTCACCACACATACGCCCGTAACACATATTCACTCGCAGACCTCACATAACATTCACAATGAGCATCCCCCAGTCCTTCAGAGCGGCCGTCGTCCCTGAGCCCGGCGCTCAGCACACAGTCACGGACCGTTCATTGGCGCCCCTGGCAGCGGGCGAGGTCGGCATTAAGATCACGGCAACGGCCATTAACCCAGTCGACTGGAAGATGAGAGACTACAAGGTCTTCATCAAGGACTACCCCGCCGTTATTGGATCCGACGCCGCAGGCGAGATCGCTGCCGTCGGCCCGGATGTGAAGAACTTCAGCATCGGCGACCGCGTTTTCTTCCAGGGTATCATTGGCAACTACGACTCCGCGACTTTCCAGCAGTACTGCAAAATGCCCGCCACCCTCGTGGCCAAGACCCCCAAGAACATCACCGACGATGAGGCCGGTGGCATCAGTCTTGCCACCTTCGCGGCTGTGACGGGGACCTACGACAAGACTGGCCATGGGCTGAAGGCCCCATGGGACCAGGGAGGAGAGCAGGCCGGCAAGGGCAAGGCGATCGTCATCCTCGGCGGAAGCTCTTCGGTCGGCCAGTACGCCATCCAGCTGGCGAAGATCTCAGGCTTCGAGAAGATCATCACGAACTCTAGCGCCAAGCACCTGGACCACTTGAAGGCCCTGGGCGCAGACGTCGTCCTGGACCGCTCCAAGCAGAACAGCCCCGAGGACTTCAAGGCCGCGGTGGGCAGTCTCCCCCTGGCCTTCGTGCTCGATACCATCGCCGAGAAGGACACCCAGATCCAGGGCGTCAAGATCCTCGCCGCCACCAAGACGGAGAACAGCCACGTCGTCGTCGTGCAGGGCACCAACGCAGAGGCCGCGGAGCTGGGCAAGTCCCAGGAGCCAAAGGTGGACGTGAAGCAGGTCATGGGGCTCGGCAGCAGCCCTGCGCTGCGGCACCTGAGCGAGCCGCTGTGGAAGCACCTCGGTGGAGAGGACGGGTGGATCGCAAAGGGCCGGTTCGTGCCCAACAGGCCTTTGGTCGTCGAGGGTGGTCTGAAGAATATCGAGGAGGCGCTTGCTAAGAACAAGAAGGGTGTCTCTGGGGAGAAGGTTATCTTCCGCCCTTTTGACGGTTAATCAGTGTCATCATAGCTAGCAATAAAGGTTCAGTCTGCTGTTCAGTTCACCGAGGGGTGGAATGGTTACCCAACCTTGGAGGTAGTTGAGCACAACAAGCCATGCTGCATGCATTTGTTCACTTCAACGATCCCAACCAGAACAAGGAACTTTGCCCATAAGTCTCTGGCCAATGCGTTGAACACACACATCTGGTGAGAAAACGATGAACGTAGCACATGTAAGAGGCGGGAATCGGGCAAAATACTTAGATATCTATAATAGGTCACATGAACATGAGGCCCATGTAGCAATTATAAAGGGTCGGGTCATGTGGCTTGAGGTCAGGAGACTAAACTTGGAAGTTTGTCGATTATGGGACCAAGATAAGGTTCTTACCAGAATGTATGTCGACATGGAATTGATGCGTCGGTCAAGGTTGACATTGTAACAGGTAACGTGTTAAGGCCAATTTCTCGACCTTTGTGGCTCCGCTCGTCTCGTCGAAAGACACACTGGCACATGTATCAGAGGCCATAACTCGACCTCGGGATCTGTAATGCCCTCACTTCTGCCTAGTCCGAGCCGTTTGTTTGAAAAGGGAAGACATCCGTGTCCTGTGCCTACTAAGTACCTAGGCAAACTGAGAAATCACCTTGTAGATACAAGTAGTGTGTGTATATGGTTATGCCTGCCATGGGGACATCTGGAACCTTAATCAGACCGGCAAGTCAACGTCAGCGTGGGGAAGTGCTGCTGGTGGATCCGTGTGGGCCAGCACACCTTGTACTCCAGATGTCCCCAGGGTGTATGTACAAGCCAGATGCCGATTCAACGTTCATTTCCCTACCAACCTGTACACGAACTCCAATATATATTATTTCAAGATTATTCGGTGATATACCTGGTAATTACCAATGCAGGCTGGCAGAATTGCTATTAATTGGAAGCACTCCAGGCCTGTCGAAGATTGATTGACATCTTTCACAGCCCGGACACGTATCTCTAAGCCCCGGAACAACCTAGGTACCCAGGGTACCTAAGTACCCAGGTAAGCCATGCAGGTTGGGAACTCCGCCCAGCGGCTTGTAGGCAACAGTGGGCGCCTGGGGCTGGCCGAATGGGCTTACTACCTCCGAGTGGCTGTTCACGTACGTCTGCTTGTAACATAAGAGCCAACCATAACCCAACAAAGAAACATTGGAGAGAAGGATGGGATCCTTCAAAGGAAAGAAAAAAAGCCGAACAAATATCTCACTCACTCACATACTTCTGTTTTTTTACAGTCAGATCCCCTCTGGAAACACAACAGAGGTTGAACAGGTTGAACAGGTTGAGCAGGTTGAACAGGTTGAGCAGGTTGAACAGGTTGAGCAGGCTGAACAGCGAGCAGCCACATATATTACTCGCCTCTCATTAACCACAGCATGGCTTCGAGACTCCTTTCCATTCCGGCTGAGCTCCTCGCCAGCATCGCCGATGAACTTGACCTCCCCACCTACGGGAACCTACGTCTCTGCTGCAAGCAGGCTGAAGAGTACACCTTCACTTACTTTGCAAAGAAGTTCTTCGGCAGGAGGAAATTCTTCCGCGGCCACCTGAGCCTCAGCACATTATTGACCATCTCGGAATCTCGGCTCGCCCCCTATCTAGAGACTGTCATCCTCAGCACAGTACTCCTCGACCGTGAACCACCCTGCGACTCAGAAACCGTCTCCAGGGAAGCCTATTTCCAAGCGTATGCCGAGCAGACGAATATCCTGGCATCCGGATGGGACCGAGACATGCTCACCGCGGCCCTTGGGAACTTGCCCAACCTCATCGGCATAGGCACTGAAGTCTTCGACGACACCGTGACATGGGACGACGACACCGTGCAGACGACCTCCGAAAGCTACGGCGGGTACGGTCTGAAAACCACATTACGCAACTTACGCATTGAACCGGGGTCGACCCCATCCCAGTCCTCTCAAGCGCTTCGGTGGGTGATCACCGTCCAGCTTCTCCTGGCTGCGGCGGCCAGGGCAAACGTGCGGCCGAGATCATTCTGTATCACTGGGAATAAGGGACTTGACGATGAAATCTACTACTATTCGCCATCTTGTCTCCTCGGCGTGGATGATGATGCTTTTCATATCCCGTCCTTCATGCGGGAAATGATACTGCCGGTGGTCGAGGGGCTCGAGGAGATCGATCTTCATGTGCACAACAGGAATATCGAACCCCTGGATTCTGCGTGTTGCAGGACTAGTCAACTCAGAGAGTTCCTTGGCATCCCAAAAAGACTGGAGAAATTAAGGATCCACCGGCTTTACGGTGGTGAAGGGAGTAGGTGTACTGCCCACACAGACGACTTCTGGACCTGGTTAGGGCAAGGCCACAAAGGAAAGGACAAGGCTCTAGCTGGGGAGCAAGAAACACGAGGCCCCGGGTCCTCAGGCTCCAATGCCATGGTCTCACCGCCACCTATCGCCCTTCCCCACCTCCAAGAGCTCGAGATCAACAGTCAGCATATCCAAGTGGAGGACCTCACGCGCCTGCTAAAGAAAGTATCGCCGACGCTCCGGAAGATCTCACTGCACAGGCTCATCCTGCGGGACCGCGAGAGCGACTCGTCCGAAGAGGAGGACGAGATCGTCAAGAACGAGGTCGAACAGTGGGCCGGCCTCTGCGGGAAGATGGCCGCGCTCCCGTGGGAGAGCCTGTACGAGGTCAGCATCAGCGGCTTCGGGGGGCTGGGCAACTGGCACCTGAGCCAGTTCGACTGCAACGCCGGGCCGGACGCGGTGCACTTCAAGAGGCTGAGGATGTCGGGCGAGGACATGTACTCGGCCGTGGCGGAGTTCTCGTACAGGGGGCCTGACACCGGTGATGCCCTGAGGCAGCTGGCGGACGAATTGCGGGCTGCGCTGAGGGATGGGAGGCAGGTGTTTAGTACGTCTTCTGTAGGCACCAGGACAAGGCGACGTAGCTTCTAGTTATTATATGACAGTGTAATTTTGAGTATTCTGTGGCTATTTCAGCAGACTATGTCCCCCTACCCCCTGACCTCCCCTCGCTGTCCCTCCACTATGGTGATGACCTGAGGGGGACCTAAGGGGGAGTGATCCAGGTACTTTGCCTGGACGCCTGCGGTGCTTGGATGTAATGCAGGTTGCTGATCTGGCGTTTACGAGTCGTCAGCCGGCCGGGTCGCTCATCAACGATGGCTTCAACCGTCAACGCTCTGTTTTTGATATGGCGAAGACGGAGACTTGCAGTGAGTGCGTGCCCTACTATCACTGTGGTAAAATTATGTTGGAAGTCAAACCATGGGTTAGGTAACCCGCACCGGCACACTCTTGTCACTCTGTATATAAATAGCGCTGTCCCCGTCATGTAGTTTCCCAGAGACTCTCGCTCTCTAATGCAATGCACTTACTCACTTCATTTCCTGCTCAACAAATTATTGCTCTTAATTAGTGGCTGGGTTTAGTGGGATAAAACCTCCATTTGCCCACTATGTTGTTTCGTAAACCTTTCTCCTAATACAACCAAATTACAAAACAATCTGGAACATTACCTACAATTCGCTGTGCCCTGCCTCCGATACAACATCTCTCTTCCTGCTCAAAGTTCCTTCCAGACTTTTGTCGACATCTGGACACAACGACAGCCCCTCGGGAAGCAAAATAACAACAACCAACCATCACCAAGTATGGTCCGCGACAGCCAGTATGGGCTGGAGTGGGACAATAAGGGTCTTTATCTCGTGCCGGCATGGACACGAGAGCCGTCAATAGAGGCAATTGAAAATGTCTGTCGCCGGCAGCTAGGCCTCCGGCCAGAGGATACCTGTACTGTCTCGTTCTACGCAGCCGGCGCATTCAATAAGCTTTACTTGGTCTCTAATATCTCCAACCCCTTATTGATACGAGTCTCACTCCCCGTTCATCCCCATCTGAAGACCCGCGGCGAGGTCGCCACTCTGAGGTGGGTACGCGACAATACCGAAATTCCGGTCCCCAAAGTCGTCGCCTTCCAGGACGATAACGAAAACGAGATTGGGTTTGAGTGGATCTTGATGGAGCTTATGCCTGGAGCACCAGCGTACCGACGATGGTGTAACATGTCGATGGAGCAGAAAGTGGCCTTCACAGATCGTCTCGCTGGATTTCAGGCGCAACTATCCCGCTGTGGTAATCCCGACACCGCATTCAGAAAACGCTCAACATAGAGGAGCTGTCGGGATACCGAAAACGTTTGTTCCTGGCCAGTTGATATCCTTCGAACTTTTCAAGGGTGATTGCATCCGCTATGATGTTCCGCGAGGTCCTTTCCGCTCCAGTTACGATTGGCTAAGCTCAGTGCTGAACATTATCGTTCTAGAGCAGACAGCAGCAATTGAGAAGGCGAAGGATGAGGACGATAGAGAAGATGCCGAGGAAATTCTGCACCCAGCCCAAAATTTACTCTCCCTCCCCCCTAAGGTCTTCCCCAAGATACAGGACAGCCCCGAGGTGACGGCCATCTGGCACGAAGACCTGAACCTGAACAATATTCTCGTAGATGACGAAGGAAAGATAACGGCCATTGTAGACTGGGAGTGCGTCTCGGCACTACAGATCTGGATGGCTGGGAATATGCCAGAGTTCCTCATTGATGGGGGCAGGCAGGAGGAACCGAAGCGGGAGGATTATATGGATGAGACGCCCCTGGGGTCTTTTGCCTCGGAGCATGATGACACGGACGACCTGGACAATGAAGGCAAGAATCGACTGTACTGGATCCATTTGATGGAGTACGAAGTAACGCGACTGCAGGAAGTCTATGATGCGAAACTGAGGCAGCTTTGGCCTGATCGCCCCGTAAAGGATGAGCGCGTGAAGTTGGACTTCCTCGATGCGATATTGCAGTGCAGTGTTGGATTTGGTCTGAAGAAGGTGGGAACTTGGGCCGATAGCATAGAAAGAGGGGAGCTCATACGGTGGGCCGATGTCTAGAAACGCACTCATGGCTATGCTCTGTTACTGCCATCCTTCGCAGGTGTCAGGTTCATGTAACAGTTGCATGTACTGCTTAGTCACTCGTTACTGGGTCTATATATGTGTGAGATCGTTTATAATGTACAAGCCATAACGCCTGGAATGTTATTAGTCACTTGGTATCTATATCTATTTGGTATTGTAACATTTCATCTCCATCCCGTATCGCTGCAGTTTACCCAAACGCTTCTCGGCTGGGGAACAATCATTAAACCTCACAAGAGACCGCATAGCCCAGGGTCTTACCACCTCAGGCAATTGGGGCAATAACCAGAATATTTTTCCCCTTCCCTTCCACAATCCCAGCCCTCGAGCCGGTCGTCTTCTTCGACAGGTGCTGCTCATGATGCTCCTTCGCCCTGTCCACCATGTTCTTCATGTGCTGGCCCAGCACGTTCCTCGCCTGCCTCAACCCGCCGCCGGCAAAGTCCGACGAGGGCATGGCGACGGCCGCGCCGACGGCCGTCGCGGACGAGGCAGCGGCCCCCGCCACGCCGCTCTGGGGCGGCGACGGCGACCGCCTTGGCGGCGGCGGGAACGCCCCGGGCACGTGTGTCTGCGTGTCGGGCTGGATCTCCTGGTGGCTGGCCCGGCTGGGCGCCGCGCGCGGGGGCAGGGGCGGGGGCGGGCCGGCCTTGGTGCCGTCGCCGTTGGCAACCTGGGGCTGGTCCTCTCCGGTGACATCGTCGGCCTGGCTTGCGTCGCCGTCTGGAGCATGTGCCGCATCATCTGTGGCGTCTTTTGCCTGAGCCTGAGCCTCGTCCCTGTCGGCCCCAGCCACTGAGCTCCCGACTTGTGCAGCTGATTCGGCCGCTGACGCTGCGAGGTTGTTGTCGCTGCTCGCGGGATGGGATGGCGTGCGTGGTTTCTCCGGCGGCGGGGGTACCCTTTGACTCTCGTCGTAGGCGGGGGGACACTCCTCTGTCTCCGCGGGATCATCTTCTCTTGGCGTTTCCTTGCTGGGCAGGGGAGACTGGAGCAGCTCGGCTGCGGCACATGGCTGCACTTCTTCCTCCTGCTCGATCTTCACTTTCGGCGGGACTGGAGGAGAAGCGCATCGTTGTACAGGAGATTCTCGTCCGATGGATGGTGATGCTAGAGAAACAGGATGCGGCGGCTCGCTCTGCCTCTTGATCTGGAGTGGAGGGACGTTGAGAGCGGTGAAGAACCCCTCGATCTCGCTCGCTATCACCGAAGCCCTTGGGTCTGGTGGCGTCGTTGCTGGTGAGTATGCCTTGTAGATGGGTTTTGGTGCCTGCTGGCCGGTGGTTCTTGGTGTTTGAGAGCGCAGGTCCTCGCTGCTCTTTCGCATGTGGTCCTTGTGGTGGACTTGACCCGCACCAGGTCGGAGGACGGTCGGATGCCTCAGGGGTGACGTGTGGCCGCCTGGTATCAGAGTCGATGGGTGTCGCTCTGGCTTTGTCTGCATATGTGGCTTCGCTGTCGCTGGAGTGCAGAAGAGCTCCGAATCGGGCTGGGTGATTGCGGAAACCATGACTGTAGGGCCCGGAACAGAAAGAGTAGATTATTGGAATTTCTTTGGTTTGAAACTTGGTACAAGGGAGAGAGTTTGAAAGATCTTGTCGAAGGTATAATTTAGGATGAAGCTATTACAATGCTGAACGATATGGGAAACTTGAGCGGGAGGCTAAATAGTGCAACTGAGTAGACTGCTCAGAAGGGCCTGAAGGGCTATTAGTGGGATGGAAGAGCTGTGTAAGAGCTGAAAGACACACCTGAGATCCACTATTACAGGCTGTAGCTGTCAATCACCGGTTGCCTCAGTGGGATACTCGATGCGGTTTCAGGGGTAGGAATCTTGGAAACCTGACGGTGAGGGAGGGCGCGTGTGGGTTCATGTGGGTCCAGTCCGGCGTGAGAGACTCAGCCACGGCGGCGCAGCTGGTCAGGCAGGGGGGATTCGAACATGGAAGCTGAATGGGCGACCTCAAAGATGGTATCTACAATGATCAATAGGCGTTGTTTCGTTCGCTATATTCTCATTGGTGCGAAAACACTGGCTTGAATGCATGTCTGTAGGGCTTTCATGGGTCAACCAAAATAGCAGTCTATGGATTACATACCCTAGGTATCTGGCCCTAGAGATATTGAAGGAATATAGTGGTCCTCCAGAAGTCCGTGGATATCCGAATGTTGCACATATCCGGGCCATACACTACCTCCTGGAATAATAGCCATTTTACACCTAGTCAACGCCCTATGGAAAGGACACTGCTGATGATGATACGACGTATCCTGGGCGTGCGAGACCATCTCCGGGGGTAGCGGGAAGTGCAAGCTGGACTTGGAGTGGTGGTGTTGGCGAGGGGTGGCAGTTGTCTTGATGTTGAAAGGAGCGTGCCATGGGCAAACACAGCAGGATCATAAGCATCTACCTGCCTTTTCACGTAGAATGTTTTAATAGTACCACAATGGATGAAAACATTTCGTCTATGCTGCATTATGCCATCCCTGGTTTCTGAACTCCAACACACTAGTCTGATGACTCTCGACCTCTTTCCATCACTGCAAATATACTTCCTCTTCACACAGTCTCCCTTCTGCCGCCCCAATCAGAGCTTCTCCGTCCATATAGCCATGTACATAAGCTGTTCCTACTAGGTCATACGTTTCTTTGCCACTATTCTTCCCTCTGGGACGCAAGACTAAGGGCACTTTTGCTCCTTCCACTGAAGCGATGACATCTCCTTGTTTAACCTTTTGCACCATGGTGTATAGGCCGTTGTCCGTAACGCAGAATTCCCAGCAATCATTGTTGCGCTTTGTAATTAGTCTCATAGGACCTGGCAGATTCCCTAGAGCACTAATATATTGGCTCAGAGTGGGCGGCCGTGGACCTCCACCTGGATAGTCGAAAAAACTGCTGAAAGCAGCCTCCCCACTGACGATATCGTTTCCTGTAAGGCGTGTAATCGGATATGCGGTACAATCCATCATCAGTGTTCGCCAAAGTGCTCGAAATGCTGTCTCAGCCGTAGATATGTAGGACTTTGGCTGCTCCACTTTCGCTTCATCGATCTTGATATCATACTTCTCAAGTAGCCCCAGCACACCGAAACGACCTGTAGAATCTGGCTGAGGAACGTCATATTCCAGGCGACCTAGAATAATCGCCCTTAGTTGCAGACTATGAGCATGCGCGGCCTCCCAGGTGCCTTCCAGAGACGGTCTCCCTGCTGCGTAGATGCCTCGCTGCGCAAAAAGGACATGAGAGTGCGCGTCATACTTGACCTGTTGCGAGAAATCTGGTACCCAAGTCGGCAGATCCAAGACGCCTTTTCCCAATGCCTTATCCTCAAGTGCAGCACTCGTGGTAACAGTAGCCTGGCAGAGTAGGTCAAGGTTCCCTGCAGTTCTTATTAGGGATAGCGCGGTATCCATGAAGACCTCGGGGGTTTTCTTCGTGTAATCAACTGTAATGCTGTGTTGGTCTTTCACCAGGCCCAGCAATCCGTAAATATGATCCCTTGGGTCCGTAGCCTTGTTAGACTGGAACCGCGTCAACACATCCAGCAAGCTTGAATCGTGGAGGCCGTGGCGTGAGATGCGCCGCTGCTGTTCGACCTTCTGCGCCCCTCCCAGTGAGATGCTAAGAGTTTCGCCAGTTAGACCATGGCCAAACAGCGCATGAAATGCATCGGCGTATGGTTGGTCGGCAAAGAAGTCGCTGATGATACTCCAGTCGAGTTGATAGTGGCCAGCGAGCAAGATGACACGCGGGGCAAGCGAAAGCTCTTGCATTGTCCAGACTCGCTCCCAGATGGAGGGTCTTGAGAACGTAGCACTCAGGAGAGTACACTGATCCCACTCTAGGAAGTACCTGTCGTCCGCTTCCCTCACCCCTTGAGTTCTTTCCATGTCGGTAATTGCTCTTTCTCTGTCGTCCACCTCCACTCTATTTGAGTATCTTATCCCGCTAGGCATGTCCAAGCATGCACTGCTAGCCAGGACCTCCTTCTTCCCAAGGACAAGATCCATGGTATCATCCTCCATGGCGGCCTTCCTGTGCCGTAATCGGGCGTCACACAATAAGACGACTTGTTTCTCATCGAAGCTCCCCAAATCGGTCAATTCCAAGATCCTCTCTTCATCCGCCCTGATGCCAGCAAGTGTCCTCGCGTCCTTGAGTGCGATGTTCTTTAAAAGCTCCATAGCCTCGCCCATGGCATCTATTGATGTGAGGATCATTGCGTCTTGATCCTCTGCGTTGTCGACTTCGTTCGCTTCTTTGTACTCCAGTAACCAGGCAATGTCAGCAGCGCTATTAGCGTAGATGTCCTTCATTAAGACCACTTGCTGGCTGCGCTCTACAGGATCGCTTTGGTTGACACACAGAGCGTCGATCCAGAGTACTCGATCAGAGCATGACAGCCTTAGGTAGCGTAGGGCCATCTCGAGGTTCCGTGTGATCAGGTACGGTTCGTCATTCAACATGATTTCTCGTATGCACTCTGGTGAGCCCCAGACATAAGACAACGCTTCGTAGTCCCCGGAATGTCCATGGAGAGGGCGCGTAATCAGTCGACATTCGATCGCGGCATCAAAATCGGCTGACGGCAACAGTCTCAAAACCCTGATCTCTGGGAGTGTAGCGTTGAGAGGAGTGTAGATGGAGGCTGCACTCAATAACATCGGCACCCGGCCCTGCGCCTTATAGCTCACTGACTGCGCTGCCATTCACTGTGGGTAATGCGACGGTTTCTGGCGCAGACTGAGGGGGTTGAAAAAGGTACTATGCTCGTGGGTGTAATTGAAGTAGTAGTCAATAATTAATGTGCATAGGTCCGTTACTTAGCGAGACATCCTCGTTGATAAGAGCAACCTATCTAAGTACTTTGACATAGTACCCCACTACAGAAACTGCCTCATCCAATCACTGAGATTCACGTGTGTAGGCGGCCTCCGTCTCGTCTGCAGGAGACGACATAAGCAAATCTCAGCGTTGTTTCCGCTGTCAAGAGTCAAGCGGTGGTTTCCAGGACATAGACATCTGGAAGCAATTACGTTCCAAGCCTAACTGTCAAGTTTTCACGCCTATCATTGGTGATTCACTGGGTAGCATAGAGATGTAAAGGTGAAAGTCCCCATGGGTAACCTATTCTTGCAGGTACATCCGGCTAAACTTGAGGCCTCTCTTTTCAATTATACCATGAAGCTGACATATGGACTCCAGCAGATACCCTAATCTAGAGTAAACCAAACACAGCCCTTGCGACAGATCCATGGATAAGAAGCTATAGCTCAATGATCAGAACATATGTTCAGGTAATTACCAGATATCTTGACGGCGCCGCCTCACGGTAACTATTCTCCAGGCTAGTATAAATAAATTTTATTATGGGTTTTTAGTTACAAGTAAAATATATAGTAACTGTGTATGATTACTTTCGGTTCCTGAAAAGATTCAGAAGTATTTGGTATTATGAGCTTTAAGATATCATTCAATTCTTGGTTAGCTTACTTAGCTGAATTCAAATGACAATTATCCAGGGGTATATAGCCTTGATGCGTCTGAAATGTGAATGTCCATAGACTCTTGGGAACCCTATTTGTGGTTTGAATACCTAGGGTAGCTACGCTTAAGCTTAGGCCTTGAGTTTTTCTTTCTTTCCCTTTCTCTTCGATAAGCAGACCCTCTTCGGCAAATGACGTTGTTTTGTATCTAAATTCATATTGAAGCATTTCAGATCCTGTTCCACTCCAACGCAGCTACAACATGGCTATCAGTAGGAAAACTGAGGTTGAGCTCCGCCTGGAGCGACAGCGAACCACCTGGACTAGACTTACCCAGCACGAAGACAGGACTGGCCAACCTGGTAGACGCCAACAGGAAACTCGGATGATGCTAATCGCACGTACCTCGGGCCCCTGGACGGGACGGCAGGCCACCTCAAGGTCTGGCTGGGGAGGAAAGTTGAGGACCCTGGGCAAGCTGTCTTTGTTGTCGGTACGTGTTCAGTGTGGGAGATTTAACTCGGCAGAGCCCATCGGGTCCCCCATGTTCCGAAGCCTAATTACATCAACACCTCGAGAAGCATGCCTTTCCCCTCCCCGGCCACCCTCGACGTGGCAAGCAGAAGCGCCTCCCTGAAGTCTTCCACCGTCCTGACCCGCATCCCCTTCATCCATCCCTTCCGGTTCTCTGACGTGTTCACCCAACCAACCTCTGATCCCGCCGCTGCCTCGGCCAGAGCAGCATAGTTGGGCGTCGGACGGAACGAGATGTTAATCTCTTCGTCGGTGGCAGAGGTGTTGAGGCCATTAGGGTAGACGAGCTGCGTAGAGTTTCGAGGCGCTTTCCAGCCTGGGGATAGAAGGAGTCTTAGCGGACCCGGGAAACAAAAGATAAAGAGGGAACAAAGGGTGAACAGTGGAGAAGCGACTTACCCCCATTGTTTAAGACGATTGTCACAATTGGTATCTCGTACTTGCCCGCAACCCACAGCGCGCTTGAAGGCGCGGCGCACATGAAGCTTCCATCACCCACTATGTGGCACACAAGACTCGGCTTGTGCCCTTCCTTCTCCAGGTCCGTCAACGCCATCTTGACACCCATCGCCGCGCCATTGCTCCAACCAATACCGGTTCCGCCGCAGTTAATCCAGCTTCCTGGCCGACTTGGCTGTAGCTGGTCGTGAAGTATCTGTGATGCTGTGACGGCTTCCACGACGAAGGTGGTCGAGTCAGGGAGCGAAGCCTTGAGAATGCTTCCAATATTGTGTGCATCCAGGGTTTCTTGACCACCAAGACGGGGTTGAGCAGCGATGCTCGCCAGAAGAGCCCTGTGGGATTCAGCGCGAGCCTCTCGGCGCATGGAATACTTGGGATCTTGGAGGATCGTGGCAAGTGCGGCATCATGTTTGATATGGTCGACCAGCTGCGTAAGCGCGGTGAAGCTTTCTGCTTTCCAGCGCCCGTGAGCAGGGAAGAAAGAGACGGGGATTTGTTGGTTCAGGGGATCGCTGTCAACGTGATAGATTCTAGCACTCTCTGGGGGTGGGTTGCGTGATGGGATCCATGGGACATCACAGTCAAGTAGAAGCACCATGTCGGTCTCTTTAGTGCATTCGTCGAAGCTGAGACGAAAGCCTTCGGAGGCAATGTGGGTGAAGGGGAAGCACACATCACTACCGCCCGTATCATGAACACGTATACCAGGAATGAGGTCGGCCAGAGCCACGAGCAGACCTGGGGTTCGGCGATCACGGCCAGAGTAACCAGTGATTATGAGCGGGCGTTCGGCCTGCACGAGGGCCGCAGAGATGTCGTGAACGGCATCAGCCGGAAGAGCGCCTGGCCCGATCGGTACCCACTGATCTTGAGCCAATGAATACGGTTGGATCTCCTGGGCCAAGACCTCTCTTGCGCTGGCGACATATGTTGGACCTTTAGGCGCGCTGTTGGCGAATTGGAGGGCACGTCCAATGGTTTGCTTGACATTCAGCCCGGTGCGGACCTCACCTGTGTACCTGCAGTACTGCCGCACGATGGCCTTTTGGTCCGGGGCTTCCTGGAGCCAGTGCATATACTCAGTCCGGGAGCCAGGAAGTTCTCCAGACTCCGTATACGGGCACAGGCCGGCGAAGATCAAGACTGGGACACGGCCGACGCTTGCGTTGTGTACACCTTGGCCAAGTGCCTGTGTGCCGACATCGACATGAACAATAACAGCCTGTGGCCGCCCCGTTACTCGAGCGTAGCCGTCGGCCATGGAGATGGCGGTGACCTCAGAAGGGCATGTAATCATTCTAGGCCAAGAGTTGGGTCGCTCGCGTTTACCTTTGACAATAGCCTCGATGATGGATGGATGATCGGACCCAACATTGACGAAACATGCTGTTATACCAGCCTAGTGAATGACGTGAGCGAGGTGAGATGACCAAGATGGCAGAAAGTGAGACAGACCTCCCATAGTGCCTCGAATAGGGCGAATGCAGTCGTGTACCTGTTCCTTATTTTAACTCTGCAGTCCGCTAGCAGCATGCAAATAGCGACGAGTCGACAACGTACGGTTTAGGGTTGCTTTGAGAAGGGGCTAAGTCGGCGTGGTTGGAAGCTGCAGGCGCTATACCTTGCTTCGTCGCGTAGGTGACAGTGGGTATGGACGGTGGTGAAGTACGAGGCAAAGACGACGATGTGCAGGACAAGATAGGCAGATGTACACGAAGGCAAGTTGGCTTGATGGCAGTATTTTGAACCAGGCTGCGGAACGAAGTCGTATGTAGAAAACCCATCCTGACGGCAGTTGGGTGCCTGGTTGACGAAGGTTGGTGGAAGGGAGGGCGGAGGTGGGGGATTTTGTACCACGCACATAATGAAGAACGGACATGTAACGGGAATTACCGAGGTGTTGTTCATTCTTTTGCAAATGTTTCTTCCATCTGCAAGTTGGCGATGCATGTGTTGGTTATTTCTTTCTAGCCAACGGCACGCCAAGATCCACCACCTCGGGCTGAATAACATCCTACATATGCAGCATTCGAATGTTCCATCCACCACAGATTCGGGTAGTATTGTCAATTTGAGGAAGAAAAAAACACCAAACTCATGACCGAGCCTACCTTCTCACCCTGCACCAACCATCTCGGCGTTCTCACTCGGGCGGCCTGCGCTTTTGGCGCCGCTCCCATCATACCCTGTCATCCAGCCCCATGTCCCTGATGCAACATGACCGCCCTGGATCACATAGATGATCTCATCCGAGTTGTCAGCATTTAGAGACAGAGCCGGCTGAGGGTATGCCACAGTGACGCCAGAGCCAAGGCTGATGCTTCGGTTCGGAATGGCAGGAAGTTCGGTCCCCCGTCCCCCTGACTTTTGGGGCTCTGCAGCGCGATCAATAACCTCCCTGGACTGCATACCTCCAGATCTCTGTCCTGAGGACCAGCTCAACTTATAGCTCCGCCAATTTCGCAGCGTGGTGGTACCGAATCGGATCTTGGACAACAACGCGCCGAACAGCGGCCAGCACACTGGAAGGCATGCGCAGAGGATACCCACCCCAGCTGTCATGCACTCTGGATATCAGCGCCGTGATGAGACAGACAGGTAGATAGTAGTGAATAAAGGGCTAGGCTGACAATGTATTGAGGACCAGACCTCACTCTCATCCCATGATGGGGAGCGCTTCCCGGGAAGGTAAGCCTCTCGTATTCTTACCACCCCTGTCACGATGCCACTGAATATGGCAGAACATAGTCAGTACCCGGCTAACACTTGGAGTTGGTGAAATCTCACTATTGGCAGTGGGAGCATCGACCCTCGGGGACACTTACAATGCGCCCAACAAGAAGACGCCGATGAGCCCGACTTTCTTTTTCGGACTTAATTGCAACTTGGCCACCATACCCACAGGCAGGGATATAATAGTAACGTCAAGCACAGCCTCAATAATGCCCGTTGAAAACCAGAATATATTGAAATTAAAGCAATAGGGTGCGGGACTGACGCTAGATATCCAACTCCACTTCAATGGTACACAGGTAAATACGTTAGCGAAGAAGGTGGCTGCCCAAAATAGACTAACGATCGTAGTAACGATATAGACCTGGCGGCGGAAGGCCAGCGAGACCGAAAAGATACGATTATACATTAAAAGAATAGAGAGCTTTGTCGCACACACGATGCAGAAATAGAGGATGGAGGCTATCCAAGATAGGAGTAGATGGGTTTGGTTTGCCGGTGTATACTCATAGTTCGGGTCTGTGTATGACAGGTCGATCCATGCGGCGTTTGGGTCAATGATAGAGGCTGTTGTCGCTCATGGTTATCGATTATGCCTTTTCTCGGTCATGAGGGTATGTATGTAAGGGGAGTTCGAAAAGGAAACATGTTTGGAGATGGTGACTCCAATGTACGTAAGTAGGTGATCAAGTGAGATCCAACATACCAGCCAGAACAAGCACACCAGCGGCAATGAGTGATGTTAAGGCGATGAGGATGAACCAGTCATCCCATTTCAACCCAGATTTGAGAAAACGGCGTGTATAGAAGCGACAGGCCACTGTTATGATTGACAATACTATCATAGTGGCACCGGCTGCTGTGGTGGCAGTCTCAGGGTCATTGTCACCAGTTGTGACGGCTGTGGCATTGTTTGCTGCCATTATTGTTGTTGTTGTTGTCTGGTGTGCTGCCGAAGGTGGCTCCTAAGCTGATTGATATGGGAACTTGGTACCATCAGCCATCAGAGATTCTATGGGGTGACGGGAACTTTAAGACTATCCTACCGTGAGAGTTGACCGCCTGTGCATCTCAAGTGCTTACAACTCGCAGCTTGGTGGCTGAAAGTTGACTTAGTACTATCGATTCCAGTCACAGGAATGATCAATAGCTTCAAATCTTTCGCATAGGCGACCATATGCTAGTCCACAATAAGGGTAAACGTGCAGCTAATGTCACGCAAGCACACCAACTTCTACTACGGCCCCAGGCAGGTCACCAATTGACTGGACGTAGCCGCCCGTCCAACCGGGAATCCGAGGGTAGTATCTCCCCGCTCAGCTGGGAAATCGATTTCCCCAAAAGGCAGAGAGGCCTACAGATGGACGTTTAAACAATTTCACACTACCTTGGTGGTCTCTGCCGAGTTTCAAATCTGCCTTCCTCACAGTCCTCCCAACAAACCCTGGGAACGCTTCACCAAGAGAAGAGCAAAGCACCGCCTGACTGTCATCAACACGACAACCGAATATGGGAGCTCTAATATCTTCAAATGCGTTTCCTGTTGAAGGAAGAGTACGTTGGCCATCTCCTTGGATATAGTTTATAACCTCAGTGCTACAGCCAAGCTGACTCTGACTCTTCCAGACTGTCCTAATCGCAGGTGGTTCGAAAGGTACAGGCCTCGAAGCTGCCCGTCAACTCGCCGCCAAGGGCGGAAACATCATCCTCATAGCTCGAGACTCCCAGCGGCTCCGCGACGCCATCGAGTATGTCAAGGCCGGAGCAGTGTCCCCCGAGACGCAGCGTTTCCACTTCATCGCCGCCAACCTAACGAGCAGCGAGGCATGCGCCGACGTTATAGCTCAGTCGACAGCTTGGAACGCCGGCTTGCCCCCGGATATCGTATGGTGCTTTACCGGGTCCTCGCACCCAACCCTATTTGTCGATACAGATACCACGCAGCTCAAGGCACAGATGGATGCGAACTACTTCTCTAACGCGTTTATGGCGCAAGCCGCTCTCAGGAGCTGGTTGAAGATAGGGCAGGGGCAAGCGGGCCCGACAGGGCAGAAACCGAAAGACGAGGAGATACAAGTAAAGGCAGGCAAGCCTTTAGCGAGGCATATCATCTTCACTTCCTCTTTTCTCGCCCTGTATCCCATCGCAGGATACGCGCCCTATAGCCCTGGTAAGGCCGCTCTCCGATCTCTCTCCGACTCCTTATCTCAGGAGCTAAACCTCTACGCCTCGGCGAATCCACACCTGCCCCCTGTTAAGGTTCATACAATATTTCCGGCTACAATATTCACTGAGGCCTTAGAAGCTGAGAATAGGATCAAGTCTGATATAACGAAGATGTTAGAGGAGACAGATGATGGTCAAACACCGGAAGTAGTGGCGAAGAAGAGTATTCAGGGCCTTGAGAGTGGCTATGAGCTTGTTGCGAGTGACTTCTTAACAAGATTCGTTCTGTCTACGATGATGGGGGCTAGTAAGAGAGGTGGTTTCCTGAAGGCTCTCGTTGACTGGGTTCTCGGATGCCTGGGTCTGCTGATCTTGGTGTTTGTTCGGCAGGATATGGATCGCAAGGTGCGAAACTGGGGCAGGCTGCACGGTGATTCTGGTATGAAAATTCAGTGAGATCCTTTCCCGGAGTATTGATTGCATTTCAAAAGGAATCTATCAAGATTCCTGTTTTCAGATACATTTCTCCTTCGCCGGCTTTAGCGGCGTTAGTCAAATGAGTACACGTCTGCGAGGTCCTTCGCAAGCCTTTCACCCAAAGCCCAGTGTCCTCATTGTTAACATTTCCAGGACCTTGATATTGAGTCCAAACACCTGTTTCCACTAGCTCCGTATATCGACAGCAATCATAAAGTCGACACGGATTTCTCTGAGCCCGATTTTCATGTTGGCTGCTGTTCTGGTTTGAGCAGTAGCGTCTATGATTTGTGCCTGGCATCTAGTGCCAGGACGACTAAAGCTTCGGGTTTACACAACAAGGATGGATTTGCTTTGGCACCTTTGAGCAAGAGTCGAAGGCCTGCAGTCCTGGTCCCTTTTGATAATATACCGGAGAAGATGCCATAGTGATGGACGACTGCCATCCGCAGTCTGCGCCGCAGTTGCTCGCTGCTCACCGCACGTCCTTGTGATGTTTCCGGCGTGATGCCCACAAACATTCTTGTCGACCAGCAGCCCGCCAGCTTACACGTGACAGTATAGCAGCGCCCAGGGCTTTTAACAGGTCCTCCTCGATGACGGGCCGCCATCCAGTCGCCTGCTTCTCTCTGAGCAGCGGCTCGTTGTCGAACAGGTATCCCGTACCCTCAGCGGCACCGATATTTATGACACTGCATGTAAGTCTGCGAAACATGACGAAGCAATCAAGTAATATGTTTGCCGCAGCATAATTCACCTAATGGTGTCTCCCATGCTTGTAAATGAATATCAAGACCGTTATCACTGTGCCAAGTTCGCCAATCAGTTCTGTTTTAGCCTGAGCTCATGTGGGAGGAAACTTTCCTCGACAAATCAAGTGTACATCCTTGAACTTGAAGTACAAAGTCACAATTTGCTTATGGTCTCACGGACTATTCCTTTCCAGCTTAGTTAGCAAAGGGTGCTTTTGCCGTCATTGGCCCGTTTCAGAGTATTCGTGCATCTTTTGTCACACTTGCTTATCTGAAGGGAGACTTTGCCTGATACACTTATATTACCCATTATTGACAATTCAGGGCCGCATGTGAATACTTGGACACACACAAGGTTCAGGTGGCCTCAGAAGCATATACCAAGTGGAAGCAATCTGCCTCGTGACAACCACCATCTAGCTAGGCAAACTTCATACAAATGCCGACCAGCAAGTGTCCTTGGCCAGCTGGTCCTCCCACCCAACACACTGCCAACAACTCAGCAAACCATCCGGATCGTATTTGTTCTTGATGGCCAACAGAGCCGCATAGTTCTCTCCCCAAAATGATTCCTGCCAGTCCGACGTGAAGAGGTTGGCCTCGTTCACGTACGTCGCGCCACCCGAGAGCTTTACCAGCACCTCCGCCTGGGCCTCCGATGTCTTCACGATAGCCTGTCGTTCTGCCAGAGTACTGTTCCAAGGCCAAGTGTAGTCGGCACCGACTAACCACAGTGTGTCGCGCCATGCCGCCGTCGCCGAGGTCGAGTTGGCCGTGTAGTTGTACAGATGCGGGCCGACCACCGGGACATATGGAGTGTTCCCGGCCGCGATATACGAGGCGAAGAAGTCGACCAGCTGGGCGCGGCTGTCTTCATCAGCGAACACGTCCTTGGGTATCAGGAAATCATTGGTAAAGCCGATGTCGCCGACACTGCCGCCATTGGCGCCGGCGACAACATACTCTTCGAAGAAGCTGTAGAATGACGTGTACTCTGTGAAGTTGGCCGTTCCTCCTTGGGCCTCAGCATATGACGCCGCAGGAGCCATGGAGTCTGTCGCATCTGATAGCGTGAGAAGCGGGTTGACGAAGATGACAGAAGCACCATTGAAATGGCCACCCCAGCCCTGGGATGCCCATGTCAACGCATTGTCGACGAGGACGCCGTAGTAAGGGGCAAGGTTGGTGCTATTGGAGGGGAAATCAATCGAAGCGACGACGAAAGACACCGCGGGCTCGACCCTATGCGTGGCCTGGATAACAACGCCAAAGGTCCCTCCGCCGCCTCCTCGCAGCGCCCAAAATAGGTCCTGGTTCTGGCACGCGTTGGCAATCCGGAATTCGCCGTCCGGAGTGAGCACGTCGAACTGGAGGACACGGTCGACTGCCAGGCCGTACACGGGGGACAGGATGGAGTGTCCACCGCCCTGCACGAATCCGCCGTCCAAAGAGATCGTAGGGCTGTAGCCCCCAAGCACAGTGACGTTGTTTTGATCCGCGAAGGCGAAAGCCGCCTCCATGTTCACGTTGGCCCCAGCTGTAATGGCCTGTGCCGGAACCACATCATCACCACAGCCGACGGGGACGTATGCGTCGTCGTACGTAAGGCCATCGAACCCGTACAACCAGATCGCCAGAGTGCCGTTTCCACTACTCCTCCCCTTGTAATCATGACCGCTGGTCTTGATGGAAACGGGTATGCTGTTGTTTTTCGCCCATTCCAGTGCATCCTTCACGTTAGATGTTTTGTATGCCTTGATGTAGTAGTCTGGCACGTTGCCTTGCCAGCAGGTTTTGTTGGTATAGGCCGCAGGGTCCTCTGGGTTCGTGCCGTCCAGAAGACATTGGTTTTCCGGCTCTGATGCACATATCTCATCCTGAAGGTTCATGTAAGCGCTCACATGGTCGAACCGGTAATCAGCATCGAAATAGTTCTGTTGGATCTCGGAACATAGGTCGTAATCGGGTTGGACCGGCTGGCCATTGTAACTGGAGAAACACGGCTTTGCGAGTGGCTCGTTTGAAACGATAAGACCATTGAGGTCGTTCGAGCCAGCATACACCGGATGCAGGTGTACAATGCTGATGGCAAAGCAAGCAGCCTCCAGGTTGATCCCGGACCAGGGCAGCCTCATGTTTGTGGAAAATTATGGATGAGAAAGGGGTTGGTACGTCCTAGATTTAGGAACTGTTGTTGGGTATAAGCATGGAGATAGACTGTGCAGCAGGTACCTGCGGGAAGAGACTTATATTATATACATAGGCAACATTCTGAAAATTTCCTTGGTCAACGTAGTTGGAGTCACATCCTTGATTATCTGTACAATGTATTGGATCGACTTCTTCGCCTCCGATTTGCTTGAAGATGGCAATCTGCACATAGGCGGGGGTCATGTCCTATGAGGGTGTGAATAGTATGCAGGTTTTCGGAACTCCTTCTCGGATGAGTATAGGGCAAGACCCAAAATGACACCGGGCTGGATCTCGGTACAATCCGCGTGGATACTTTCCGCGATTTGATCATTGCATGCATTGGAAGCAGGCAAACAATCCTTCCTCGGGTTACTTCCACCACCACCTCTTCCATCACGTTACGTATGCCCTCCTAGCCCCAATAACCAATGACATGATCGTTGTCGAGTATCACGAACGGCATTTTTCTTGGTGAATCCGTATTTTAAAAATGTTTTGATACTATATTGGAGGTAGCTTACTGCTTGATTATAACGGCAAGTTCAAGACGAGTAATGTTTCTATCCACATCTAGAAGGCTAAATGGGTCAAGTCCCAGTTTCTTCCATATCTCTCTGCAATAACAAAGGTAGGTAGGTGTTAGCAGCAGATGGAGGTAATTACGGGTTCAGTATTGATACAATGATATTGCAACTAAAACAGTTAGGGGGTTTCATTCTCGTACGATACACAGGGCGCATCGTAAGGGACAGGTTAGGTCAATTTGCAACCGGATAGCCGGAATCCAACAATACATCCACTATTTTCGCAAGGTTTGCGCCAGCTTCAAGAAATCCTTCGATATTCGGATATTCGGAATACTGGGAAAGCTCATATCCATTGGCTACATACTGCTCGTACTCGCTACTGGTAGCTTGCTTTAAGACTCTAGATCACTTCTGCCAATCAGAGATCCACTCACGCACCCACTTGTGCATCCATACCAAACTAACAGGTTCCAGCCCGCGAAGGATCGGACTTGCAGCAAGGGCGCGATCGATTGCCATAACCTGCGCCTGGGCCGGAGTCGACCGCCATAGGCCCTCGAAGAAGTCGATCAACTTGAGGGCCGGGTTCCTGATCCCAACAGTGTCGTCACCTTCCTCTTCGCTGCTCGCCCGTAGGTTGGCTAGCCAAGTTGCTGGCGATACTACCCGGAGCTCCTTCTCGGCATAAGCGTTGCTAACAGCAGGCAGAAGCGTACGCCAGGGCGTAAGGTGTGGATTGCGTAGGTTAAACACGGCTGCACCAGAGGTCTCCTGTCCCGCAGTAGTCGCCGTGGCAAGGTCCACCAGCACATCGGCGAGCAGGTCAACAGGTACGAAGTCGACATTGTCGAAGAGCGGGCCCAGGCTGTCGGCCACCTGGCCCAGGTGCAGCGAGCTGAGCACCATGCTGGGCAGCCACTCGCGGGGGTTCCATAGGCCACCGGAACGCACGGGGCCGGCGACCTGGCCGACGCGGATGATGGTCGCGGGCACCGTGCTGCCCAGGTGCTGCGCCGCTGCGTCCACGAGAAGCTCGCCGAGGAGCTTGGCGCGCCCGTAGCCAATGGGCCCTGCTGTGTCGAGGTCGTGGAGGACTTCCTCGGGCGCGGGGCCGTTTGTGCTGTATCCTGCCACCGCGGAGACGGACGAGATGAAGACGAAACGTGCTTTGTTGGTGAGTGAGGTGAGCGTCAATAGGTTGATCAGTCCGGCTAGCTGCGGGCGGAATTCCCCGAGGGCCATGTTGAAGTTGACGGGCCAGGCGGCGTGGATGAAGAGTCCGACTTGTGTCTGGAGCAGATCATATGTGGGGTCATCCAGTCCAAGCAACGGCTGTTGGAAATCGGCCTTGATGAAGGTGACACGGGTGTCATCCTCGAGCTCGGTTGTTGCGAGCCCAGCAGCGGTAAAGTTCTTATGCTGGACAGCCCGACCACCGTCCTCGTGGCGGTTCAGACAAAAGATGCGTCCGATTCCATCCCGGTCCAGCAGCGCGCGCAGTAGATAAGTGCCCACCGTACCGGTCGATCCGGTCAGAAGAACATTGACTGGTTCTTCATCCCTCCTAGGATGTTTATCCGAATTCTTGGGCGCTGGAATTCCTTTGATAAGCCCACTGTAGGTGGCGAGGAGGTTTTCCATGACTTTGCGCTCATCGATTCCATCGCAATTTCCCGTATAGATGACTGCAGCCAGCTGGGAAACGGTGGAATTCTTGTAGATGGTAGAAATTGCAAGGTCAGGACGACGAAAGCTACGCCGCAAGGCACGCGCAAGCTGAAGGCCCTGCAGCGAGTCCATGCCGTGATCAAAGAAGCTGTCGGCATCATCAAGGCTGCACCAGCCCGTCACGGCACGGACTTGCTGGCGGACCAGACTGGTGATTCCGTCGAGTCCGGTTGGGTGCAGTGCCGCCTCGCTAGGTCCGTCGTCCTCTTGGTCCTCGGGAACCAGGTCTGCGTCTCCATACAGCTTTTCAATCTCCTTAGTGTACTGGCTGATCGATGGGCCTCGCATGAAAGTGCCTTTGCCCGAGCGTATCAGTCTGCGATCTGCTGAGGTAACAAGAATGAAGGCCTTCTCCACTCGTGCGTGAGCAGGGGCGCTGTGGTTGGCTTCTTCAACACTTGGCCAGATGCGTTCGACCAGAGCAGCTTGCTCTGCTGTCGATAGAATTTTGTCCGAAGCAGGTTCGATTAGAAGTGCTGCTTGGAATCGCTGAGCGCCGATTACTAAAGCACCGCTCACTTCTTTGTTGCTGGCCATGACGTGCTGTTCCATCGAAATGGGATTCGTTTTCTCACCGTTGAGGAAAACGATGATATCGTCAGAACGTGCACGCCAGCACCACAGATCATCTATATCGGGATGGCGTTCGAACAGATCTTTTGTCCGGTATTCCGTCTCGAGTTGGTCCAGCCCGGGAACAGTGAAGCAGGGCTGCGTAGTGCTGAGAGCACTGTCACGCCGGATCACCAGCTCAGAAGTGCCATCGTCAGTAACCTCATCAAATGCGGCTCCAACGCATGGGTGGTATCTAACGTAACGCCAAAGATCCCGGCCCGATGGTGAGGATGGGAGGAGCTCCGGTGGAATTAACTGTGGTACAATTCCAGTTTCAGTCGCCCCCCACAGGCAACGAAGGTATACCTTCGCGCTTACACGGTCACCCAAGTCCTTGGGAAGGTCACCGCCTATGTAGAGAATAGACTCGAGATGGGTAGCACAGTAGTTCAGCAAGTCAGTGTTCTGCAACGACTCCTATTAGTCAAATGCCGGGAGAGGAATCTGAAGTAGAACGCACCTGTGCCAGCTCAGCCACCACTGAAGGCACGAGTATCGCTACATCGGCCGGTGTCTGCTTGAGGGCATCGACGACGCCCTGAGCTGTTGGAATAGCTGCTGCTACAGGGGCAATAACAACATTGCCAAAGGGAATGGCACCAAGAACGAGTTGAGCAAGAAGGGCTCCCTTGTAAAGATCTAGATTAGCTTCAACTTGGCACACAGGACGTGGACGTACACACATGGAAAGGTGGAAGCGTCACTATCACCCGCTTGCCATTCACTAAGGAACCCTCGACGGAGGGTATCCCACCTGGCGCCTTTCTACTCTTCGAGTTCAAGACTTGGTTGCATGTTTCATGTGTCCAGATGATGGGTTTCGGCAATCCAGTTGTCCCAGACGTATGCCTGAAGGGAAAATGTTAGCTGTCAAGAAAGGCCAGGGCCTATAGGCGAGTCTTACATAATAACAAAGGGATCGTATCTAATGTCATTGAATGTCTTGTTCAGTACGTAGGACGGGTACTCCTTGGTCAGAAGCTCTTCAACAGAGGGCACCAACAGGTGCTGGAGTGGATTGACGGCATCGAGGATAACACGGGCGGGCGGTGGAATCGGGTCTGTTGTAATTAACGTCCGACACTTGAGATAACCAAACAAGCCACGGTGTGCGTCCGGACTGTTCCGGGGCGACGTGACAAATATCTACATAGATTACCAGTCAGATACGTACTTGGTTTGCAACATACCACAGATAGATTAATGTGACAATGGGGAGGATGCAAATACGAACCACATAGCCAGCTTTGACGGCGGCGAGCGCCAGCGCCGAATAGCGAACATCGTTCGGGCCAACATATGTCAATACGTCTGGGTTGGGGCCATGAGGGCCAGGGCCGCCGAGTTGCTTCACGAGCCACCAGGCCAGGCCGTTGACGATATTGGCTAGCTGCGCGTAGTTAATGGCAACTACGTTAGACCCCGTCACCCACTCGGCATACTCGATATCCGGTCTCTCATGGGCCAGTCGGTCGACCATGTGTGGCAGCAGATCATCCTGCCACCTTGCAACCTGCTCGTGGTCATTCGTCATATTGCAGTGTTCAAAAGTTGTGGCTGAGAGGTGAAGTTGGGGTAATAGCACTCGCGAGAGCATAAATACTCGGATAGGCGAATCCCTGAGCTTTTATTCCCACTCAGAGCAGAGCCCACACTACTTGATTGTACCAATGAGATCTTTCAATGAAAACCTTTGATGAGACAGTTGGCTCTGACTAGCTGTTGGTCCCTCGGCTTTGTCTCCCTCCCCTGCTGCAGCCAACCATAACATACGATTGATGCGGATACACACTGTGCTGTGCCGCAAACACGAACACGACCTTCAGGATGGAAAAAGATAACATGACTTACATTCCTGTTTGGCGGCATAACCCGCAAAAACCAAAGCTAAATGTGGCAACATCACCGATATGTCGATCCAGCTACCAGAACAGCACCCGATTACCTGTGGGGGTAAAGGTACAGCTATAATTCCTGAGTGTTATCTACTAGTTCTATCATACTAAATGCAAATAATTACTCACTATCTCTCATCACAGAATACGCGAGCAGGACAAATCAAATATTGACGCGTAGCTTCCTCGGCGATCCGGTCTTCACATGGCTGTTGCACAACTTCCCCCTGCCTGAACAGGAGATCGTGCTCCCGAAGCTCTTCTCTGCCCTTTTCGCTCAAGGCGCCATCAATGGCGCTATCTTCGTCGAAGTGGCCGATTTTGGCTGTTGCGGTGTTGTCATGCCGCCGGGCAAGAATATCGAGAACCCGTGGACGCTTCTATCTGCAGGTCTTCTCTCGACCCTATGGACTATAGGTCTTGGAGGTTTTAAGGTAAGTTACCCTGTTGGTGTGGATGTTTTCTTTCTGTGGCTGATATGGTACCCCACAACCAGCGTGCTATGTTCGAGTACTCCAGCGGCGTCGAGCCCTTCATGAAGAAGGCATTCACCCAGGAAGAGCAGAATAAGCACTGGTATATCTTCATTATGGGCACCGCAGTAGGAAAGCGTCGGAAAGGATATGCTAGTGCGTTGCTTGCACATATACAAGACCGGGCACGGGGTGATGGGCGGCCTATATGGCTTGAGGCTACAACGGATTACTCCCGAAAGCTGTACTCGAAGCATGGTTTCACAGTCGTCGGGGACGTAGTCCTGGGGAAGGGAATGGTCAGTTCGGACGGTCTGCCGAAGAAGAATGGCGAAGGGATTACGATTTGGTCGATGTTTTGGCGACCTTAGAGGTGCAGTACAGTTACTGCAATGCCTTCCAGGTCAAACGCCACATTTGTTGGAGTGTAAACGTTACGGCGAGGTTTCGCAGCGCCGGGTGCCCACATGCATGGTAAGGAAGCCATCTATTGCTTCAAGGTAGTTGCTGCCAGTATTCGCTCCCTTTGTCAGTATTAGAATGTTTGGATTGTAATTCCAGAAACAGTTTGCAAATATACTACTCCTCCATCCTCTTGACCTCCGCCTTCGGTGGGCTCCTTGCATCTGCGACTGCAATAGGGAATGGGGCTGGTGGCGAAAGCAAATAGAGGTGGATCTTCACCATGGAAGAATTCCGAGCATCCTCTCTGGTCGCATTATGGGCCCTTTTCTTTACTAGCAACTTTCCTAGCGAGACGGCATTTTCGTCGGGGCCAGAGATGAAACTGCAAGACTTGAGCCGCAACAACATTCGATCCTACGTAGAGGCTACGCTTGAACCACATCTACGCATGGAGACCGCATACGATGAAAATGAGGAAAAGGCCAGCCATATTATCCAAGACATCATCAAGAAAGCCAATGGTGTGCTCTTCTGACTAGTTCTTGCCTATCGTTCCGCTCCAGAAGGGCTGGCTGCACATGATTTTCTCCCTGGATTACTACGGCACGTGGATGACTTACCACCGGAGCTGGAGGGACTCTTCAGGCAAATACTGGGAAGATAAGAGCCGCGTTACGAGGGGCAAGGTATCAAAATGCTACGTCTTTGTTACGAGAACAAGAGCAGAACTGGGTTCGACGGAATGCCAACTCTTGGCTTGGCCCTAGCTGATGAGTTTCAATTTCAACTGAGGTCGTTTTCAAACTGTGAAATTTGCACCTTCGAAAGATTCGAAGCAAATGCCGAGCCGTCGAAGGTTGGGTGCGCAATCGCTATTGCGGTCTGCTCGAGATTCACCGCAGGCTAGGAGGGTGGAGAGAGGAGTGTTGATGTCGATTGGAGGCCATACCCATGACGAGGCTGTCGATTCTACAGTTTTTTTCCTGCATTGAACTGTCTATGAATTCCTGGATAGTTCTTCAAAAGCAGCTCTCACAATCCGACTCTGAATTCCTTCCCTGCCCGGCAGGTGCAGATACAAGAATGAATCCAGACATCACATCTGGAAAACATCAGAATACTAGGTTCGAACACCCTGTCAGCCTGAAGAATGGTTTGTCCCTATTGTATGCCATCTGGTCAGCTTCGGAACCAACTCATACCTGTCACGGTTAAGGTGGTCGCTATTGCACAGAAATAGCGATTCCTTTTTTACGTCACAATATTGCAAGACGGGGTTGAGTTCATTGAAGAGAACTGGTCCTCCCTGAAAGTCGGCGATCACCCCCGTGTGGGAGATTTTCGGGATCTCCTTCAGCTGATGGTTCATGTGGAACGGGCACATGAGAGAGGTTCCAGGCTAAAACGACCCATGGAAGGGCCAGATCCATGTATAGTATCAAAGAGGATCAAGCGACACCAGACCGCGTCGCTATCACTACTTCTTGCTCTCAGACGGGAGAGACAAGTTGCAAATCAACTGAGGTCTTGCAGCCCAAGGGAGATGGATTATATGCTTTTCTTTCGCATTTTATTTTCAACCAATGCGATAGTGTGATTCAGTCATCCTTAATCCCATAATCTACGGACAATTTACATTTACTTATCTTGCGGTTCATTACTAGCATATACTTATATCAGGTTGTTGTAAAGATATTTCTATTACTATTTGGACGATGAAAGCTTATAAAACTATTGGGTCTAATCTCTCTTACTACCCTAGGATACTTGAAACAGTTTCGAAGCGGTTCGAGTACATACCAATCGAACCCGAGGGGTTGTAAGGCACGGCTGTAATAGCAGAGCTATCATTATAATTTTGTTATAATTAGAGGTATGGAAAGTAGGGTATGAAGCAGCAGTGTGTGCAAATATAACTCAAAGCATCAACAGTAGCTGCTAAGACTTGTTATCATAAGGGGCACTGGGAGGTTTTCGGAGGGACTATGCGGCTGTGGAGGAGGGATATGCTGGCCGCGCTGCTGTTGGCCCCCAGTGCCCTGGTTGTTATGCGACGGTATTGGCCTATAGTTCTGCCCTGGTGTCAGTAGGGGCTGATCATTACCTGAGCACGTCCTGAAGGAAGCCCTCCCACAACTGGTCCATTCAAGCCATGCATTTCCATGCCGTTGCTGGTATGTACTTGATTATTTAAGTGCTTGCTGGTGAGCACAAGCAACGGAAAGGCTTCAGAAGCAGCCACGTATAAAACCGCCCGACCTGGATGTCAGTCTGGCGGATACAGACTGACATCTTGCCTGCGATGGGAGAATATCACGGGTTCAAACTATGTGGTCTCGACATAACCGACACGGTGGGCCCATACATGAACATAGATAATGTGGAAACATGTCATTGTCACAAGGAGTTTTGAATTGACCATGGAAAGATTTTGAACTCATGTCTTTCAACAGATTGCAAAATCTTGCCGAACTTTTCCCCCGTACTTGCCCCTGGTCATGGAGCTTAGCAAGACTCCAGAGCTCATCTCGCGCTTAGTGGAAGACATTGCCAGTACAAGTCATCTCGCCAAGTAGCTAATCCATCCCCGGCTCAACATCATACTCCACATCAGTCCGAATGACATATTTGGCCGAAGGCCTATCCCCCCTTCGCACCCCAGTGCCCTCATGCAACAGACTTCCCACCGTCTCGCCGTGTGGGAACAGCGCCACGCTGCCCTGGATGGGCTTTACAGAGAACGCATTCATGCTGCCCTCCCTAGCCCCAGGCAGGAAGAAGGTCGTCTCGCCGGCCTCGAACTCGTCGTTGAGGTAAAGGAGGAAGGTGAAGAGGGAAGACTGCTTCGCACCTGGGGGGCTGGCATCGTATTGGTATGTGTCGTCTGGGAGGATGCCTGAAGGGGGCCATGCGCCGTCTGGGTAGGGAACGTTAGTTGAGTCAAAAGATAGCAATTGACATGGGTCGAGTCCCATCACTTTGGGAAAGATGACACGTACCAATATGAGCCCGATATTCCGCTCCAGGAACATATCGGTACACCCGGAACCGCCTGTTCAGCCCCCTGACCTTCTTCCCGCCCACCCTCTCAGGCACGAACGGCTCCACTCTGTTCCAAACACCTTTACAGAAGGCCTCGTCAGCAACCCAGTAGAAGTTGTGCGCGAGGATACTGTTCTCCCCATCTTCACCCTCAGCCTTGACAGGTGAGTCAGGGGTGAATCCAATCTTCTCGGCCGCGCCGATGATCTGGCCGCACTCCTCGGGCGAGAGTACATCCCTTATCAGGTGCAGGTTGGGCACGACCGGGTGGTTGTGGTGCGTTGTGTTGGGCGGTGGGGACGAAAAGACGATGGTATCGTCCTGCGAGGCGTGAAGGATCGCAGGGTGGAGGTTGGGTGGGTTGCGTTGTGGCCCGGGGGTCGTCTGGATGATTCTGAATCGCGAGGTGATGCTCGCAGGTACGGAGGCTGGGAGGGTTCCGTCCAGGACGCTATCGTAGACCATTCTTCGTGGCAGTTCGCCACGTAGATCCCACGCCTTGCGCACCACCATGGGCCCTTCCGCACTGGTAGAAGAGTCATCATCTGTAGTGTAATCGACCGGTCCCGTGAGCCGGAGAATGGCGTCCAGGGCCTGTAGCGTTTCGGCTTGTGCCGCTGTCCTCTGGACTCGTCCCTCTCGTTGCTCCGCCAGGCCGCTGATGACATCTAAATCTCGCACCCATCGGCAGAGAGCGCCTAGCTTGGGTGTCTGGCCCCTGATTTTCATCTCGGCGAGAAGAATACGTGCCTCAACGAGACCGCGGTCTGTGAGTGCGCCGCTGATCCTTGAGGTGAGGTTTGCGTCCTCTTTCGTTTAGTGTTAGTTATATGTTGTCTAGCGCACAATGTGATTGATCATTTCGGTGTCTGGTAGCTTTCCAAACACACTAATGTTCAGGAATTACAAAGATGAAAGATATGTGCATGCGGTCTTGACGAACCTGCAGCATTGAAGCCAGTGGTACAGGCCTTTCTGAAATCGAAAACAGCAGTCCTCAGGTCCTTGCATGCCTTGGACTTGATGAGACTCGGGTTCTCGGCCAAAGCCCTCAGCGTGTCGACAGTGATGTCCAAATCCTCTTCCGGCACCACCGTGTTGAGGGATGTTGGATGGTTTACGGTCACTGTCACTGTCATCTGCTCCGTCTTGAGCTTTTTGGCCGCCAATCCATCAGCAAGCTGGAGGCTTTGTTGCTTCCTCTTTCCCTTGGACTTTGCCATGTTATTGGTCGTGTACTGTTTGGCTCAATTGAACGGAAGTAGAGTACCAAATGATAATTTTGTCGATGTTAGATGGGCTGTAGTCAAAAAGTGGCGAGTTCTCATTGAGACGATTTTCTGAGGTTGCAAGTTCAGTCACGTGATACCTTGTCAGCGACGCCCTTTGCGTGTGGATAACGTCATCAACTGTCAGCGGCATCGTGCTGTTTGATTGGTTCAAAGTTACTGTCAGCTTCGCACCAATCGTTGTCTCTTGTTTTGAGTCAGTATTTTTAGCTCTCCCTGTACTGTAATTACCTAAGTACTTACTCATATATGATAGGCAACCTTGGAAGCTAGTCGTTCTTCTATCTAAGTAGACATGACAACTGTGTTGGAAAAATAGTATTTGGCACGGATATATGAGGACTGTGACGTTTGGTCTCATTTTACCCGTGGACGAAGCATTCTCTTTAACTCACTCGAGTGAGTACTTGTCCGTCTAGATACATCAAACAATTGAGGAGCTTCGAACAGCTATTACTATGTACAGTAGTGGGCAATATGTGCGGCCGTGGCCACTTACTATCCTTAACTCCAGGAAATCGATTTCAGGTAGGGAGCATGTAATTATCCCAGAATGAGGGGCACGTTCCGCAGCCATACCAAACTTTGAAGCGTATTCGCGTTGAGAGGCGGATGGCTGTATTCTTGATCATCTCCCTCACATTATTCCGGGCGTGGTATTGTCTGCCCATCTCTGGAAGCCTCGCCTTCCTTCCGAGCAGCTTCTTCCTTTGACAGCCGAAGCTGAATTCTACACTTACTCGGCACCAAGTTCTTGCTTGGGCAGCAGATGACCTTGGCAAGCTGTTCAAAATAAGCATTCTAACTGCGGTCTATGTAGTCAAGGCCACAGGCCTCAAGATCAAAGAGGATAGAAACCATGGCTTGAAGCTCGCTGCCATCATTTTGCTAGTACCTAAGGCCAAGGTTTGGGAGATCGCGGAGAATTTAGATGGCGAACTAGCCGACAACAAGCCTCGACTAGCCGACAACAAGCCTCGCGGGCCTCTGCATAGGATTTCGGTGGTTATCAAGGTATGTCCTTCCCTTTTCTCGCACAACTGGATTGTATGCCCGATGGCCATTTGTCAACGCCTCCAGGCTAGGATTGCTTCGCCACTCATCCAGATCTGGGCATGCCCACCAGCGCGGGAAGCCATGCAATTTTGCAGAATCGCCCGGTTAAGAATGCCCCCCATTGTGAAAGAGGTACGCAAATGTGTTAAGGAAAAATAATTGCAACATTTGAACGCTTTGATGGGATGGGCGTCTTTGACCACCACTCATTTGAGCTCTACCATAGCTTCTTGCAAGCGGGGCCATCATCATAGGCAAATCCAACGTCGGAGTCCGGACAACTTGTTTTCGTTTATACCTTTTATTCTTTGGTGCAGCAATCAACAACATCATTAGGAGCTCTGCGCCTTCAAGTAAGACCCCCTCCCCACCTTTGCCCCCAGCCCCCGAGGCCTCGCAAAGTACCCTAGGGTGATAATACGGACGTGCAACAGAGGCGACGGTCTTATAGACCTGTTTTCTCAGTCGGGGGCCAGACCAAGTCGCCCTGTATTTACCGCGATACTGTAATCGACGAGGGAGATCTATCACCATCAGTAAGGATAGAGAGTTACAATTTTTTAAACTGATTGTGCGGGCAGAGCCCTGGCAGATCATCGACGGGGAGTACGGTGGGCTTCTCGGCAGGCCTCGCTTCATCGGTATGGGCATCGATAACAATAGCTCGATCGTGTAGCCTTCTTCACGGCATGCTTTGTAATACTTGAAGCCAATTTGCGGCCTCATTGAGCACAGTGGCGCGTTCCGGCCATCCACAAATCTCTCGACACGCCAGGAGCAATGGACTGCTCTGCTCGGGACGTAGCCGCGGTGACTTCGGCTTTTTTGTATGACTCCTCTAGAAGCTCCCTCGCGAATGGCAACTACGGATCCTTCTTCAGCGACTCATTCACAGGACTGACGGTCGGGACTGGCGATCCCGCTTTATGTAGGCGTCGACTTCGAAGATAAAACTGGCCCCTAGAGTTGGTTGTTGAATACAAAATGGAACGCACGGCACCACAGGTAAAAATGATTGAAAGTAAAGGCAAAAAGAGTTCGGCCGCGCAATTGCTCGGCCTACATCTCTCTCCCAGAAGGGGAGCTTCACCCAGGCCTCGAGGGTTAACATTGGGTGGATCAGGTAATCGAACTCAGGCGTCCAGGGTGCTGTTGTAATGGTTTATACCACTACACCATCACCCGGTGACAGAACCAAGGAAACGCTTGGTTTATAACGGCAGGTTTAGCTGCTGGTGAAGTGAGGCTAGGCACGTGTCGTCGTTTCCGCCCGATCTCTGGGTGCCCGGTGCAGAAGCAAGATATCAACGTAAGCGACGACATACTTCTCGGCCTCGATCCACGAGAATAATTTGCTCTAGCATTTCATATATCATGCCGCCATGCGAAAGATGGAGACCTTGGTTGCTAGAGTGGTCTATCCAGTCAAGCTACCAGCAGTCAATGACTTGAATATTGGCAACGACTGGAGCCCGAGAACAGTGAATTATGAGATGACTCTCTGAAAGATTGTTTGATTAGACAATCCTAACATACTCTGGTCTTTCTAGATTTGCATTCTACCCTAGGGTACTGCAGCAACTGGGGGCTTCTTCAGTACATACGTCGAGGCTGGCGTGAGTATCCGCAACCTCGCGGATGTTGTTGAATACAACACGGACCATCTGCAAACCTGTCTTCCGAACGGCAAGTATCTGCACAGTTATCAATTTTTGTTTGAATATCACTCGTTGTTCACACTGTATAGAGACCATACACCGCACCACTTTTCGACAATTTTGTTGCACTAAATCACATATTGATCCTACTACAGACGCCTCTGACCAGTCGGCTTTCATAAACGGTGTCAACACCCACTCTCAGAGGATAGCTATGCTGCGGCTCTTACTCACATGCACTTGGTATCTGGTGACGTAGGGCTTGGTCTTGCTATCGGGAAGAACAACCCAGATGTGATGTTGGTCCACACAGACTCTCCCGTGTATTTCCTGAGCTCGGCATCCTGCAAGTAATCATCATGAACTTGACACAAACAGGTAACTTACCCAGTATTATAGGTTGTCCAATGGCCAACGTGCCTCTCTGGCGGTATCATCTCAACGGCGTGACCAGTCGTCCTTTCCGTTTAGCGGTGTTGGCAAAGCAAGCGGAGGAGGGGACCATCTTCAAAGTCATGATTGCGTATAAAGCGAAGTATCCACCTCGGGTGATCTCAAACCAGCTACCGTTTTATCTCTACCTAGAATTTCTCCTTCCAGGTAGCTCTGTAGGCGCTCTTGGAAGCTATGCAACGAACAATGACCCAGCCACTCTTGCCCGTTTCTTCGCACGCACAGTTTTTCATTAGCAAAAAATAAACATAAACCTAACCAAAACATGGTCTTTCCCCGAGAATCTCGTTCAATTTGAGGCTCTACCACCACATAGTTGTGACAGACATTGGTCATGTGCGTGGAGGTCTACTACCCTGTCTCGAAAGGCCTAGGCTTTCTTTACGGGGTGACTCCTGGCTTAAATCCTTGTCAACCTTGTCTCGTCATTCCGACTATATGCTCTTGTAGGTATCACACTTCTAGCCAGTGAGCTATGCAGGACTTATCTCACACTCGCAGGTTTAAGGCTGGACAATCTACAGTTTCAGCAAAGACACATGAACTAATAAGGATTAAAGGTCTCTTAAAAGGCGAAGGGTTATAATACACAAGTACTGCTAAACTTCTTATTTAGCTTCAAGTTCCTGCCAAAAAAAAATCATAACAGTTTACGGTATACTAGTGGTAGTTCAAGTATCTTATAACTTTTGACTTACTACAGTTGTGAGCCCCTATCTAACATATGGCCCGTCCAAGAAAAATGCATACTATACATTGGTTATATGCTGTATAGAGGTAAGGTTTTACAAATATCATCTATTAATCTATATAATAAATGTATATATTATTTCAACGGTCCATGCTATATAGGAATATGTCATGTACTGTATTTCAATTTCGTGTATAAGGTTGGTTAATCTTGCTCTAGCTCTGCAGCTCTATATACTGACTCGTGGACTTGTCTTTTCCACGCTATAAGTGAATCATTGAGTTTTTCAGGAGGGCAGAGGAGGTGCATCTCCTTTCCGAATTCACAAACTCTGATAAGCTCGTCAATCATCCCGGTAACCTTCTCAAGGAGTCTGGCATGGCTTTTCGGTAGACTGTCCACAGAAGCACCGCTCCTGGCTGTGCTCTGCTCTCCTCTCTGTGGTTCAAGATTGGTCAATATACGATCAACGGTCTACTGACGATATTGTAAGTTGAATCTGACGAGCATACCTGGGTATTTGCGTCCGCCCGAGAAATGGTAGCATCACAGATCGACTGGGAAAACGGTTAGCTGAAAGGGTCATCGTGTTGAACTACAACTGAAACAATGTTTGCTGGGCTGCCCCACCGGAAGGTCCAGGTCATGTAGATCGTGCATGTGGTGTCTTGGAGAGATGTCGTGGATAGAATCCAGAATTGTAGAAGATGTGGCAAAAGGATCGATGGTGTTCTGGTCACTGATATAAGGCCACAAACCACCAGTCATTGATTCTGCAGAGTTCATGACGCTAGACTGGTCTGGACCTCTGAGCTCAACTATCTCGGTTTGCGGAATTGCTGGGGCCTCCGTGTAAGCTAAGTCATAAGAAAGTAGGACATATACTCAGCTATACCAGTATGGGGACATTGGCTAATCCTCGACCTGTTCTCATGGAGCAGCGAGGTACTCTCAGGCCAATCCTTAGCAATTGACCCTGGTGAAGATCCCCGGCGAAGTTCTGATGGACGTTCAAGGCCCTTTTGCTTTTGCCCTGGGAATAGATGTCAGCTTATATACGCCTTTTTCAATAAGGCCTCGGACAAGAAAAGAAAGAGCAGTCATGAACGAGGGAAAACCTGGGAAGGTCCTTTCGCGTACTATATCGCTTTTGCGCTTCCCGATTTTGTAGTTTCCTTCGATTCTCGTAATCGGTTTCATCCATAGCAAATACTTGAGGCGATTTAACTTGAAATCTAGCACAGTTCAGTAGTCTAGACATGAAACGCTCGGGCTGTAGAGCCGATTGCTCAAGAACAGAGACCTTTCATTTATAAGAGAGTGTCGGCCCGAAGCTTAGAGCTGAACTTGGCGGACCTTGTCATGATCAACATCAGAGGACAACGAGGCTACCGGGAAGCCTCCCCGTCTCCAAGCAGGAGGGTTACATATGCAGCTGCAAGAGCACCGCTAACGAGGAAATCTTGATTCTTCTGGGCATGCATACCCTAGGGTACCTATCCAACAGACAATCCTACAGGGGCAGGGGTCGAAAACCATTGAAAAATGAATTGCCAGAATGGGCTAGAGACTATTGAGATCTTTATCACACAGTAGCCACTACTACATATACCTATATACCTGTCAAGGTGGAGAGTTCCAAGATGTTGCACTGCAGGTTGCTAGGACCCCGGCTATAAACCACCGGTCTAGGTCGGTGCCCTTAAAGGAGTACCCATGGTAGTATATATGGTACATGGTCTGAAAGCACTTAATACACGTCCTAGGGATTGAAAAGGTTAATTGCTAATGGTGAAAAATGGTTAGCTAGTGAGTAGTTAAGGTGGTTCTGTATTCCTTACTAAGATCCATATAGGAGGAACATTACTATCAATCAGACGCAGAACGGTCCCCCAGAGTGGCGAAACTGACGTTTCGATCAGTAGTGTAGCGTTCATACCAATCTACTACTGGTAGCTACCTCGCTCCCAAAACGGTATGATCTGCCAGCTGGCGGGAAATAACCTTTTTATTCCCTGCGACGTGTACGGGAGGAAAGTAGAAGCTGATCACTCATACTGTGGTAAGCCGAAGACCCTGGTCAGTAAGCTGACGATGAGCTAAAGCATTGGGGCTGTTAGTTCAAGTGGCCATCGACACTGATAACATGCTGTGAGGTTCTGTCTTTTTGCTCCAAACTGAGATCGACAAGCTTCAGTAAATGCACACATGCGCTTGTCCTGTATTAGCTGGCGCTCTTCGAACCTCATTTCCTGCAACCCTTCTTTCCAATAATCACCTCAAGATGATGGCAGAACACAACAAGTATCATCAAGTGCCAGCCATGACAAGCCATGAGAGCCTCCGCCACTCAGACCGCGAGATACTCGCAGGGTCATTGGCTGCGCCGCAACACTCTGGACGCCAACACTCATCTCACTGGAGTTCCATCATTCTCGCCTCAACCCTGTTACTTGCGACAATAGGCGGCATTTTTGTGGGAACCTGCATGGCCCCCTCCAACGGCCAGTCGGATTTGCTCGGCCGTCACGAACCGGAGATCCAGAACTGCGGCGAGACTCCCGCCCAAGCTAGAGCTAAAGGCTGCAAGTATGAAGTAATGCTTCAAATGTGGATACCTGGTGCATGTTACGATGAGGAGTATTCTCAAGCATTCCTGTCTAAGTACCATTGGACATGGTACTATGACAATAAAGCAGAAGATGAGATGTCTGACGAGGTGATGCGTCTTGGTGAACACGAAGTTGCTTTCATGGTGGATGACTATCATCGGCGACATTGTGCTTACTCATGGGAGATCACGGCGAGAGCACTTAGGGATCAGAAACCACTTCTTGACGAATTGCTCTCATTCAAACATGTTCACCACTGCAACGAGTACATGCTTTCGCCGCCTTGGAACTCAACGAAGAACCCGATTGCTGTCGAGACCCACTCGGGGTACGGACGTTGCGCTCCATACAGTACCTGGCTCCAGGGGCAGAACATGCCGGCATAGTCAAAAAGTCAACACGTCATTGACGACTTGTTATAAGGGTAAGCCTCCATAAGAGTTTCTTCAAAATAGGCAAGACTAACGCAATATAGCATATACTACAGATACGTTAGAGGTAAGGTGGAAAGGGTAGCAGGGAGGAAACAATCTTTATGTTAAGTTAAAGACTTATATAGAAATAAAGTCGATGTTTAATTTCGCTATATAAAACACTTAAGATAAATAGAATTTAATTAGATTATTATTTAAAACTAAACTTCTTTAAGTAAATTAAAAACGTTTTTAATTTTAAATATATATTATATTACTTTAATATAGTTATAAATTTCTTTAATTAATATAAAGTTTTATTATTATTTATAAAATATTAATATTATATAGTTTTAATTAAAGTAGTTAATTATATATATATATTTAAGCTTATTATTAATTAACGTTAAAATTAAATTAATATTTAAGATTTTAATTATATTATTAAAAAAGCTTAAAGTATTATATATTATAATTAATTATATAGTTTTTATATAGTTTATAGTTATATATATTATAAGTTTTAAGCTATTATTAACTTTAATATTATTAGTAAACGTATAAGGTAATATATATCTAATTAATTATATAGTCTTTTAGTTTAAGTTATATATATTTATTCTTTAAGCTTAAAGCTATTATTAAGCTTAGTATAATAACTTATTTATAAGCTAAGCGGCTTAATAGTTCTGCCGCCTTATTAAGGCAGTAAGCTTAACCGCTTACTTAATTAAGTAATAGTTTTATACTAATAGCTTTTCTGTTTTATAATAGCTTTATACTATCGATTTACCTATACTATCTATAGCCTTATATATATAAACTTCTTTTAATCGTTTATAATACTTTTATAAAAAGTTAACGTCTTTTTAATTATCGCTTTTATTCGGTTTACTATTAAACCGAATATAAAGTATAATACTTATAGTATTATAAGCCGATAACCTTAGCTTATTATACCGGCTATACTATCGATTAAACGTAGTTTATATATCTTTTTATTTTAATTATTAACTTATTTAAATCGATTAAGTATATTAAAGCCTTATTTAATAATACCTTTATTATTACGTTAGCTAGATTATTATTATCGTTAATTTATTGTATTTTATAAATTTCCTGTCTTTTATATAACTAACGTAGTAATATAATATCGATTATTAACCGCTTTTTTTTATTATATTTAGTTTAACTAGGTATTTATATAGCGAGTATAAGTTTATATAAATTATAAAAAAGATTATTAGAAGGTTTAGTTAATTAATAATTATATTTAAAATAAATAAAATTATAACGTTAAAATTAAAGCTGCTAGTTATACTATAAATCTTTAATATTAAAACGCTTTATATAATACGTTTATATTTTATAGAAACCTAATATAAAACGTTACCTTATATTTTATACTATATATTATTATTATTATTCTTCTTTTTATTAACGAAAACGATTATAAAGCTAATTTAAAAACTAAGATTTCGGTTATTTATAAAAGAACTATTAATAAAAATAGTTAATTTAATCTTTATTAAATTTAAAGCAATATATTATAAACCTTTTTTAACGTTCTTTATTTACTATTTAAAGCGTTAATTTAATAGCTTATAGGTTTTTATATTTAAGTTTTAAATTTAAACTATAATATAGAAATTAAAAACGGCTTTTAGCTAATAAATCGATATTAAATATACCTTATAAGTATATTATTCGAAATACTTTTAAATATAGTTAAATGCTTTTAAGTTAACTTTTTCGATTTTAACGTTTTATATTTTTTATTTAACCTCGATAAATCTATCGTTATATATTATTACTTTAGTATAATTAAAATCGAAAAAGTTATTTAGTAAAAGTTTTATTTTAAACTTATATTTAATCTTTATTACTAGCTATAATAAAAAGGTAAAGATTATATATAGATATATTTATATTAAGTTTTATATAATAGTATTTATAATATATTGTTTATTAATATACGTCTGTTTTAATAATATTATAAAAAGGCTTTATAAGCTATATAATAGTATTTAAAAGGTATTAAGGCTTAAGCTTTTTTAATAATATAGTTAAGATTATTTATATTAGCTTTATTTTTAATTAAAAATAAGCTTATATAACTTTATAAAGCTTTATAATTATACTTATTTAGAATAAAGAGAAAATAAAAGTAATAATAATATATTAACTAACTTTTTAAATTATTAGTAATTAAATAAAAATATACTTTTTACTAGCGTTATTATACCTTTAAATAATAAAACGTAACGTTTTATATTACTTTTTAGTTTTACTTTTAACCTTATAAACTATTTACGTTTTAAATAATCGGTATAAGCTATAAGCTTTTTAATTAAATAGCTTAAAATAAAAAACGTTATAGCTAATAAAGTTTATAATCTCTTTTATATTTAACTTTTTAAAAAGCTTACTAAAGTTAATAATAACGCTATTATAATATAGCTTTAAAGCTAACTTATAGTTATCCTTCTCGTTTTAAATAAAGAAAATAAAGGTAGCCGAAATAGCTAGTTTAAGCTTATTCTTAAACTTAAAAGGCCGGCTGTGTTTTTATAGCTTTTATAGTTCGGTTTATATCGAAGCAACCGATAACTATAGCTCGGTTTATATTAAACTAAGCGAAAAATATACTTTAAAGGTTTATATTAAACCGAGTAAAAAGGATATTTTAAAAGTCTATACTAAACTAAGTAAGAGGAATACTTTAAAGGTTATATCTTTAAAATCGTTACAGAAATATAAATAAATTAATATAAATTAAAATTTAATAAGTTTATTAAAAAAGTTTAATATAAAATCGTACTTATCGATAATAAATAGCTTATATAAGCCTTATTAGCTCTTTTTTTTATTATATATATACTTTACTTTAAATAAATAAGGTTATTTAATTATTTATATTTAAATTATTTTATATAATAATAGCCTTATTAACTTATTATTTTATAAAAAGCTTTTATAATACTTTTATAGCTTTTATAATTACCTTTATATATTATAATATCGATAGTAATAAAAGTAAATTAAAGTTTACTTAAATAAAAACGTTAAAAATAAATATTATAAGTATTAACTTATTTAGCTTTACTATATTATTAACGGTTTTTATAACTATTTATAAAATAATATTATTAATAAAAATAATTAAAAGCTTAACGTATAAAATCTTAAAAATATAATATAAAAAGCTATAATATTTTTCGACTTTTCTAATAAATTAATAAGCTTTTATAAATACTTATTTATATATAATCTTTATAATTTTAGTTTTATTTTATTATTTTATTAATATAAAATTAATATTAATATTATAAACTAATTAGTTAAAAAGTTTAAAATATATATTTATTTATATTATAAAAGGCTTTTTATATACTTTTAATAAATAACGAAATTAAAAAGTATATACTTTAAAATAATATCGATAAGTTTATAATATAAAGTATTAGCTTTTTAAATAAGTATATAACGTTAATAATAAGCTTATAATTAAAGTTATAATTGTTTTTTAAAGTAAATTTAAATTATTAAAAAGTAAAGCCTTTTATTTAATAATAATAGTAAAACTTTATAATAACTTTAAAAACTATAATATCGACTTTATAGCTAGTATTTATTAATAATTAAAATAGCTAATTAATAGTCGGATATTTAAAATAATAATAAAGATAATATAGTTTTTTTTTATAAAAAAAAGCGTTAGTATTTCGTTTTAAAAGAAAAAACTATAAATAGCTTTACTTTCGAATAATAAAAATAGCCTTTTCTTTACTTTATTTATCGACTTTTATTAACTTATTTATAGTATTTTAAAAGAAAACGTTTAATTTATTTTTATATTCTATATATATAAAAGGAATAACGTAAGTAAATTAATAATATAAAACGTTATAGCTTTAATAAATAAGCTACTATTAATAATATTAAAAAAAGCTAGTAATATCTTTTAGTTAAATTTAATAATAGCTTTATTAGTTTTAGTTTTATTTATTTTTACTAAAAGATTTTTATATTAAAAAATAAAGTATTAGTTATAGCTTATAGTTAAGAACTTTATTACTTTAATATTAAAAATAATACTTTAAAAGTTTAGCTTTAAATAATATTTTTAAAAAGTAAACTATAAAATTAAAGTAATATTATTTTTATACTTAGTTTTACTATAAAATTAAAGTAATATTATTTTTATACTTAGTTTTACTATTATTATAATTAGAAATAATATAAAGAAAAGCTATATTTATTAGTTAATATATAGCTTTTTTATTTTAAAAAATGTTAACTTTACTATTATTATTATTATTTTATTTAGCTAAGCTATTAATATTATAAGTAGTTTTATAGCTTTTATAATTAATTAAAAAGGCTATAAAGTCTTTTTTATAGCTAGTTTACTATAATATTTATACTATATTAAATACTAGTTTTAAAAACGTTATTTCTTTTTTAAAATATATTTTATAAACTAATAGCTTTTCTAATTATAAATAAAATACTTCTTTTTCTTATATAGTTATCGGCGTTTATTATTTTAATAGTTATTATAAAAGGTCTTTTTATAAAAGCTAAAACTACTTTTTTAAAAATTAAAACCTTTTTATTAATAGTTATTATTATATTAACAGTTAAAGTAATAAGCTTTATTATTAAATCGTTTTTAAATAAAATAGCTATCGGTATTATTTTTTTATTTAAAAAATAGTTTAAAAAATAAATAAAAGTTTTAAAAAAGCTTTTTATAAAAAGTAATAAGTATATAAAAAATATACTTAAACTTAACTACTTTTTTATATACTTAAAAAACTATTATTCTTAAGATTTCGTTATTAATATAATAAAAGCTAAAAGTATATTAATAAAGTTAAACCTTATTTAATATAAAGTATAAAACTTTATAAAAGCTTTTATTAATATTATCTTTATTATTTTAAAAGCTATTAAATATTATATTAATTTAATTATTATAATATTATTAATACTTTATATTAGTTTTAAAGTAAGTTTATAGCTTTTTATATATAATAATAAAATTATATATTATAATAATATAGTAAATATAATAAGTTTTAACTTTTTTAATAAAAATTTAAAAATATATAATATAAAACTAGTTTAGTTAAATACTATTATAATAATAAAGATTTATAATAATTTTTAACTTATTATTTAATAAATTATAAAGTTTTTTAGTTTACTTTTTATTTTTATTTTAAGCTTTTAAAAAAGCTATAATCTTTTTTAATTTTAATATATAATTAAATATTTAATAAAAAAAGAAAGTTTTATAAAATTTATAAAGTAGCTTATAAAAGTATTTAAAAACAAGAAAATATATAACTTTTTATTAATAATATAGTATAGTAGCTAATATATATAATTATAAAAAAACGCTTAAATAATTTTAAAGTTAATTTTATAATATAATAAGTTATATTAAGCTTTAAAAGCTTATTAATAACCTTATATTTTATAGTAATAATAGCAGCTACGTTTTTAATTATAATAAAAGCTTAATAAAAAAACAAGTAATAGTATATAATATAATAATTATTATCTTTATTTTTTTTTAAAAAGTAAAACTACTAATAATTTATCTTTTTCGATAAATAGTATTATATTATTATTATTATCTTTAAGTTAAAAAAGAAAAAAGTTATAACTATTACTTATAAAAAGCTTTAACTTTATTTTTATTTTATTAATAATAGTTTATTTTATTTATTATTTTATTTTTATATTAAAAAAGAATTATTTTATTCTTATATTTTCTTTTAACTATATTAATAGTTTTTCTTTTTTTATAATATCTAGTAGTTAAAAGATAAAGTAGTTTTTATATAAGCTTATATAAATTCTTTATTCTTTTAAAAAGGTTTTTTTTTATATTATTAAATAAAGATAATTAATTTAAATATATCTTTATTTTAACTTTTAAATTCTTTTTAAAAGTTTATTAATAAATATTTATTAGTAACGTTTATTTAATAAAAGTTTTCGATAATATATATAGTAAAAGTTATTATATTAACTTTATTAAATATGTTTTTACTTATAAAAGTACTTTATAGCTTTAAGTTAATAAATATTTATTAGCTTTTAAAAACTTATAATACTTTTATTAAGCTATTAAAGTATTTTTATAAAGAGTAAAGGCTATTAGCTTTATTTTTATTAAAAACTATTATAAAATTATAGTAATTATAATTAAAGTATATAAAGAAAAACGTTTTTATATTATACTTTTTTAACTAACTACTAATATATTTAAACTATTTATTTATAAGTAATAATCGCTTAAAATTACTATATAATAGCTTAACTTTTATTAATTTTTTTATTTATATAATTAACGTTAAAAAGGTTTATAAGAAAAGAGTTTAAAGTAAGGTTTTTAAAGAAAGGTTTTATAAGATTTTAAAGAAAAAAGAAAATCGTAAGTATAATTATAAGAAATAAAAAGGTTATAAAAGTTATAAAGATTATAAATAAGGTTATTATTATAAAGGAAGTTTATTATAAAGTTATAAAGTAAAGATATAAAAAGAAGGTTTATAATCGTTATAAAAAAAGGTTATAAAAAAAGGTTATTCTTAATAAAAAAAGTAATAAGCTAAAAAAGAATATAAGTTTTACTTTAAAAGAAGTTTATAATATAAAATAAATATATAGTTTTATTTAAAAGAGAAGTTTATAGTATAAAAACGTTTTAAAGGTATTATATAATAATATATACTAGTAAGTTATAAGGTAGTTTTTTAAACAGATATATTACTATTAAATTAATTTAAAAAGGCTTTATAAAGATTTATTAGTTAATATTAACTACTTTTTAATAGTTAGCTATACTTAAATAACTATAAATAGCCTTAATTATAACGTAGATTTTATAAGTTAAAATATAATAAATAGTTTATAAAAAAGCTTTAATTATTATATAATAATTATAAAACAAATTTACTTTTTTTAACTTTATTATTAAAGGTTATTTATATAACTATTAATTAATATTAGTAAGTATATAAAGTAATATATATATAATTAATTATATAGTCTTTTAATTTAAGTTATATATATTTATTCTTTAAGTTTAAAGTTATTATTAAGCTTAATATAATAACTTATTTATAAGCTAAATAGCTTAATAGCTTTATTATTTTATTAAAATAATAAGCTTAACTGTTTATTTAATTAAGTAGTAGTTTTATAAATATAATAATATATTTATAAGTTAAGTAAGTTAATAGTTTTATTATTTTATTAAAATAATAAACTTAATTACTTATTTAATTAAGTAATTACTTTATATTAATAACGTTTTATTTATAATAGCTTTACTTTATAATTATACTTATAGTTTTTATATTATTTTATATATATTTTAACTTTAATTAAATAAGTTTAAATTAATTATTTTAATTTAAATACTTTATTATTTTTTTTAACTTTAATATTATTAAAATTAAAAAAAATACTTAATAAAAGTACTATTTAATATTTATATTTAATATATACTTTTTAAATCTTTTTAATTTTTATTAAATAAACAATTAAAATTTTAAATATAAAAGTATATAATATTTTAAAGTTTTATAGTTTAAATAAATAAAAAATAAAAAAGCTATATTATAAAGCTTAATGTTTTAAATATTTAAATAACTTATAATAATAAAACTATTTTATTATATATTTTATTATTATATTTTATAAATATAAAGTATTATAAGTAATATATTATTATATAAAGTAATATATTATAACTTTATTAAAATAAGTAATTATATAGAAAATACTTAAAGTTATTTACTTTAAAACTTATATATATATTTAAATTATATTAATTTAAAATTAATTTAATAATAAAGTAATATTTAAGCTATTTAAAGAAAGCGTTTTATTTACGTTTTTAATAAAAAAGAGATTTTTTCTTTATAAAAAGTAATAAAACGCTTATAATTTCTAACTAGTTTTTAATATATTATTAATAAAAATTAATAAAATTAAAAACCTTATATATATTAAGCTAGTTACTAAGTTAACTAATAATTTAGTTAGTTATTTATTAAGTAAGTAAGTAAGTAAGTAAGTAAGTAAGTAATTAAATATATAAGTTAGTTAGTTTATAAATATACTAAATAATAAGTAAGTAAGTAAATAAATATAATAAATAGTTATTAAATCTAAAATATAAATTAGCTAATAAGTAAATAAGTATATAAGTAAGTAAGTTAATAATTAAGTTAAATAGTAAGTAAGTAAGTAAGTAAGTAAGTAGGTAAGTTAGCTAGTAGGTTAGTTAATAAAGTAGCTAGTAAGTTAGTTAGTTAATTATTAAGTAATTAAGTAATTAAGTAAGTAAGTAAGTAAGTAAGTAAGTAAGTAAGTAAGTAAGTAAGTAAGTAAGTAAGTAAGTAAGTAAGTAAGTAAGTAAGTAAATAAATAAATAAATTAGTTACTTAGTAAATAAGCTAGATAATAAGTAAGTAAGTAAGTAAGTAAGTAAGCTAGTAAAGTTTTAAAATACATTTAAATATAAATATATAAATTTAAATAAAACAGATATTAATATACTTTAAAACCTTTTATAATAATACTTATAATATATAATAATATAATAGTTATATATACTTTTATATAGTTTTTTATTCTTTTACTATAGTATATTTATATTTTTATATTAAAAATATAAATATATAAAATATAAAGGTTTCGAAATAAATATAAATATAAATATAAAATATAAAAATATATATATACTTTTTATTAAGAAGGTTAATGTTTATTTTATAAGGTAGGCAAGTATATAGAAATTATACCTTTAAGATTTATACTACCTTGTTTTTAATTCTAATTAGCTCTAAATTATAATTATACTAATTTACTATAGCACCTATTTAAAAGATTTAATTAGCTGTTAAAAGCAGTGATTCTAGTCGATCTATAACTAAATACACTAGCAATTATAAGGCCTTTAATGCCTGCCGGAAGGCTTACGGTCACTTTAAGGTCTTTAAATGCCTGCCGGAAGGCTTACGGTCATTTTAAAGCCTACGATAAGGCCGATTATAATAAGGCCTTTTACAGTAGACCTTAAGTTCGAACTAAGATGTACGCTCGAGTTTTAATCCGATTAAACAGAACTTACTTAAATCTGAAATTTAAGAAAAAGGGCTATTAAACGGTATATTTAATTAAATCGTAGCCTTTAAAGTAGGCTTACTATTAAAGCTAATAGTTTTAATTCTATAAGGTCTTAAGGTTCTTAACCCGAACCCTAGCCTTTCCCTTCCTCTTTACTTACCTAAGCCTTTAGGTTTACACTAAGATATACGCTCGAGTTTTAATCTAATTAAACAGCAGTTACTGGAATCTGAATCTGTAAAGAAAGGGCTATTAAACGGTATATTTAATAGAATTGTAGCCTTTAAGATAGGCTTAATATTAAAGATAATAGTCTTAATTCCTTAGGTTTTTAAGGTTTTTAACTTAAACCTTAGCCCTTCCTTCTCTTTCTGTCTACCAAAGGTTTATATAAGCCTTTAAATTCGAAATAAGTTAAAAATTAAATTAGCTAGTAAGTAAGTAAGTAGGTAAGTAAGTAAGTAAGTAAGTTAGCTAGTAAATTAGCTATAAAATTAGTTAGTAAGTAAGTAAATAAATAAGTAATTAAGTAAGTAGGTAAGTAAGTTAGCTAGTTAATTATTAAGTAAGTTATTAAGTAAGTTAATAAGTAAGTTAATAAGTAAGTTAGTAAGTAAGTAAGTAAATAAGTAAGTAAGTAAGTAAGTTAGCTAGTAAGTTAGTTAGTAAGTTAGCTAGTAAGTTAGCTAGTAAGTTAGCTAGTAAGTTAGCTAGTAAGTCAGCTAGTAAATTAGCTAGTAAAGTAGCTAGTATTAAGATATATTAAGATAATAGAGGTAAAGATATAATTCTTATATAATATAAGCATTTTAGTTAAAAAGGAAAGGAAGTCTTAAGTATAGCTAGGCTTTATTAATTAAAGGTATAAATACTAAAGTATAGTAAAGCTTAATAAGTTACTTAGTTTATATATAGGCGCGTTAAGTTAAGTAACCTTTAGCTTTATACTATTCCGTTATAGCTAGTAAGTTAGTTATTTAATTATTAAATAAGTAAGTAAGTAATTAAGTAGTTTAGTTAATAAGTAAGTATATAAGTAAGTAAATTAAATAGTAGCTAAATTAAAAGTAAATAAGTAAGTAGATAAGTAAATAAATAAGTTAGTTAGTTAGTAAAGAAACTAGTAAATAAATAAGTAAGTAAAGTAAGCTAACAAGCTATTAAGTAAGTAAATATATAAGTAAATAAGTAAACCGTAAGTAAGTAAGTAAGTAAGTAAGTAAGTAAGTAAGTTAGTAAGTAAGTAAGTAAGTAAGTAAGTTAGCTATTAAGTAAGTAAATATATAGATAAATAAGTAGAACTATAAGTAAGTAAGTAAGTAAGTAAGTTAGCTAGTAGGTTATCTAGTAAGTTAGCTAGTAGGTTAGCTAGTAGGTTAGCTAGTAAGTTAGCTAGTAAGTAAATTAGCTATTAAGTAAGTAGATAAGTAAGTAAGTAAATAAGTCAGTAAGTAGATAAGTAAGTAAGTAGATACGTAAGTAAGTAGATAAGTAAATAAGTAAGCTATTTAGTAAGTTAGCTATTAAGTAAGTAGGTAAGTAAGTAAGTAAGTTAGCTAGTAAAGTAGTTAGTAAAGTAGCTAGTAATTTAGTTATTTAATTATTAAGTAAGTATGTAAATAAATATTTCGCAGCTTAAGGCTGCGGAGGAGACGATAGAGTAACGCCCTTTAGGCGTTACTCTATCGGATTTAGAGCAGCTTAAACGGCGTATCTAGTTATTAAGTTTCCGATTCTTTTTAACGGAAGGCCTTCTCGACAGGCAGTCCTACCGCCGTTCTTTAGTTTATAATTATAAAAGGACTACGAGTTTAATACGAAAAGGTAAAATATATATAAAACTTAAAAGGTAATAGTATAAAGCTAGAGATTAAGTTTAGTTATAAAAACCTATACCTTAATATACTACTATATTAGGGATTTAAATACTTAATACGTTAATTTACTACCGATAACGTAGCTAGAGATATAAAATAAAGAAGCTAATAGTTAAATAATTATAATATAATATTAGCGGTTTTAAACTATAAAATAACGTAAAAACGATTTATAACTTAAATTAAAGAGTAAGAAAAGGTAATAGTAATAAATAATAAATACTAAATCTTTTAAGTTTTTAAACCTTATAGTTAAATAAACTATCTGTTTATAAGATTTAGCTATAAAATTACTAACTAGTTAAGAATAGATAATAGTAGTTTTAATTATATTTATATAATAGTAAACTTTTATTAAAAACTATATCTTATAGTAAAAGCTATTACCTTATATAACCGGATAAAGTATAGTATATATATAGTATATAATATTTAGTATAGTTAAAAGGAAACCTTAATAAAGAGATCGGCGGAATAAAGTAAAGGTAAGCCGAAAAGAAAATAAGCTTAAAACGGCTTAAAATAAAAGGAAAGTAAAAAGAAATCCTTATTAAAACGTAATAAAACGTTATATAAAGTATATAAAAAGCTGTACCGTTTATAAGACTACTAAGTAGTATTTTTTAAAAAGGCTGTTTTATAGTTTAAACTATATTATACCGACGTTTTAATAGTTAAATAAAAGATTTAATAAAATAAACACTTAGCCTATCGGATCGAACGGCTTAAAATTTAAAAGGTAAGTAAATAATAACTAATATAAAAGTATACGTTAGCTGTTTTTTTTAATTAAAGTATAAATAACGTTTTAAAATATAAAGATCGAATTTATCTACTTACTTATATAATTAATTTTACTAAACTTAAGTATAACTATACTTATTTTTAATAATATTTATCGGCTTATAAACGTTAAAATAATAAACCCTTTTAAGTATATAATTATTAGAAATAGAAACGTACTTATCTTTATATAAAGAAACGTCGATATTAAAGTATAAAAGGATAATATAATAATTATAGTATAACCTTTATAAAGGTACTTATTATAACCGGTAAGGTTTATATTATTAGTAGAATGTATATATAAGAGATAAATAATATTCCGAGCTTTATCTTTACGATAATTAAAAGGTAATAAAACTTATTATAAGAATAATACTTAGATTAATAATTAAAGACTAGCTATAAACTATTTAAAAGGCGGTGCCCTTTTATTCTTATATATCTAGCTCTTTAATTATAGGCTCGGGGTATTTATAGTAAGAGTATTATAAGCTCTTTTTACTTACTATACTTACAGATTAAGTACTATAAATATTATAACCTTAACTTTAGTAAGTTACTTTAATTAAACGGAACTCCTTTATAGAGATTCTGTTTGTTATAGTATACTAACTTTACTTAAGTTATATATAACTTTTTAATTATATAACTTTTTAATACCTTAACCTTAAGTTATAATATTATCCTTTTTCTTTATCGGTTTTTATTTTCGAAAACTTATAAGTTATTTTTCTTTATTAGCTATATATATTTATACTTTTTTAATTTATTATACCTAATAACGTCGAAAAACCTTATTTTAAAAAAACTATAAACCGTTTAATCCTTATTATTAAAGTTTATAAAAACGGTTTCGAAATACTACCTTATTCTTATTATTGTTTTTAATATATTTCTTATATTATAAATCCTACTTATCCGAAGTATAGTAAATATACCTGCCGGGGTTATACTTATAATATAGTTAGATTTTCTTTTATTACTTTTAGCTGTATTTTATTAGAAACCGAATAAATTAAAACCGAAGAAAAAAAGGCTAAAAAGTAATTAGCTATCTTTATTATACGTATTACTTATTTATCGAAATAACGTTATTAGCTTTATAAGTATAATAAAGAAATAACGTATTATAATTTTAAAAGTTTTAATAAAATAAATTATATAAAGGCCGAAGAGGCCTGTTAAGCTACTTTAAGTATAAAAAAACTTTATATTATTCTTAAAGTAATTAGTAATAACTTTAATTAAAGTACGGTAGATCTAACTAGTATTAAAACGGAGTTATTAAAATTTAAAACGAATATTAGTTTTAGCTTAGCGTTTAGTTAAAAATAAGTTATTTATATTTTCTATTAATATTACTTTTTATTAGTAATTAACTTATTTAGCCTATTAGTTAATTATTATATTACTTTATTAGTCTAGTTATTAGTAATTAGTTATAAATCTTTTATTTTATTAATAGGATTTTATTTAACCGGTAACGATTTTTCGTAATTAGTATCGATCTTTTATAATTAGTATCGATCCTTCTTATTAGTCGTGTTAGTTATAACCGGTAGTATTTTAAGTCTGTTATTTAACTATTTTAACTAGTTTAGTTATTAGTTTAACTAGTTTAGTTTCGTTATTAGTAGTCTTTTTATACTAGTTAATTAATACTTTATAATGTTTTAGGTTTTCTGCTAGTTTTTATATATTTTTTAACTAGTTATAGCCTTTTTATATAACTAAGAATTCTATTCTTTCGTTAGTTTATTGTTTATTTAATATTTATTTTACTTTATATTTTTATATTTCGTAATTAAGTTCGATTTTTTCGTTAAGCTTTATATTTTTATATACTAGTTTAAGTAATAAAATATAAAAAACGAAGTATATCTTTATTCTTAAAGATAATAAAAGTTTATAGTTAACGTTTAAAAGCTTTTTAATAATTTTAAATACTTTTAATTTTTTAAAATTAAGTTTTTCGCTAAATCTTTTTATTTTAATGTTTTTATATAATAAATAAACCTTATCCTCTTTCTTTAAAGGTAGTACTTTTAATTGTTATTAATTATAGTATTTTACTATTTACTAATAAATAAACGAAAGTTTTTTAAAATATATTTATATAATTTATAAATCTTATTAATACGTTTTAATACTTTTATATTATTTTTTTTAAGTAATAGTTTTTTATAAACTTTAAGATTATACTTATAGTTAATATAAAATAGTAATATTTCTATTATACTTATATCTGCGTTATTATAAGCGATTTATATTAATAGTAGTAGATTAACCTAATTATTTTATTTATAATTAATATAACTTTTAAAGTAAGCTTTTATAATTTAATTAAGCTGTTTTATCTATTTATCTATTTATAAGTAAAAAGCTATTAAAAGCTTATACTTCGCTTTTAGCTTATTTATAAGTCTTTATTAAAAGTAAAAGGTAAATTTAATATCGCAGTTTATAATAAGTTCTTTTAATAATCTATACTAGTTAATAATATTTCGTAAGAATATATATATTAATTCTTTTATAATTAAGGATTCTTAATAAAGTAAAAAGTAAGCGTATTTAATAAGCTTATCTATAGTAACTAAGATACTATTATATAATACCTTAGTTATTAGTTTTTTAAACTTAAATAGTTTAACGATAAAGTTTATAATAACTAATTTCTATAGTTTTATTATAACTAGTAAAGCTTTTAGCTTTCTGTAAAGCTTATATCGTACTACTTTATTTTTATTATAAATCTTATATTCTTTAAGCGTTATTATAATATATTATTATATTTTAAGAAATTTATAATATTATCAGATTCTTTTAACTATTAAAGCGATTCTTTAATATTTATAGGCTAATACCTTATATATTCGGTAAATAAACTTACTTTATAGGTTTTCTAAAACGTAAAGTCTATTTATTTAAAAGAGTATATTATCTTTTTCTTAAAAGTTTTTTTTTTCTTTTAATATAAGCCGTTTTTAAAACTCTTTAAGTTCTGTTTCTTATTTTAAATCTACGTTAATCCGGAAGATAACGTTTAACTATCTCGGTTCTTAGATAAAAGTGTTATTATTATCTTACTTAAAAATACTTTATATTTTTAATATAATGTTTTACTAATAGTTTAAGTGTTTACTTTAAACGTTTACGATTTTATTATTTACTCTCTTATAATAATAGATTTTTATATCGAATTAAGATATAAATTCGGCTTATTATATTTATCGTTTATTAAGAACTTTAATAGTTATAAATATTATTAAGTTTTTATAGTTTAAATAAACTTTTACTTAATATTTTACGTTTAGTAAGTAAAATTCTTATTTTTTAAATACTTCGATAATTACTATAAGTTCTTTATTATATATTTAATATCGAAGTTTAAATCTGCTAAGTTTTTTTAAAAAGAATACTACTAAGTATAACTTACTGTTCTTATTTTACTATCCGAGTTATTTTCCGAATATAAAGTTTAAAGAGTTTATTTTAACTTCGAATAGTTTTTAAAGATTTACTTTTATTAAAACTAGTTTTAATATAACTATATTTTTAAGTTTATCGAATACCTTTTATATTTCTATAGTTTAATTAAATAGTATATCTTTTTTTATAAGATTAATAAAAGGTATTATATATTTACTATAGTTTTTAATAAATTATCGGTAAAAGTTTATAAATTTTAAAAAGCCTTTAACTTTTTTAAAGTTTATTAGTTTAAGTTAGTCTTTAACTACTATAATCTTTAAGTTTTATATTCAGATTTCTCTTAACGAGATAGTATATTTAAAAAAATCTACTTTTTTAATATAAAAAAAACCTTTTTTTAGTTTTATTAGTAGTTTTATATCTTATAGTACTTTTAATACTTAGTAAATATACTCTTTATATTTACTTTTATTTTTAAAATAAATAAAGATATTATCGAAGTATATAACGATAGTAATATTTAAATATTCTTATAGTATATAATTAATTATAGCTTAAAAGGTAACTAAAACGTTAATAAGTTTAAATAGTATTACTAAATACTTATAGTATCTATAATATATCTTAAACGCTATTTTCTATTCTTTTTTTTCTTTTATTTTAATTAAGTTATAAGCTCCTTTTAAGTTTAAAGCTATAAAGATTTTTACTTTATATAGTTTATTTTTAAGTTTTTTAATTAAAGGTAAAAGGTATTTATTTTTAATAGTAATTTCGTTAAGCTGTCGGTAGTTAACGTATAGTTTTAATTTTCTGTTTTCTTTTAAAATAAACAGGATTAAGTATTTTACCGGCGATATTAATCGTTTTATATAACCTTTCGCTAAGTTTTTCTTTAAATACTTTTAAAGTACTTTTAATTAATTTTCGTTTAATTTATAAATCTATTAGAACTTTAGCTATATTCTTTCTTTTAAAGGTATTTTATAATTTTATTAAGTATATTTAAGTAGTTTAATATCGAAGTCTTTTAAAAATAGTTTAATATACTTTTTATATTCCTTTAAAATATAGTTCTTAAGTTTTTTCTTTACTTTCTTAGTTTTTTATAAATAGCTTATAAATTATTTAAGTAACTCTTATATTTATTTAACTATTTCTTTATATTCGTACCGTTACTTTTAACGTAAAGTAGTCTTTTTTCGTATTATTATAATTATCTTTATCGTTAATAGTTTAGCTTTTTACTATATTTATACCTTATACTTATATTTTTTAATATTTTAAATTATTTAAATTATAGCCGCTATCTATTGTTTTCTTTTAGTTACGTTAGCTCTTTTAATTATATCTTTATATCGCTATAGCGTTATTTAGTATAGTTATATAATATTCGATTTACTTAAGAGTTTTGTTTATACTTTCTTAATATTATAATTCTTTTTTAAAGTATCTTTCTTTATTATAGTTTCTTAAACTTAAGTAGTTCTTTAAACTCTTTTAAAGGTATTATTAAGTACGTTTAAACGTTATTTTCTTAAGCTGTTCTTAAAGACTAAACTCTTTTTCTCGATATTATTAATTATCCTTTTAATTAAGGTACGGTTCGTTTAATTAACTTAGCTAGTAATTTAATTAATATATAAGTTATACTTTTTAAATTATATAATACTTAGTACTACGTTATAGTTTAAAAGGTTTATAATATTAAAGCTAAAAGTCTTATAGTATTATTAGATAATAATAAGAAAATAATTAGTTTTATTATTAATTTATCTGTTACTATAAGTAATATTAGTTTTTTCGATCGTTTTTAGTTAATATAGTTCTTTCTTTCTATAATAAGTTAGTCGATACTTATTAACTATTTTTAAAAAAATAAAGTTCTTTTAAACGTTACTATCTAATAATACGTATAGTTTAATTTTACTGATTTATATTTCTAATTATAAGTAGTTATAGTTATAAACGCTTATTACATTAAAGAATCGTCTTAGTTCTTTACTATTAGATAGTTCTGTTTTTAATAGTTTAACTTGTTTTTTACTTATTTTACTACCTACTATACTAATTTTCTAGCTTAGTCTTATTTCTTTTTAAAAGGCGTTACTTTATAAATTTCTTTAAAAGGTATCGTTTTTTCTTTTAAATCTTCTTTCTAAAATATCTTTTCTTACTTTCTAAAATATCTTTTCTTAAACGTTTTTTAATAGCTATTTTAAGGCTTAAAGCCGATTTCTTTCCGATTTTCGTTTATTTAAAATACGTATTATTTTATACTATTTAATATATTTATATTAAGAATAGACGTAATATATATCCGATAAATAGTTACCGATAATAGATTCTATTTTAATATAGTTTAAAAGGTAATGTTTTTCGTTAAGTACGAAAATAGCGTAATCCTTTAAGTTTCCTTTATTTATTCGGTAATAGTATAAAGCGATATTATTAAGTCGGTAAACTTATAAGATTAGTATATTCGCGTATTATTATAAGAAGAAATCGTTTTATACTTTATAAGAATAATATACTTTATATTTATTGTCGATATACGAAATTTAAACGATTTATATTATATATTATATATATCTTAAAGATAAGTAAGACTAATCGCTTTATTATATTGTTTTATTATAAGTAGCTTTTCCGGTTTTCTTTATTAATACGTTATATATAGCGAACTAGACGTTATTTTTATAAAAGGCGAAGTTTATTATACTACTTAAGAAATAGTATAGGTTATTTAATATATATTAAAGTAATACCGGGTTTTCTTTTACTATTTCGAGGATTTACTATACTTTTTTTTTATAAGGCTATTTATAGTATTATCGTCGATCTATTTATTAAAATTATTCTTACGTTCCTATATATTTTTAAAGCTTATATCGCTACTTAGCTTAGTTTTTTATAATTCTTTTTCTAAAACTATTTAGTTAATAATATCGATTATTACCTTACCTTTTTTAATAAACTTAACGATTCGTTTCTTATTCTTTTATAGTATTTTTTCTACGGTTTTTAAAGTTTACGTTTATTTAAAGGGTTCTTTTTTTTAAAAGGTAGTTATATAGCTAAAGCTTATTTTTATTTTAGTCTTTTAAATATCAGGAAAGGTAATAATATCGTTTCGGTATAGTTCGAATAAGATTTCTTTTTTATATTTTATAAAGGTTTTTTAAAAGTTTTATTTATTTTTTAAGTTTTTTCCTGCTACTTTTACTAAATAGTTAACGTTAAAGTAGTCGGAGTCGTTATTCTAAATTATTATATTATCAGAGTTATAACTGTATTTTTGTATTTTATATTTGTATTTTTAAAAATATAAAAATACATGTATTTTGTATTTGTATTTCTAGACCTCTGTATTTGTATTTGTATTTATTTCTAAACCTTTATATTTTGTATTTTTGTATTTCTAATACAGAAATACAAATACACTATATAAAATAATAAAGAACTATATAAAGGTATAAATAACTATTATATTATTAAGTATTATAGTTCTTATTATAAAAGTTCTTAAAGTGTATTAATATGTATTTTATTTAATTTTATATTTATATTTATATAAGTATATATTTTTGTATTTTTATATTTTTATATTAGAAATATAAAATACAAATATAAAAATATAAAATACGTATTTATATTTATATTTATTTTATGTTTCTGTATTAGAAATATAAAAATACAAAATAGTTTTAAGGTTTTTATAATATTTTATATATTAAATACTTATATTTACAGGTTAATAGTACTAATATAAGTTATATTAATAATAATATTATTATATATTTACTTTTATATTACTTGTATTTTTGTATTAGAAATACAAAAATACAAAATAAATACAAATACAAATACGTATTTGTATTTATATTTATTTCCGACCCTCTGTATTTGTATTTTTGTATTTTATATTTGTATTTTTGTATTTTTGTATTTACTTATATTTTACAACTCTGTATATTATATAGTAGCCTTTATTTTCCTATTATAAGAGTTTTGTATTTTATATTATCGTTACGTTATTATTTTTTAGGTATAGGTTTTTATATTTTCTTTAACTTACTTTAATAGTTTTATACGAAATATCCTTTTTTACTATAGTTAAAGTATTCGAGCTTTAACTTATCTTTACGTTCGGTTACGTCGAGTTTTATAAGTCTTATATATTATTTATATATAATATTATTATAATTATTTCCTTTACGTTAAAACTTCTTTCCGGTATTATAAGTATAAAGTCTTTAATAAGACTTATTAGTTAGCTTAAGCTTCTATTTTTCTAGTTATCGTTTATATAATCTGTTATCGATCTAAACTGCTTTTTTTATATATTCTGTAAAGTCGTTTAGCCTGTTTTCTTTAACTAATTTATCTTTAACGTTATCCTTTAGTCTATTATAAAACAGTATTATTAAAAGTTCGTCGGACTATTCTAACTTTATAAAAATCTACCGAAAGTCTATTAAGTAGTTAAATATTAAGGTCTGTTACTTATATTTAGTTAAGTCCCGTTTCGTTTATTGTTCTTTTTTAAGTTTACCGAAAGCTTTTTTAAATATTTTTTTAAACGAAATATAGTCCCGGAAGATATCGATAGTACTATTTTCTTTAAGTAAGTTATAGTTATTATCTAAATAGTTATATATAGTAAGTTCGAACTAAGTAAATACGTTTCTTTCTAATAAAATAGCTATAAAAAGGATTTTATTACTTTCTATAATAAAGTTATTCTTATAGTATCGAAAATAAGCCTTAGTTATAGTAAAAAATCCTTATAAAGTTCTTTTAGTACTATCGAAAGCTTTAAGCTTTTTAAGTTTAATAGCCTTATATAAAACCTTCTTTTCTTCTTTCTTTTTACTTTCTTTATTAGTTATTAGTTCGTTATACTTACTTTAAAGGTCGCTAATTAAAGCGAAGGCTTCTATAAGCTTTTTACTATCGGTTATCGGGATATCGGGTATTATAATAAAGTGTCGGAATATTACTTAACGGTATACGTTAAAACTATATTAAATAAAGGTTATTAAAATATAATAATTATAATATAACCTTTATAAAAGTACTTATTATAACCGGTAGAGTTTATATTATTAATAAAATATATATATAAAAGATAAATAATATTCCGAGCTTTATCTTTATAATAATTAAAAAGTAATAAAACCTATTATAAGAATAATACTTAAATTAATAACTAAAAACTAACTATAAACTATTTAAAAGGTAGTACCTTTCTATCTTTATATATTTAGCTCTTTAATTATAAGCTCGAGGTACTTATAGTAAGAGTACTATAAGCTCCTTTTACTTATTATACTTACAGGTTAAGTACTGTAAGTATTATAACCTTAACCTTAATAGGTTACCTTAATTAGACAGAACTCTTTTATAGAGATTCTATTCGTTCCGGTATACTAGCTTTACTTAGGTTATATATAACTTCTTAACCGTATAACCCCTTAGTACCTTAACTTTAAGTTATAACAGATAATAGTTTAAAAGTATTTAAAGTTAAAAATATAGCCTTTTATAAAGGATTTATATATATTTTAACATTACTTAACTAGTTTTAAAAGAAAGAATACTATTAAAATAATAAAAAAGCTAAAATACTATTAAACAGAACTATAATAACTTCTTTTTATATACTTCTTTTATAAAATATAAATAAAATATATTAGAAAAGCTTTTTAATATTATAACTAAATTTATATTTAAAAATAAAGCAGCCTTATTTAATATAACGCTATAAAAGATAAAACGGTAGGTTTTAAATGAATTCTAATACTTATAGCTTAAATATCCGGAGCTAAAAAGATTTAATAAAGTTATTAACTTATATTAAGGTACTTAAATAAGGTAAAAGCCTTATATATACAAATATAACAGATATATTATAAAGAAGATAAGTGTTTTAAGTTTCTTAAAAAGAACTATAAGAAATATAACGTTTTACTTTAAACTTTACCGATATTATAAAAAACCTTAAAAGATATAAAGCTATAGCTTTCTTTACTTACTATAAAATAAAGGTAATATATAACTATTATTTTCGAAACCGAGATTAAACTATATTAAAACGTTTATTAAAATCCTTTATAAAAACTATAAAGAATATAAAAGTAATATTTAAAACTTTCGAGTACGATAAAGAAATTATTAAACTATAATAACTAAAAGACTAGTTAAAAAACGATAATAACGTTAAAATTAAGCCTTTAGTATTATAAATATAAGTATAAAACAGTATTATTAAGCGTTTAAAACGTATAATTACTATAAAGGCGAAATATATAATAGTTTATATAAAACTCCTGAATTTCTTTTAAAAAGAAGTAATTAAAGTAGTTATATATTTATATAACCGGCTTTTAAAGTATATTTAAAGGCGATAAAAAATACTTAAAAAGGAAATAATAAAAGATTTCGAAAGTAATACCGTTTATATTAAAGTTAATATAAAAGTAAAAATATATAAAAGTAAAAATAAAATAATAAAAAAGTATATTAAAGAAACTAATTACTTTTTAAATAAAGTATATATATACTTATTAACTTTAAAAGTATTTCTTTTTTTATTATATAGCTTTATCTTTATAGCTTTTATAATATGAATAGATAAAGAGTATTTAAAAAATAAAATAATACTTTAAATTAATAAAGTATATTTATAGATTTTAACGTTTAATATATAATAATTATAAAACTAGTTAAGATAGTAAAACAGGAAAACTATTATAAAAGGTATAATATAAAAAGAAATAAAAAGGTTATCTTAAAAAATAAAAAGCGTAAACTTAAGTATAATATTATACTGTTTATAAAAAGAATAAAAGATATATAAATAAAAGCTACTTTTAACTTTAAAAACGTTTTATAAACGTTATAAATATATTTATAAAAACTTATTTAAATAAGTAAAGAAAGACTATTTTTAAAGCTATAAATAAATATAATTATAAAAAGAAAACGTAATAAATATAGTAGTTAAAAAATCCTTATTAAATTATATATAAGTATATAATTATAAATATAATAAATATAGGTTTTTTATTAAATATAAAGCTTAACTAGTTATTTAAAAGGATTAATAATAAAAAAGTAATATAAAAAAAGCTTATATAACTACTTTTATTAAAACGTTATTTAAAATAATAATAGTAATTATAGCTTAGTTAGATTTCGAACTTATTTAATATAATATAATTAATACTTTTATTAACGTATTATTTAAATAAAGAGATTTATATATATATTATATAAGAATATCGAAAGTTAAAGTAGGTTTTTTTATTAAAAAAAGCTTTTTATAAACTTAAAGAATCTTTATTATTATAGTAAAAAGAACTTACTTATATATTTAAAAAGATAGGTTTTACTTTAAGTTTTTATAAGCTTTATTATTTTATATAAAATAACGTATTAATCTTTTTTTATATAGATAATATTATTATTATATATTAAAATAAAGATAAGAAAGTAGTTAAAAAAGTTATTAAATAGCTAAAGTTATAATATAAAAGTATAAGTAGAAATAACTTTTAATAGTTTTTAAATATTATAATACTTTAAAATTAAGTTATATAAAAGATTTAACTTTTTTAAATAAACTATATAAATAAAATATTATCTTTTATATAAATATAATAATAAGCTTTATATAAAATACTAATAGCTTTAATAATACTATTATTATATTTAAACTAAGTATTTATTATATTAGCTTATTTATATTAATATAAAGTCGGATTAATTTTATATATAATAGTAATTATAATATTAAATATAGCTTTTATAATATTTAAGCTATAATATTATAAAGTAGCCGATTAAGTTTTAAGATATTTTACTTAAATATTAGCTTTTATTTTTAAATTAAAAAGAATAAACTTTTTTAAAGTATAAAGTAATTTATTTTTTACTAATAATAACTTAAACTATTAAAGTTTATAAGTATATATAATAAAACTATTTAATAAATATATTAAATAGAAAGTAAATAAGTAAAATACTATAACTACTTTTATTATAAAGGCTAAGTTATCTTTTTTTACTTAAATATTAAAAAAAGCCTTTTTTAATATCTGCTTATATAAAAATTAAAAGTTTAGTTTAATTAATAAACTATTTAACTATAATATAATAATATATAAATAATTAAGTTAATAAATAAAAAGATTACTTAACTTAATATAAAACTTTATTATATAAATATATATAATTATTAATTATAGTAAAAAGTTTAATAAAAACACTTATATATTAATTATATTAACACTTTAAATATAGTTATTAATAGTTTAATTAAAATACTCTTTATTATTAATTATTAAACGTTTATTACTTAACTTAAACTAGTTAATATTAAGAATAAAATTTAAAAATAAAAAGTAAAACACTTAAAAGATAATATAATTAATAAGCTAAAAGATTTCTTAATTTAACTTAAATATATAAAAGTATATATTATAAAGGTAAAATAAAAAAGTTATAAAATATACTAGCTTATATATAAAAACGTTTAAAGTATATTATATTATTTTTAAATAAACTACTATATTTAAAATCGGTAGCCTTTATTTTATAACTAGATTACTAATTAAAAGTAAAAGTTTAAAAGTACCTTTTACTTTTATATAGCTTTAACGGCTATAATATTAGTAAAAGAGGTATATATATAATAATATACCTCTTTTACTTTACTTTTATTAATTTAAACGCTTTTTTAAATTCTTTTATAAAAACAGATTAAAAGTATAAACTTTAAGCTTTATATTAACCGGTATAGAAAGATATATATAACTAACCTGTATATATTATATATACGCTTTTATATAACCTTTAGCTTAGTTATAATAAAGGTTTATAAACCTTTAATATATTTACTAATAAACGTAACGCTAGTAAGGTATAATATATATTCTAGCAGATTATATTATATATAAAGTATAAAAAGTAGTTAAAAGCTATAGCTAGCTTTTAACCTTTTTATCTCTTTAAAATAAAAGTATTAGTAAATAACTTAATAAAAGAAACTATAGAAAAAGTATTTATAATAAGCTTTATACCGGCTTTACTTTTACTTTTACCTTTATTTTCGTCTTTTTCTTTATTTTTATCTTTATTATTATCGTTATTATTTAAGCAGACGATAGTATTATTAAGCTATATATTAATTAAAAGTAGTATAAGAAATAAAGATATAAAAAAATATATAATAAAGGTAGCTAGCCTTTTAAAAAAGCTAAACTTAACTTTATATATTTCGATAGCTATTTCGACTATCTTTTTTTTAAAATAAAAAGGTATTATTAAAACGATTAAAAATAAATATATAAAAAAAACTATTAAAACCTTACTTATTATTATTACTACTATTACTATAGTAGTAGTAATAATAGTAATAACTATATAATAGTAAATAAAAAGAAAAAAAAAACACGTTTTATAAGCGATATTACTAAATATAATTAGCTATATAGCTATAACAGGCCTGACTTACCTTTACCTCTTTATAAAGGTTAATATTTTAAGAAAAAGGCTTATATAAAAAACCTATTTATAAATAGCTTCTTTTAAAAGGTATATTAGATAGTAGTAAGGGTCTTTACAGAAATACCTTAATTTATACGAATAAGTAAGTTATATAATTAACTTCGGGATATATTTAATATAGAAATTAGCGTACCCGAGTAAGCAGGGTACGAGAGAATACATTAATATATTAATCGAGTATATATTACGTATAACATTTAGCTACCAGGGTATTTGAAATATCCCTGTCATGTACCTGGTCTGTGCCCTGCTTAGAGATGCTGTTAAGCGCAAGGACTACATGAACCTGACAGGGTGATTAAAAAACGGCCTCATACCACAGTCGTGGTGGGGTGGGTCACTGCTGTATCCACCTCGGTGACATATCCTTGGAAATTATCATACATACTGAGTGATGTGACGCTGCCCTGTACATATCACCATGCAAGATCAGCTTATGTTGCATTTCCTGCCGGAAACTGTGCTCAGCCATTGCTACGAATACGGTTCTCCCTCCGGAGCTGCCAAAGATTATGTATTCCGAAAGGACTAGATACCTCTTCTTGCATGTGTAGGCTGTTTTACACTTCCACTTTGTTTCCATCTCCCTTCCTCAAGCAATTCAGTCTTGCCAATATGTCTACATCAGATGTTCAATCACAACTGCCCGACGACAGCAGTCAGAACCCGAAGCCGCTTCCACGAACATACTGGCACCCGATCTGGGTGATTACTTTCATGCTCGCTGTCGATGGTCTTGGTTTCTGCATGTCTATTGCGCCCACAACACGGCTTTTCGAAGACATCGTGTGTCGTCGCTATCTTCATTCCCAGTTCCAGGTCGACGGGGACGGGCCAGCTGAGGAGTGGTGCAAAGTCCCTGCGGTGCAAAGTCAAGTAGCCACTATCTTCGGTTGGCAGGCGTTCTTTGATGGAATACCCGGCCTGGTCTTGGCTCTTTACTATGGAGGCTTGGCAGACAGACATGGACGGAAGCAAGTCCTCTTCTTCAGTGTGCTAGGACAAATCTTGGGGCAAGCGTGGGTGATCCTAATATGTGAGTACCCACTTCACCACCTGTCCGGTCAATTTTCCAGATTCTGACCATCGATGTCGCAGGCTGGGCCGACCTTCCCCTGAAGCTCACTTGGATTTCCTCCTGCTTTCTTGTTATTGGTGGAGGAGGCACTGTCACCAGCGCAGTCGCCGCGATGATTGTTACTGACGCGACTCCTGAGTCTAACCGGTGAGGACCTTTGGCAAATACCACTTGACCATTGAAAATGGTACTGAAAAGTAGCTTACTTGATGAGATAAACACACAGTTCGAGGGTGTTCTTCCTTAACCAAGCTTCTTTTATAGTTGCTGAGCTGCTTGGGCCGGCGTTGGGTTCCGTCATGATGAAAAACATGGGAGTGTGGCCGCCATTACTCGTTTCACTCATTTGCACCGGCACGACAACCATCCTGGCTGGGACTATTCCCGAAACGATTCATCTTAAGGAAGAGTTGTCGGATCAGCCAGACGATGACTGTCTCGAGGATTCCATCAGCGGTACTTTGCGTTACGTGATGCAGACGCTGAAATTCATCTGCCGCTCTCGCATAGTTTTAATTCTTGTTTTATCGTTCCTTGTGGTGGACTTCGCACGTCAGTCGCTGAGTATCCTGTTGCAGTATGCGTCGACGCGATACTCCATTCCCATTGCCGAGGTCAGTAAGCTAATACATCGTCTGAGTGTAACTGATCAGAACTTTACGCGTTGACCATCAATAGGCAAACTTTCTCTTATCATATAAAGCGTCCGCAACACTTGTTATTATTGCAGTAATTCTGCCTGCTCTTGATGTCTTCGTTGATAAGAAACTCGGTGTTTCACCGAGGAGGAAAAATCTGCAGCTGTCGCGTTTCAGTATCGTTTTGGTAACGCTCAGCTTCGCCCTTCTTGCTGCAGCCCCCTCGATAGGGTTTGTGGTTCTCGGTCAGTATCGTCCAAGCCTGACTGAAGCTGCGCTTATGTTCGAGTACATTTCCATTGACAAGTAGCAGCGCTTACACTATATACACTTGGAAGTGGATTTGGGTCTTTTGCTCGCTCGCTTCTTAGCTCATTTGTTGAGGCGAACATGCTTGGGACACTCTACACAGCGATGGCGGTCATGGAGACACTGGGCTCCCTTCTTGCTGGCCCGCTTGTTTCAGGGCTATTTGGTTGGAGTATGCGACTTGGCGGAACTTGGGCTGGCATGCCATTCATGTTGTCTTTTGCTCTGGCCGGCTCAGTTGCTATGATGCTTTTTCTCGTACGGGCATCAACAGACTCGACAATCCCCGAGGAGGATGCCAGAGATGAAGAAGAGCAGAGAGCGATTCTTCACGATGGTTAGCACACGTCAGGCCCCTACATGGTCGGACCGTGCGAGGAAGGTTTGGGCAATCAAAAACCCATCGGAACCTAGTTAGGGCCCGGTTCAACCCCGGCATACCCTGTCTGTCTACCCTGGGGTACCAAGGATCGGCTAGTAATAAACACCCGTTGCTGCCCAACAAGCACGTTGGATCCTTCAACATCCAGAGCTTCAGGCGAAACCATTGTCGGCAAGGTAGATAGCTTGAAGGTAGGCAATCTTCTATGTATATTCACGATAGAACCAGAACACAGATAGTGTGTCCTGCTATTTATCTTGTCTGCATTTCGAAAGAAGCACACCAAACCATCTGTCTGTGTAACGGATCACAACTAATCAAGTCATGGGCTTTACTAAGATCTTGAACCCCCTCTGTTCTTGAAGAAGTCTGTCTTGAGTGAGCACATTCTATCCATATAAGACGGTAACGTACATACTGAGGAAGCTAGCTGTCTTTTCCATCGCCGAACTTCAAATGTGCGTAGTGAGGATGAAGTGCCTGTTGATGATTTATACTGCAAAGCTAAGCTCTCATCTAGATGGTCGTACCAAGATCGTCTAGCATACGCAGTCTCTAGCATTTGCGATCTACGGGTTCTTTCATCAATCCGGAATTGTTTGTTTGGCCTCTGTGTAAGATCTGGTGTAGCACTGCATGGTGCACTGCTGCGTAAAACGTCAAAACGAGAGGAACCAGGACCACACCAAGCCATGGAGAAAATCACAGTGCCTACGTTTAAAAAACGTTTAACGTTATGTACAAATTCGCAGTATCCAATATCTATTTCCGTCTCATCTATCACATACGATATATGAGGACAAATTCAGTTCTCCCACCACAGCTTACTGCGCTCCTGCTTCTCGGTGGTCATGTGCATGACCTCCATGATTATCCAGTCCGGTCCCAAACGCCTGATGGAACTCCTGTGTCATGTGATATGGCTCATGGCCTTGAGGCATCCGCATGTCTTCATATTTTGTCTTGTTTATTACCACAGTACGCTCGTGCCATTCCAGTATTGCGTCGAAATTGCGGCATTTCTTGTTGACACTAAAGTCGGGAAATGGGTGCAGCTGTCCTTCGACCCAAGCATTGCTAACGATATCGCCGGTAGCACTGCACATCAGATTCTGAAGCACAATATACATGCAATGGTCTGTATGAATACGGTGCAGTTCCGGGAACACGCCGTCTGGGTACTCGTCGATGTAATAGTGCCGCCAATGGACGTCACGACGGATGGCGTTGAGGCAGTGTATCGTGTGTAACACGTCCAGCTCGGCGACGTGAGCTTCAGAACCAAAGCCCCAGTCCAGGGGCCATCTTACAGTCTTCGAGGGATCTTTACCCAGTCGGATCACGTCGTCGGTACTGATGACGTGGGGCCAGAGGCTACCGACACGCTCCCAAGCTGCATCGACCTCTGGCGAAGGCGGTGCCCGGAAGATGGACTTGTCCATGTCCAGTAAGCTGCCATTGATGGTCTGGTCGATAAAATCCATCTGTATTTCGTCATGAAGAGGAGCTGCCGGATGGTTAGTGTGATGGGTCCAGCTTTGGGGACCTCTAGAGAGGAGGAAGTGACTCGTACAATACCAATCAACCATGCGTACCACAGCGTTGTCACGGTTGTGCTTTAAAGCCATCCTATACCGATGGGACGACACCGCGCTCGCGACAGAAAGGATCAAGAAAGCGATATTGAGGATCGTCACGAACCAAATGAACCGAAGGCTGAAGCGCCCAGAAGAAACCGGCCCGGCCTTCTCTCTAGGCCCTTTGGGTATAAATTGCTCTTCTTCATGGGGAAGGACCGGTGGTTCGAGCCTCCTCAATTTCGTAAAGGCGAACATTATGATTTCCAAAATTTGTGCAGTGTCGAGTCAAAGCTGTGGTATGAGCACATCGTCCCAAGGGTAAGAGCATCTTTCTAAGATTATAGAAGAGATGCCGAGTCCTGTATAAATGTATTGAATAAGATGAACGAGTGAGATGACAAACTGGGCTGATCGATTGAGATAACCGAGTGAGATGAACGAGTGAGATGACCGAGTGAGATAACCGAGTGAGATGACCGGGTGAGATAACCGAGTGAGATAACCGAGTGAGATAACCGAGTGTATGGTGCGCGGCAGTGCAATCTCTGCGGAAAGTCACTTTTCCACTATAGCTACACCACATTTCTCCTAAATAACCAGATTTATAAATACCTGCTTTTACGCTTAACCTAATTGATATTATAATAAACTAAAATTAAAAAACTATAATTTAAATATTAAATATATAAAATATATTTATTATATATTTATTATAATATTATATTTATTTAATATAAATAAAGTACTTAATAGAGTTTAATAAGGCGTAGGTATATATTTAGAAAATCCGGAAATACTAGGAAATAAAATCGAAAAGGTACGGAATTTTCTTATCGGGACGGGTACTTATCAGCGATAAGATAAGACCACACGAAAACCGGAAAACGAGAAAATTCTTTATAATCTCTTTTATAAAAGAATAGAAACGTAAAACTAAAAAGTAAATTTATAAGTATAGTAAATATAATATTTAGTATTTTACAGTATTTTTTATTTATTTGATTTACTAGTTATAAGCTAGTAAATCGAGATATTCTCCCGATTTGGGTTATTATTATTCGGTCTTAGGTGTATGTCTATTGACGATTTTTGACTTTCCGCAGAGATTGCACTGCCGCGCACCATAGAGTGAGATGATCTTGTGAGATGATCGTGTGAGATGACTGAGTGAGCTGACAGGTGGATACCTAGGAGATATCACGATTCTTACCCAAGCCCCTCAAGCTCAAGCCAGACTGTCAACCTCGCTTAGCTCGTTGAGGGCATCACGATCAACGCAGACCTGGGATCAGCTATATAGTAAGCAGGGCGGCCCGCGATGGCTTTCATTTTGTCATGCTGGTTCGTCATCAAGCAGACTTTGTCAAGCCATCTTGCGACTTGAGCTATTCCAGCCTCTCAAATATCAATTCTTCGAGATTCAAGCAGTCTGAACTCTTCCGACTTCATCATCCGGAAACTCGTCAACCGTTACAATCGATCTACCCACAATGAAGCCCCAAATCTCCATGACCGTTGTGGCCATCCTGGCACAGTACGCCTTGGCGGCTCCGACGGCCGAAAGACGCGCCCCAGAGGCTGCTAAGCAGTACTTCCACGTTGCTGGCGACGTCCTCGATAAACGTGATCCCGAGGCTGCTAAGCAGTACTTCCACGTTGCTGGCGACGTCCTTGATAAACGTGATCCCGAGGCTGCGAAGCAGTACTTCCATGTTGCTGGCGACGTCCTCGATAAACGTGATCCCGAGGCTGCGAAGCAGTACTTCCACGTTTCTGGCGACGTCCTCGACAAACGTGATCCCGAGGCTGCGAAGCAGTACTTCCACGTTTCTGGCGACGTCCTCGACAAACGTGATCTCGAGGCTGCCAAGCAGTACATCTACGACGATAGCACCGTCCTCGACAAGCGTGATCCCGAAGCTGCTAAGCAGTACTTCCACGTTGCTGGCGACGTCCTCGACAAACGTGATCTCGAGGCTACCAAGCAGTACATCTACGACGATAGCACCGTCCTCGACAAGCGCGAGCCCCAGCCCGAGGCTGCCAAGCAGTACTTCCACACTGCTGGCGACGTGCTCGACAAGCGCGAGGCCCAGCCCGAGGCTGCCAAGCAGTACTTCCACACTGCTAGCGACGTGCTCGACAAGCGCGAGCCCCAGCCCGAGGCTGCCAAGCAGTACTTCCACACTGCTGGCGACGTGCTCGACAAGCGCGAGGCCCAGCCCGAGGCTGCCAAGCAGTATTTCCACACTGCTAGCGACGTGCTCGATAAGCGCGAGGCCCAGCCCGAGGCTGCCAAGCAGTATTTCCACACTGCTAGCGACGTGCTCGATAAGCGCGAGCCCGAGACCAAGGCCGCTGAGCAGTAATCCCCTCTTCCAGCTCGATCATTCCTGGCGGACGACCTGATGGCACTGGCGGAAACACTTGTAACAGCGACGCCGACAGCATGGTGTTTGACCAGAACTTCCTTTCCAAGGGAGATAGGAGTTGGATATCTGTGGCGTAAGGAAGGTTTTACGAACTACACCATACGTGCAATCAAGGGAGGGCTTGTCATCTCAGAGGTGTTGTTGAATCAGGGATACTGTCCAGGGGTTCTTTTCTTAGCTGGCACTTATGAATGGGTTGGCAAGAACGATCGTGTTCGGTCAAACATGGATATTGGAAACACATACTCTTGTATCTAAGTCCCCTTCCCATGAATTAGCTACCTTTTACTTTAAGGGCTCAACAGCCCAGTCCACTCTCACATTATAAAAAATAGATCACTCATTTACATCAATGACAGGCATATGTATAGGTTTCATACGAGAGGCTGGACTTCAAAGCGAACGTGAAAATAAATGAACGTCGAGTGGATTCTCTACTATGAGCAGAAAGCCCCAAACCTCTCAGAACTGTCTTTGTGAGACGGTGCCTATGCCCGCGAAAACGTAATTTATCATTGTCACAGGTTCCACGGAGGTTTCTTTCGGCGTTCTTCCGCTCGTGAGTTCAGCCCTCCGCTATGCGTGTGAGTTCACTGAGGTGTCCAGGGTGACCGTGGTTTGGCAGCGCAACACTAGTAACTCTAAACACAATACTAACATATCAAAATTTAATTTTTGAAGCCCATTTTTCGAGTGTGTAATTGCTTCTGATTCTGTCGTATTCTTTAAACACCTGGGTTGAAGGCATCTCAGCTGTGTACATGTGTAGTAGTGACCGGACACCTCACGGCTTTTCAACTTCGCTCTCATCGCCTGAGGCCCGGTCGTTTTCCATATTCAGGGGAGAGTACTCTTGTCCAGCGTCTGACTGACCACTACTGCCCCGTGGAACCTGACCTTGACTCCGCAGACTTTGAGATCGTTTCCTTCCTACCCATGTGACAATAGTCACGACCAAAAATCCGACTACCACACCAGTGACAGCCACAGACATGGTGGTCTGTCCGTGACCAGCTCGGGCCACCCCATCCAATAAGTTGTACCAGCTGCCCAGTTTTATGAGCCAGCCAATCGCCATATGCAAACGGGCCAACCATGTCCGCCGCCGTACCCGCAAAAACATCATATGATGTCCCCAGCCGAGCAAAGGTTGGAATGCAAGAAGAGTCAGAGTCAGGAGACCCAGGCTCTGATGAGGAGTAGCAAGGGGCTTGCGCCCACTTGCCAGCAAGCCGAGCGCTCCACCGCTGACTGCTACCAAACTCGCAGTTGTCTGCAGAATCCAGTGGTGTTTGAATGCCTCAGAATGACCGGCTCTTATTGCTATAGTCCCCAAAGGACAGAGGATCAAGAATGCTATACCCATGAGAGAGCCATGAATGTAGGCGAGGCGAACAGTTCGAGACTCTGCACGCAAGCTCTCTGGCTGGTCTCCATCTGTTGGGCGCTCTGAAGCCCCGACTGCTTCGATACCTGGTTGAATAACTGGCAACTCCGGAATCTCGCTGCCAGCCGTTTGCTGGGTAGACTGCGGCATGTTGACGTAAAAATGCCCATATCCTCCGGTGCCATGATGTCCAACTAGCCGAGCGTCCGCATTGTACGAGTGTAAATCTTGATCGGGGTTCCATGCCCAGATCCAGGGATAGCTCGAGGCAGCAACAGATATGGGAGTGCCAGGCCATAGGGTGCACGAGTAGCATATCGCAGCTACCTGTGCTGTGTGTGCTGGAAGTTGAGAAGACCGAGGGAGCCCGGGGGAGGAGGCAGCGCTAGGTGGCAACCAAGATGTATGAAGTACACGGATAGCTGTGTCTCCTGTATCTGACGAGGTGATCAAATGCGGATTGTGTTGATCGGTCGTGCGGATGCTCAAGGTTGGCAACTGGCTAGATGCAGGGTCGCCATATACGAAGAACATAAGGGATCCTGCCATCTCCGGTCCAGTTCCGACGGCTGTCCATCCCGAAGACGATGCGCGGGTTACCTGCAGAACCAGGTAGAAGTCGTGTGACGCAGTTGAATCGTTGTAATGCGTGGTCATAGCGATGCAGAAGTCGACCTTGTCCTCATGAAAGCCATATCGACAATACTGGACAGGATCACATATGGCGGAGGCAACCACAAGACAGGCTGAAAGAAACAATGGTATATTCATTTTGTTTGCAATTGAAGGCTCTAAACACTGTAGCAGCGAATGAAGTTGTCTGGGTCCTTTATGGGACTGAGGTTACCTGAGAATGGTGACATTGATGGATCTCACCGCAACCTATCTAAATAAGTACTTCAACAAATATCCGGATAACATGTCCGAGTATCTACTTCATAGTGTTACCACGAGGCACTTGGCATTTACATGCAGGGGCATGTCCTGTCAGCTGACCCCCCCACCTACTTAAGTACATAAGCAGAGTACCTAGAGGTACATGGTAATCCTTGTAAGGCATGATATCTCCTGCCTATCTCGTATAGCGCCCCTCCCTATGTCGAAGCAGTACTTAACATTCGAGATAAAGAGAAAAGTGGATCTGATTACGCCGCGCAGACGAAACCTGATTCTTCTGCATAATATCTCCTGCCTATTCCGTACAACGCCCTTCCTAAGTTAAAGCAGTACTTTAAAGTAAAGATAAAAAGAAAAGTAAGTCTTATACTACCGTGTAAATAAAACCTATTATATATAATATATACTTAATTAAATATATTACTATATTATTTTACATTGTACTTACTTTAGTATAATAATTTTTTTATTAAATATATATTTAATATACTTTATATAAATAAACTTTACTTTTATTAATATACTTTAAATCTTTATTATATTAAAAATAAACTTTTAAGTATAATAGGTTTTTAAATATATAGAAAAGTAATTAAATTTAAATTTACTTTTTATATACTAATATATATTTTATACCTTACTTACCTAAATACACTACTTTATATATAAAATATATACTAAGGTTAATTATATAACTTGCTTTTTTATACAGACCGGGGTATTTCCGCAGGCACCCCTGCTGCCGTCTGATAAATCCTGATTCCCCTCCCGTGGTGCTCTCTTTACCTTTGTAGCTGACCATTTTCAGAGTGGGTGAAAGTTACTGCTCCACGAACGAAGCAGCCGTGAATAAGAAAGAAACCTCTGGAAACAAGCCTTTTATCACGATGCCAGACGCCTGCGGCCTGTCGTCCGATATGGACTTTGGTCCTGTGGTATCCCCATGCCGCCGCGAGTTCGACTTTACTATGCTCTTCGAAGACTCGGTGCTCGCCATCCTTCCCTCATGCCTGTTTCTTACTTTGTCGATTGCTCGTCTCATCTCCGTCAGCAAGACCAAACGGGTGGTCGCCCGCTCTGGTCTTCTCCATGTGCTCAAGATTGCAAGTTCCAGTCCCAATCGAGATATTCCAATGCGCTTGAAATTCCTAACCACGTAGCTACGCTGCAGCTCGCAGCTTGCGCTTTAGCAGCCTCACAGTTTGTCTTGCTCGGCCTGGAAATACACACCAGAAACAAGACACCGGCTTCGGTGCCAAGTGCTGTACTTTCCACGATTGCAGCTATACTCGTCCTCCCGCTGTCTCATTATGAACACCTGAGAACATACAGGCCGTCTTCTCTACTCGTCGCCTTCCTCGCTGCGACTGCTCTACTCGAGGCAGTACGAACGCGCACGCAATGGCTTCTAGGAGACGTGGCGTTAGCATCGGCCTTTTCTGCCAGTGTGGCAATGCGACTCACCGGGGTGTACCTCGAAGCTAGGAACAAACGAGGAGTCCTCCTCATACAAGGCAAGGTGGCTTCAGAGACACTGGCTGGACCTATCAGCCGGACAGTTTTTCATTGGCTGAACGGCTTGATGAGGAGGGGATACAGCCGGATACTCGGTCCCTCTGACTTGGTCCCCATCGATGGCAGGTTACTCTCTGGCCATCTGAGACAACGCTTTCATTCGGTAGTAGACGGATTGCATGGTACCGAGGATAACCCCAAATTGGTCTGATATCCGAAGCTAATATTTGCCAGATGGTGTCTCCCCCAGTATCAGTCTTATCCGACTTATTTCGAAGAGTATCGGCTATGATTTAATAGGCGCTATCATTGCCAGATTAGCGGTGACGGCCTTCACCTTTACACAACCCTTTCTGGTTGACGCGGCTCTGAAATATCTAGAATCAGAGGGCCCAGTACCCGAGTCTCATGGATATGGTCTCATATGTGCGGCATTTTTGTGCTATTCTGGTATTGCTGTGAGTTACCGGTAGTCCCATAGCTGAATACGTCGAGCTCAATTGTCATTTAGGCCTCGCAAAGCTGGTACTGGCATCAAGCATATCGTTGTAGCGTCCATATACGCGGCGGTCTCTGCATACTCATATTTGAGAAGCTCCTTAAGCTCCCAGAAGATGACCAGATTGAATCAAAAGCCACGACATTGATGATGAGCGACATACAACGAATTATGAATGCATCTGCCCAGATTCATGAGGTCTGGGCTACCCCGCTGGAAGCAGGTTTAGCCACCTGGCTGCTTTACAGACATGTTGGACCCGCAAGCTTTATAATGCTTGGTGTGGCAGCCAGTGAGTCCATCTTGCACATATTTAGTCCAGATCGCTTGTCGTACGTACGTGCTAAAAGAACCAATCTTGTCAGCTGCCGGCATGCTTTCCCTTCGTCTGATGAAATTCTCAGGCATCAGTCAACATAAGTGGCTCGCCGCAACGCAGTGCCGGCTCAAAGCCACCAGAAAGATGCTGTCCTCGCTTAAGGCCATCAAGATGATGGCGGGGGAATCAAGGATACACCAAAGCATTTCTAAGCTCCGCGTACTAGAGATCGATGCCGCCGCTACCTTCCGCCGACTCCTGGTCGCTGCGGTCTTTCTATGTGAGCTCCCTCCACAATGCTGGTAACGAGGTGGAAAAATACTGAATAGTGCTAATGCGTGGACACGTCGCCCCAGCGTACTGCACTGCGACCCTGTCACCACCATTGGTGATGGCCGTGTACATTGGTACAGCAGGCTCGAATCCCAATTTCAGCGTCTCGGGAGTATTCACCTCGCTGACGATCATCTCCTTGGTCTCCTCCCCCTTGGTACATTTGTTCCAGACTGTTCCAGGCCTTGGTGCTGCGTATGGCTGTTTGCAGCGAATTCAAGGTTTTCTCGAGCTATCGGAGAGGAAGGAAAGCAGAATGTTGTGCACGCAAAGCTCCAACGGCTATGGTGATAAATCCACACCGGAACATCAGCTACGAGGGACTGCTTCACAGAATGTACTATCGCTGAGAAATGTGTCGCTCGGATGGAAAGCAGAAAGCCCTATTCTGTCATACATCAACGTTGATGTAAAACGCGGATCAAGAGTCGCTATTATTGGCCCCACCGGGTGTGGTAAATCCTTGTTTCTCAAAGGACTGCTTGGGGAGGCTCAGCAAGTCAGTGGGCAGCTGATCGTCGGTCCTTCTACTACCTTCGCCTACTGCAGTCAGACTCCGTGGCTAGAAAATGTCCCAGCGTTGGAGAACCTAACGCAGTATGGGCCCGACTCGAATTGCCAGCAGCTTTTAGAAAAACTGGTGAGGGATTGTCTGTTGGATGATATCGTTCGAAATCAAAGCTTCAAGGATGGTCCCGTGGGCAGCGGTGGCGTCATGCTCAGTGGTGGGCAGCGACAGAGATTGGTTCGTATAACCACAAGCCTATTCAATTACCCTCAATAGATCTCATGGCCCCTGGCTGACAGTGTATCTTAGGCACTTGCGAGGTCACTCTATTCACGACGGAATGTTCTGGTCCTGGACGATGTCTTCAGTGCCTTGGATAGGAAAACACGATGGCATATTGCCAATAACCTCTTCAAGCGGGATGCGGATAAAGACGATGCAACCATCATCTTCGCTACGCATGACAGTGAGTTTATCAGATCATGTCTCCTCACACATGCATGCACAGCAATACTGATGGAAGACAGGGCAAATCGCTGCATTAGCAGATCAGATCCTCGAAATCGATGCGTCAGGCAATATTCACTGCAGGGACCCTCGAGACTTGGCTTGTACAGAAACACAATTCATGATCAATTCTGCCGATCCAGGCCCAGTCGAGGATGTAGAGACAACAGGAGAGGTGGCGAACGAAAACACAACACAAATCTCGGCGATGGCTCAAGTCCCAGGCAATGCCCGAGGCGGAGACACGAAGGGTTCACTTCAAGTCCGGGACAGAGTCGTTTATGGGAAGTACCTCCGATCTATCGGAATGCTACACTCGACCTTATTCGTCTGTGGCATAGTGGTATGGGCTGTCGTTTACAAATTTTCCGGTTAGTACCCAGTCCTGATCCCGGATATCTCTACACATATTGCCATAGGCTTACTCAAAGTTGTCTGAAGACATCTGGATAGGGTGGTGGACTGATGCGAGCTCCACCGCCGACAATCGCAATGGTTATTGGCTAGGTGGCTACGTCGCTTTCGGAGTTGCGGCATTGTTGATTCTGTGTATTTGGCTATGGCAAGTCCGGTTCTAAACTTGGAGTTCCCGATGGACGGCAGCCATGCTCCAAAACATGACCGCTAACAAAGTCACAGGCATCAACAAATTTATGTCGTCGCAAATTCAGGCTTAAACCTTCACGATCAGCTGGTTACGACAGTAGTCACAGCGCAATTTCCTGTTATTGCCCAGGTGGACACCGGAAGTATATTAAATCGCTTCAACCAGGACCTGATGCTCGTCGACCTCCAGCTTCCTATAGATCTTTTTAATACGGGATCTGAGTTCGCAACAGCTATTATCCAGATCGTCCTGATAGCTAAGGCATCTCTCTATGCCCTCTGCGCTGTCCCGGTTCTGTTTGCCGTTATCTGGGTCGTTCAGCACTTCTACCTTCGGACTTCTAAGCAACTTCGAATGCACGACCTCGAAGCGAAGGCCGCACTACAAACAAAACTAGCCGAGGCCAGCGCTGGCTCTGCCCTCTCAACTATCCGTGCGCATGGGTGGTCCCAGATTATCGCGGATAAGTTTCTGGAAAAGGTTGATAGGTCCCAAGAACCTATATACCTCCTCTTTGCCGTCCAGCGATGGCTACAGGTAGTCCTCAATCTGGTCGTCGCAGGGCTCATTGTCGTAGTCCTAGGTGCAGCAGTTGCCCTAAAACAATCCCATAAGGTTAGCCCTAGTGCTATCGGTATCGCCTTCCAGAATGCTACTACACTTGGCGAGACCCTAACGAACTTTATCGTCTCGTGGACTGGCCTTGAGACCTCTCTAGGTGCTATCGCGCGCATTGCTCACTTTGAGAAAGAGATGCCTGTCGAGACAGTTAAGTATCGCTCACGACAAAGTACGCCTCCCGAGAGACAAGAAGGACATGGTGGTGGTGCGGTACGGGTCGAGAACGTTTGGGCAACCTACCAAGATCCCGAGTCCGAGAGTGTCACCTGGAGTTTACGAGGGATTAGCCTCGATATTAAGCACGGAGAGCGCGTAGCAGTATGCGGTAAAACGGGCTCCGGAAAGTCTACCCTCCATCTTGCGCTACTTCGCATGGTGAATATGCCAACAGGCTCTATCTACATCGACGGAATAGAGCAAGGTGATATGTCACTTGAGGCACTCCGCAAGCTTTTCTTCATCGTCTCACAGGACAAATTGGAAAGCTCAGAAACCCTGCGACTCGAGCTAGACCCTAGCCAAGTCTTCTCGGAAGAAGCCCTCATGGCCGTGCTGCAGGAATGTGGAATGCTGGAAAAGGTCATGAAGGCGGGCGGTATTGACACATCGAAGGACGACTGCGATTTCTCCGAGGGCGAGGAGCAGCTCTTCAATATTGCGCGGATCATGCTCAATGCTGATGGGCACGTTGGTGGTATCATTCTCCTTGATGAAGCCACAAGCAGGTAAGCACCCAGCTCGGGCGTGAGTCACGCCGACAGAGCGCGGTGAGAATACAAGCTAATGTGCGGAGTAGGGTCGATAACGAGACCGAGTCCAGGATCCAAAAGCTCATCCAGACAAGGCTGCGTGGGAAAACTGTGATTGCGGTTAATCATAGACTCGAGGCTGTCTTAGATTACGATCGCGTTGTTGTGCTACATAATGGACAGGTTGAGGATGTTGGGACGCCATCTGAGTTGATGGGACGATGTGACCTATTCGCTGGAATGACATTAGTATAATGCCTCTCGTTGGGAAGGTTGTCGTTTGTTTCACGAGGCGGTCGAGTATACAGAAACTGTGCCTTGCGTTGAGAAGGTTGTTGTTTGTTTTACAAGGCGGGCGAGCATATATAAACTTTCTTACTCGGAGGCTTCCCCTGTTTTTAATCCCGATTAGCTCTAGATTACAATTATACTGGTTCGCTATAGCACTTGTCCAAAGGATCTAATTAGCTTTCGAAAGTAGTGTTTTCAGCTGTCGAACGGCTAGAAGAATTAAGGTCATAATGCCTTTCAATACCTGCCAGAAGGCTTACACTTACTTTAAGGCTTAAGCATTTTAGATCGATACCATCTGCATCAATCAAGCCTCTATTCAAGACCGGAATAAGCAGGTACAATTAATGGGGCTGGTATTCATTCCCACGCCAGAGTCGTGATAATCTGGGTTGGCACTGACTCCGAGGAAGCTGAAGAGGCCTTCAAGCTTATTGAGGACTGCGGTAGATTCCCGGAAGAGGACGGGGAGGTCGTCGTGCAAAGTGTGACAAGCGATGAAGCTGGCTAGAAAGCACTCACCAACTTGCTTCAGCGATCATATTGAAACCGCATGTGGGTATTCAAAGAAATTGTGCTAGCTCAGCAAATCATCATCCATTGTGGTCAGCAGAAAGCTATCTAGTAGCAATGGAATCGGCTTGACAAGATATCTGCACGCCATGAGCTGTGACTGACAGCCCAGATCAAACACTCATGGGTCCATGGCTTACGCAAAGCTCTCTTCAGAATTGCGCATTTCCGCATTCATCAAGAACAGAGCCAGCATATCAACAATATTCTACACCCAACAAGACACTTGCAATGTCAGGATCCCAGAGACAAACTATACGCTTTGCGGGGCGTGTGCAGTGCCTTGGCCAACAACATGCAGTGGCGTCTGACTATTCCCTTCCGGTTCGAGATATCAACACATACTTCGCAATGAGCCAGATTACGAAGGACGGTAACTTGTCTTCGTTGTTCACAGCCGGGATATGGAACCCATCCAACGGAGGGGACATCAGGCTTCCATCCTGGGTACCAGACCTTCGAGGCGGCTGTGTCGATATTCGCTATCTGGCGGGAAGTTACATATGATGTTTCAAAGCTGACAGTACCGCGGATGATTCGTTCCATCTTAATGAAAGAGACGACTGATTACAGTATTCTATATGTTGACTTGCTATCTGCCGACTCAGTCCGAATGCACCGGAACCTTGGTAGCAGCACTAAGGATGAAGCGAAACGTCGAGACCTTATAAGGGAACTTTGCTTGGCACCTGATGGGAAGAGCTTATCGGTGGTGAAACTCCGTCGCTATTTTCAGTCAACAATTTTCGAGGACTCGACCTCGACTTCGACTCATGTTACGGGTTAATGGACTTCGATTCCGCGTTAATCGACTCAGATTCAGCCTCGGAGGGAGACTGGAAAAGTTAATCTTGGGTTTTCAAGAAGTTTTGGTTCAGCTCTTCGGGTGGCACCCTGTTTTCACCCGCCTCGCTCGATCTTCTGTAAGCTTGGCCTCGAATTGTTACAGGGAAGAGGAATGGAGTCAACTGGCCCAGGTGAACTGTATATGAATCGAAAGGAACACCTATTCAGGATGGAGGAGACTATTGACAATCAGATGTCTGCTATGTTCAGTACTCATCACGGCCGCATAGGTATCGGACCTCGCAGCATAGAACAGGGGGATCGTGTCGCTGTTGTTCGAGGCTATAGAGTGCCTCTGGTTCTATGTCCATTCGAAAGTTATCACAGACTTGTTAGGCCTTGTTACGTTTCTGGCTTGATGATGGGAGAGGCTACTAAGCACTTTTGGAATAAGCTAGATTGCAATAAAACTCAACTTGTCTAGGGAAGCGGCACCTGAAGACTATGGTCAGCTGGGTTTTTTATAGTTACCCTAGGAAGGGAGTCGCATGCATTATTTTCGCGTTTGTTTTGTTTTATAGCAAAAAAGATTTGTCCGGAAGTCTGATATATATATGTAGCTCGAGTGCTTCGGGCATATACTCCTATATAGCTGGCGGAATAATGCCCCTCATATGGGGGGGTGGATGTTATGGATGTCTCCGAAAGTATTTGTTTCGACTACTTTTCATAATTCGAAGCACACTAGATGTTTCGCATGGCTACAAACGAGTTGAACAAAAAGATCCGCCGAAATTTACTCTACCCGACGACCTATGAAGTCGTCATTGATAAACAGTTCCCCGGTTTCCTGATTTGGTGGTGCCAGGAGCGCCCCCTTGACTTCGCTCGCTTCACCATGAGTGGCGACGAACCATGGCTCATAGATCCTGTCGTCGCGCCACGCAAACTCGCCGCTCTTATATTCAGGAACATCATACCAGTACAGCCTATCATAACCTGGCTCGACAGCTTTCCCAGTCACTTTGTTGTCACCATCGTTGAGAAAGACGTCGTAAGCGGACAAAAATGAGTCCTTTTTAGTCAGGCTTTCAAAGGTCAGCTTGGCCGACATCATCGGGCACCGAAAGCAGCACCAGGCCTTGCAGTTGGGAGTTGCCAAAAGATGGAACTGAACACTTACTGCTTAGACAAAAATGCAGTTGTAAAATCGGGCATTATCCCTGTATCATACGGACCCATGAGTACTGAGTTGATGGTAATGTTTTCCTTCTGCCGCAAAATCGGCGCCATAGCTCGTGCCCAGTTGAGCACACCACCCTTCGCACCGGCGTATTCAGGAAAGGTGCCGCAGGGATGGACAGCTATCATGCTGGCTGTAATGATGATCTTTCCCCCGTGGCCGCCGGGGTTGTGCCGCATGAAATGTGTCGCCAGGATAGAGCCGTATATGGGTCCCTTATAGTTGATCTCAGTGCAGGACAGGTCTGGAGCTGGTGGAAGTGAAGTGATAGGTTCGTCGCGCCTGGAGAAGTTGTAAAGAGAACCGGCGTCGACGATGCCGGCGTTGGCGATGAAAACACTGACCAGTAATTCTCAGCAGGCCTGTCTCATCCGTGCCCAGCTGAGCGGCAGGGGAGGAGTAGTAAAACCAGGTGGGTTAAACACCCTACATGGAGGGAAAGCAAAGGAGAAGAAAACAAGAAAGATAGAAAGAGCTACATACTCGATGCGCCCCCATTTATCCCAGACCCTCCGGAAGAGCTTGGCCTGGTCATCATAGGACGACACGTCGCATTGCTCGAAGATCACGTCCTCTCCAGTCGCGTCGATGCTCTTGGCGATTGAGTCTCCCAGCTCCTTGCGCCTGCCCGTGATACCAAGGCGATAGCCACCACTATACAGGTGCTCGGCCAAGTCGACTCCGATTCCGCTCTCGAGATCAACCAGATTAGCCTGCAACCAATATAAGACAAGCAGAAGAATCCAGACGTACCGTTGCGCCTGTTATGATGGCCACTTTCTTGTCTGAACCTTGCTTGGGGTCCATTGCGCTTCCTATGTCTTGCACCGAACTCTGAGAGCTGCTTGAGGAGAGTTATGAAGAATGCAAAGAACAGGAAACGTAAAAGTGAGAGAACAACGTGGAATAAATAGGTCAAGAGCGGGGTGAGGAACCTCATCAGTATCCGTGTGCCAGTTCCGTACACATGTGCATGATATGTGGGTGTACGAGTGAGATACTGTAACGGTAGAAAGATGCATTATCATGCATATTTTCACCATACCTCGGATGGACTTCAACATCTCCAATCATCCTGTTGTACTGAATATGAGCCGCGTAGCCGAGAGGAGAAATTCGGGAAAACCATCAAGATGCAACGTAATATACCACGTTTGGATGCGGGGATCAGTCACACGAGATTGACTGACAAATACGATGACCCCATGAAGAGAGTCATGATCAACGTGAGTCTGGCCTTGTAAAAATCCTTCAGGAAGTATTTGTTTCTCCCATTTCGCTATAAAAGCTACATATGTAGCCTAGTCATCCTTCAGATGCCTCTTAAACCCAACCATCTGGATCAACTCCGTCCAGAAACCCAGTGGCGGGTTTCTAAATGAGGCCTCATACGCGTCAACAACAGGCCGCTCCCACACCAGATCTGCCTCGTGCGGCCCCACGAACTTGGTCCGCTTGATCAGCTTCCAGCCCACAAACAGGACTGGCGCAAGGATGACCATGGTGTAGTAGATGAAGAAGTTGTCCACGCTCCACGGCGTGAAGCTCGAGTACCCGTAGAAGAAGACCACCAGGCTCTCGAAGATCAAGCCGACCCAGGCGCAGTAGGGCTGGCCCCAGCCGTAATAGGGGAACTGCGTCCGGTCGACGCCCTGTGCCTCGCACGCGCGGTAGAAGAAGATGTAGGTGATGCACATGATGATGTAGTCGATGATGCCGCCGGCGGTGATGAGGTTCACCAGCCAGTTCAGGACCGTGTTGGAGCCGCTGGAGAGCTGCATGAAGGAGAGGAAGGGGAAGATCATGACGATGAGGAAGCAGTAGATGGGCACGCCGTTGCGCGTCGTCTTGCGGAGGAAGCGCGGGGCGCGGCCCTCGAGGGACATGCCGTAGAGGTTGCGCACGGCGGCGTAGGTGTAGGTGTTGCCGGCGGAGAAAATGGACGTTACCATGAGGGCGTTGGTGATGTGGGGGAGGACAGTGACGCCGAGGTTCTTCCTGATGGGAAGGATCACGTGGTTAGCAAGGAGGACGGGGAAGGGAGGGTGGGAGGGGAGGAGGGACTTCCGAGGTCCGGGCTGGTGAAGACGTACATGGCAATGACATAAGGCGAGGCAGCGGCGGTACCACTTCCTTCGCCACTACCACCATAGATATTCACGAGCGTAGGGTCATTATACGGGATAACTATACCAACACACAGAGCACCCATGATGAAAAAGATTCCGAACCGCCAGTACACGGTCTTGAAGGCGGTCTTGATGTATGTCCGGGGACGCTTGGCTTCTGCGGCCACCATGGCGATATACTCGGGGCCGACGACCGTGAAGGAGGCGGACCACAGGGCAGCGAGGAACCCCTCGAACTGGCCGAGGCTACCGGTCGAGTGATGCTCTTTGAAGGAGCCAGGGTTGCCCCAGTAGCGGAAGCCATATGCATCGTGCTTGGGGTTACCGCCACACATGGTCACGAGGGTGAAGGAGAAGAGCATGATGATGAGTATAACCTTGCCGCCGGAGAGCCAGAACTCGGCTTCTCCGTAGCCTCGCACGGCAAGGCAATTGATGAGACTAGTTATTCACAGAAAGTTTAGCTTCGTGTACTTTCACACTCAAAAGGGTCCGGCAAGGGGAGTTTCGAAGAGGAGGGGGAGAGGGGGGGTTGTCCGGCAAAGGAGGGGAGGACGGTCCGGCAAGAGGAGGCAAACGGGGGTCAATCGTCTTGCCGTCGCAGGGAAACTTGTCACTCGTATCACAACGGGTCACACCTCCACAAGGAAGAAAACAGGTGGTCTCACGCATAGAGGACGATACACGCCGCACACACGGCAGCGGCAGGTATGTCATCCCTCCAGAAGCTCAGCACCAGGTTCAGGGCGGTGATCTCGAAGGGGATGAGCAGGGCCTCGTAGAGGAAGAAGTTCCAGCCGGCAGTGAAGCCCAGGGCTTCGTCCACCCACTTGCCCGCCATGCGGATAAAGCCACCGGATACGGGGTGGAGCGTGGCCATCTCGGCCATGCAGTTGTTGACGAGGCCCAGCATACAGCTGTATAACAGGTAGGCGATGAACAAGGAGCCGGGACCACCTGAGTACAGGCCGCTGCCGATGCTGACGAACAGAGCCGTGCCGATACTGCCGCCGATGGCGATCAATTGGATCTGTCGGTTGGCAAGTCGCCGATGTAGACCGTCACTGTTGCCATGGAGGATCTCGCCCGAACCAATGTCGGAGGACCGGTCGGGGAAGGCTTCGACGTCGCCGTACTGGGCCTTTTTTTCCTGGTCGGAGGTACTCATATTGCAGCAGGCTGGCCAGCCGGGCCAAGTCGAGCTGGTTATTGTTGTCGGTCGATAGGGCTGGTCACTGCTGGGTCAAGCACAGTGAGAGCCAAGAGAAGAATGACCAGGCTCAGGGGCGGATGGGGTGAGGTGAGGTGAGGTGAGGCGGGGTGAGGTGAACAACGGTAATGGTATGATGAACAGAAGAGGAGAAGAGTGAGCAGCAAGATGATAAGATTTAAGTAACCAAGTCTCGGCCGCAGCACCGCATCCTTATTAGTGTTCTCATACAGACTCTACCAATGGGCCGGATCCTTCAGCTAGGCAAAATCTGGGGCAATTTGACTGTTGCACTGCATTCCAAAGCCCTGAAGGTTCCAGTAAGGTTCCAAGGTTTCTATGCTGTGTGCATACTTAGGTAGGCATTTGCTCCCCACACAGCATCCCTGTCAGTACTACCCCGATCCGAGGCAATGTGATCAAAGGCGTTTTCATTGGGCAGATTTTCTCTGGCCGATGGCTTGGAGCGTTACTCCAAGGGTCAGAGTGTTGAGGCTTATCAGAGACATCTGAGGCCGGCGCGGGCACCGAGTCTTTATCACCATGTATTATCTACTTGATTACCTGATGATAATGGTTCTTAACGAATACCCAGTAATCCTGCCTACCAGGGTGCCGTGGAGTTTGCCTTGACGAATTGGCAAATAGAAGACGAGGATGGACAATCGATCGATCAACCAAGATAAACACCACCATCAATAACAACGGACTGCCTATCTGTAGTGTGGAACAGTTAGGATCAATCCCTCCTGGCAGCCATGCCGCAGGCAGACTTGGCATGTAAGATACGAACTGGGTGTTCTGCACATCCGTGGATATTGATGTACGCCTGGTTTCGGGCCGTCAATAGTAATACACGGGCAAGACAGATAGCCACTTGAGTAGATAGGCAGATAGATTGCTGGAAATATTTCGGTGTTTCTGGCAGTACATGTAGGCAGCAATCTATAGCTCTCATCGTACTCTTCAATGTTATATGTGGTCGTTTGGTACCTACCTTGGGTAATTTGTAGGTATTAAAAGGAGTCTCACAACATTGAAGGAGAGCAATCAAATCAATTGATATTGAACACTGATGCATCGTGTCAGAGTATAATCATCCACATCCAACATTGAACTGCGCATATATATGATCATGATCATGATCATGTACCGTGGTACATACTTAAGTTCATAGCATAAGCACCGTCTCTCACCGGCTTTCCCTTTTACATAGCACAAGTATTGCCCATGTACTACTTCATATCAGTCCTACCACAACCGTCCCCCAAAAAGTCCCGTTTTAATAGTAATCAGGAGCGTGACGTAGGCCAAGAAATACTTCTCCACTACTTGGCATAGCCCCAACTCGTCTGGTCATCTGCAGGGGAATCTACAGATAAGTGCGATAACAGGAAGACTTTGTTCTTTGTCCGGCTCGGCGCTACAGCCACACCGTCCACGAGTGACTCGAGATTGATCTCTAAATGCGATCGATAATAGGGCGCTGGACGGTAGGATGGAACACCTGCTCGTCTATCTTTTCTTCGGATCTTTACAAAGGGAGATCTGCAGTGCATGCATTAGGTAGAAACATCCAGATGTCTGGGACAGTGCCTAAGTTAGGGCCCGTCAAGGGTCCTGAGGGTCTGAGGGTACATCCGAATGGAGTAGCGGCAACTCTAAAACCCCCCCAACCTTCAAGGCTCCAAGGTCTTCACCACTCGGGATGTTATAACGGGAAGAGTTCTTCACCAGGGTCACGCTATGCTTCGCTTCGCTTCAATTCTCTTGACGGTCTGATCACCTCGTGCCGACATTGTAACCACAAAGTTTCCCTCACGTGTCACACAGAGGTTGGACTAAACTTCTGGATCTCTGTTCTCACCGGGTGCTATTGGCCCCAGACTCCCTTGCATACTCACTTACTTCCAAGGTTACGTCAATGCTTACCTGGCCTGTCGCTTGAACTTCCATGCCCGTGAAATCATGAAGGATCCCGACTGGCAACGGCACATCGGCAAATCGGCATGTGGCACAGGCGACATCGAAGCACAGACGGGACGAGCTCTCTTCAGTCATCCGTTGCTATCACACGTTAAACGAGACCGGGGAGAAACCCCAGGGAGACACATGGACACGTTACACGCGATTTCTGCGAGAGCATATGAGCTGCATTGGCTACACAAGTATGTACAAGAAGTTCATGCAACAGCATCCTGCCTCTCGGATCAACGAGGCATCAGAAGACGGCGCTCGATTCCCAAGTTATTTCCAAGTTATTCCAAAATGGTCCCCTTGCAAATCTACAGAAGCCATCCTAATCATCCTCCTTCATCCTCACACATACTACACCTCACTTGCGACATAATCAACAAGAGAGGTCGTAGTTCTGAGGGACGACAGCCAGGTCACCAGGGCCGAAGAGGCCGAAGTCGGGTGAGGCCTTGCCGTTCTGCGACTCCTGCAGCATGTACCACCAAACGTTGATGTTGTTCTCAGTCAGGGTGCAGGCGATGTCCTTCCAGTACTTGCGGGCGTTGGCATCGTTGGCGACAGCCGCGCCGAACTGGTCGCCGCTGACGGGCCAGCCGGTCTCGGTCACGTAGACGGGCTTGTCGCCGGCGATGGCCTTGGTCTTGTCCAGGCCCTTGTAGAACAGGTTGGAGGCGTCGTCGATGCTGTTTCCGTTGGCCTTCTCCCAGTAGGGGTAGCCGTCGAAGCCGATCCAGTCGATCTCGCTGATGACCTTGGTGTTTGTGCCGTTCTCGAACGAGTCGTACGTGTCGACGTGGCCGACGGGGACGCCCTCCAGCGTGGTGCCGGCGATGGCCTCGCGGACCCTGCTGATGTAGGAAATCAGGGTGTCGACATCGACACCGGGGGAGGTGGCGTCGCCCTGCGCGGCGCGGTACAGGTCCTCGGACCCGACTGAGATGCCCGTGACCAGGTCTGTGAAGGCGGTGCCGTACTGGGCGATGGCCGCCTTCAGGGCAGCGATCTCGTTGGTGATGGCCGAGGAGCTACCGGACACCCACATACCGAGGAGGAGTGATGTCTTGGAGGCGATGGCTGCGGGGATGGCGGAGATGGGGTCGCTTGCTGTGCCGTATTGGACTGAAGGGGCAAGTTAGCATCACAACACAAAAGGTCTTGGCTCCTTGGCTCATTGGCTGCCTGCAGGGTAATGTTGCAGGACCCAAGATCCACGATCCACGACTTCAGATGCGGGGCATGATGAGGCACTTACCCGTTGTGTACAGACGGGCGCTGTTCCATCCGGTTGTGTTGGCCAGGTTCTGTGCCCGGTTGAACTCGTACTCGAAGTCTGCCTGTTTCTTGGCCGTGTTGTCGAGGAAGAAGGCGCCATAGTTGAAGCCCTTGATGCCCGAGTTGGCAGCGCCCACTGTGGCAGTGGAGGCCGCCTTGGAAACGACGTTTGCGACAGGAGTGGCATCGGCACCGCTGTATCCACTGAAGATGGAGCTCGCCGCCGTGGCGACGGCAGCAGCGGTCTGGGTGGCCTTCTTGGTGCAAACCATCTTGAATATCTTGTTCAGGGGTCGTTGGGGAGTTATTACCGGGAGTAAAAGAGTGGACGAGAACAATTAAGTATATCTAGAGTTTGTTTGTTGACAGCGAGAGGACGGGTCAAACGAATGTACACCAAAGGAAAACCGGTTAATGACGATCTGATGATGGGTGAGAGGATAAAAAAAAGAAGAGGAAAGGTCGATCTTCCTTGGTCGAGGAAAAGGTCATGTTTAAAGGCCATCCGCCTTGAAGACGGAAACAGGGCACGTTCAATGTTGTTGATCTCCCGGCGCCGAAACGATCTCGTATCCAAGCGTCGTGGGCCACAATGAGTGGTAAAGAAAGAGTGGTCCTTGACGTGATGGAACAAGTCGAGACCTCTGGGGAATTTTGATTACTGTGGGTCGAGTCTACTATTTTTGAATATTTGACGGGTCTCGTATCCACAAGGTAGCATAAGTGGCTGGCCAGAGTCCCACAGGGCTGGCACAAATTCAGGGACGCGCAAACTTCTATAACGGATTCCCAGGGGTGATGCCGACCTTTTCCTGCCGTTTCCTGCTGCCAATGATTCATGGTCTACATATTAGCTCTTTTTCTATGGGACTGGCTGCCCCGATCGTCATCTTCTTCGGCTTCCGTCAACCTGGCAGACGTGGATTTCCCGGTTTATCGCTGCGCCCAATACACACTAATAATAAGGTCAATATATAACATACTGGGGTAATTGTCACTGCGCGCACAAATTAAGTATTTATCCGAGCCACCGGACAACCGGCTGACCGGATGCTGCGGCCCTGAACGCTGTCATTTTCAACTGTGGATAAAAGGTCTCAGGGGCCAACGCCCATCAATGACCAGTTCCTGGTCCTTGCCCGGGGAAATTCCCGAGCAGACCAGGTTCATCCCCAATATTTTCAAGGAGACATCGAGCCGAGATCACTCACAGTAGGGGTGCCTGGTATGCATACCGCCTCGTTTGCACCTCCTTGTTCTGTCATGTCTGTCAATAGTTCCTTATTCTCATAGGGCAGCCTCACAGTCTCCAATATGCAGCTGTACAACCTACCGGGGGAAGCAAGGGGCACCCAACTCAAGTCCACCCTCATCTCTTCTCCTCACGCCTTCCAGGGCTATGTCAGCCGGAAGCTCCGCCCCTTTCGTATAGGTCTTCATCAAAGTCAGGTGGTGCAGGCATCTGTGCAACCTCCTATCTGAACACATACGGCCCCTTTCTTTAACTTCACCCCAGGGTAGACTATGCACGCGTCGCCACAAGTTGAACATGGCTTTTGAAGTCCCCTGGTTTTCTCGACCAGAAGATGCTCTTAACTACTTACCAGTTGACAGTACTGTCAAATTTGCAATGCACTTGCTAATGTCCGGCTCTACGCTTCTTCTCACTCCCCAACCATCAAGTGTTTTTATTCCAGCATAGTTGGTATTCAGGACCTAGGACACGGGCTGTCTGAACTCCTTTACAGGGTATCGCAGTGCAAATTGCGGACTTCGCATTGCCCTTGTCACCTATCGAGACATGGACCTCATCTTAACATCGACCAGGACATTGACGACCGGTGTGAGAAGTCCGGAAAGTGAAGCAACCTTGGAAAAATGATCAATTCTCGCTCGATGGACACGATGTGGTTGATGTAATTGCTCGAAGCTATTGCCGCATCCTATACCCAGCGACCTGACCGCGACCTCGGAACCGATGTCCCCAACCTTTCCCGCTTAAGGGCTTCTCAAAGGATTCGGGGCTGCAATGCACGATGATCCCGATACATCTTCACATCCAGTGTCAGCCTGCATCTCTGTCCAATTTGGATCATGACATCCACGTTGTGTCCACAAACAGGTACTTCGTTACTCGTCTGAAGAGGCACTGGGTGCTCGATGCTCGATGTTCGACGAAATAGAAGGAAGTCTCCACCACGATGTTTGAAACAGTCTGCAGATATCGCCGCCGGAGCGCGGTATATCATCGTGTTCCATTTCAATCGTTTCTCGTGACGGATTTGCAAAGAGGGCGTATCGGAGGAGCCGGCGACGCTTGGCCACGCCGGACAAGGGAAGGCTATGGCGAACGCCAAGTCTGCGAGATCATCAATACAGGATAGAACAAATCCGGCTTGAATACTGTGTCCGAGGTTGAGGAGTAGGGTACTGGGGTTTGGACCAGACGCATTTGGGGCACAATCCAGCCTCATGGTACGTGGGAGCTTCAATGAGAGGCACCCAAAAAGAACCTTTCACTTACGGGTATAAGCCCAGGTGGCCCTGTCACCAGAATCATCATCTTCATTTAGGTAGTCTACCTGGCTTGCGAAGCTTTCGCCGTCCGCATTCCTTGCAAAGGATTTCCAAGTACCAGTCCTGACGGGCCGGCCAGCTGTCACTGTTCGGACATGGACCATCTGGACAGCGCAGAGCCCAGGGCCGATAAACTCGATGGCCGCATATGTAGCGGTCGTACGGTCGATAACACATTGTAAGGTTTTGGTAGAAGCTTGTTGTGAGTGTCGAGGTGGGTGGGTGTCTTTGCTTCCAAGAGATGCCCGGAGAAGGTCATCAAATAGACAAGGCACAACCACCGTTGCACCTATTGATGAGCTGGATGATACGTGACTGACCTGTAGGACATGAATATCGGGGCTGCAAACTGTGCCTCCTTCTGACAAAACTGAGTAATGGTGACTGGCAGGCCCAGGTAGCACACTATTGGTACGACTGACATAAGCGGGCTACTTGTAACCTCGACAACCGAAGGACTCATTGACTTCTTCCCCGATACAGAGAACCTCATACCGTGTCATTCCTTGGAGATCAAACAGGCTCAGGTCCAGTACCGGCCCCAAATCTCATACTCCTCCCTCGTACCACGGAACTTGAAGTCGACCTCGGTGATGTCCTGGAAGCCCTCCCTCACCTTGGGCTCCTTGAAGCGGCTTGCAAATCCATTGAAAGCCAGCTTCGGGAGGGCGCTTCGCGCCTCGGGATTCATCTCCTTGTTCATGGCCCTGACGGCATCATTATGCTCTGCCACTGACTGCGCCGTTTTAAACCAGACGCACCTGATGGGTACGCCGTTCTTGTTGGCGAGTTCAACCCACTGACGGCGTGTATCAGGGTCTGCATTAGTGTTGTCCACTGCCACCGAGTCGCCTTCTTCGAGGTGTTCCTTAGCCGCCTTGAAGCATTTGTCCTTGCTCTTCAACAAGTCTTGATTGACTCGCTCGTAGCCTAGAGGTTTCAGGCATCTCCAGTAAAATGTAGACTTGCCTGCCCCCGGTGGCCCGCAAAACAGCACAAGGTCTTTGTCGTTCTTCTTTTCAAACAACACGTCTGGCGCGTCGCCATTGTCCACCGCTTCCGAGGGAAATGTCCAGGTCGAGACGTCGAAGTCTCTTACAAATTCCCTTGGATCTTCGCCGAGGAAGAATTCTTCTGGAGTCCGGTATGTGATGCCGACGTTGTGTGCGAAGTTGCGGTCCGAGCAGCTGAAGTCCTTTGCTATCGCCTTTTTCCCACTAGAGGCCGGCACGGCGATTCGTCCGCCTGCGTCCCCGACGAAGATGCTCTGCTCCTTGTCGACATCCTCCAGGCCATAGTCCTCGCATAGCTCTTTCCACATGCCCGTCCTGGGTTTGCGAAATATATCTTTCCCCGTGGCAGCATATATTGAGGTGGGAATGTGGAGCTGGGCGAGAATTGCGCTGGCCTTTTGTTTAAATGGGGCAAGTCGCTTCGAAGTGTCCGGGCCCTTCGCTTTGGGATCTCGGTGCAAGGTCAGACCATTCTGATTCGAAAGGATAACGACTCGGTAGCCCTCCTCGTACATGCCCCGTAGCTTGGCGGGGACCGAGACGTCCCACCATTTCCAATCAGATGCATCGTTGCTGAATTTCTTGCCGGAGGCCGATGTAATCAATGTCGAGTCTAGGTCGAAGGCAGCGACCTTCCTCCTTTTCGTCGGTTCCTCATCCGTGTCGCCATGGCCATCGTATCGTCCAACTAGCAGTGTAGCGGGTCCATCGTCGTCCGGTGCACGTTCAGACCAGACGGTTCTGGGTTGGTCCTTCTTCTGGGAGGTGGGTTTGAAGAAATCAGCCACTGCACCGTCTTTTCCACAATGTCAGCCAAAAACCAGTAATCAAATTGAAGTGGAAACCGGGCGTGGGCAGGTCCTTACTCGTGACACTACTCTGGGCTTTACGCTTCGTTGGAGGAGGAGAGAGGGAAGGGTCGTTATCGTCGGGTGCAGATCGTTTGGCGGGAGACATTATGGTGAAAAGGCTAAGCCTGAAGAGGGCTTTGTTGATTTCAGTGGGATTGCGATTGCGAAGGTGACGAAGTGGAATCTTGTGATGAATGCAGATGAGCGCAAAACATCTCTGGCGCAAGTGCATCGAAAATGGTAGTATGGCTTTGTGCTTGGATGTGCTTGGATGTGCTTGTTGGTAGCAAGACGGAAGCACTCATATGCTCAGTAAACGGTACGTCCCGTATCACTCTCCGTGAAATAAAGTGACAGTCGCGCAGTCGCGTTGGACGCGTTCCGCTAAACTGCCGGGTTGGCCGACAGGGGTGCCCGGTTGCTGTAATAACCTTGGAAGGTACCTAAGTATCTACCTAGGTACCTAGGTACTTCTCTCAGTGACCTCGCCCAAAAAGACAGTTGGCAAACAGCTGCGCACCAGCTGGCCTCAACCCCTTTTTAGTTCCCAAGGTCGACAATCTTCCAGTAATGGCTTGTCCGAACTTAACTTGGAGGACTACTCTCCCAGACAACCTTGGAATGGCTGCCTTTGCAAGTGTATACATTTGTGTGTGCCTTGTTTACCCGTATTCGGGCCTGCGATTGGGGCTGGGACCGGTGTGACATACTATTTTTCCAGCCTGCTCAGTCCTCACTTTGCTTATATCTCTCCTTCAAGGGGCCTGGGACAAATGGAGGTTACGTAGGTACTACCATGGCTCATGCCTTGCTTCCCATCCCTGAACCACCTGTCAAGTGATGCCAAGGACCAAGAGTTTCTTTCTAATATACATACCATTTTGACCTTTGGTTCAGTATAAGTGGCTTGCCTACCTGACCTCTAGGTTCTGGGTTTCAGGTTATTGGCTAGAGATCGTGGACTATACGTGGATAGGTTCTGGGCTGTGGGTTGCAGGCTGCCTCTACAGGTTGTTGGCCATGGACTGTGTGCTATAAGTCGCGTATCGTGTGTTCCAAGGTTTGTGGTGTGGGTTAGTCGATAGTTGGTGGATGATAGGCTGTAGGTTGCAGGTGTCATTCAGCGGCTCTACCTAGGTAGCTATAACCTTGGAAGTAGGTACCTAGTGATTGTAGGCAGTAAATGGGTGCCTGGTGGGTTATCCTCCAGCCTGATTTTGCCTGCATGCCACACAACTTCAAAGAGTTTCGACAGCCTTTGGCGTCTGTCGTTCCCTTCATCATTCCCCAACCGACTTTCGTGACGGAGTCATTTAGTCAATCTATCAAGATTGTCCCTCCTTCAGTTGGCATGTTCAATAATTGCGCACCACATGCACTGAGCTCAGGATTTGTCTCCCCTGCCTCCTCCGTAAGTGAACTTCAAACGTTTGTTTACGCAAGTAAATAGCAAACACGTGGCATTTCCCCGACGACAAGCGCTTGTCGTCCAAACCTGAAGGCTCTAGTACGTATTTAGTAAACCATCCTTATACTGACAACCTCCAGCAGTGAGTGCCACTGAACCACTGTTGCCTTGACCGCTTTGGCAACCTCTATCCCAACGAACAAAGCTCCGGCCTGCTCATTCCCGCCAGGATATGTTACCTAAACCGGCGGCGGAGCGATGGGCCGCCAACCATCATCCCAACCAAGTGCGGCTTACCGGCTTGCTACCATGCGAGCTATGGGTGCAGGTCGTCAAGCAAGCCGACCACGATACAGTCTGGTCACTACGAAATACATGTCGCTACTTCCTGGGGCTTTGTGAGGTTGCGGACGTGGCCCGGGGTAGGCGTAATGCCTGGCGACCAGACAGAAGGATCAGGTCACAACAGGTGCCTTGGTGGGGCATCTATTCCGATTGGGAAAGAGTGAAGGAAAGGCTTAACACGACACAATTCTGTGCACCATGTCTGCAGTGGAGAAGGGCTGTTGTGCCAGGGACAGTGTCGATGCTGGAGCAGCAGATGAGCTATTGGGGGAAGCCTGTACTGGAGGGCGTAGCATGCTCGGGGTGTGAGATCCCACACCCTAGAATTTTCCACTCGGCTCCTGAGCGAGAGAAGATCTGTTGCTCAGCAGGCGATTGGCCGACGATCACTTGCGTCGGACGCCAGGCTTCGATGCCCATATGTGAGCATATATCTATCACTTGGGATGACATCCTCCAGTTCAACAGGTCCGTCGAGATGAAGAGACAGGAGGATCGTAACGGCCACCAGCACTGCCTCGTTTGCCGACACCCCTCACACAACGAGATCTGTGCGCCCAACACCGTGCCCCGGGCGACATTGACCTACCATAACTCAACTTCTGCAGGACATATCGAGGTTCGGATCCAGTGGGAAGCAGCCATCGTCAAGCTCCCCGTCGACGACACGACGGGCGAGCCACCGAGTGTCTCGTACGGCCAGCTACAAGAGCTGATGTCGTCAGCAATGACGCAGTGCAATGGAAGCGCCCCGAGACTATTGTGTCCCCATTTGAAGTGGGATGACGATTCGCTGCTGAGGCCCTTCGACCCGACCTATTGCTGCTGTCTGGGTATGGCTATACCTTTGCTGCATGATGCGGAGAAGTGCCGGCTTCGAGGCCTGGCTGGTGATTGCTGTCTCTGTCAGTCATTCAAGTATAATGCCGTTGGAAGACTGCTACCACACACTGGCGAGGGGGTTGCGCGTGCCCAGCTTGCAAATCACGAGGCAAGTTGCACAGATTGTGGCACATGGTATTCCTGGAAGAGGTGGAAGCACCCATTTACCGGTGAGCAGACGCTATGGTTGAAGATGGGGTGCGTGATCATTCTGGAGAGGAAGGTGAAGACTGTGCCGGGGGAGGGTTTAAGGAGCGAGCCGAATCCGTGCGATATGAACTGGCTTGGGCGCATCGACCCTGCCTCGGTGGCTGGGCATTGGGATCGGGATCCGGGTTTGAAGCACCTGACTTGGTGCGACGACACTAAGTGTGCGACGAGTTATCGGGGACGGGCGAGGACTCAGGTGCTGAAACAGATGTGTGGGCGCTAAAACCACCTGGTGGTAATGGCTGCCGGGATTTTGGGTTCTGGTGAGGCTGATTTTGATTTTGATCTCGATTTCGATATCGATCTCCATCTCAACTTCGCTTTTGAACACTTGAGCTACATTGGAGGCGGTGTCCACGGAGGAAGAGACGAAGTGTAAGCTGGATACGAGCAGAGGCAAAACAGGGTCGCCGACGAGGGCGTCCAAGACGGAGAACAATTACGAAGACTTGGAAACTCCGCCGCCACTACCGACCGAGGGAGTCAGCCTAATGAGATCTTGTTGGATGATGGTCTCCGTCGAAGGTGCATTGGCAGCAAGCCTACCTAGGTACTTATCAAGCTTGGTCAGCGGATTGCAGGCCACAGGGAGTGGTATCCCAATGTGCACCGTAGTCACTTGGGGTAAAACATCTTGGCCCGACAGGAAAGCAAGGGAGATCAGTTAATCTAGCATTGAAGACTCGAGTCCACGGGTCAGATTACAAGGCGTTGAGTTCTCTGCAAATTCGACAAGTGGCATGCTTCCTACAGGCAAGTAGGTGTGACTGATCAACATCTAGACCGTTCTGTCAGAGCGAATTCCTTCCCATCCGTGATGGCCATCCGTGATGGGTGAGCACTTGCTGGCTGGGCTTGCTGAGCTTGAGGTGAGGTTCAACAACCAGACCATCCCATCCCATCTCCCCAAGACAACGGTCTTGCTGTGTGCCCCTAGGCAGAATATGCCAATGAAGCAGGTAGTACGGCCCTAATATAGAGGCGTCGTACAACTTGGCGCAAGATGCTTTTCGGTGTTACTGCGTTCGGTTTGCTGTTGGGTGGTCGACAGATGTCCGGATTGCAGTTTGCTGTTTGCTGACAGCTGACAGTAAGACTGTGAAAGAGGTGCCACGTCGGGGGTTCACAAGCTAGGCCTACCGGTACAGTATTCGCAGGAAATCAGGCATAGTGCACATGCTATATATCTACACATTTCTCGTCGACACTACTTACCCAGGTAGTCAACATACCCTGGTCTTGATGATGCATACAATGCCTGATGTGTGCAGTTGTGAGTGGAACTCCGGCACCCCAGCCCGGCGCGAGATGACGTCTGCGGGGTTAGGGTTCGTGATCCGGATCCGGAACGCGGGGTTCAGGCGGCAGGTACCCAGGCTTGTGACATGTGCTTGGGAAAGGAACATGTGTCGCGTTGCAAAGATTGAAGAGAGTGTAAATGTCATCGCCGATCGAACGGACGATTCCAGGTGGAAATGGCGTGTTTTCTGCCCTGTGCCCGAGATTCGGACTTTTAGGGAAAGCTGCAACCTCTCTCAGCGACTTGGCGCACTGCCTGCAGGTGGGAACCGGCCGGATACCGGCCGGGAACAGGAGGTCCAGGCATACTGTGGGCACGCTTTTTAGTGGCTGGTTGGCCCTGAAAGCTCCGGTGTTCGCACCCAGCAGTTCGGGAAGGCAGGCTTTACCGGATTTACGTGAGAGAATGTACCTAAGTATACCGAGTACCCAAGTAATTATTTTTTCCCTCACGAATTACAACACCACAAACCAACAACCCCTGTAACTTTGTTAAGTGCTGCTTGCTCCAAATTCCGAGAACAATCCGCCGATTATCTGCAGCATTTCCTCCCACCAAACTTCTTGTCTTGTATTCAACTTCTTCCCTCCAACCTTCGTTGTCCACCTCTGTTAAATAAATCACCATCCATTCCGACCGGCCACATTTCTCGCAATACAGTTTGAACCAGAGTTGACTGCTAATTGCCCTTATCACTGCGCGACTTTTCCTGACTTTCTCGAACGCCCTCAGACTCTCGACAACCAATTTCACCCACCCTCTTCGACTACGTACGTCGAGAGACACACCTGTTCTCTTCAGAACGATAGATCAACAAGTACAATACTTTCACAATGCTTGCCACGAGAGCCCTCCGTCAGGCTGCTGCCCACGCTGAGCGTGTCCCCTCTATCAAGTTCATCGGAAAGCGGTCCATCCCATGTACGGCCACCCCCTCTTCCCTCTGACTATGTTCAAGTCTTCGGACTGTTCGGGGTTTCGGATCTTAGGGCGCTTAGCCATATAATGTCGCAATCATTACACAGTGATAACATTTCATGCTGACCTCGCTCTCTTTGCCAGCTGCCGTCGACCATACCCCCAAGCCCCACCCCGCCAGCCCAACCAACTCTCTCCCATCCAACTTCACCGGCCGCTCCTCCCTCTCCTTCTCCGAGTACCGTCAACGATCCCAGCAGTACGGCCCTCTCCAGAAGACATGGACCCGCCTTAGCGAGGACGGCATAGGAGCTGCCCCCGCCGCTGCACTCGGGTCTCTCGAGCCCGCCAAGGGCATGTACTTCGACCGGGACGAGCTGCCCGCACGCTTCCGACGCTCCGTTCTGTCCGCCGAGGAGATTGAGGTCATTGAGAGCGGCGGCGCCAGCGCCTTTGCTTGAGAAATTACCACTTCGGAGAGGAGTTGATTGGATTAGACAAGGCGACCAAGAGCTGCCCGGGTATCCGAGGCGCGTTGGTGGCGGGGTATTGTATATGGAACGCCCTTGGCCCGAGGCAAACAGCGTCAAAAGATGGATGGGGCGAGGAAGGATCGAGGGGCAAGAAGCGCAGAGGTGGCACTAAAGACGGGGCAAGGAGACAGCCATGCCGAAAAATGCTTTCGGCCCACCGGCCCAAGCTGTCTTGACTTGGAAGATATGATGGCAGCCATGTGGCAGTGCTCATGGCAGTGCTCATTGCAATTTCCATCATCACTATGCAAGACAACTCGGGTCGGTTTCTGTCATTGGGCACCTGCGTGCTTTCGAGATCCACACAAGCTGGCTATGAAGACTGGCCGCGGTATGTACTGATAGTTTGGTCAAAATTATTCGATGGCAAAAGGTTAATCATTGAATACGCCGCTCTTCGAAATGAGCACAAAGGGCTTTCCCTGAAAGTCATGGAATGAGAACATGCAATCTTGGCAAACTCCTCAACGTGTTTCCCACTTGACTGCTCTGCTATGCCCCTATCATCATGGCTTGAGCCTCTTTGGGTATTTCCTGTATGATCAAGTCCGAACCCAGTGGCCATCATCTTGACACGGTCCGAAGCCATTTTCATATTGTGAACTGCCTACCTAGGTACTTACTGGGGCAAACTACTTTGTTGCTGGACTTCTTAACTTGCGAAGATGAGTGGCCACAGGCTCATGTTTCCCCGACGTTTGCTTACATCGGAAGGTTAGAAGCACGGATGTCGTGATGGCTTCAAAGATCAACGATCGTGACCAATTCAAGGTTAGATCGGGCCTTGACAGCCAAGCGGCGCAAACGCCTGTGGTTCAGACTGGGTATCGTCCCCGAGTCTGTTGGTCTGTCCCGTCTGCATATATCATGAACAATCGGTCGATCCTCCACCAGTGGTGACAATATGTGCGAGTGAGCACTCCGTGAAACACGCTCGCCGTCAACAAATTGCGGCAGATCGCAAGGGTTCAAGGTGCATGTTGTGTCTAGCGCCTAACATACCAGCGTAGTTGTCTCGGTCCTGTCCATTCGACGTATGACCCAGTGACTTCCGACTGAGCTTCACGAGGCTAAGAAACCGGTGGCTCATGTCAAACAATCTTGAACAGGATCTACGGCCCGATACAAGTGTTTGATTCTGGGCCATCAAATCTCCTAGCCCATAGCCAGAAGTCTGTGACTCGCCAAGGTGCACCAGTCGCTAGTGATTTGTAAGATCGGTATGAGCAGCTTGAGAAAGGAGGAATGATCACGGTCTTGACTCGAACACGATGGACCCCCATGCCCACATGAGGTGTCCAAGAACAAAGTTTTGCACAAAGCTCCTCGGAAAGCTCCCAAGATACGGGTAGCCAAATGATACTATAATATGCACTTGGATATGGGCAACTGGCACTTGCTACGACAGTCTTGCCTTGTCCATTGTGACATATTGTTCTATGGTTCCTCCTCTCCAGTCTACGCATGTAGATTTTTCTGACAGGGGATGTTGCAACCGCTACCACTGTCTTGAGTTGACTGCAACGATGCGTGCGTGCCGCCATGAGGTGTTACCTCAGTATTCAGCCCTGTGGTAGCACCGTCTCACACACCCTGCGGAGAGTGCGCAGTTCTTTTCCTGCTTTTAGGCTCGTGTCACACATGGCCTCTCGTTAGTCTACCAGCCGTCGGTTCGCCTCTCCAGCCATGGCCCATGAAAGGGATCCTTTCGGCTCACGGCATCAAGCTATAGTACTACCACTAGATGGATGTGCGCCACACGAATGCGGGGATGAATGTGGGATGGACACGAGGCCTAAGGACGCACAGGTTGGGGTTCGTTTGGCCCTAGCCGCGATATGCTTATTATGGTGTCTCTTGATATCGCTGGCGGACAAGGGCCATCTTGGTCATGGTGGAACAGTGCAGGACCAATGTGTGCGGAGAATGAAAGCTCTAAGAGTCAAATGATGCACATATCGAACATACCACTTGGTCCACTGCAGTCAACCATCTGGCTACCTAGGTAGTTCCAGGGTCAGCACTTAAGCATTCGGCCCAGACGCAAAGCCTACCCTGACGGGCAGAGAAGGCAGTTTCGTGCCTCCACTCGGCCCACGTGTCATGAGAAGAGCATTGAAGGAATTCTGTTCCAAGGTTAGTGGCGAGCTTGCACATGCAGCCAGAGACCTCCTGAGGAACAGATCGACAAGACCATGCCGAATGAATTATCCAAGTGTCACTTGCTACATATGGTCGGTGTTACCGATGATACCAATAGACTCCCGGTCTGGATCAAGGATAATGAATGTACCAGTCGAGTACGGTAACAGATAATAACCGTATTTATTCCCACAAAGCCTAGCCGTACCCGTGGACGTCAGCTGGTAAGTCTTAACCCAAGATCAGACGTTGCATCGATCGAGGCCTGGCAGTTTCAAGGACCTACCCTAGGGTACCCAGCATTATGACTCCTACCACGTTGAAGGTTGAAGCCGAGAGCTCGGAGTGAAGCATTGTGCTTGTGTTTTGAAGCGACGCATGACGAAGTCCCAAGGTCTTATTCACAACGATCTGTAAGCTTCAAGAGGTTCGACTTGAATGTCAAACAGTCTATACGATCCTTACGGAGAGGAGAGTGACCTCGGAAGCACCTGACCTGAAGTTGACCCAACGGCCCGGGACAGGCCTCAACCAGACTTGCTCAAGGACCACAGCACGCGAGACCGCGGACCGCGGTCGAAGGATATTACCATAGAGGGTGCATTATGAGCTGTGTGAATCCTGTTGCCCGCACGGGATTGGTTGCGTCGGGGGAGAGGTTTTGGTATTCGGTCCGTTTCAAGATCCAACGATTCAGCCAGGCTACTGTGTCAACGAACTGCATGGGGGGGGGGCATGGTTCAGATTACTACCACTCAGTACGTCGCTACTGTACCAATGGTTCGCCCTCGCTCAGCAAGGCGGTAAGCCAACCGTTGACAGCTACATGGCAGCCTGGGTCAGTCGAGGCTGTTTGCGGCTTGTAAAGGATGATTTAATGGGCATCATGTGAGCAACAGCCATGTCCGCACTCAGTCAAGTCATTACGACATTTTGGGTTCGACATAGCCTCGTGCTATTCAATGTTGATCATGATGCCTTTGCGGCAAAGGCGAGGAAGGCAAGACGAGATGGGAGGTTGATTAGCGTAGCAAGAAGTGACATGGCTACCATGGTCCGCATTTCTTCCCCGGATTGATGATCCAGATGTCGTGCCAACGAACATCTAAATGTACATGTAGACTTGTCTCACACGTTTACGGTCCGGTCCAGAATGTTCTCCAATGAATCTCCCCACTTATCCACTTTTTCTCCATCTGGGGAAAAATATTGAAGGATGAGGAGGCCAGAAAACAGAACCAGGGCCGGGGCTGGGGCCGCAACCGGTTATGATCGGCGACGAGGGTATCTCCAGCCAACAAGCTCAACCAATGGACGGCAGTGTGGGGAATTCGAGGCATCCACATCCTCCCGTCGAGGGGTTCATCGATGCTTGTTTTCGTCCTTGTTCTCCGTGCCGTTACCCATCACCTTCTCCAGACTCCAGTTTTTTTCCCTCTTCTCCATGGGGATCTCCCCGCGTGTCCACATCCATCTCTGGTCGGAACGCAGTCCAGTAAGATGAGACAGAACAAGCACTTCTGCCCTGGCACATGATTTCCTACATAAGTACTTGAGTACGGATCTGTAATACGTACTTTTGTCTCGTTACCACCCTTACGTCGGGCTATTGTTCCCTCATGACATCACACACACGCCCCCGGCTGCAACTTGAAACCATCTTCCATTACCGAGAATACTGAATATGTAAATAATGTCGGCCCGGCAAAGGACGGAAAGACACTTCCCAGGTGTTGATGGTGTATATCTTACGGTATCAACCCATGGACTCTGCAATTTATACCGGGACGTCGGCGTGGCTACGGTTGACTGGCGCAGGACTGGGGAATGATGCTGAACTGTCTATCCCGAGGTCCTCATTGGTCTAGGAGGGACAATGGTGTGGTTCGCCTGGGCCAGCGTCTTTGCAGCGTGGCATGCCAACAGTTGACCGCTGACTGGTTGAAGATTGAAGAAAAGAAGGACAGTGCCAAGAAGAGCCCGAATCCTTCTGAGACACCCCCAACTAACGTACCTGAACGGATGGCATGCCAGGTGGTACTGGTGGTATGGTATGCACGGGATGGTCTGGTAAGGCAGGGAATGCTACCTCGATGCTGGTCCACCAACACCACCGCCTTGGTACCGTCAAGACATGGCCTGCTTGTCTTCTAAGGACCAACAACCGTGGTCTACATGATTATGCCATCTACACGGGCGGGAAGAAAGAAGCCATGAGGATCAGCTGCTCGCTGCTCTCTGCTCCTGGGGCCAGCCACCCACCTATCACCAAGGTATTCTTATTGCACACACACTACGCCACCATACACCGGCTTCCTTCTGCTCTTCCAGGACCCCTGGCATGTCTCTCCCCCTCCTCAACCCCGGCCAAACCAAACAAACCGCCTGCATCTCACCCCCAGCTTTCACCCCTCCCCATACCCCGTGTCACCCCAGTCGGCCCTTCCAGGTTCTCAGGCCAGCCCGCTTTCTCCAGGTTTCTGCACGGGTACCAGGATGCAATACCGCGGCCCTGGAGGATCTTCTCGTGACCTCGCTCCTTCAGGACAGGCGTCTTATCTCAAGTAACGTTATGTTACACTTCTACTGGAGAACTCGCCCGCGCCCTTGGGCCTTTGATATCTACCTATCTACCTAGGTACCTATAGGTCTTTTTCTATACTGTGTTACTGAGCAATTCCTCCGGCTCCCAAGGCTTCCAAGGTTGTTTTCGGGTCAATGCCTAAGACTGTGCGGCACAGCCAACACGGAAACGGGGGCCCGCTGCACATGACAACCACGCGCCTAAATACTGGTACACCATAGGTGGTACGTACCTACCTCCTCGGTAGGAACCTTGGAAGGTTTGTGTGCTCAGCCTTGGGGGTCCCGAGGTCTATCTGCTTAGGTACCTACCTAGGTACCTAGGTAGGTGTACCTAGGTAGGTAGGTAGGTTGCTAGGGTACGGCGAGCTTAGCTCATCTATAAAGTGAATGAACATCCCACACCTTTCCTTCCTCTTCTAATTGAAGAGCCTCTTCTTTCCTAGTCCCAGTCCAGCAATACACTTCAACCATTGACGAAGGGTTGTGGAAACGATAAACATCAGACAGCCCTTTGGAGCAACGTCCTCAGAGGCTCCAATTCTTTTCACAATCAAACAAACGAGTCCAACCTACTCACCGACCTTGTCCAAGGCCAACCAGACGACAAGATGTACAAGGTCGGCAACCTATACTTCATTGCGGCCACCGCTGTGGTCGGGGGAGGGTAAGCAAAGTCTTTCCAGCTTATCTATATGCTGTGCATTGTGCTAACAAGCCTCTCCCCGCAACAGATTATTTGGGTTTGACGCAAGTGGCTCCTTTCCTCTTGCGAATACCTTCATTTCTTGAAGCTGCTTCAAAGGGGATGCTGCAAAATTGAAGCTCGTTCTCTTCACCCAGAGCTTCCGTTCTAGCCCTAGCTCACCACCCCACCGCCTATAGCATCGCTGTACCTGTCCTTTACTGACTTTATTATTTGCACTATAGATCTCGTCCATGAGTGCTATTATCTCGACCAAACCATATCTTTGCCAGTTCAATACCCTCGGCCTCGACGATGAGGGCAATTGTTTAGGACCCTCGGCCGACGTGCAGGGTGGCATCACTGCGGCTATGCCTGGTGGCTCCTGGCTGGGAGCTCTGGTCTCTGGTTTCCTGTCTGACCACTGGGGTCGAAAGACTTCGATTCAGATTGGCTGCATCATCTGGTAAGAGCATACCCCAAGGATGATTAGTTGTGCCTGTTGGTGGCTGGCGATTGTTGATACCGTGTTTCTCCAGGGTCATCGGCTCCATCATCTGCTGCGCCTCTGTGGATATCCCCATGCTTGTCGTCGGGCGTATCATCAATGGATTTTGCGTCGGTATCTGCTCTGCCCAAGTACCTGTCTATATCTCCGAGATAGCCCCTCCCTCGAAGCGAGGCCGTGTTGTGGCCTTGCAGCAGTGGGCCATCACCTGGGGTATCCTGATCATGTACTTCATCTGCTATGGCTGCTCCTTCATCGATGGCAAGGCCAGCTTCCGTCTGCCTTGGGGTCTGCAGATGATTCCCGCCATCCTGCTCTTTGGCGCCCTGTTCTTCCTCCCCGAGTCACCACGTTGGCTCGCCAAGAAGGACCGCTGGGAGGAGTCCCTGTCCGTGTTGACTCTTGTTCATGGCCATGGCGACCCTAACAGCCCCTTTGTGGCACAGGAGATGGCAGAGATCAGGGAGATGGTCGAGTTTGAGAGGTCGAACGCGGATGCGACCTACTTTGAGCTGATCAAGCCCAAAATGATCAACCGCACTATGATCGGGTAAGTTCCTACTGTTGATTGCTCTGGTGATAGATTGTGCTGACTCCTAATTTCCAGTGTCTTCACGCAAATCTGGTCCCAACTTACCGGTATGAACGTTATGATGTACTATATCACCTACATCTTCGCCATGGCGGGCATCGGCAACGGCAACCTGCTTTCATCTGGCATCGACTACATCATCAACGTCTTCATGACCGTCCCGGCACTTATCTGGCTCGACCACTGGGGCCGACGGAAGCCACTCCTCATCGGCGCTTTCTTCATGTGCCTGTGGATGTGCTGCAACGCCGGTCTTTTCGCCGTGTACTCGAGGCCGCCGACAGCCGCGGACCACTTCACCTCTGATGCGGAGTCCATGGCCATATCCGGCCCCGCGGCCAAGGCGGTTATCGCGTGCACCTACCTGTTCGTCGCCTCGTACGCGCCGACCTGGGGCCCCGTCTCGTGGGCGTACCCCCCGGAACTGTACCCCCTGCGCCTGCGCGGCAAGGCTGTCGCCCTCTGCACCAGCGCTAACTGGGCCTTCAACTTCGCGCTGGCGTACTTCGTGCCTCCGGCGTTCGCGAGCATTACGTGGAAGACATACGTCGTCTTCGCGGTCTTCTGCTTCGCCATGTTCTGGCACGTCTTCTTCTGCTTCCCTGAGACGGCCAACAAGCCCCTCGAGGAGGTCGATGACTTGTTCGACGACACCAAGCCCGGTGCGATCCGGCACATTGGCCAGCCGGCCTGGAAGACGCACAACGTGCGGCGCGAGACGGTCCTCAGGGAGAGGAACGAGTTGGGCGACGAGAAGCTCCGGCAGATGGACTCCCATGATGCCGAGGCGCATGCGGATATTGTGGAGCACAAGGCTTAGAGGGCTGGTGGTGCGGCGTGTAGGAGTAGTGGGAGCAGGGGCAGTAGGCACAGTAGGGTGTTTGGGGAGATGGGGATGGGGTGGGACAGGTTTGCTGATGTACCGTTGACGGTGAGTCCTTTGGGGAACTACATAATCAACGGCATCGATAAGGGGGAAGAAGATTATGATGATGATGAGTGGGAAGATATTGACGTTGACGCTGAGGAGCTGAAGATAACGGCGGCCAGGCCTTGGAAGGAGGAGCTTGACTAAGGGACGGAATGAAACGTCCTCTATAAATGACTTGACTGTCGACTGTCTTGGACGATGACTGTGTTGTATATGCCTATGTTCTGGAGATTCTTGTTTGGAAAAGATGGTGAAACAGAAGGGCGGCGGATGATGAAAGCCTGGGATATATCAATGCAGCCACTCCATACTTTACTCAGCTTATACCCCAAGGCCTATATTTATATCATATTCGATTCAAGACCCAGCATCCACGCCGTCTTGGTTAGATTGCAGTAATATATGTTTTTGCCTCTTTATATCCAGAACGTGATCGATATGACATGATCAGGAAATCTGCCGGCGGAATAATCAACCAGACCATTGATTTCTGCTCAACGACGAACAACCCATTTCCTGAGCTCAATATGGAAGAACGTGCTGCATGACAGAGTCTAGAATCTGGGGCTCGTCTATTTTGTAGCTTGCCCTAAATGCCCATGACTGATGCTATCTACATGTGACAAGGAGATATCAAACTTGTGGGGAGGTAGATAGCCTGTGCTGCAGAGTGGAAAGTTAAATCACGCGAGTAGCACAATACAGGAAAGATGGTAATGCTTGGATGTATGCGAAAAACATTGGGACATCCACATGCTGTATTGTACCATGCAGTCATCCTGCATGTGACACTGCGTGTCTGAACACCGGTGGATTACATGGATCTACGTGGTCGAGTAGGAAGACGGACTGATGGGGAACAGAAGGCTTGAGGACGACGCGAGTACACCGCGAAACATATACAGCTCATGATGGATTGGTTGCTGCATCTGACGGTCAATATGATGGGTGGCTTTGAATGGCTGACAGCCGGCATCACGATGCCTCTTGTGGAACCCGGCCTGAACCTGTTTGATGGATGTACTCGTCAGCCGTGATGATTGTTGGCCATGAGGGCAATACAATATGAACTCGTCCCCCACCCAGCCAAGGTGAGTACCAGGCCGAGAAAAGGGTAACCAGGCCGACATCTGCAAGTGTTCCCTCTCTTCCACACTCATCCGTCCATCCTTGGTTTGTTGTTCAGTTTCACTTTTGGCAGTGGCTGTATTTTTCTTGGTCGTCGAAGATGCTATCCGCAAGATCAACAAGCCCCCCTGGTGCTGCTAAATTTGCTGGAGAAGGCGACGGTTGCAACCCAAACACCAGCCTGAGCCCGAACCCAAACCCAAACCCTGACCGGGCTGAGCGGGTCTGGTGGCTGTTGGCCCAAGCTCAAGATTTTCCGCGTGGCCCGGCCGGCAACGGCAACAAAATAATCACCACTGCTGATCACTCCAAAACAAAACCACTACTACAACAACAACCACTACAGCATCATCTACCGAGAAAATGAACACTACTATGGCGCCGACAGCATGCTTCAGCAAGATCTACTAGACACTTTATTTCTGAACACACAGGCATTAGGGGACGTGGAGGAATCCGCAACCAAGGGAGGCGCGCAGTCACAGCAGGACAACTACACGAACCGACACGACACGAACCAGAACGAGAGACGCAACTCCCCAGACGTAAAGACGACAATCTCCACGATGGCTAGCAAGGACGAACGAGCAAGTGCGGGCGGCGTCACGGCCGCCGCCGCCGAGTGCCCTGTTGATCACAAGAGCAGGGAGGCGTGGCTGGCACAGGCGAGGGCTGCCCAAGAGGCACAATCGCAGTCACAGCCAGAGCCGCATCAGCAGCAGCAAATAAGCCAAAAACAAGTACATCCCACGGACTGGCTGCCTGCCTCGCTGAACACGGCCAGCGACGCCGGCAACGCGAGTCCCTCGAGCGCAGAGGACAAGTGCCCCGTGGACCACAACAGCAGGGAGGCCTGGCTCGCCCAGGCGAGGGCTGCCCAAGAAGCGCAGCTGCAGTCTCAGCAGCCACCAGAACCGGCAAAACACACCCCAGCGAGTGCGGGCGGATCAAAGACGGCTTCGGGGTGGCATTGGCCACGGATACCACTCGTCTCCTCTTCCACTCCAGCTCAGCCCTCAGACACGACAACTCCAGATCCTGCGACGCAACCACCAAAGCCCGCACCACACGGCCTCACCACCGAGCGCGAAGTCTCCACGATCCCGCGGTCCAAATCCGCCGGCGAGCCGAACGCGTCGGCCGGCCCGTCCAACCACGAGACGGAGACGGGGGCCGACCCCAAGAGCGGGAACTGGGTGTACCCGTCCGAGAAGATGTTCTTCGACGCCATGAAGCGCAAGGGCCACGACACGCGCGTGGCCGACATGAAGACGGTGGTGCCCATCCACAACGCCGTCAACGAGCGCGCCTGGAAGGAGATCCGCGAGTGGGAGAGGCCCTACGAGCTGCCGACGTGCCCGCAGGGGCCCATGCTCCTGTCCTTTGCGGGCCTGTCGACGAACATGTCCCCCCGCGCGAGGATGAACACCCTGCTCGGGTTCACGGCGCCGTTTGACAGGCACGACTGGGTCATTGACCGGTGTGGCACGAGGGTGGATTACGTGATTGACTTCTACGCTGGTAGGCCCGGGGCGGCGGGGGGAAAGCCCAGTTTCTATCTTGACGTGAGGCCCAAGCTGAACAGTTGGGAGGGTGTGAAGATGCGTGCCTTGAAGGGGCTGGGCTTGGCATGACCTGATGGGATCTTGATAATCTACAAGTCGCGTCTATCAACGCCGTCTGGGGCCCCGTTGAATTACAGATGAGCAGCAAGAGCATAAAGTCAGTTCGAGCTGGTTCTACGCCCTAAACGGCGCCAGGTGTCTGGGAACTTTTCTGCGCTGGGTTTAGGAGCTCGAGGGCAGAGGCGGTGACGGGTTTGAAATTCATACTGTGATTAGTGAAATATGGACACCATCTGATCAACGGTATTATAAAAGCACGGAAGACGACGGTATAAGAGCAACGCGGGACTATCTGCAAATATTCATTTCGGTTCCAGTTGCATCAGTCGTATCGGGTATCTTAGCTTAGCCTTACAAACAAAAATGTACATCTCCACATTGCCCACAAGCAACAGCAAATGGAACACAGTTTGCGCTGTGACTTCTAGTGTACGTAGTACTTCGTATCTCGCAATGTGCCGTCTTTCGTATGCCCTATCCAGCCACCAACGCCTTGGATCTCTAAGTCATGTCGCGGTACCTATCCCTACCAAACGCCAAATACATTTTTAAGGGGGCTCATCAATCGTGCTTCGCCTGCCGAGACGGCGGTCGGTGTAGGGGTGAGCCGTGTTCTTTTTCGTTGATAGGTGATGGCACTGGTTATTGAGACGCATCAGCATATTTGACCCTGCATGTTCAGGTATCGAAGGCGTTTCCAACAGGAAAAGAAGGAAACTTGATTCTGTGGTTCCTTCACCATCATCCCCTTCTTGAAAGATAGCATCGGTGTCCTGGTTCCAAAGGGGACCATACTTGGATACTCCTCTGGAAGTAGGGGCGTGCCGACAAAAGTGACGGAAAATGAGGGGAACCCCGGGACAAGCGGGATCGCAAACGATGAACGGTCCTACGTGCCTTTCAGGGCCTTGTTGTCACTGCTTGGTCCCCCCATCCTCACCCTGATGGGATTCTTAGTCTGAACCGCGGCATTCTCGACCTCCCAACCCTTGGCCCTCAAGGCTTCCAGCACCGCCATCTTGGTGTCGCGGTCCACCACACCGCTGCCGAGGCGGTGATCGTCTGGCACCTCGTTCTCATACTGACCCGTGCCGCCCAGTCCGTATTTGAAAATGGCAGTGTCAAAGTGATATGCGTGGGCCACAGCGTCGAACCAGGCCATCAGTGGGTCATTGACGGATCTGTTGCCCTCTTTGACCGCGATGCGGATGGTAAAGGAGGGACCCCACTGCCATATGCCCATGAAGTAGTCCTCTGTGTCAAAGACGTATCGGTGATAGCCCCAGGGTCGGAAGCCTATGACGTCGCCATAACCACCAAAATCGGCCGTGCCTCTGTATTCGCCTGTTCTGGAAGTCATGTTGCCCCGGCTGTTGAAAAGGATGGACTCGCGCTTAGAGACCTCGGCAGGGGACAGGATGGTGTTGGTATCGAGCCACTCCCTGAACACAATGGTGGCGCGCTGGCGGTTCAGAGTGCGCATCTTGACAGCGCGGACGCCGTAGTAGTTCGTCATCAGGTGTACGCCCACGAGGACGACCATCCAGCACCACACAGCGGTCTTTCCATCCACCAGTTTCACGAGCAAGGTACCGGTCAGCATGCCCATAAGACTGACAACGGTCTCCTGACTCTGTTCTTTGGCGCTGAGTTCGGCAAGGTTTCCCGTCTTCGCAAAATGTGCCGACAGTGTCGCCTTGCTCGCGCCGGCGGCCACACCACATAGACTCCTCAAAACAGAGGCACTGACCATGACGGACACCTTCGGGATGAGGGGCAAGGCCGGGAGCAGGAGGTCGAGGAACTGACTGCAGTCGTTGAAGATATCAGCGAGGAAGCGGTAGTACTTGCACTCGGGCTCGATGGCCTGGCCCATTCGGTGGGCAAAGAGGATGGTGGCCAGTCGGGAGAAGGTGTCCTGGATTATTTGCAGGAAGAGGGCGGTAGTAGGGGTCTGAGAAGCATTGCCGACACCCAAGCCCTCCAGAATGGCGCGGTTGGCGAGGAGGTTAGTTATGGAGGACGAGAAGGCCTGGAGGGAGTCGAAGGTCTGGTAGGCGAGGTAGTCGTCGGTGACAGTGTGTGGGAAGCCGGCGGGTAGGAAGGCGTAGAGAACAGCCTTGGGGAGAGGGGTATGGGTTTTCTCCTAAAATGAGATCGATTCAGGTCAGTATCAAATCATTTTGGTAGTGGGGGATAGAGAGAGAGCCGGTTGATTCGGAGGATGGGGAGAGCTGGATAAGGCTGCGTACACTCTGCAAACCATCTTTGTCGGTGTTGGTGTAAGTCACAAGGACGTCGCCCGACTCGTCAATGTCGCAGACCTTGCTCATCGTGATCAGTAGAACCAGAAGTGGTGAAAGGTGCGCAGTTGGAGAGTTGTGGGTGTGGGCGAACTCGGTCTTGTCTCTCGTTGTCGCGAGAATGCAGGTAACTAACGCGTGAAGGGTGTAAGTCAAGTTAGTGTGCTTAATGGAAGTATTCAGAACAAAGGCATCCTCAAATTCATCTCCAAGTTCAGAAAGGAACAGCGTGCTGGGTGGCAGGGCAGGGCAGGGCAGGGTAGGCCAAGGCTTATGATACAGAACAGCCTTGTCGACGAGAGGAAGGTTGGCAGAAGGAAAGTGTTTGTATTCCTAGGGTGTGACAGATGAAGGTCGGTCGGTACCTAGGTAAGTACCTAGGTACCTAGGTATCTTTCCACCTAAACAGGTACTTTTAAGTACTACCGAGGTATGAGGTAAGCCTGCCAAGTGCTTGTATTGCCGTGTTCCTGTGTTTCAAGGTTCCTTCCTGTGTTCCTATGCTCCTGTGGGAATTGGTTGCAGGGCGCCCGGGTGACGTCGCAGGAGAGCATTGAAGCGTCGATAAGGCCCTGATAAGCCCCAACTTCAGGGTCTACATAGTAAGTACTCTAAGTAAGTACCTAAGTACTTGTACAAAAGCCCTGGTGGGCCTTGCCGTTCCCAAAGCTTCTAAAGATCATTTGCATACGATGAGGACACGAGGACGATCAATTGTAGATCATGTCATGCGTTGGCTAAACTTGGTAACAGATGGGGGTGTGCATGAATAAACCTGTCTGTGATTCTATGCATTCTTAGCAACACATTGGCCTATCCACCAGTACATGTATCTACCAACAGCCTACAATTTGATCAATATATAATGCTATGCTATATGGTCCAGGAAATTATACTGCAGTGGTTTGCCCCTTCTATCCACTGTATTACCGCTTAGCAACCTCACCACTCTCAGTGATAAGCATCTCGTCCGTCTTCAACGGCCCCTCACCAACACCAGTCTGGATGATTCTAGACACACCAGTCTTCAGGGTGCTAGCAACAGCCTCCTCCAGGTCAACCTCAACGCTAGCCTTAATGCCCTTGGCCGCTGCTTTCCATCCATCCGTCTCTGCCAGCAGTCCGTGGAAAGTACCCACAACAGCAGCCTCATCCTTCTCCAAGTAGTACACCACACAGTTAGGGCCCGCATCAAACGTGTACGCTGCTACCGTCCGCCCAGCAGCCTCGTTGATCTTCTCCACCGCTCTGACAGCCGCGCGGGAGACGTCGTTCATGTAGAAGATCGGGGGGTATGTATCAGCGCAGCAGGAGTGGAACGAGTTGCTATCACGCATCGTCACCTCACCAAACAAGCTGAAGTCCTTCTCCCTGACCGCCTTTTCCATCAAGTCCATGTTCTTGGGCACAATCGTCTTGATGCGCTCAGCAAAGAGACCCGACGTCGCGACCGTCTGCTGCATGCCGGAGCTGGACGAGACGCCCTTCTTCGCGGCCGAGACCACAAGGACCAGGGCGCGCATCTCGGGCCAGTGCGAGGCCTCGGCGACAAGGTCTGCCTTGGAGTCGGTGCCGTCCTCCTTGCTGCCCATGCGCCACGCCACGTAGCCGCCAAACAAGCTCCTGCAGGCCGAGCCGGAGCCCTGGCGCGCGATGAGGGAGAGCTCGTCGGGCGTGTCGGGCAGCTGGTACAGGTCCGCAACGGCCCTGACGAGCGCGGCGAAGCCCGCCGCGGAGGATGCGAGGCCTGCCGCGGTGGGGAAGTTGTTCTCGGATACCAGCTTCAGCGGCATCGCCGAGAGCTTGGGCTGGCCAGGGTCCTTGTCCTCGAGGGCCTTGCGGCGGGAGCGCAGCTCGCGGATGCATGCCTGGGTCCGGGCGCCCGTGATGTCGGATGCCTCTCCGTTGAGGAGGAGGGAGTCGGAGTTGGGGGGGTAGCTGGCGCTGCAGGAGGCGGTGGTCAGGGTGCGCAGGTCGGCCTGCGACAGGGTGACGGAGAGGGACGAGTTGGTTGGGAGGTTGAGCTTGGCATCGCGCTTGCCCCAGTACCTAAGAGGTAGAGAAAGATGGAGGGTTAGTCGGAAGTTCTGGTATGGACTAAAGTGAGATATGGAAGAGGCGAGGGAGGAGAAAGGGGGGCGGGACATGAGATGGTGTTTTATGTACATACTTGACGACGGCGATGTTGACGGGGGCAGTGGTGCTCGCCCGGTAAACCTTGGTGTCGGCCATCTTGGAAGGGTTATTATTTCGTTATTGTAATAAAGCTTAGGTTCTGCGTCTTCCTTTAACACCAGGTATTAAGCAACAGACAGGACGAGGTCTGCGCGGAGGGTGGACGGGAGAGTCCAGAGTATAATAATGTTGGCGCTGAATGTTGTTGATGGTGGTGTTGATGGTGGGGCATTTTGAGATTGGACCCTGCGCTAGGTACCGAAGTACCACCACCCACCTGAAGAGTACCTAGGTACATACCTGGGCCAAGTCAAGGAACCTTGGAACCCTGTGACTGCATAACCCTGACTGAATAACCCTATTAGTCGAGGTCAGGGGGGGGGGGATGCGTATATAGGTGTCTCATAGATAGGGGAGACTTGTCCAGCATGGTCGAATAAGCATATGGTATCTTTTGCACATGTGTTACTAAAATGGAGTAGAAGTAACAACTGTTGAACATCCATTTTTGCCATACAAGCATTCATCTACATGTGCACTATGCCAATACGCTCTTGTACTCACCAACCACCGAGTCCCAGTGCTCCTTGCTAACCAGCCACTTGGTGATGGCCTCAATCTCCTCGCCCACCTTCCTCAACCCGTCCATATCAAAGCCGTCACCCCTGACCTGCACGATGACGGTCTGGTTCTGCGGTCCACCCAGTCCACAGTTGAGGCTGAGGCCCAAGTGCGGCCTCACAACCGCGGCCAGCACCTCGTGGTTATGGTGCGGGTTCGTTCCCGTCGTTCCTAGACCGGGCACCCAGTTGTACACCTGCGCGCCGATGACCTCAGGAACCAGCTCCTCACCCTTCTCCAGCCCCTTCATTATCTCTTTCAATGGTGCTGCTGCGTGCTTGGTGAGGAGTGTCTGCTCGTCCTGCACCCGACCCAAGAACGCCAACACCGTCTCTTCATTCTTGATCTCCAACAGATTGCAGACATTCTGGTACGCCGGCCCACTCACATCCGTGGCCTCGTACTGCTTCGGCGCAAGGTCCATCATCGCCTTTGGAATGAAAGGGAAGAACGTCCGCGAGGCCTCATGGTTCGTGAACAGCGCGTGCGTGTGTCCCGTACGGTAGACATTCATCAGCGACACCGCACTCTTGACAACAGCCTGCGCCGTAATACTCGAGTGTTCCTTTCGGAGGAGGTGGATGTCGGGTATGTCGAACGTGATCGGGATGCAGTCCTCGCCCCCGACCAGCGCGGCATTGTACTCGTCGCGCGGCGTCCGGACCGTAGGTGGGAACAGCGCCCCGGCTTCGATGTGCTGCCAGAGCGAGGAGAGGCGTCTGACATGCCACTTGGTCGCCGCGCGGGCCTCAACCGAGTTCCGGAGGTTGAAGTACGAGTCCGCCCAGGGTTTGTAGTCCACGTGGGGGATCAACTTCGCCATCAGTCCTACTGTGGTTTCTATGCCGGCGTACACTCCGGCGAGTGCCCGGTCCATGTCTTCCTGGATGATCTGGGCCATGCTGGCGTCGATCACACAGTGGTGCACACTCGTCACCATGGCTGCGGATCCAGTCTCCTTGATGTCGAACAGCAGGGTGCGGTATACCGGGCCGGGAAGAGTGGCGTAGTCTGGGTGGGGATGGTGGAGCGAGATGTTCTTCAGGTCTTCGATAGTGTCGAGGGACCCGCCATCTTCTACTATCATGTCGAAGAATTTAGGGTTCTGCTTTACCGCCACGTGGAGAGCGTCGTCGGATTGGAGTGCTTGGGAGTCCCATATGAGGAAGGAGGCGAGTATGCGGTTGTTGATGACTGTGGCTTCGAAGGCGTGGCGAAGTTGCTGGAACAATTGTCAGGATCCGCCACACGGAGGAACGAAGGGGGGCAAAGGTGATAGGCAACTTACCGTCTTGTTGACCTTATTGCTGGGGTTGATGACCATGTTGAAATTCCAACTGTCATACAGCTTCGTCTGAGACATGACCGCGCCAAAGTCATAAGCAGGTATCACGTCCTCGACATCTTCCCAGTCCAGCCCATAACCTGACAGTGTCTTGATCACTAACTCTTTCGTCGGCTCAAATACCTCAGGGTTCTCTGTCAGATGGGCCATGTCCTCCATGCCTGGTGGTCCCTGGCGTCTCGGTCTCTTCTGCACTCCCTGGTTACCATTGGCTTGGCTGGCTCCCATGCTCTGCAAAATGCTGATCTGTTGCTCGATGGTACCGGCTCCCGTCATGTCTGCGAGTGCAAGGGCCTTGCCTGTCGTCCTCTTGATCCGGTCTCGCACGCGCATCACTGTGATGCTGTCTGCGAATTCCCCTATTGGTGCGTCAAGGCGTATCCTTGATGGATCCAGGCCTACGGCCTTCGCCCATATCGTCCTGATCTCCTCGGTAAGATTCTCATCATGCCCATTGGCAAGACCTTCCGCCTTGGCTGCCTGCGCCACATATTGCTTCACCAGCGCCGTGATCTTGTTTTTCTGTATCTTCCCGGATGTCGTCCGCGGGTAGTCTTCCAGGCCCAGGTCTTCGGTAGAGATGACATCCTCCGGGACATATAATGTGCCCATGTGGTGGACAATCTCTGACTGGACTAGTTCGCGGATCTCGGGTGTGATCTTGCCCTTGATCACGCACACAGGCACCTCGCCTGCGATCTCATCCGGCGCGCCGACGATCTGTGGGAACAGTGGGCTCAGCGTGGGGTTCTTGCTGAGGATATTTTCCATGGCCGATGGTGAGATATTCTCGCCACCACGGATGATCCTGTCAAAGTGTTAGTCTCAACTGCCGGGGCACCCACACATATACCACCAAATCTCGGGGTTGGAGTGGGTTGTTGGTACTTACATGTCTTTGAACCGTCCCGTAATGAATATACGACCCAAGTTGTCCATCTGCCCTGCGTCACCAGTCTTATACCACAACTTGCCGTCAGCCTCGTACCAATTGTCCGCTCCTACACCACCGATATATGGCCCGTCCACGCTCGGTCCACATCCATGGATTTCTCCCAATGCGCCTCGCGGGACTATTTCGTCGGTCTCTGGGTCGACGATCCGTACGCCGTACCCGGCTACTGGCCAACCGACAGATACTTCCTCGCCGTCAATGATCCTGTCGAAGTCGGCGTCAGACGTACACCCGCTACTGGTCAGCAAGCCCTCGGTGCACCCGAAGATGTTCTCCCCGCCTCTCGCACCGAGTTCTCGGGTCACCAGGTTGAGTGTCGCCCGGGTCAGTAATGCTCCTCCGAACGTAATGTTCTTCAGATCCATCAGCGGCCTGTCAGGATACTTGGTCGCTTTGGCCGAGACAAGCGCGTGGATCATCGTCGGCACCATCATCGTATGTGTGATCTTCTCCCGGTACATGGCCTCCAGTGTCAGCTCCGGATCGAATGCACTCCCGGGGAAGATGACTCCCGCGCCCACGGACAAGCAGTTGGTCAGAGTTATAAAGCCCATGGCATGGTTGTTGGGCAGGTTGCAGATAGCACGGTCGCCAGCCCTCGTGGACCCTTCAAGAAGTCCCCGCCCGACATATGCGGCGGCCCAGTTGGTGTGAACACGGAAGATGCCCTTGGGGAGGGAGGTCGTGCCGGAGGTGAAGATGACGGAGCCACCATTCTCTGGGGCCGACGGGGAGAGCACGCCGTCGAAGCCTTGGGCGGTCTGGTCCATGTGGCTCTGGAAGGTATCCCAGTCAGAGTACGGATGTGAGCCCAGGATGACCTTCACATTGTCCGGGAACATCCCCAGCTCGTCTACCTGGAAGGCCAAGTGCTCGTCTGCGGCCACGATGATCGGCCTCTCCCCGTTGCTGACCTTCATGCCCGTCTTGACCATGTGCCTGACTTCGTCCTCATTTGTCAAGTTTCGCGGGCTAATGGGGATTATCACACAGCCGAGCTTGATGGCGACATAGGTAATCAGCACGAATTCGGCGCTGTTCCGGACAAAAGTCACGACGGGCGTGCGCTCCTTGACGCCTAGTGGCCTCCACGCCCTGGCGAGCCGTTCGATGCCTTCGCTGAGTGTGCGGAACGACCATCTGAGGTAGGGATTTGCGCTGAAGGCGTCGTCGTCTTCCAGGGGGAGATTTGGGAGGCCAAAGAGTCCTGGGCCCTGGTGCAGGGAGGCGACGGCGAGAGCGTCAGGGGAGGTGGCCACGTAGGACTGGAAATCTCTCCACATGCATGGTGGTTGGTCGAGCTGCGTGAAGGAAGGCCCGAACTCCTCACTCAGTAGCGCCGTGCTGCCCATGATACTATGATTTCAAGACTTTGGAGAGAGGGAGAGAGATAGCGAGAGAAAGAGAGAAAGAGTGTGTCGAAGAGAAGGATATCGTTACGCGATATTGAGGAGGATGTCCGCGGCTATCAAAGAACAAGGGGTAGAATGGAGCGTGATAGATATCTGCTTCCACGTGGGACTACAGGAAGAAGCACCAGAAGCATGTGATATTATACTAAACATATGTATGAAGCTCGTCAAAGCAACCCCTATTCCAATTGACTCGGAAAAACCATATTCACCGATATACGCATGTAAAACTCCGTGCCAAACCCGCCGAATCTCATGGATCATGTCCATTTCCACGTTATGTCGCCACATGCAATGAAACCCTCATCGCTTCCAACGGTCGAAGCTAGTAGTGTAGAGCGACGGAGAAAGGGTCCTTTCCCGCCATTGGCCTTGGGTGATTGGCCTTTGACCACGCTGTGAGATCTCGCATATCCCCACAACATTATGGAGCACACGCACACACACACACACAATCACACACACCTCTCCTTTCGCGGCTTCGCTCTTTCGATTCACGGAGCCGGAAAGCTTCCAGGGCATGACTAGTGTTACATCGACTGCACATGTCAGTAGATAACGACCAACAATCATGCTGCCAAATAAGCTTGTGAGAAAACTGCCAACCTGCATTGGTCTACGGCACAGAAAAGGCTTCCAGATGTCTTTCCAGATTACGATGCTATGAACATGGTGGGAACAGTGCGAATGCAATACATTTGAAGGAGGTAAGCCCGCGGCCACTCTCCGAATCTCAACGATGGTTGCCGTGATCCTGGGAATAGCGTTGTTCCCCCCTCCCTTTCCCCCGGACTGCAGATGTCTATGAGGATTCTTGGGTCTTTGAAGACCTTCCCATCCCCTAGATATAACAACAGTTCAGTACACTAGCATGCCGATTGTCTTATGTCCGCCAGTCGCTCTGGTATTTTCAGTAGATATATGTACAAAACGTAGCGGATATTGATTCGACCGCGATCGCCATCACTTCTTCGCGTCGATGCTTCCTTGATTCCTGGCCATTGATTGTTCCTGGAAGCATATTCTGAAGGAGCACTGGTCTCTTCGACGCATATTGCGCGAACATGGCCGAAATATTGATCCGTCGTTTACGGCCACTGACCATATTGTTTTGAGGTTCAATGTTGGGAACTCCGGACCAGTACGACGAGCAGTAGAGAAAGCTTAGCCGACGCTTGGGTAGTATACGGGCCTTTTAATTGCATCCCATCCTCGTCTCCAATGCACAATATCGCCGCTCAAGGCAAATGCCCGAAGTCCCCTGAATTCGTCGACGCCCCACCTCTTACCTGGCCTGGAGGCAACATTGAACCCTGCCTGTGATCCTTTTCCCGATTTGCTCGTATTACACACGTACAACTCAACACAGACTTCCCCCTTGATAGATACCTAGGTAGATCGGGAAGCAGTGAAAATAGCGTCCTCCCCCTATGACCTCTGCCTCGATTTGCAAGGGGAACTCCCTGAATTTTCACGTCGAGCTTCATGTCCATTACTGTACATACAGTAGCTTGAAATCTTACGCTAAGCGACCGGACCACGCCGGGGCGGCTATGCGGCTTCTGATCCGAATGGATGCGCGTATAATACACTATACACGTATAGAAAGTTTGGACCCTGAAGATGGAGCCACATGATTAAAGCTTCCCGCGGTCCCGGTCCCACTAAATTCTCCACTCATCAGTGTAAATCTCGCTTGACACAGACCCAGGTCACGCAAATTGTGAATATGAAAGATGATCGTTATGTCCACGAGGACCTGGCCAGGCTGGCGAGATACATCGCAGCCAGGAAACCACGTGGAAGCTGTAATGGTTGTCATTTTGATATACGTACATGAGTCTTCCATCACGTTTATCCTCATTAATTAGGGGAGTTACTCTCGGTTAGGCAACAATATCCCCATCAAGAGTAGAGTTGGTGAAACCTGGACGCCACGAGGTGGGTAGAGCTTACTACTGAGAACACGGGGATCCACCAAAGAGCCACAGTAGGTCGCATAGTCCAATTTACGTGCCAGTAGTCTCTCGTCACCGGAACCGGTGTGGTGAAGAACATACGACTCGATAGGCAGGTGGTTGAAGGACGTCGAGGCCTGTATGTGCATAGCTAGATACCGACCTCGGGAATGGATAGAGGTGCATCTCTTATGCCAAACGAAGCGTTCGGGCATGAGTACTTGGACAGCAAGCCAGGAAACCAGATTGATACGAGATAGGCCGGTACGGACTGGCTGACTATACGAGGTTGGCGACACTTGGCGATGACGGCCCGGCCCTGGCGCGATATTTGGCGCACGCGGAATGGGGTTGATGAACGACTGATATTCGCTGATCTACATCTCGTTCGAGGTGGTCCGTGGCGAGGAAGGAGACCAGCCCCGAAGGAAGGGGCTGTACTTTGAGAAGCCCAGGTTGCAGATACACACACACACACACATTTTCATATATATATATGTATAGACGGCTTAGACATTTGATAAAGCACTCCGTGAAGAGTAGAGTCCAAAGGACTCAAGGAGGAGAAGGCCCTGATTGAGTATGGTTGAACAAGCTGAACAGTTGAGCTGCTGATACATATAAATACTGTAAGTGCAATTGCATGTGGGCGAGTTGAGTAATTGTTCAAATCTTTTTTTGAATCACTCTTCTAGCTCTAACTGAATAGTCTGGCTCATTTTCTCTTCCCCTGGGTATTCATAAATCATATCGAACAGTCAGGCTCGACAATCATAAAAATGCGTCTGTATGTAGAACAGCGCATTACAACGAGGGTATCATAATTCTTTGAAAACATCCACATCCTCACACCGTCAGAATTCGTCATCAATCGGACTGGTGCCCCAAGCCAGGAAATCCAGCTGGCAGCTCATGCCATCATGGCATTCTGGCTGTCCACCGCAGCCATGTCACCCTCTTTCTCGCTGTGCCTGGCCTTACTCTGGCCACCCTCGTCATCGGAGCTGGTGAAGCCATACTCGCGGGCCATGGCGGCAATCTCCGACTCTGTCAGCCTCGGCAGCTGCTCAGCGGCGTGCACGTAGCTGATCTTCTCGTCGTGTCCCTTGGCGAAGATAAGGTCGATCTCCTCGAGGGAGCGGCCGGAAACTTCCGGGTAGAAGAACCAGATGATCGGGAGGAACAGGGCGTTCAGGACGGCAAAGAAGCTTTGTTGTTTATGTTAGCATATCGTTCGGAGAAATAAAACAGAGAGAAGGGAGAAGATGGCTTACAGATAAGTTCCCCATCCAATTTGGCCGATGAGCACAGGGGTGATCATGACAATGAAGAAGTTCCAGAGCCAGTTCTGGGTGGTTGACAGAGCGTTGGCACGAGCACGAGTCTTGAGAGGGTTGATCTCAGCTGGGTACAACCAAGGCAGTGGTAGCCAGGTGGCACCGAAAAAGGCGATGTAGGTGAACAAGCCGACACCAGCACCCTTTGCGGCAGACTTGGTGCCGGGGATGAGACAAGCGAAGACGAGGACCATGGACAGCATCTGGCCGATAGTACCGATGAAGAAGAGCTTCCTGCGTCCGACCCGCTCGACAATGTACCAAGCCGTCATGGCGAAGATGGCATAGACAACCATGTTGACACCGCCCAGCAGCAAGGAAAGATTTTCGGACGTTCCAATGGACTGTTTGAACAGGATAGGGAAGTAGTAGATAACGGCGTTGCAACCCGACAGCTGCTGCATCATCTGACTGCCAGCGCCCAGGAGCATGCGACGGAGGTGCTGCGACTTGCCGTTGGTGAAGACCTCCTTTATGGGCACGACTCCACCAGGGTGCCCGGAGGCACGGATAGCATCGGCAATGAAGTTCATCTGGCCCTGGACGTCGTCGTGGTGACGCTGCTTGTCCTGAAGCGCGGCCAACACCGTGAGGGCCTCGTCGGTTCGACCATGCGCCAGGAGCCAACGGGGTGATTCGGGGAGACGCATCATCATGACCAAGATGACGATGGCGAAGGCACACTGGAAGGCGATGGGGAAACGCCAGACCATGGCGTGGGGTCCGTATGTGCAGCCGTAGTCGATCCAGTAGGCGAGCATGGAGCCGACGGCCACGTTGCCACCCTCAATGCAGATGAGCTTTCCTCGGTTGTGCGCCGGGCAGCACTCGGCCTGGTAGGTCGGGACGGTCGAGGTGTTGATGCCGTTGCCCATTCCGGTAATGAGTCGTCCTATGATAAACTGGGTCGTCGCGCCCACCGAGGGGGGAACGCTGGCGATCTGAATTATAACTCCGATGATCATGACGGTCGCTCCCAGGAAGATACACCTGCGCCTGCCGAGCTTGTCTCCAAAGGTCAGAACAAAAAGGGCGCCGACGAAGCAGCCGATGGCGTAGATGGCCGTTACGAAGCCTTGCCAGGTGTCGTTGCCGTCGACCTCGGGAAAGTCGGCCACGAAGTCTGAGGAGGAGATGATGCCGGCCATGACACCTTGCTGTTTTTGTCCGTCAGTATTGGGGGCGAAAGGAAAAGAGACCACGAGCAGTGAAGTGAGATTGAGGGTGAGGGTCAGGGTCGAAAGGACTTACGTCAAAACCGAATAGCAGGAAGTCGCATGTTGCCAGAGCGGTGATGTACTTCTGCAGGGTGCCTCCAGACTTGCTCCAGTATGTAGGAACACCCTCATGGTTGTCCTTGTGGCCCGTGTGGGAGAGCCTTCGAATGGTGTCTTGAACCATCGTGTCTGTTCGTCCCGGTAACACTCTCGTTCTCCTTTGAAACGGTTTAGAAAGGTTAAAGGCGGCGGACGGAAAAGGAGATGGACCAGTGTTGCCTGCAAGGTCGATATCCCAGACTTCAAGATACCTGGGGAAAGGGGGGCCGTCCTGGGGTTGGACTTTATATAGGAGAACACCAGATGGCCAGCACTTATATAAGACAGTACAAGTTGTACCGTACATGGAATACGTCATACATAGGGGACCATCCTATTCCCCAGACCGGTGGAGTCCTATTCGGGCAGACATCAGAAAAAGATTTCACCCGCAGACGTCACAGGGGGTCCACTGACGCGGAGTTGGGAGCAAGAACGTGGAGAGATTTGGGTCCCCTGGCCCAAAACTCCAAGGGTCCAAGTACCAGACTGGGGCCACAGCTGCAGCAGACGCGGAGTGATAAGGGTGGGTGAGGTGAGACGTTGGGTCCCACAGGGCCCGCAGGGACCGTTCGCGGGGGTGTGCTCTGGCAGGTCTGGGGAGAGACAAGGCAAGGCAAGGCTGGGGGAACCAGCAAGGAGCACAAGGCGCCGATAATATGGCCGGACGGTGCCCGTCAGTGGGGCCGGGTGGATCTGGGATACGGAATCTTGTGGGTCTGAAGGGTAGATCAAGGTGGTAAAAGGCCATGAGCAGTCCTCGGTTGTGCTCGGTCCTATTACGCAGTAGCAGATATCGTGATGGCCTTGGCCGGAAGGAGGATGGCTTATCGGAGCGACAGGATCCGCTTTTAGGAAGACGCATTGCAACGAAGGAATGCGACGGCGGGAATAGCCCTGTCTGAACCTCATGACTCCCCAGGTTTTACATGCTATGGATGTACCGTGTGGTAATAACGGCAGTGGAAGTGGCCGATGGTAACTTGAAAGTGCTTTCAACTTGATAGTCTAGCAGGTCAAACAGAGCCGGGGGGAACCTAGGTAGTTCTAGATAATCTGGATGCACATGAGTAATTCCAATCTCTTGGTCGTGGCAACGGGGCACACCGGGCATATCAGGGGCTCCTCCTGCCAACTGCCAAGGTCTCTGTTCGGTTCTCTAACCTGATTCATGTGATGAAGATCACTAGCCTCTGAGTAATACAAAACAAAACACTAGAACTTAAGGTTTATAGGACGTTGAAGGAAAAGGCGCCAAACACTACTGATAATGATAACGAAAGAGGCCCCTCCCAAAAGCAATTGAGAAGTTCTGCAAACCGGTCTTGAGGGATCCTCGATCATGACGGCTGGGCGTACGTCGTCAGGAGATTGATTCAATGGTTTTTTGTCGTGATTATCCTTGTATACCACTAGATAAAACTTACTCGGCCGGGTTTAACTGGATGGGACGATGAAGTATTCTTCAACATCGCTAACTGCTCACTGATCACTCACTGAGATGATCACGGTACCTAGTCACATGTGCAGTCATTGATCCTGTTGTACTGTGTATTTTACTACGGTTTACTAATTACTTGCCCAGTCACCCCAGGCTGCCTACATACGTCCCGAGTCCCGAGTTCCTCTACTACCCAGTACCGGTATCAAGAAATCAGCCCCTCATGGTGTTGCGTTGTTGGGAGAGCCGCAACATATTCCTTGAACGTCAACAACCGCGACCAGCATTGCCAAAAGCAATGTATGTATCCACCTATTTGCGTCATTGCACATGTGCCGTGCTTTCGGCCTCCACACAGTTCCTGGCCCTTGTCAGTCTGTTAGTCGTTCCCCCTGCCAACCCACACCCACACACACGCTCCTGACGCTGTATGTAGTATCCCGACCTCACCTGCTCATCTCAGTCACCTCAAGGCTCATCCTTCCTCCACTTATTGATTTTGGGTACATGCTACATACCGCTACTCATCTAATATCCCAAAAGAGTATTCCATCCCGACCAAAGAGTCAAACACAGTCAGAAAATTTGAATCCTCACGAAAAGACCATGACCGCCTCTCCCAGGCCTTCAGGAGGCCTTCAAGAGAACCTGAATGAAACCCCCCTTTCAGCCTCATCATCGCCCCTGCTCGGGATAGACATGTTTGTGTCGTAACCATGGTTGGTCCCCCTGTTGATCGTGCCGATGTTCTGGTCACATGCCTCTTCCGTCAAGGCGTTACTGCTAAAATCCGCAGTAAAGGCGGTATCCCTGGCCTCCCCGACCTCCTGCTGAGTTAAGAGCTTACATGGCGTGGGGGGACGATCAGTGGGTCATCCCGGACGCACAAGGAAATTCTCGACGAAGCAGCTTCATCGTTCTGAGCTGGGCGCAGGCCTACCCGGCCAGCCGGACGGAATAAGACATCGGTCAACCCTGGAATGCTCCTCTGCTATCATCAAAACCCGTCTGCCCGCCCTTGACCTTCAATCCTAAACTACTGGGGTACTCAATAAGCGTTAGGCGTGTGGCATCGAAGTCTTTTACCTACCTAAGTACCCAGTTGATATTCCGCATTTTCAACGATACTAATTCTTTCCTGAAATCGTTCGCTATAGTAGGTATATGTCTGTGAGGGTCAAAGTGCCTTATTGAAGATTGACCGGTTTCTTATTTTGTCCGGCTGCCCGACTTGTTTGTACATATGCATAGGTCATTCCTTTTTCTATACCATGGAACTCGTTGAGCCTACCAACAGAACCGCAATTCCGCAATGGGAATTTCTCATTGGGCATCTCGTTAATTTACCTGGGGAATGTTTATCCAGTCTCCACAAAAAGACTTCGGACTTTGCCCGAGACATCCTCCCCAACCGTGCACTCCTTCCCCAGAACTTGGCCTTGAATGGTTGGCAGCTCCACCGAGGATTCCTAGCAATGGTTACGACCTCTGCTTGCATCGAGATGCGGGCGATCAAAGTATTCCTGTTGGCTCTCCGTCGCTTCCGACGGCAACACAACATGGACATCCTGCTTACCATCGTGAGTTTCATTTCGGACCGTGTCACAGAGACGTGGACTCTGGGGCCGAAGCCACAAGGCATAACAAGAAAATGACCCGAACCCCAGGTTTTGAAAGCGCCGCGTTTGCCGATCTCGATTCATGATGGGGGCCCCCATAAAAAACAAGCCATCTACTACATATGTACTAGTGTAATCAGACGACGGCGTGCTCAGCGTGGCCACCCGAGTCGAGCACCGTTCCCATGCCGGTCAAGTGGAGCATGAGCGGTCGCCGTCTTGGCAGACCTTCCGCAAAGACGTTTTACCGGATTGAAAAGCGCAATATGCGGGCGGTGTCGTGCTACGTGCTGCGTGCTGTGCCGCTGTTCCACGAATATTTTCGCGAGCCATGTCCCGTTGCATTTATTCTGTATGTACTGGCGGCCATGAGTCCAGGTTACATACCCTAGGGTATGTATTCAACGTCCCTTGAAGCACAGAAAACAACGACAAAAAAAAAGGACTCGAGCAAGGAGCGTTGCGATGCGGTGCGAAAAACCTGTCAAGAAGCTGTCGAGAGTCGAGAGTACCCCGTATCTACGCACAAATTGATCCCTTTTCTCTTGGAAGCGGTCAAGAGTGGACCCAAGACGGACTGTGTACGGCGGTTATACGGTCACCGCTGAGGACTGCCGGTGACCCGGTAGAATACGGGACCTGGAGCTCGGCCATTACCTTTTTTGGATTGGTGATGTACATCTGCTGATCTGGTACATGATATTACCAATACGGACTTCGAAGTCAAGTGAGTGGTCATGACAGAGTTTTGGAGTTCATACAGAAAGGGGACGAGGACGATCAAGCCCAGACAGTTTTTCAACAAGGTCTTGTTTTTGGACTGTTCCCAACGTTTCTTTGTGCAATCTATCTACGCCTGAATGATATTCGACTGTTTCCCCAGCTTTAGGTCAGTCTCAGTCAGCTCTCCAACGTCCATCCAGACTTTCTCTTCAAGCCCCCTTCTCACCTCGTTCCAGTTAGCCATGGTATACGGTAAGGCATGGCCTGCCTTCCAATGACTAGAGAGCGGCGGAAAGTCCCTCTCCGTATTGTCCGACATCGTCTCACCCTCCACCTCCTCCCCGTCGACAGCATTCTTGCACTTGTCCAGCCTCGACTTCAAGCTCTCAAAATCACGAAGCTTTGTCAACCCTTTCCCCACGACCGCGCCCTCTTCCTTCACAAGTCCGTAACCCCAATGGCCAGACCTGATATCCGGCGAGTCGTAGAACTCGTACGCTATTCCGCCGGAGAACACGCGTGTCATGGCTGATGAGTGGATGGCTGTGGTCTCCTGGAATATGCGATGGCCCCATGCGCCGAGTTTACAGCCATACTGAGAAGAATATGGGGATGTGTGCGTTGGCAAAGGTCTTGAGCTCCTCGTTGTAGCCCGAGACGTGCATCGTCGACTGGCCGCACCAGTCGAAGTTGGCATACTACCAAACAGTACGGCACAAGGTCAGCCATTGCACAGTGTCAATAAGGGGGGGGGGGTTTCAATGAGTCGTACGCAGAAGAAGTCCACCGTCTCGTCCTCCTGCCCAGCTGTGAAATAATTGAACGTCGTCCTAAGAATCAACCTGCTAGTAGAGGCACTGTACCCAACCGGCAGCTGTCGCTGACCAACAACCTCTCCCGCCGTCTTCATGTACCTCTTGACATCCCGAATGACGTTCAGGATCATGGGTGCAATGGCTGTGGAGTAGATAGTGCTGATTGCCCCATTAGCGACAATCAGACCCAGCGTGTTCGGGTATTGCGACATGCAGTCGATCGTCGCGAAGCAGTCCTCGAGCAGCTGTGGGCTGTAAGGCCGGAACGCCGTGGTCGCCCCGGCACCGTCAGTCCCGCATGATGAGGTGGGGAGGCTGACCAGGACGTAGATGCCGGCGTCAGCGAGGAGTTTCATGGCGGCGTTGTGGTTGCGAGAACAATCAATGTGATCTACTTGCATGCATAGTTGGTGCTCCGGCTGATCAGCAAGGTGCATTCCAAGATTCTGCAAGTTGAGTTGAGGGTCATATGCAGGAATACGTACAGATGAAGAGAGTGTTCAGCCCCAGTTCCTCGAAAAGAGTGATGTCCCGCTGCAGGTCATCCAGCCGCTCATCCACAAGCGGGTCGGACGGGCCACTGCCATGGAGACGGTACACGACGCCTCTGATGATGAACTGGCAGGTCTTGTCAGAAGATATTACTCAGGTGATTGATGCCGATAATACAAAAATGACAAACCCTCCGGGTTCCTGTCCAAAAATACCGCCCGTTGGCGTAAATGGGAGGCACAGAGCCGCTCATCTTTTGAACACTATCCATAGTGGGTTATTTGGTATGAAAAGAAGATTTTGAAAGAAATGCAATCATTAGAAACAGTGACACTGCTATACCACATGCAACACAAACTTGGGACCCCAACATTTCCAAGTACAGGCTGAACCTTCTTATACCGTCCTCACCCCTAACAAAATACGTTCTGGCCTCCAGACCTCCAGACATAGGTGAAACGCACGATGCTGTCAATTTACGTAAAGAGCTCACGTGCTGGTCATCCTCGTTCCAGTTCGAGAGCGTGATAAACGGAGTGGAATACGCGATGAGACCATGTGATACTGCGATTATCGCAGTTACTCTCAGCTTGAGGAGGCTTCCGGGGTGGAATTACGTACTAAGCATCTGAGAGTTGTTTCTCTGGGGTAATATTGGGGTAATTCTGGGGTAATTCTGGGGTAATAATAAGCTCCCCGGTGACATATATTTATGCATGCCCCTTAGTACAGTCCAATGTGCTTTTCTTTCCATGAATCGTTCTCCAAGGTTGAGGACGCTTGGGTGGGCTTCCAACTGCTTGGATCGATCCGATCGACAGGGCAGTCCGTCTTGGCTGCTTGGTCGATTCCGTTCATATATTTAAAGTAATTCATCATCGCCTGGCCATCATCCGCCACTTGAGTAATAACATAGGACAAGAAGGCATATGATGTGAGAACAAAGACACCCCCCCCCCATCCAATCCTTTCTGGATTAATTAGAAGCATTTCATGCTGTTATGATTGTCGGTGATTTCAGGAGACTTTCGTCATACTACTGAAAAGGTAAGTATTATGCACAATATATTCCAAGTGAGTTTGCCATTAAAAATGATTTCATTGCAATATGTACATAAAAGGCTAGTATGCTACATTAATTCAAATATAATTGCAGCTCGCGTGGCGCGCGTTGGGTATAATATTTTTTATAACTACGAGTCATTACCTTCCACTGTCTCTTTGTCATCGTGAACATCTTCCCGTTCGGACACTCTCGGAAGGTGGCTGCCACAGCAAGCCGCCTCCTCCCTCCCTCATCTTCACCTGGTAATCAGTACATGATACTGTCACCAAGCCACTTGGGAAGCTCTCAACGGTGGCTTCGCTTGCAAGGCTTCCTGACCAGTGTAGTGGGCAAGGCAGATAGCCCCGTAGCGGAACCCCCGTCTGTCCCGGCCGGAAAAGCGGTGATGGTAGAGGCCGAATCACCCTGGCCTGAGAGCTCTGGTGCTGCGGTGGAGGAAGAACCCGCCAGTGAGAGAGCGGACCCCGTCTGGCCAGGCAAAGATACTGCCGTGCCGTTCGAGCTCGACAGGCCAGTAGAGGCTGGCTGGCCGGGCGCCAATGAAGGCGCTGTGCCATTGAACGCGTTCGGGCCGCTTGGAGAAGGCCGCCTGGATACGGAGGGGTTGGCTGGAGCCACAGAGAGGCCTGTGGGTGATGGTCTTTGCGATATTCCCACCGAGGAGATGGATGAGTTGGCTGGCACGGCGATGCCGGAGGGGTTCAAGGTCGGGGCAGTCGATGCTGAAATGGCGGTCGGTCTCGAAGATACGTTCAATGTGCCAGAGGCCCTGGTACTGACGAAAGCAGAGGACGATCTCACGGCGGACGGTCTCGACGAGACGATGTTCACTGTGCCGGAGGCCCTCCTGGTGCTGACTTGCGTGGAAGAAGATACCCCGCTGATAGCACTGAGAGATGGGAGGCTGCTTGCTCTCGTGATAGCGCTTGAGGCCCTTCTGGTGCTGACTTGGGCAGCAGAAGATACCCTGCTGATAGCACTGAGAGAAGGGAGGCTCGTTACTTGAGATATAGCGCTTGAGGCCCTTCTAGTGCTGACTTGAGCAGAAGGCGAGACGCTGCTGATAATACTGAGAGACGGGAGGCTCGTTACTCGAGATATAGCACTGGAGGCCCTTCTGGTGCTGGCAAGACCAGAAGGCGAGACACTGCTGATGGCGGTGAGAGTCGGGAGACCGGTCACTGTTCGTACAGAGCTCGCTATTGTTGGTATATCGGTAAAAGTAACAGCCGACGCGCTCACGCTCGTGCTCACATCGGTAGAAGTCGGGGGGACAGATACCGTTGTATCGGGGCTTGAACTACTGGTTTCACTGACAGCGACAGTCGCCGTGCTTGTCACATCTGGGATAAGAATGCTGTTGAGATCGATTAGTCTCAAGAGAGTGTACATCGCAAGGGTGGTGAACTGTACCTGGAAGCTTCCGATGAAACGATGGCACTGGTAGAGCTTATTGTCGATAACGTGGGGGTGACAGTGGTACATTCTTGAACAGTTTCTGGATCAGGACGTTAGAACCTTCACTGTCGTATCACAGCAGTCGATGACTCAAGGCCCATGGAATATCTGGACGGGAAATGGTGTGCCTCACCTTTCGCAATGGCGTTGTCCATGTAAAGCTTGAGGCCGTTGGTGGTGTAACTTGACGCGCAGGAGACGTAGAAGCCGACCAACACACTGCTGCTAGTCGGCGTGTAGCTGGCCCCGTATGTTTTCCAGGAAGGAGCCGTACCACGATTGTAGTAGGCTGCTGAGCGTAGGATCAGGTTGTTTGTGGTGAGTGTATCGTGGTATATATAGATTAAGCAGCTCTGCTGGGTGGCTATTGATCCAGCCACCCCGAGCAAATCGAATGAGATATCATACGGCACCCCGATCTGCAAGTTGTTCAGGTTCTGGTGGAAGTTGATGTTTACGTATGGAATGTTGGCAATTGATGTACTTTTTTATTGGCTTTCGTCAGTCCAAAAGCATTATCAGTCGTGCAAAGTCGATTGTGGGTTGAGAATATTGGGGTGGGATGGGGTTTCATACAGAGACATCGATCCATCATCACTGTATGCGCTGCTTGTCGTCGCTTCAAAGTTGTAAGTCCATCCCGAGGTACCATCCTCCCAAGAAGGGTTCGTGAAGGCATTAGTAGCAGGCTCGCAAGTCACCACCGGAGTGGAAGTCGCTTGAGCTTCGGCTGAGACCGTGGCAAGACTCACGCCAACCACCGATGCGAGGGTAACCAAAGGCAATATTGACAACATCTTGAACGATCGAATGAGTGGGCGCAAAAGTGAATGTGAGTTTGGAAACAGAACACCAAACGGGGTAGGAACAAGAGCTTTCCAAAGAATGGACGGGCAGTCGAAGAGCCCAGGTTGACGGAAAGAACTTGCGAAGGAACAGATACCACCGTAGTTGAACAAGACAGAGTCTGTACACGTGAACTCATGTTCTCATCGTGGTAATATATGGGATTCGGGTCGCACTGCCCCACTGAGCACATGGCATTTGTTATCGACCCCTGATTTCCAGGGCATGGCTGAAGTCCCGAAGTCTAGACTTGTGTGGGGAAAACCTTCGTCTTTGTTTACTAGGAAAAGTTTAAATTACCACGATGCGATGATGGGCTATTGATTGTGTTAGCGTCATATAGATTCTGACAAGTCCGGAATGGCTTCGTAGTTTAGGGGTTGGAGGACGCCACCGTCAGACTAAGTGGGTACAGCTGAAGAAACACATCACGTATTGGCCGTATTGACCTGGGCTCGCCGGGCTGGAAATTACCGACAAGTTCAGCTGCGATCGAGGGAGTATGATATGGGCTTTTTCTGAAATTCCCGCAAAATTGCAATGCACAGAAATGTGTAACAGTACCAGCTTGTATCTAATTACCAGCCTGCGACATCTGTGCGACATCTGCAGGCTGGAATCTTGGAAGTGACCAACACCCAGAACAATTGTGCCCAGGGGAAGGGGGAGGGGTGGTTACTCTCCTCTAATTCTTACAACTGGCAAATAAAGCAATACCAGCATCTACTCATGTGGGAGTAGAGGAGATATATTTAAGTCGAGCGCATGTTCCCACGGCAATCCGGCAGCTCCTGGGCCACCCTCTTCCGTGGTATGGAATGCCCTCTATCTATAACCACCCAACCAGGAGAAAACAACTGCTTGGTGGTCGCTCCCTGCAAATATGATCACCGGTTGCTTTCTCCGGGAATATTAATGTTTTCCCCAGACCCCTTGCCTCTCTGTTTGTCTCTTTTGCCCAATTCCTGCCTTACACAATCTCCATATTTCAGAAAATCTTACAAAGAAATAACAAATCAACTCAATCAAGAATGTTTGATATCAGTAAGCATGAAGAATGGCAGGAAGCACAGCAACCTATAATCATGCCCAACTTAACTGCCGAGTATGGACGGATTCTATGGGCCCATGCATACCAGGGGAGTATGAGGAGGAGTCATATATGTATATCTCATCCCTCATGAGCTATTTACCTGGTCCCTGGTAACCTGTGAAGGCCACCATAATTAATGACATTCCATGAAAAAAGAGTGAAGGCTATAGCTGCAAAATCCCAATATTGTTATTTGTAGCCCAGGAACGACTGAACTGAAACGAGACATGCTTACACACTAGTAGTCTTCTCCCCGTATTGAAGGCCTATGAGCAATAATTGAGAGCAGATGATCCATATAGAGGACCAATGTTGGACTTCATACCGGTGACGTAAGAGCCTAATGCTCAGAGATGGAATTATCATGTGAACTGAATCAGTCAGTAAGCCGGGTGCTGTCGGGTTGAGTCCTAACCGGTCGCATCCGGAGGTCATACGACGACTATATATCCACACTGACAGCCTCCGCCGGCCAGGCTTCAATGTTCAATCGTTTGCAACCAACGATTCAAATTCTCAGTCACAAACCCGAAATGGTCTCACTTCAATCGCCAGCTACAATCTTATCACTGGGCACGGGTTCGGCCATGCTAGGTTTCCTTTATGACCGTTACCGACCTTCCCGCAATGTACAAGAAACCCCTACGGCTACTTTTGGGCACGAAACTTCGTATGCTATGAGCATATTGAACCCACGACACCATAAAGTCTTCCAGCACAAGCTAAAACTGGAAATACCGGCCGCCAGCTTGAGGAGTGGGATCACTGACGATGAAGTACTCGCTCTCTTCACCAAGGGGTTCTTTGGGGGCTGGGTATTCGCTCCGGAGAGGTGGCTTTTCCAGCTCACACGACTAGTACTGAGCAATTTTGAAAGCATGTAACCACATACCCTTTCCGAGAACCATCCAGATAAGTCGGAAACCTATCATGCTAACTTAAACCGCCACAATCCAGGTCTCAACCTTGCCAGTGAGGCCTCGAGCCCTCCTGCCCAGGAGATATGGAAAGCATCTTCCCTGTCTCCCAAGACTGTCCCTCCCCTCGGGTCAATCCTCTTTGGCAATTTCCTTGTTGCCGACTCCAGGCCTGCCACCACACAGGAGCAGCCGAACAACACTCAAACGTCAAAATATGCTGGCAGGCCATCTCAAGATCCTACACTCGCCGAGTTCGTGGCTGGAGGTTCCGACGTATTCGAACTTGTGTCATCTCATCGATTCGAGGTAACGCGTGCCGACCACGGCGGCGAGTATGAGGAGGGGCAGGTGCTCACGGTCACATTCTCGCATGTTAGTTGCAACTCAAGATCAGGCCGGCCCTACTCAAGGCCATTCCAGTGGTTTCATCTTGTATATGCTCGACTACTATTTGCGGATGGAATCAGGGAGGTCATGAATCAGTAACTTAGGGGTTGCTTGGCATGTTTTCACTTAATTGTTGTCGACGAGTAGACTTCACCCAGCATTCTGCGACATCAATCCCGATCTGGTGATCCCAGAGAGGCGTTGCAGCAGATGAGAGAGATCTTCACTCACTGGTATATACTTATAGGACCTTTTGGGGACACGGTTATCACTCCTGCCTCCTTCCTCTCCGTTTCCCACTTGACTCACCGAGTAGCATCTTATCGTTCAACCTCCCCCTACTGTGCTAGATTACCCAGGTTGCCTGCTGCGGATGAGACACGCATTTTCCCACCATGGCTTTCTCAATATGAAGATTTTGGGTGGTCAGAGTTTGCACATTCTGGTTCTGGGGAGGAAGGTCGTGCAACGTGACAGTTACAACTTGTCTAGGTGAGAAAAGTGACTTTCGTCACTAAGCCAAAGATGAAGCTCCTCACCACCTGTACCCCTGCCACTGCTCCTCTGTCCAGGAAGTAGAGCATCTAGCGGTCGGCATGTAGCCATATGCAGGCTCCAGGGGCCACATAAAAGTGGGTGGCTTGCGCGGAACAATCTGTATGCCGAAACGATCCACCATCAGTGAGTGGATGCCCAGGTGGTACATGTCACTCTTGATCCGGAATATGACAGTTTGAACCCCGTTGGCTCGCTTGCTCCTCCTCCCACAGGCGTCAACGACAAGCGCGCCTTCGCTGTCTGCCATGAGCCAGCTTCCAGATGAGGCACAGGGTGCAGCTATAGGTATACTGATATACACCATATTCTGTATGCTATGCAACATCCTTATGATGTGGCTGCTGTGGACAGCCGGGGAGACACTTAGCCGTGAGTGTTTGTTGATAAGCGCATCATTCTTATTCCTGGATCCACTAACAAAATCGATACTCTTCTTCAGATATAGGCATAATATGTATTTTTCTCCTACTTGCAGTCTTAGTCAACATAATACAGCAAATCAATGATAACTTGTCGGTAACCCGACTCTTCGACTCGCTTCACTCATATTCTTCCGTTCCTATTACGCTGACCTTTTTATATCGTTACGATAGGTTCTGGGTGGATATTATGACAGCTCGATACAAACATACAAAGGCCAACATTTCCAATCCGATGCTATCTGCTAGCAATGGCTATACTGGACTTGATTTGGTCCTCTGGTCGATAAGTGAGGCTCCCCAAGTATCCACGCTTTTGCACGCTTGATACTTATATGATTCTTTCCAGGATATGGTAGCTATACAATAGCAGCGGGTCTAGCATGCTTCTGGTTCGTCAACGTCGAAGCTCACTACGACTTTCTCCTAGATTTACAACTTGGCTCATTCAGTTCTAAAGGGCTTTGTCTCTCGCAGGAGTTGCATATGACTGGACAGGCAATAGACATTGGGGATTAATCAATGACTCTGGCAAGGCCATCTCGGGTACGTTGCCCTCTCTCGATGCTATGATAGCCATGTTCTAGGGCGAATTCGCTACTTATTCGGCTCATGTTGCTCTTGTTACTGGCTTGTGATATATGACTGACATCCTAGAAATTAGTTACACTTCCAATAATATTCGTAGGCCTGTGCCATCTGGAGGCAGTCCAAAGTTCTACTCCTCTATTCTACTTCTTTGCCGATGTCCTCTGTGAGATTCACCCTCTCTCCCTTGAAACCCCCAACTAATTACTAGGCAAAGACTTCGTCTTCATAGCGGCCGGCGCGGTCCTCCTCCTGATGATCCTCGTAAAATACGTACAAACGCGTAGGGAGCTCATGGAATGGACCTGGGGTTATGCCATTGGATTTAACAGACGGGGAAGTAGTACAACAAGGGCCTACCATCTCGACAGGGAGCCAACACCATCAACCGACAGCACTGTGCAGCAACATCAGCAGCGGGAGTTCCGTCCAAAAGTTATCTACGACAGTTGGCTCCTATTACGATTATGCATTACATTCGCTTGTCTCTGGTAAGTCGACCACGCTTCTGCTACGCTGTCCGTGAACACGATTCGATGCCAGTATTGTTTGATGGCCATCTGACCTCGCCACCCCCAAAAGCATATTCGAATTCAACACTGTAATAGTCCAGCTCACCGGCCACGCCGATATGGAGGCCGATGCCTCACGAGACGCGCCGGACTTCAGTGCTGAGCGGGCGAGGAGAGACTTGGCACTGCTCACGCCAGGGGCCATCGCAAGCGTGCTCGCCTTTATAACGTTTGGGACGACGCAACAGTTCCGGGAGACCATGTACCGAACGTTTGTGCCCAAGCGGTGGCAGAGGAAGGAGGAGGACGGCCCAGGGATTACCAGGGCTCCGCCGAGGTTACGCGTTGCTGTTACAAGCGCTGAGCATAGTGAGAATGACGGCGAGCGTAGATGAGGAAGGACGGGGACACTGACCGCCGCCTGAGGTCTGGACATGATCAGTTAGGAGGGGGGTGTACGAGTGCTGCTGGGATTCCTCGTGGAGACTCTTGATAATAATAGAGAACCAGGGACTCGGCAACTAAAGTGCAATACCAATGAGGCAAGGCAGAATCATCCAATTACATTACAATTACCGTCATCATTATACATCATCACCAAGCCACCTCTACCTCGAACAGTCTCTTACCAATTACCAAACATATGATGCATCATACAAATCAGATGTTTCGATCACCAATCTTCGATTCAATGTCTTAGATATTCTTCATGGTTCATGGACCCTAGTGAAAGGCCTGTGTATCATCGTCTATTCCTTCCCCCGCTTCTGCTTCCCATGTTACACGACTGGGTCAACTGCCGATCAACCTTTTTACTTCTGGAGCAAGAATCAACTCCCGTAATTTATGTACGGCATTACAACACCCCTCTCGGAGGTCAACCACCATTGGGGGGGAGGGGGGATCTCGAAGTTGCCTGGACAAGCAACATCCTGCGAGATATAGACGAATGGCTCTGCCGGTAGTGAGATCCGCGTTGGCCTAGTTCCATCCAAAAATAGCCGCCCAGTTGGGCAACGTTGTGATTGATGGAGGTGGTACTCATATATTGATAATGTTGCTCTATCTAGGAATCATGTGTAGAGAGGACCACATGGCATCATCCCATCAGCACGAAACAGGTGATCAAGAATGAATCAAACCGAAACCAACACGGCGATGGACTCGTTCGATATACCGCCATCGTATATTCCCATCACATGTGTAGCCCAGGCATGGGCTCATCGCTCTGCCCACATCACGTAACATCACATCACCTGGGGAAACGGGGAAAAGAACAGAAAAGACATAGGCAGCCTGGAAAGTTGCAATTACTTAACCTTGAACCATGCCCAGATGAAAGCCACTCAGCGCTGGTGTAAAGGCAAAGCGGGTTCCGAGACCTCGCAACAAGGGACAAATACAGTGTCCGCCATGGTTTTCTTGAAACACTCCCCCCATATTTCGTTTGATTACATGATCATTCTCCTACCGATCCTGGAGCCCCGGGATCGTGCATCTCTTCTCGGCCTTATGGCCACGTTATCCCCATAGTTTCCTTGTGCCACCATCCGTGTGTCGGACATCTTGTGGGTAGCACTGCTAAGCTTGCATGTAGATCCAACGTCTACTCGCTTAGCCGACGGCCTTCACCACGAAACCACAACTCAGCGGGAAGATGCAGCAACCGTCTTATCGTCGGGGATCGCACCATTGAGGCGTACGGTCTGTCTGCTCCCGGGTTCGAGCCACTGTCCTTTTGTACACATGTATAAGTATACTTCACCGCGGACGTGGCCAAGTGGCTTTTGTATCTAGGTACGTGTTGACCAAGACCAACAACCCGCTCTGGACACATGCATACTACCTAGGTATCTCAGTACTTCACCCGACCCACGGGCGCGCTCGGAAGCCACGCACTCACTAGCCATGTAAGGCAGCCCGGGAGTGACCAGACACGGCAGCAGGCGTCACCCGTGTTCTCCGTGGGCTTCTAAGGTTCCTATAAGGCTGGGAGCAATCCCACAAGCCGGGAGGTTGTGAGAGGGGGCGGGGGTCGATACATGAGACCGCCACAACGGCCGTCTGCATTGGGAGTCACCGCCCAAATCTCATCAATCACCATCGTTGCCTCGTGAGAAACCTCTGAAGGGCGTGTGCCCGGCACAGAGCTATGTACAGAGCTATACTAGTAAGTAGTCTAGCTAGTCCAGTCCGTCAGTCAGTCGTCACAAGCCAATAAAGTGTTGACATTGCTCGGCTTGATGTGATGTGATAGTAAGAAGCCACTTGGAAGAACAAATCAAAAAACCAAAAGAAAAGAAAAGAAAAAACCATGGCGCCTTCTCCCACGCTTTGTGACCGATTCCTAACCCGACCGCCTCACTTGCCTAAGCTATCAATCACATCGCGGTTAGAGACAATGAACGTCTCAAAAGGATCGAGCACACACATGCAGAGTCAGTCAGATGATACAAGATCTTGGGGAAACAGACACCTTGGTTGATGACGCGCGGCAGCTGTTACTGGCTGAACCTCCATCCACGATCGCTTGCAGAACACCCCAGCACACAGCCACATGCACCACACCTTACACCGTCCTCCCTCATCCTCCTCCTCCTTCTCCCTCTCCTCATATCCATGTCCCAACGATTCCGCACGAGCTTATCAACAGCGTCCTTCAAAGAGAACAAGAAGCAAATGTATGTTCTTCTTTTGTTTCTGCGACAAGGAACCAGAGAGTTACCCTAGTGACCCCACACACCACCTCCAAGCCCGGTGGTGCCCATCATCTACCAATCACATCGACTTTTGCCGGGCACACGTCCTTCTCTGCCGGCATCCGGGGGCCACCCACTCATGCCACCCTGCCACCGCCGTCATCATGTCATACACCCCCTCCCCTCCCCATCTCGAGCCCGGCAGCGCCACGTGTTTCGACAGCCGGCGGCCACGCGTGGCGCCCACTATTGGCCGGGCGCAGCCATCTACGCACCTTCTGCCCATGTCAGTGCCAGTGTCAGCAGAAGAAGGAAGAGGGAGAGAGAGGCAGGGTGATCGACGCTACCATCTCGCCTGTTCTTGCTGCTTGCAACTACACACACCGGTAGCTGACCGCCTCCACCAGTGAGGCACGCCTGCCTGCGACCCGAGCCCTTGGAAGAGATCCCAGTGCGAAACAAACAGTTGGTCTTGATGTGAATCTGGACATTGGTTATTCGCATTTACCCAGAGCTGCCTCCACGCTGTATGCACCTTGCTATGTACAACGAAATTTGCAGGGCCCGAAGTCCATAGATTGTCCCGGATCGTCCCATTTTGTGTGCCCACGAAACTCCCCTTTCCCTTTGTCTCCATCCAGTATAGTCCGTGATACTTTTGTGTAGCCATTGCATCCCCAGGCCTAGGACCCTACGTGCTCCAGCTGTAGACGCCCAAACCAAGGAAGTGGTACCGATAGTGTACAACACGGAAGTCTGCTTGTGGCCAAGCGAGACATGTGCCCATCAGTCTCTCCATCTTGGGTCAGTCTCAAGGTGACAAGGAAGTTGGCATGTTGGAAGGAAGAAGCCATGAAAGGCATGTCTCTCTTTTCACTTTTCTTGCTGCCTCCTCTCGACGCCACCAGCGTCCTCTGTAGCTGCTCCTCCTCGGGCCTCCAGGGCACGTCTGTACCTGTGAAACAAGACCGCCACCTCCAAAAAGCCTTCTGAACGCCAAAAGGCTGCTAGATGTTTTACCATCTCCTGGGTTGTGTCACAGGAGACCACAACCCCCACGTCCATCAGAAATCCCCCTCAGAGCTCCCTGATATGCTGGTCCTGGCACCCAATCCAAATCCGTCAAACGCCCTGCTCGTCGAAAGCCCGACCCGGATTTTGGGCAGCTCCACCAGTGGAGCTGAATACATAGATATGTGACAGTAAACATTGAAGACTCTAAGGGGTAAACATTTATGCGTTATATGGACAAATTCCGGAATTCAGGAATATAAATAAATATCGGCTGTTCAAAATGCTCGGACCGCCTAAGCAATGGTATGCAGGTCGAGCGGCGGCGGGGAATCATGTGACTTCGAAGCAAGGCCGGACAGTAAATGTATGTAAAAGAATGATTTGAAAGCTTGTTGGGTATCGTTGAGGTACTGTTGCAACACTCAAAGACTGAAAACAAAATATGAAGCTCGTGATAAGCAGAAAAACGTAGTTGCGCCAACGGCGATGCAAGGTCGTGTCTGTCATGAAAGTCGTGTGTTGGCTTCGAGGCCGAATGGGAACAGAGCGTTCGCCCGCTCGGTCATTACTTCCTCAGGCCAACCTTTCCCGCAAGATTCTTCCAGAATTTCTTGGGCCCATATTCGGCATCCGAACCTGGGTCTCTGACCATAACGGCATCCCGAACCATGGGGCCCACAATATCCTCGTCTCCCAGGTCGGGGAATTTGCCTTCTGCGTCCAGCATCTTGGGGACAGCAGTATGTGTATCATCCTGGAGCCGGTCCCATTGCAGTAGAGCTTCGTTGCCGGGGTTCAAAGCAGCGACGCGTTCTAGTAAGGCATCGTGTACAGCCTTCCACCCCCGCTCAGTCTCAGCCCATTTTGCCTCGGTAAGGACATACGTCTTGGAGGTGATGCCATAATGTTCACCAGTTCGGACAATGTGCTTGGTGTAATTGATTCGAGCAAGGTCCCAGTCGGCGCGCAGAGTCCGCATTGTGTCCAGATCAGCGGCTTCGGGGAGGTATGGTCGAGGCAGAATGGTAAAGTTCGCATGTCCAAGACGATCCGACCAGGCATCATTTTGCTCCAGCAAATTGGGGATAGTGACGAGGACCTCGCTTGTCGCAACGACAGGGGTGGAAAGGCTTGTCAAGAGTGGGGGCCGGAAAGAGGACAAGGAAGGTCTTGTGCTGAGTGGCGGCGTCGTGTACGAGATTGGCGAGATGAGCTCTGGGATGAGCTGGGGAGCGACGGTAGGTGACTGGAGAGGGGATGGTGCCTGGGATTGGTTCAGTGACGAGACAGATGGGGCCTCGGTCAGTAAAGGGGGTAGCAGTGGTGTCCTGGCTAGCTCCCGCTCTCGTTCTATGCTCTTGCAGACATTGGCCCTGTCCATGTCAAGAGAGGCGACGCTTGGTATGGGAATGCTTTCAGTGCTCTCAAACCCGTACAAGGACATGGCCGGCGTAGGTGGCATTGGAGGTTCATTTGGTCGGTCGAAGAATTTCTGGCTGGGTGCTGACAAGGATGATGATCGACTCGTCGAAGTGGCACGAGACAGTGGGGGAGGGATATCGAAAGAGGGTTCGGATGCGGCAGTGAAAGCTCGATTCCTGCGCCGTGTCGACCTCCAGCGGTTGAGGGTTGGGAAGCGCGATCCGAGACGCGTTGTGAGACCAACGAGGGGCGATTCAGCACCGCTGCGTGTCCTTGTAGCGTGAAGGGTGGGATCCGTGTCGCCATCGCTAAGGAAGCCCATGTCATAGTCGAAGCAGCTGAGGTCGTTGTCGGTGGACCGAGACCAGTCCGCACTCCGGACCATTTCCGAACTCTGGTGTATGCACGGCGAATCACCTGTTTTGTTAGAAGTAGTCAGCCAACCTGTCAAGACAAAGTAGTAGGGGTAGTGGTGTGGTAGTGAGTCTGGCATACACAAACAGTCGTAGAGACTGTCGATTTGGTCGTCAGTCAGCCTCGTCAATGTGGGTTCGTCGTCTTCGCGCTCGAGTGGGTCCTCCTGTACGTCAGGCAGAGGGCGCTTGGCGTTGGCCGTGGTGGTGGAATTGTGAGAGGACACCACGGGTGGAGCAGGCGAGACTGGAGTGTCAGAGCAGGTGGACGAGGTGGTTGTTTGGAGGTCGAGGGACGAGGTGGAGCTAGCGTAACGTAGGTGATTGCTGCCATGGGCGGAAAAGGTGGGAGTCAGAGGGGAGGTGAGGTCGGAGCATGACGAGTTGGTGTTGACGTAGACGAAGCTCTGCTCTCGAGAGTCGCTGTGTTGTACTGTCGACTGCTGATCATCCTGCGCGACTGACTGTCTTGGACTGTTGTTGTAGTAGTAATGTTGATCTTGATGCTGATCCCCCGGATTTTGAGATTGGTTGAGCCAGGCTCCTCCGTCTGCTGGTAACGATAGCTCTGCCGGTCTCATCCTGGCAGAGGACATTATGAAGAGAGGGTAAGGCGCGAGAGGAACGGAGGAAGAGAGGGAAAGGGAGACAGAAAGAGAAGGATCGTATGTGAGCCGACGTCGATTTTGTCTGATATTGTCTTCCTCTTCCTTCCTCTTCTAGCCTTCTTTCTCTTGGGTCGCGTCAACAAGCACGGGCCTTGTCTTCTTCCAGATGTTCTCTAACTTCGGTGTTGGCTGCAGCAGGTGTCGCGGGAAGAGGTTGAGAAGGAGGTCAAGTCGGTGGTCGGGGTCGGTATTTCGTGTGTTGTCGTGGTCGTGGTCGTTGTTTCCGTTGTTGTTTTATCCTGTTTTGTGGTGTTGTATTGTTGGTGAGTTGGCTGTGTTGTCTCTCTCGTGGTGGTTGTTGGTGTGTAGGTATGTGTGTGTGTGAGAGTGTATGTTTTTTTCCGTGGTCCCTGGGTAATGGGAAGTACAAAGGCTTGGGTGATTGATATTGGTTGGCGGAAGTCGCTACTGTACTATGACACTAGTACGTCCGTAGAGCTCAGGGATCATGAGAGCCTGGAAGGGCAAAAGGTGCAGGAAGAGGGCTTGGCTGCTTTGGGTCGGCCGTTGGCGGGGTCGGCGCGCCGCAGATGAAAAACCTTGGAACAGGAAACGGCCAGAGCTTCGGTAGGTGGCAGGGAAGGACCCTTTACAGTGAGGCAGGCGCAGGAAGGCGCAGGCTCAGGGACTTCACGCTGGCAGGGATTGGCCCGCTTGGCAAGCTTCGCCCGAAACTGGGAGGCGCCGATGCACGGACCTAATTAAAACTGGCAGGATTGACTGACGAGACTGACTCTGGGAAATGTGATTAAGTGGACGGGCAGGCAAAACAACGAATGGAGAATGAAGGATGGGACAACTTATAGAGAAGAGGAAGAAGAAGGAAGAAGAAGATAATAATAAATGGGTACCGCAGTATTATGATCGAAACTCGGTGGCAGGGTGGATAGATGGATGGCGAAGAAACAACGTGGGAATGGACAGCTTGGAAATCGGAGAGCGATGTGCGTCGCGATCACTTCCTGGGGGTGCAGTGGGACTTGCCTCCTCATGAGGGAAAGATCGCCTTTTTTGGATCTACCTAGAGTGTTCTTTCCACTCTCTGATGTTTGGCGGGGATCAAGACGGTCGATGAGGTCGAGACTGCCCAAGCGGCCCAAGTGGCCCAGGCTGCAGGGTGGACAGGTGGAGGACAGGTGGGACCGGGGGTCAGTTTTGAGCTTGGCAGCTTGGCAGCTCCAGTACCAGCAGTGCAGCGGTGCGGCAGCACAGCAGCAGCAGCTTCGCTTGGGTCAATTGTCTTTGGGGAATACGGTAGGTATTACTGTGCATATACCGTATAATACGGCCCAGTCCAGCAGAACACTGCACTGCCGTAGGTACCTAGGTACCTAGGTAGGTACTGAAGTAGTGTACGTACCTTCTGCAGTCGTGCAAGCGATGATGATGCTGATGATGATGCTGAGCTCAGACAAATACCGTAATCCCGTACATGGTTTGCGATTGGTGGAGGAGGAAGAGGACCCTGGATAGAAAAGATTGAAGATGTAGTTGCAGACAGATTGCCAGCGATGGTTGGACTTTGCGCTTTACTTTGAAGCCCAACCGAATCATCTGACCATTACAAGGCTTAAGCCAGTTGGGTGCTGTTATCCTCCTTCCGGTCATCATCCTCGCTTGCCTGTGCTGGACATACATAACTGTTAATGTATGTGTGTGTCCTTGTCCTTGTCCTTGTCCTTGTCATTATCCTCTATCCCTTCAATGTTGTCCCTTGTCTTCTTTTGGGCCGTCTTGAAAGTCGACGAATCTCATCCCATGAATCAGTGTCTATCAGCAGAGGTGGGGGAGGGGGGTACAATAAACTACATCATCAGGATCTTCACCCAAGAACACCCGACGAAGCCGAACTATTCCCTCGCGATGGCAGGGTCAGCCCTCACCGTCATGGTCAGCTCGGGACTGTTGAATGTCGATTTGTACTGTGCTAGGTGTTGTAAGGAGATGATCTTGAGTCGTGAGACAACAAGGATGCGCATTGGGGGAAAACCCCCAATCGATCTCCAAATCTGAGCGGGCATCACTTCTAGGTACCTCTCTCAACGCCATCCTGGCAGCCCTGGATGGCCCCATCCGAGGCATTGTCGGGTTTCTGTTTAAGCCTTAATGGATCTAGCCTCGGTATTCGAAAACAATTCACGATGCCATCACGACTCTCTCTTTGTCTATCACCCCCCTTGCCCCATGTGCCGACCACCCTACACTTACTTCCAGTCGGTCAAATGGCCGGGCGCATGTCGTGATGATGCGACTGGTGTACGCAAGGGTAGCCAAACATGCGGCGATGCGCTGGTTCAAAACCTGGATAAGGACCGGATTTCCCAATCAGACACTCCAGCGGGCCTCTGGACCTTTCCCAATCCTGATGATTCCACGGACCCCGGTTTGCCATAAAGAATATTGAAAGAACCGTACGCGCCGGGGCACCTCGGCCGGGGTGGAGGGGGGTAAGTTTTCTTTCCTTTGGCCGGACTGACACGTGAAGCGGTTGGATAGGGCATCTGGACATCTGGAGATACCACCGGGAGTGGGGCTGGCACGCGAACGTTATTGAAGGGATACAAAGTCGGCTCTCGATGGCTTCTAACCCTCCTCACCACAGATCGAACATGTGATTGATTGACGACCATCAGCTACCCACACAGGAATCCCGCCCACCTTCCGTTATGCAAACCATGAGCGGCAGGATCAGGACCAAGCCTGTGACGATGTGGTGTGAGCGGGAAATGGACTAGGTGCCAGATGGGTGTAATTCTTGGCCGTGGATGTCTCGGTCTGGGCTGTCTGGTCTAGAAATTTATCATCACCAAAGACATCATTGCTTGGTGGGTGGCTTCGCCGGGTGCAAAAGGTGGCGCCAGTATGGTGTGAGGGTTGTGGAGGGTGTGAGGGAGGCGGTCGACATCTGGAACCGCACCCTCTCAATCTCAAGCCCGGCACTCATTGGAGGGCAATCGACAATTCCACCTTTCCTAAACAGTGCACTTGGGCCGGGCCGGCTTTGCTTCGCTGCACATAGTGTATGTTTGTGAGAGCTAGTCACAGAAGTATATGCAGTAGCGGAGGAGCGATACGCGGAGTGTGGTTTTGTCACGTTGTCAACGGCCGCCAAGAAAAGTCCGGCGCGGGATGGGTCGGAATTTCTCTAGCGAAAGAAGAAGGAGAGGACTGTGTGTGTGAGTCCATAGTTGAGCTACCTACGGGTCCATAGTAGGGCCTACTGCGTACACAGTACACTAGAGCCGCGAAAGCGGCACTGGAGCCTGTGGCCATCAGTCATCGCCGTGCGCTATCGTTGCCGCCGCCGCAGCGTTACGCAAGGCCGGCGCGAGTAGCGAGAGACGAGACAAGACCAGGCTGGCGGGTCAGCACGTTGCTGAAGCGTTAGACCGCACTATGTTAAGAGACAAACCGACCAGACCGGAACTGCGGACGTTTGTGCATTTCTGGCGCTGGCGCTGGCGCTGGTTCTAGTTCATTGTGTGTATCAATGTGCGTGAGTACGCAATCAATTCGCACGCAACACTCTTGGCAAGTGAGGCATAATTGATGTCTGACGGTCAGTTGAGCAGATAGTGGAAAATTCATCAGGTGTTCTGTGTGGTTCTGCGGAATGAAGATGTGTGACTCGTGCATGTCTGGATAAGGGGACCAAGAGAAATTCTCTCCAGATTGCTCCCTTTTGACGCTTCGTTGTTTCATGTTTCATGTGGATGATAATGGGTTGAGGGATTATGGTGTAGAGAAAAAGAAATGATGATGCCATTGCCATGAGCATCTATACGTGTAATAATAAAAAAATCCTCATCCCTATGACAAACATGACATCAGAAGCAAGTTTACCTCGTATAATCATCTGCCGGACAGGCGGACAACAGCGGACTGACAGCTTCAGGAGTTTAGAAGAGAGCGAGCCCGGGGCTCTGGAGAGTTCCACTTTTCAAGACGGTCGAGGCCCAGCAAGGAAGAAGGCGAAAGAAAAAGGGAAGGAAATTTACATGAGGAAAGATCTGCAATTGTGCAGGACCGGAAAAGAAATCCGAAATACACAGTAGAAAAGAAAGAAAAAGAATCAACAGAACTTGGCTATTCCGGAAGAAGGATGTATGCCGCACCCATGATCCATGCCTAATTGACGACCCAAGCCGCTGGCTCCTATTGGCTTGGAACGGGCGGCCAAGCGGGAGGTGCGGGGCACCTGTTGAGCTCAGCCAGGCTGCCAGGTGCTGCCAGGCTGCCAGGCTGCCCATGCCACGACCTGTTCTTACCACCTGAAGGGTTAGGGTCCGTGAGCATATCACCCCTTGATAGGTAAGTAAACATCCATTTCAACACCATCAGATCTCGTCGAGACCCAGGAACTCTCTAGTCTCCAGACCACATTGTACTAATAAGATTCTCATCGCATCCAAGCAGATACCTCATGGCCCCCTCATGGTATATTAAAAGTCTGCCGGTCACCGGGCCTTGACCTCCTCTCTCCTTCAGCTATTGTTCTTCCATCCCGCTCCCGTTCCCGCCTTCAGCTGTCCCGGCCCGCCTGCTGTGACCCTCCCCCGTTTCCCTTTTCGGCTCGTGGATCACATCAAGAACGGTCCTGGACAATTCGACTCCGTCCGTCTCAATTTCTTGGAGGCCATCACCCACCCCAGCCGCTGTCAGGTTGGTACGGCGCCCCCTGTGTCCCTCCAGGGCTTCGCCACTTCATCACCAGCAGCCATAGCCAGCCATCCCATATACGTACTGCGCGAACGGGATACACGAGGCTCAGCCTCTTATCTTCTCCAGTTCATCGACGCTTCTCATGTGACAGCCTCATTCGATTGCCGGTATCTGCCAACTGCCGACGGCTACACACATGACCTGCCTCAAGTTCAGCTCAGTCCGGAGTCCGTCCGCCCCGACAAGTGCTGAAAGCTAATATAGAGTTCCGCGGGAATTTTCCGTGGTTTCATTATTCGCAAAGAGTAGGTTACCACAAGCACCCAAGGGAGAAAAGGGGGAGGGGGTGGTTAGCGGCGGGCTGAGACCATGTCAGATTTCACTATGTTGGTGCGCCATTGACTCTGCGCCCGAAGGACTTGAGACTGGATGTCTGTCTCCTGACCGACAGCATAAGCCAGATCCAGTCAAGATCTCCGGACAGGAGAGCTGTCTCGTCGCAAGTTCATACTTCCATATGACACAAGCAGAGCAAGCGTTCTGCTTTGCAGCATTCCCCGACCAGTCAACGGACGACATGCTCCAAGCGACGCCTTCTAGCCGCCCAGACTCGGCACCGGTGTATCGCGTCCATTCAGTCCACCGTCATGAGTCCCGGCTTGCCCACGGAATACCACCCTCCCTGCGCCGTATTCGTGCCAAGTGTAAGCAGCACAGCTCAAAGCCGATGGATAGCGGTGCGGGTTGTCGTCCCTTGCATTAGTTTCCTCCCCCTCCACCCCAATAGACCACTGTTGGCAAACTGTGGTGGAGGGTCAGCCTTTCGGGCCATTCGTGGTAGATGACCGCGGCACCTTCGGCCTCAAGTGCACACCACTACGGGCATACGGCTTGTGTACCCGATAGCTTGCCCAACACCCTTTGGTTAGCCACACCATATCCTGGGAGCTTACACATGTGGTGTTGAGTCCCACCAAAGCGGCAGCTGGGTCGCACCCAACCACTGATTCTAAGGCCGCCTGGATGGCACGACAGCTCGCAACGCCAACGTGGAATACTCAATCCAGTGGTTGATGCGAGTTCGCAAGGGTGCGATGCGAGCCAGCTAATGATAGGTGACTGGGTATCCCATCTGCGGTCTGGATTTTGGGAAGACGCATGCCATCTGTGCCAGCTTATCAATATACACTTTCGTGGCCGTCGCCACGAACATTGAACGACGATACGAAATTTCGAGAGGGACGAGGTGTAACGAACGTGTGGATGTGCAAGGGTAGATTCCAGATGTCTGCCTAGCGACTGTTCCCTGTCACTGGTCCCCGATTGACTTCGATCTCCTTGGCTGTTCCACAGCCCGATACACCCACGATGGCCTTGATATAGCAGCAGCAGTGCGAGGATTAACGGCAGCGTCCAGGAAACCCAAGTGGGAGATCACAGCAGCCGTCGAAGCCCTACGTGCAGCATGAAAGGTCGCCATAGCCCCAGGACTATCGAGGAGGAATGCACGGCAAGGCACGCAAGACCCAAAATTAGCCCGTACGCTGTTAATTTTTCTGCTGTGCCCGGCCATCGGCATCCCGTCACTGGTCGGTGCCAGGTCCTCATTATGTGGTATCTAGTGACACCCGCGATATGTCGTGCGGCTGTGTGTGATAGCAGGGGAGTTGGTAGACCTTGCCAAGGAGCTTCCCTTGCGTGTGTGTCCCACGGCGCGAAACTCCTCGACACGCTTGCGTTGTGCGACATGTCATTGTTTCTCTTTCTAATCCGTGTTCTGGAACCATCGATCAGGTCGGTCTGTGGGTTGCGGGAGTGCTGGGTTAGGTGATCATGGTTCTGGGTGAGTGCTGTGACCAGCATTCCCGTGATACGTGGTGTGCGACCGTGTCCAGGAGCCCGATACTTGAGGATGGTAGATGACGCTTGTTTGAGGATACTCAGTCTCTGCCATGTCTTCTAGAGAACCTCGTTCCTGTGTTACTGCATAAGACGTACTATGCTGTCAACTGTGTCTTTAGAGAGGAGGGTCACTTTGTCTATGTGTGATGGCTCACTTGCACCGAACTTCCTGATAACAACGTCAGATCTAGAGTCACCAGGCATATACAAGTGATCACCTGGTGTGCCAGCGAAGATAGACCATATTCTCATGGAGTCCAGATGTCGTTTGCTGGCAGGACTCTATGATTCTCCGAGACACCACGCGTACAAGCAAACAAGTTTTCGATATGCTCATCTCTATGCCAATTGCCTAGGCTTGAATACCACTTTCCTATTGTTGCCCTGATGACGTTCTTCTGCTTGCTGGGTCAAAGTTGTGGTGGGTTGACGTAGATAACATAGCCATCATGCAAGCTGTTGACATTGGTGATCTCAGGTTCATCCACCGTCACACTTGGTTAGTTGTCAATCATTCACAAACAAATGGCCAGAAACCGTATGTGACGCAAAAGCGGAACCGCAATTGCACCGCAATAACGACTACCTTATATCTCGTGACACCTTATCAAGAAAACAGCCAAGGTTGCCAGATGGACGGAATCGTTCTGAGCTTGTCACAGATACATCTCGTATTCTTGCGTCTTACATCAGGAAAACTATATAACGAAACTAATAGAATAGAACACTCTGGGAACTACAAGTCGAACAAAGATTGCCTCCTACTTTAAAGGCAGGCATCCCAATCGATGTGGTGATAAACAGACTGGCAGTCGTGACGGGAAGACAGGTACTCTCAGTCTTGCGCAATGATGGCTATCCAATACGGCCTATTCCAAATGGAGAAGTCAACAACTGAGCGCGTTTGATGAGCAGTATGGAAGTGTGGTTCTGTGAGCTTAACGCTGCTGCTTCCGCAATCACTCATGCTTGAGAGCCTAGATATGATGGACGGACTGGGAATTGTCCGATCAGGGCTCAGTCACTGTCTACCGGGGTATGCGAGTTGACCTTAATTATCCCCCGGACGGAAAGTAGTCTTCCAAGTTACGGAGATTCATATTGTACAGTAGTGACCTTGGTATGACTTATATATCTGGTGGATGGATTAATAGATAGTAATGTAACCCCTTACCCCTACATAGCATATAACCCATCTATAGCACACATTCCTCTTGGATGGGCCGTATATTACGAAAGGGGTCACCACTGTATCTGCTTCAGTCCACTCTACTACATATGGTCTCTTGTGCTTTCGGCCCCGAGTTTCATGCTGAAAATTGAACCAGGATAGTCTACTATTCTGTTAAACCAAGAATACCCTGTTCAGTCCTGAAAGGTGAGAAAATCAGCGGACATGATCTGCCGTTCAGTCGTTCGTTTGTGGTCACTCTGGAAAAAGTTTTTGGTTCTGAAGTCTACATAGCGGCAGGGCCACAGCATGCTGTCTGTCTACCTTAGGGTACTGGTTGATTGCGCGACCCATTTTTGTTGAAGGCAAACACGAGAAACTCCCGAAGTCTCGAAATCGAGTAGTGCATCTCGGTTTTTATGATGGCTTCTTCGAGTAAAGCTCTCGTATTCCAACAAGATGCCATAGAAATAGAGCCCAGATGATAGGCGGATCTGTCTGACTGACCTGCCCAAGTGGGTGTTTGGCTCAGCCGAGGAGGGCGGACTTGGGGATATCTTCGTGGATCGTACTGGTGGTCCAAAACCCTGAGCAGCACAGACGTTTAGGCTCGTCCAATATAAATCGTTCATTTCGAGCTCGCGGTTCGGCTTGCGAATTCCGTTTTATCCGAGGCGATCACCGATGGATTGATGTGATGTCTGTTTGTGATACATGTTTTGAAAGGCATTTCATCTCCTCAAGTCCAAAGCCATTGTCCCCCATGCTGTATCAGGCGCCCAAATTGATCGTGTTTCGAAATTGCAATGGCATACAACTCGATTTCGTGGTCGAAGAAACAGCCGCCGAAACAATCAACAAGTGAAAAGCCAAGACAAGACTTTTGAAGGGAACAGGAGCTGCTTTTAATCAATCAATACCCATGAGAGTCGCCCCCTGTTCAGGGACAACCCCAGACGTCGGACCCGCAGGCCGTGATGTACGCAAGCACAGTGGCACTTTTGCCGGGGCCCACTCTGGCATGAAATTGTCGAATTAAATCCTGAGGATCCCGCGCGGGACATGCCGCTTTCAAACTTTCGTATGCTTTTGTCCCCTTGACAGCCCTTGAAATGCTGGGCGTTTCGATGATTCATGGGCGTGTCATCTTGATGGGAGGACTTGCCAAACTCAGGCGCCTCAACACCGACTGACCATGGTCTGTGTATCCAAGGGCCCCGGGCAGGTCTTGGGGCCCTCTTGGCTTCCCGATAAGGGCAATAGAACCCAAAGAGGCCGGTTCATGTGGGAATAGAGAGGTTAACTATGCTGCGGGCGAGGGTGACTGTGCGGAGCCAACTATAGCTAATCAATACAGCGCCAGCGCCACGCCACCTAAATTTAGCTATATACTGCCTCGACCTAATATCGGATATATATATTTACTCCGGCATACTACTACTTACACTAAATAGTTATATTTTTTTTTAACCCTATCGCTAACCTCGCCGCCGCTAGTATACTTAATAATATTATAGGTTTACTTAACCTCGCGTAGCCGTATAGCGATACCGGTATTGCCTTACCGGCCGAAGCCGAGCCGGCACGTAAGGAGATATATTACGTCGCTTTAACTAACCTCGATACCTTTAATAACAATACCTTTAATACGTTTAACTACCTTTTCGAAGCCTTAAACGGCGTAGCCGAACGTTACGGTTTCGCTACGAAGAAGCGGTAGTCGGCTAATAAAAATCCCGAAACCGGCTTATATACCTACTACGACCTCGAGTACTACTTCTTTTAAAACTATAAAGGTATTACGAAGAACCGTAAATAAAAGCCGATAGTAACTAAACGTAAACGCCTTACGCCTACTACGATAACCCGCTTAAAAAATTACCTTTAAAAGGCGAAAACGGTATATATAAAAGGTTATAAAGATAGCTAAACCTTCGTAATTAGGTATAGCTATTATAGTTACCTGCTAAATAATAACGTTACTAATCTTACAATTTATAAGAAACGCTACTAACAGAATAACGAGTTCCGAAAGCGTTTATTCGACTTAGCTACCTTACCGAAAATCTTAAAGCTAAATATTTAAAAGTAGTTATAAGCCTAGTTCTTAAGTATAGTAGTACGCCGACGCGATATATAAGACGTATTAGCTATATACCGGTAGCGATAATACGGCCTACGTATACTATTTTAGTAGTATCTCTTTATCTTTATTAACAACCTTAATATTATATTTAAAGTTTATCGTATAGATCCCGAAAACCTTTATAGCCTAATCGACGATATATTTTAAACTTATACGTAATATATCGATATATAGCGCGTTAACCTCGAGTTCCTTTTTATTAATAATATATATAATACTAATACCTTTAAGATATCGTTATTTTAGATAAACAGCGTAACCTGTTTAAACTTTACGTTTAACGTTAACTAAGCCGTAATAAGTAGTAAGAAATAAACGGCTTTTTAATAAGTTTTCGATATAATAAGAAAGGTAGCGACAGACTACGTTATCGCTATACCGGAAGTCTTTATATCTAATTATAATAAAGCCTTTAAAAACGTAGTATATAAAGTCTTCCCGCCTTCGGAAATAAAATACTAGATCTGCCTATAGTATATATTAAAAAACGTAGCCTATAATATTAAAAGGAAGTAAAAAGGGACTTTTTTATAAGGTACTTTTTTTAAAGATACCGGTAGCGGTAAAGGTAGTAGTTATAGCTAGTATCTTATATATAAAAATAACTAAGATTTAGCTAAGGATTAAGTATATAATATAAATAACGTTGTAATAGCTAACTTTAAAGCTACTTTAATAGCTATAGAGTTTCTCGATATATAAGATTATAAGTTCTGCTTCGGCCGCTACGGTTATAACAACCTTTATACCGTTAGCAGCCTTATATAATAAGGTTATTCTAGCTAGCTTAATAAAACCTATATACCTAATACCGATAGTATTATAGCAGGCATCTGTAACCGCTTTTATATTACTACCGCTTACGCGGTAAACCTAGCTTAAGGTATTATAAAGGCCGAGTTTTTAAAGTAAATCGCGATTATTACGTACTTTAAGACGACGTAAAAGCTTATAATAAATTAGTTTACTTAATACGTAGTTAAACGTAGCTATAACTACGGTATTAAAGTTACTTCCTATAGCGAAAGCTTATACGTAACCTTTAAAAAACTATTTAAAAATCGCTTTACTACCTTTAACGTGTTTTATAAAAAGGTTATTTAACTAATTAAGCGGGTATAGGCTAAGTTTAAAAAAGACGTAGGTATTAACCGTTATAAAATGCTTATTAGCTTTAAAAAAAAGCCTCTGTTTAAGCAGCTCTATAGGTAAATCTTACGTAAAGTACTGCTTAAGCTTATAAAATAGTTTAAGCTTATAAAAACAGTACTTACTAACGGTAATAGAACAGATTAGTATTTTAAGTGCTTTACAGTATATAGCTTCCTTATATAAAGAAAAGTAAGGCTAATATTTAAGTATATATATATAAGTATAATAAGGCTTACCGTATTAATACCGTATTATATATAAACTCGAGATAGGCGAACCTATTTTCTTTTCTAATTTTAACCTTTACTAGCACCTTTAAAAGGCTAACCTTTTATCGTTTACGTTTTTTCGTAAGATTTCTAAACGTAACCCGGCGACCTTTAAACGCAACTGTCTATATACCCTTATTATTATAAAAGACTACGATATTAGTATATAATATAATACTCGCTACGACGTCCCGCTTTTATATATAAATATTAATATAAAAGGTAAACGCGGCCGCGGTAGCGGTATACAGGGTAAAAGGGTTATAAAGCCGAGAAAGCTTACGACTACTTAACAGATAGTATTACTATAAGAGAGCGTTCTACAGTTATATACTATTATAAATAGCCTTATATAGTTAATCGCGTTTAGCTAGGCGGGCCTGTAGGCGTAGGCCGTATTAGCGGCGTAGGCCGGGCAGGCCGGGCAGAGTAGGTAGGCCGGGCAGAGCGGGTAGAGCGGGTAGAGCGGGTAGGCGTAAGCCGGCGGGGCTATAAGTACGCTTATAATAGCTTTATCTACGCCGGGCACGTTATAGCCGAGTACAGCTAACAGTATATTCTAGCCGGCCTAAAGAGATCTAATAAGTATTAAACCTACTATAAATAGGTTAAGACAGGCTTATAAGGGCTTTACCGGGCGGTGTAGCGGTTATAGTAGTATATTTCGCGTTAAGCGATATAACGAGGTTATTATAGAATTTTAGTATATCTAAATCGTTAATTTAAATCGCTATAAACTATACCTAAAAGCGATAATATTATCGCTTTAGCTTTAGTTAATTTAGGTAGCTTTAATTAATCTGTATATGATAATTAAGGGTAGCGAGCGTAGGCACTACTAAGTTTGTATAGGAAGGCTGCTCGGCCGCCTCCGAGCCGCGTATTACCGAGACCTACACAGTCACCCTCGCCCGCAGTATAGTTAACCTCTCTATTCCCGGTTCATGTAGGTCGTAGGGCTGGGAAAAAGAAGAGAGAAGCTGCTTCAAGGAGCGTGCGCGCCATGCTGAATAAAGCAGGTCGTGGCCATCAACGTATTGAGATCGATCAGCCTCACACGGTTGTTCTTGGATGTGATCGAGGCAGATACCAGTTGACTTGATTTTATTCTACTCCTTCTCGTTTCGCTGACGACAGCAGCCAAGACGGCCAAGTCTTCTGCCTACTTGGTAGGTGGTTGTACGTGAATCTCGGAACATAGAATATCGGACGACAGGCATTGTCGGCCCCGACTCGATTCAGCCTGGTTTCGCATCGGTAGAACCCTTGTTCAACCAAGCCTTAACCAGTTCAAAACAGCCTGGAGCTCCGATGTCAGCTTTGCCCTTTGACCAATTGCAGTACACGGGCCGCCTTCCATCATGATCCACCCACGATACCCACTGCGAAACCCCCACTGCCATCACCAGGGATGTTGACAGCTTCACATGGGCTACAGGCCTCACCGGTAGGCTTGTTTAAGTGCTTGTTCAAGAGAGACATTGGGATCTACTGTCCTCGTCATACATAGTGTGGATTTGCGTATGCATGGCGGCATCTCTGATACAGATAGGATCAAATCCACATCGCACGGGATATTTACTGGATCGGAAGTTGACACCCTGACGACAAAAGACTCCTTCCTCTTAAGAACCGCAGAGCCCCATTGAAAGCTCCATTTGCTATTACGACTGATGTTACCGTGTAGACAATCGTGCTTCTGATCGACATTAAGTCAGTGGCTTTCTTCTTTCGCTTCGTCTTTTATGCTGGCATATTGATCTGTTTTTGTGTACTTACCCTTTAACTCATTTTCGTTTCTCTGTCTTCTTCTACTCGTTGATACTGTTCTCTCCTATGTGTTACTTAACTTGGGATTTCCCCCTTTCGAACGGCGCTTGCCTGTCATTTATTTGGTAATTTCAGCCGGTACCCCCTTCCTCCGAACAAACAACCCAAAGGCGGATCCTCTACGACTTGAACAACTCAAGCAACCGACATACAACATAACATGCCTCTTCAGCCATCTGGCGCGGACCACCACCCTTACCGAGACCTCGAGCCACCACTGCCAGGGGACCGCACCAGCCAATTCACAGTATGGCCCTCAGCCTCTGAACAAGATGATGTGGAGCAGGCTCGGCCTGGCCCATATAACCGCAGGTCTCAACGGACCTCAACCTTCGATGCTGAGGCCGCTGCCTCTCGCATGAGTCTCTACGTAGGAGATGATCTTCTCCCTCAAGGCACACGGGTGCCAGATCAGTGGACTGGACAAGGTGGTATCGCCGACGACAGGATGTCAAGGCAAGGCAAACGAGCCACATGGATACAGAGTGTACTCATGGAACCTGAGAATGTCGCCGCGCCGGTCTGGGAGGGGAACTTCGATGTCGAGAAAAGACGGAGTTTCGCGACCCGTGCCTCGGGTGGGAGTGAGAGGAGCTGGTACCGGGACAGTATCAGCACAGAGAAGCTTGACATGCCCAGGCCGAGGGATCCTCTCACCGAGGAGCAGTTGTCCAAAGCGGACCCTACTGGAGGCTTGGTCACACAAGCTGTGCTGGTGCACCCTTTTCCGGGTGTAGGAACGGCTGATGACCCTTTCATGATCTCGTGGATAGAGAATGAGCCCGCCAACCCGTTGAACTTTGCTAAGGGCAAGAAGTGGCTGAATGCCATGATCCTGGCCGTTGCTGTGTGGACTGTCTCCATTGCCTCGTCTGGATTCTCTCAGGGTTAGCACCATCATCCTCACCCCTCGGGCTCAATTGGCTGACACATACCCCAGGCACATCCGATATCGAGTCCGAGTTCAACGTCGACGGCACAGTCGCCCTCATGCTCACTTCCGCGTTTGTCCTTGGCTTCGCTGTCGGTGCTCTTATCCTCTCACCGATGAGTGAGGTTTATGGGCGCCGTGAGCTCTACATCTGGACTTACGCCGCGTTCGTCGTGCTCTCCGGTGTTATTGGACTCCTCAAATCCGCGCCACTGCTCATCCTGCTTCGATTCCTCGGTGGAATTGCCGGCTCTTTTACACAAGCTGTTGCGCCTGCCGTTATCGCCGACATGTTCACGGCCGATGAGCGAGGATTCGTCTTGGCCCTCTTCACGCTGGCTGGTCTCATGGGCCAGATGCTCGGTCCTATCTTCTGTGGCTTTCTAGATGCTGCATTTGGCTGGCGGTCACTGGCCGTGTTCATCGCGGGTCTGGCTGCGCCGACGTGGATCGCCATGACCTTCACCTTTCCTGAGACTTACGCCCCTGCGCTTCTCCGTCGTCGTGCTGCCAAGATGGCAACCATCCTAGGTAAGCCTCACCTCGTTGACGGCGTTGGCGAGGAGAAGACTATTATGAGCCAGCTCAAGGTCGGCGCCCTCCGGCCTTGGTTGCTCCTCTTCTTTGAGCCCATTGTCGCGCTGCTCAGCCTCTTCCTCTCCGTTGTTCAGGGGACCATGTTCCTCCTCTTTGCCGCCTACCCCATCGTTTTCCAGACCACTCGTGGCTGGCACCAAGGCATCGCCTCACTTCCCTTCCTGGCCGTCGCGCTCGGCATCGTCATCTCCCTCTTCTACGCCGCCCTCTTCGACCAGAGACGCTACGCCAAGCTCGTCGCGAAGAACCCAGGGCGCGTGCCCCCGGAGGGCCGTCTCCCGCCCGCGATGCTGGGTTCCGTCGCGCTTCCAATCGGGCTGTTCTGGTTTGCGTGGACGAACTCACCCTCTACCTTTTGGCTCATCTCCGTCAGCGCGGGGACCTTCATCGGCTTCGGCATGGTGTTGCTCTACATGAGTTTGACGAACTACATCGTCGACGCCTATCTGGGATATGCAGCCTCCGCCCTTGCTGCGACCACGGTCGTGCGATCCATCGCGGCTGCGGTGTTCCCCCTGTTCACGTCGAGCATGTACAAATCTCTTGGTATCCACTGGGCGTCATCGGTGCCTGGATTTCTGAGCGTGGCGTTTGTGCCTTGCTTGCTTGCTTTCTACAAGTGGGGACATATCATTCGTAGCAAGACGAGGTTCGCCCAGGAGGCGGCCAGGATGGCGGAGGCTATGAATGGTGGAAAGTAGGTTCGTGTGAACTGGTTCCGACGAGCTCAGAGGGGGTGTAATGTAAGATGAAGAAGATTAAAGGGGCAGAGATGTGCTCGACTCGGGGGACTAACTGTTCCCGTAACATTGTGATGTGCATTGACTAGATACAGATATGCATTTGTTAAATGCGATCCCGATTGTCATGACTCTGTTTCTCACTTGCTCGTATGCGCACGTACCTGTCTTCCTACATACTTAAGTAGTCCAAGTACCCAGGATGTCACCAGGGCATCGCTGAGTACAACTGAATCTGCTTGAACGCATTGGTCTCTGAACGGAATGACCCAAAGGATCCCTAGAAAATGATATGAAATGGACGGCAAGAACAGGCGGCTATTGCGGGCTTGATCCGGAGGTGAAGAAGATATGAGCTCTGCTTAGCACAAGGTTCAGATGTTGTTGAACTCCAGAAACGCTCTTGAAGTCCGGACGTGTTGTTCAGTCAGTCTTCATTACTATTATGTATTCTATTGCACAAACTAATCTCCCCCGTGGTATCTCTTTTTTGTGTTTTATCCCACCAGAACAGACAAACCAGCGCCGTATGATAAATGCTCCAATACATCTAACCCGCTCACTCTACACATGCATGATTATTATGTACCACATCACGTCCCGGGGTCCTCCTAGCAACTACTCAAGGTCACCTTATATACACGTGCATCGCGAACTCAACCGGGTCACCTCTTCACCCTTTTTCTTACAGACCTCCCAAGTCTTAGACCTTAGCGAAGTCGACCGCGGAGGCTCATCGTACAGATTCTTTTCGATCTTGACCAGCAAACAGCCATCCTCACTAGGGTACCCATCGGCGGTCTTGAGCTTGATGCGCCTGTATCCCGACTGTAGTCTGTCGAGCCGGATGCAGGCCCATGCCGTGTGCTGGTCTCTGATGCGACCGCTGTGTTCGACTTTGAGTCTGTTGTCGTGGTTAGCTCGCTAATTCGGCTCGAGATAGGTTACATGTATGCAGGGTGGGAGCAGCAATATTGAAGGAAAGAGACTGCACACACCTCACAAAGCTCAACTCCTCGACAACGTGGCTCACTGCTGGGAATTGCAGCTTTGATCCACCGTCACCCCAGTCAGGATTTTCAGTCCTGGCTGCCTTTGTCCTTCTGGATATCTGATCCCGGGTGACCTTCCTCCTCGAGGACCTCTCGGCAGGACTCTCAACATGCAAATAACCCTTCACCCTCGGCCGGAAGTCATTGTTGTTCACCGCTGTAACGTTAGGCCTGGTTATCTTGCCAAGATCGTCGTCCGACAGCTTGGGAGCTGGGACGTGCTGGCCAGCAAGGACCGTAATGCACAGCTCGAGCCTTTTCTTCCCCGTGACTTCGGCCTGGCACGTCGCCGACGAGTCGCTCTGGTATCCTGGCGGCTTCAGGACGAAGCCGTTCTCGCCGTCGAACATGGCCTCGTTGAGGTGCATCGCTGTGTCCCAGGACTGCCAGTTCAGGGCCACCATCTGCACGCCTTTCCGCCAGAACAACGTGGGATAGTTGGGGTTGGTTGACAGGAATGACGATATGCTCTCCGGGAAGGTCCGAGCGAGGAAGTCCCTGTTGTGCTTGAAGACGTCCTTGTGCTTCGTCTTGTGGAGAGACTTGAGCTTCTCCTCGCCGAAGGAGAACACGTGCGCAGGCCTCTTCGCGTCGTCTGAGCCGAAGTCTTTGAAGGGCCCAGGGCTGTATGTGTATATCGCGAGCTCATGAAGTGCCCTTCGGATGTTTTCTGTGTGTTGTTTCTCGTTGGAACTGGGAATGGTGACCTTGGAGTGTCGTGAAGAGGCGGAATCGAATGGCTCGCTAACCTGCAAGGTAGTCTCTGACTCGAATGTCTTGAGCTTGGGGTTGTCATGCTGTGAGCCCCTCTTTACCTTGATGAGGATCTTTCCCTTCAGGTCCCTGAGCTTCGGTTGCTGGGTATCGGGGTCGCACTCGGGGAGAGGCTTGTCCACAAGTAACCCTTTCCACTCTTTCTTCATGATATCAACCATCAAGTCCTGCTGGTGACCGGTGGTGTGAACTTCTAAGCTGATTATCAGAGGCAGGTCGTTCTTTCCCTTGAAAGCTGCATCCCTGATGGTCTGGCAGACCGTCCTGAAGGGGATCGAGCGGCTGAGGCTGACATCTCGGTAGGCGTGGCAGACTCGTGGCTCTCGTTTCAGAAGTGCGATCCGGGCTTCCGTCAGCTCTGTTTCTGATATAGCTCTGGCCCTTACAGCCTTTTTAGGCTTGAAAGTCTCAGCCTTCCCAGGGAGCATGTTCGTGAAACGCGCCCTGTCCGTTGTCTGGCATCGTGCCTTCATCCAGGAAAAGGTGGATGCGAATGTCCAGTGCTGTACTGGCGGGCCATGCTTGTCATGGCATGGGGCTTGTGGTATCTCTACGTCAGGATCCACGGCGTTCCAGACATCGATCTCCACGCACCTGCATCCGTTTTCTAGGACCTGTGAAGCTGTCAGAAAGGTGTACTTGGAGCATCCATGGGCGACAAAGTAGTCGGTGTTCCGGCCTGGGGGGAGGGGTGTGTGATCCGGGGGAGGCATCGGAAGCAGACTCACCTTCTTGTACTGTATGTCCTGATTCTCGCCTAGGAACTGGTCCCCCTCTGCGATGTATGTGTTGTGGCTGCTGTTGATGAAATACTGCGATAATGGCTTATCGAGGTCCTTCGCCGCTTTGATTGGCCTCTTCCAGTGGCTGTAGTGCGTCCACCAGAGCTGGTGGAACTGCTCGAAGGTATATGTCTCCCGGAAAAGAAGCTGAGGTGTCTCCTTCTGCACGTCTCGAATGAAGGCCTCGAGCCTGCCCGCGGATAGGGTAACCTCATTTGGCCCTTTCAACTCGTCGTACAGGCCTCGAAGATGCCGCATGATGCTCTCTATCAGCAGTGGCAGACCCGCTGGAGAAGCCGTAGAGGTGAAGGTCTCGCCCCTCTTGAATTTATGACCGTCCGGAAACCCGAAGGGACGGGCTAGGTGTGTCCGGACGTGTTTCCCGTAGGTGGGCGTCCTGTTGTGTCTTCCGTGACGCCGCCGCCGGCCCCTCATACACCCCGGCATCGTGAAGCCGGATAATAGGCCTCACTCAACCGCTGGTCCTTAGCTGCTGTAGCGGGTTATCAAGTGGTGTCAGTAAGTTGTAGCAGGTGACGAGTCGGGTCCGTCGAGGCAGCTGTGCGTTGGATATAAGGTCTATGCCAGCTGGGCTCGGAAGCGGGGTGCCGGTTGAATGAGCTGCATGAGAGATACTGTGTGAACAATGGGAGGGGAAGACGGGGGACGGGGAGGAGGTAATAAGAAGCCGGAGAGATGTTATGGAGTACCAAACGTCATAAAAAGGGATTGGGAAAGTTGCAGGGCTGCACGTGAAGTAAGCGCTAGCAGTAGAGAGGCATTGAGGCTTGGTAGGATAGTACAGGGGTGGATCTTTCAGCTGAGCCTCATCGGTCGTAGCACCTGAAGAGCCTGAGGATGTGATCAGTAAGTTTCGGTGGAGGCCGAAATGCCTGCCCAGGTTTCTATTGTCTGGATTGTGCCACGTCGATCCCCGGCATTCACATGCCCACATTTACACAGTAGGTATGTGTAGTATCTGTATGGACTGTATGGGTGGGAAGTGTTGGCGGCAGAATTTAGGGCGATTTCGCTTGAGGGGAAATTGACAAGAAGTGAGTTATAAGCGCGCGTCCAAAAGCCGCTGGTTCGAAGCCCTGGTGAAGCCCACAATGTCCCACAATATATCCAGGCTACCCGGAATCTTTTGTGAACAGCCAGAGCCCATAGCTGACAAGGGCAGGATGGGACCAGACTGACTGTCGGGACTTTTATTCATTTTGCTGACCATTTGACCAGATGAAAAAGTTGGCCGGTGGTGGCGGTTCAGGCCCAAATCGACGTGTGCTACGCCGCATGCTTGCAGCAAATAGCGTTTGTCGAGAGGCTGAGATCCTACGGGCATGCACCTTGACGTGGGATCACCTTCATCGTGCATTTATTTATTCACAGCCCCAGCCCGAGGTGGTGAGTGCTCAGTTGACACACCTGCTCTGATTCTCTAGGGTATCCAGATGTTCTTATCCTCGTCAAGAAATGGAAATCATTACGTTGTTCAAACCCGGCAAAAGGAGACATACAGGGAAGTGATAATTGTGACAATTACAGTACCTGGGTAATGAGACAGATGACTGGCCTGTTCTTCTACAAGTACATGCGAGCAGCGAGTACCCCGCTGTGTCAACTTGGACATCAAAGATCTGGACCGAACATTTGATCCCATCAACAACGACATCTGGACCACATCAAACACATTACTTACACGTAGGCATGGGGGGGGGGGACGAGCCTGGACCCCGTCTGCGCCTGTGGTTTGCAGCGGTAGCTGAAGGATCCATGGTTCAATTCACACACCCCTCCCCACCCCGGATCTACATTGGATGATGGATCTCCCCGGCATGTCTCAGATGCCCTCCTCCACCAGTTCCACGTTCTGGTCCCCGCTAACCCAATTTGCCTTCCGGAATCAACCCCGGAACCCCTCTAACCGCCGATTCTGTGGACCCTAACCCTCGTAGCGGTCCTCTAATATCAACTGCTGGCTTTGTCACCCCGGTGTAAAGACTCTATAAATATCCAGATGTCTCAAATCCGGATAATCCAAGGTCAAGAATCGAGATCCACGAGACAACGTATACGTGTGCACCTTAGAGAAGAGAAGTACCTATAATTAGGCAGGACGGAGAAGCGTTCTGGAGCCTCAATCTTGACTGCCCAGGTGAATCATATGAGAACACAGGGAACAACAAGCCACTCAATTTGCCTCAGTTGACGCCCGCTCTAAAGCTGTTACGGCGATGCATGAGGCCTTTGGCTCGTGGTAGAAGACTGATTTCCCCAAAGAGAACGAGGGTTCCTTGGAGCGGCTGTGGTGGTGTGGAGCTGGCCGTGGCATCCTTAGAGAGGTTATCGCTATACCTCTTGGTACCCGACTGGATCGAACTTCTGGCATACTCCGCCACAATACTTCCAATCCACAGCTAGCTGGAGTGTCTCTTTCAGGGACCTGCCGGGTTCCCATAAGACAGTAGCCAGTATTAACCCTAGAGGTGAGAGATTCGAATACCGCGGCAGTCGATGCGGTCTTTTGACCGACCCAGCTAAGGTATCTACCCTATGGTACTTGGCACTTGCGCTCCCCCCCCCCCAGTCGTGGATCTGGAAATACGATATCCACCGCTTTGGTTTCTGTAGCATGGCTTGGGACTACACAGCTCGAACACCGAGAGAAAGTCTTGTACGTAGAATCAAGAGGAGGGAAATCCTACCGGTGGTAAATATTCGTAAGTCAAGTCTATCACGAAACGTGCTGCCAAGGTGCTACTGATACTGCCTGCGCCGCTGCGCGGAACTTGCTGCAAGATGTGCAGATAACCAAGCTTAGATTAGAAAGCCGGGGATCGAGAGTCAAACCATTGGACGAAGGTGATGGGACAACGATGACGAGAAATTGTGAAAGTCTGAGAACGCTGAAGAAACCAGTTGCCCAAATGATATATACCCAGGTCAGCCAAGAGGCTTGTTCACATAGACAACGACACTCGTTTGGTCCTTTCACCCAGGTATTTCGCCCCTGATTTTCAGTGACTTCTTCAGACCGAGATCAATCGTCCTGTATCTAATACCACGTCTCACAACGCCCCAGATAGCCCGAAGGCGGAGTTCATTACTAGAAGAAAAGCATCACCACTGTGACAGAGCGGGCCTTGAGGCGTGGCACCTGGGGTTCACGACACCCTACACAACTCGCTACCATAAAAAAAAACACTTCCACCAAGTTGGGACCATAAAATAGGCATCTTGGGACTTGACCTCGGAAGACGAAAAAAGGTTTAGATGATAAAGAATAAGAACACGGCTTCTGCTCCAATATCGCGGTGCAACACCCGGACAGACCGAGACATCTCGTTGCAAATCCATACGCTGACTTCATTGCAACAAGACTTCCAAGAGTGGATCCTTAGATTGAGTACCATCTCAGATTAAGTCATCAGCATCGGGTGACGTTGAGCGCAAAGCCAGCATTTTCTGGCTCCGAGGAAGGTGAGGCTGCTATGTGACCAATCCTTGCGTTCTTACATCAATATGATCGACAAGGGAAAAGTTGCGGCTGAAAGGACGTTGACCCTGCTGCTGCTGCCCTGACTGATGGTAAAAACGTTTTAGTGGGGTTTGAGAACCCTGTCTGACATATATGATCGGATATGATCCATGGATGAATCGGGTTGCAACCCCGACATCCGCACTTTTCTTCAACGTGGAGCCTACATAGCCGCAGCGACGAGATCCTTCCAAAAAGGTCGTATGTACGTACATACACAAGTATGTAAATGCCTACAGTATACAGCTTGACCGGGGTTAATAGCGTTCTTCCTCCGGGGGTCCCGCCTGGGAAACACTCCTGTCACCTCCTCTCGCTCCACACTTCCACAGCCCTGTCCTTGTAGGCATATGTACAAGTTCTACAGAGATCACCTCGACATAGCCAATAGGAAACGCTGCGACCTACCTGTACCTGGAAGGATTTGTAAGGGGGTGGATCGTTTCCAATAACCCCCACCCACGCATAATAGGCTCGGAAGGCTAAAAGGTTATCTTATGTTACCGTGCAGCTGCCGTTCCATGCGTTGAGCGATTCCTGCTAGCTGGGTGGACCTGGAGAAGACCGGTGAGCGGAGTGTCAGACCGCATTGCGGACCAGAGCGGGCCTCGAGAGGCCAGCTTATCCATAAATCTCTTTCTATATTAAAAGGGCAGACTTGGCCATCTTCAAACGTTGCTTACATGGGGTTTGGCCACCGCACTCTCGCTCATAGGTATACCTTAGTATTCACGATCGATAAACTGGGAGATCTCTTGCCCGATCCCACGAAAATGAAGTACTTTATCGTCGCAGCGACTCTGTCCGCTGTCTCTTACGCTCAGCTCGATGTCGCCTCAGCCACAGACTGCAGCGGCTTGACCACCCAATGCCTCGGACTTCCCGACGCCGACGGCTCGGCATGCAATGCCAGCCAGGATCAATGCAACCGGTGTCAAGCTGACTATGTCACCTGCCAAGTGCCAGGCACTGATGTGAGTAACACCTCTAGGCTAACATAGTTGCTTTTCAGACCGTACCTCAGTATACTGACGTTAACCTGCCAAATAAAGTTCTCCATAGACCAGGATGCTTGCGACAGCCAGGTCATGTTCTGCGTTTCATCCGCCTTTCCCCAGCTCCAAGAGTCCGGGTCACCTGCCTCGACCATCACCACTACTACAGCAGCAGCACCACTCACAACGGACTCGATGACGACCGACCAATGCCAGGCCGTGTATTACCAGTGCCTAATTGGAGGCAAGAAGCAGGAGCTGTGCACATGCGATCTCACCACCTGCAACGGAGAGGATACCGCCCTCAGCCGTGCGTCCTGCTCCAGTGCGAGCATTGCAGCAACTGCTATTAGCACCCCAACCTGCTACTACGGTTGGACACAGGAGACAGGCAGCTCAAAGGCATCAGTTGATGATACTGAGACGAAGTCTACGAGCCTCAAAACAAACATCGTCACCGGTGGTGTCGCCGCGAGCAGTGTGAATCTACTGGGTCTGACAGCTGCTCTTGTTGCTCCTTTTTTATTTTAGAAAGCTTGTCTTGAAAACAATCATCATTTTTACTTTCACAAAAAAAAACACCTTACCACGAATTTCTCGTTGTGTGAAGACTGGCCCAGGGCATGCGATTTGTCAGGGTGAAGCTTGACGCAGATGAAGGAGGGACTCAAGGCGCCTCCTGTCGCACCTCTCAATAGGGGCACCCAGACACCTGCAGCTAGATTACGAAGGAAGAACAACCAAATACTTCAGAAAGCCCAACAATGCTTGCAAGTTACCAAACATGCCGCGGAGCGCAAGCAACGTTCAAATCTCATGCCAGCCAATATCGATCGCGAAACCCTTGGAATATATGTGGTGTCCCTCATTGTACGTACGTAAACCCAAACTTCATTCATCCACACGTCCTGTCCAGGTGTCCCCAGGCCGCTTACTAGAATCCGTACCACACATTCTCAGACTGAGAGGTAGGCGTCGAAAGGAAACTTTGGTGTTGCATGCATCGTTACAGACGAACACAGTTGGGATAATTTGTCTTCCTCAGCGGTAGGAATGCCCGAAGAACACCCACCGCTTTATACGCATTCCACACACATCCAAGAAGCTGAAGGACCTAATAGAACCGCCAGCCAAGCTTATAGGGTTAGTTTTACACCTAAAAGCCTTAAAGCCGGCTTCCTTCCCAGCAAGCAAATGGTCAGAGCCCAGTATCGTTATCGATGGGTCCAATACCATCTTTTTGGTCTTGAACTATTATGTACCTAGGTAGGTATCTTTCAACGATTTCGAATGTATTTTGAGCAATCCCAACCGTCGTCCTCTTGCTAGCCTCACAGGTTAATCAGTGTATCTAATTACTACCTAGGTACTCAATTAGTCGTGACAATCATACCTAGGTCCATCTTAACGCTATAGCAGACCATCTTTGGATTAGGTAGCCACCTAGGTACCTCTGTAATCCGAATGTGACAGTGACCACCATATTCCGCTTCATATGATTGACCTGTTTTGGAATTACCCTAGGTACCCTAGGGTATGGAGTGGAATGTATACGCCGCATTGGTCATCGTCTTCAAATCCCTCGCCACTGCTCTTGAGAAGGCCTTGGACCTAGCAAGGACGGTTCTAGATAGCCACTTAACAGCTATTTACTTACATATTTAAAGGTTGGATTTGGACCCTTGACCGAATCATAATAGGCTCTATTCAATGTTACCTAGGTATGTTATCTATCGGAAGATGATCTGGAAAGGAAAGAACATAACAGGCACCACGGAATTTGCCCATATCCTGTCTCTTTCAAGTCACCAATTCCCACAGCTCCCAAAAGAGTTGCCGAAGTGGTTATTCGTACTTGCCAAGTATACCCTTTGCCTCATCTGAGCCTAGTACCTGCTCAAGGTGGACGGGACAGTTTTTGGTATCATATTTTCGATATGAACAATCTTTAGGAAAGGAACGGAAGGTCATTGAGACTTGGTCTTTTCACTTTGGTACTTTCGGTTGGCAATGACGGGCTACTTGCTAGTACTTGCTAAATCGATAATCCATTCCTACGAACGTAACTTTCTGTGAAAGACGACGGAGCAATCACTGGTGTATTACAGTCTCACTTTCTGGTCTTTCCCTAACCTTTCTATGGGCAACGCAACGACGAAGCGGTCACTGTTACTTTGCACCTGCGATATTGATACCTTCCAAGCAAGGCTCCCAAACGACAATCCACCCACCGTCGACAAGCGTACTTTGTTGATCAAACAAACGCCCGTGGACCTTCCTCAGATTCCTCATATTACACTCCGCCATATTCACTACAATTAAAACAGGACCGAGCAGATGCCTTGCCTCGAGAATGATGCGCCGGCTCACATTCCTGAATATGAGCACATTGAGTCACTCCTGGGCCTCCCCACAAGCTCCGACGGCTCAAGTGTTTAGGTCAAACCGCTCCAATACCTCACCACTGAAGAGAGAGCTGGGAGAACAGACAAACAACCAAGATAAGGGCCCCAGGTGCCCGGAGACAGGATCTTGTGGACAGATAGAACTCAAGGGAATCTTTACAGGATTTGGCACGCGCATTGCGGTATTGTCCACCACCCTGACATCTGGAAGACACGAGAATTATGAGTTGCGCTTGACTTGGATCGTTACTTCCGCGTTCTACACTTGGCGCCACAAGAACAGCAACGAGATTACTCATTGTCTTGTAGGACTTTTTACCTCGAGTCGACACAAGAATAACAAATTCCTTGATAAAGATCGAACCTGATGGGAGGTCGGCCAACTGATGGCGGAACTTGTAATAGGAGCCAACCTCTGCCTGCCGCAGCTTGTTGAAGGTCAAATATGCTGGGGCATGTGAAAACCTCCGGGGCAATCAAGCTTGAGCAGAACATCTGATCGAGGACTTCTTGCCGCCCAGGTGGTTCATTATTGGCACCGACCATGAGGATTTCCAGACGGTGTTTGGCGGAGAATAAGTCCAGCGAGCTCCTCACCTTCCAATCGGCGCAAGAGAGCAAAAACATGACCCACGATGAGATGGAGCAGGAGAGTGACAAGGTAGCTTCCATTTGAGGACCCTCCATCAATTCAAGCACTGATTCAGACAATGACCACCTGGGTGTTGAGACGCAACGGACCAACAACACACTCCATGGGCCAGCAATGCTGCTATACAGTGCTCAAGCTAGATTTCACGGAACATCCTTCTAGTAATTGATAGGGGACAGATTCTGAAGGTAAATCAGGCCTGTTGCTCCCCGACCTCCGCATCCGTGGACCCTCCCATACTGCCAATCCGAAGATTGCAACCGGAAAGGCAGAGCAAAAACAACAAAATAAAATCTTCTTATGATCAGCCCCGAAATACCGTCGGGGGAGAAGCAAGTCATTGTAAACAGTAAGATGTTGGTATGCTGGAGCAAAAAGGGAGACTGCAAATCATGTTATATTCTCAAAGCTACCAATGGCACACGCAGCTGTGATACTATTCATTCACAACTCTAGAGTGCTTACATGGAGAACTGTAGCTCGCAAGGGTGGTCCTGTGACCGGTTGACTTCATCCTAAAGGAAGAGGGAGCATTGGTCCGAGTCTGAATGTTACGGTAAAATACGGTAGAATACGGTACGGTATGCATTTCTTGGTCGGTGCACCTGGAGCTAGCTCCCCGCAGTTGGAGCTGTTGTGGGTGCTGGAGCGCGGGAGCTGGAAGCTCTTCAAAGCAAGGGTTCTTATCAGTTTCTTATCGTCAAGATCCTCCCACCAAGAACTTATTACAGTATGACTCGAATTGAGAATATATGCATGGATGACTCTTCCCTTCCCACACACAAGCACACACACACACACGTTACCACCACTCTCTGTTATAAGCTCTGATTCTCCCCGCGTGAGACCTCTTTAGCTGCTCTGGCTTCTTCCCCAACGAACCTCACGACCAATTGACCCTTTAAACACTCGCGACACCCGAGGAGACTTCGACGATGGCGTCCAACGATAAGAAGGCGAATATGCTCTGGGGCGGCCGCTTCACTGGTAGGTGGCTTCCTTGTTCTTAAAGCGACCAATGCATTGGGACTGGGTATTTGAAGCTTTTAAAGCCATCTACAGAGCTCAATTGGTCCTTCAACGCCCCCTTCTCGACCAAACTAGCACTTTGAAAAAAAGACCATGGAGGCTAACCAGCACCCTGGCTTATTATCACAGGCGGCCTCGACCCCCTCATGGAGCAGTACAACGAGTCCCTCTCCTTCGACAATGTCCTCCACAAACAAGATATCCTCGGCTCCATCGCCTTCGCCCGCGCCAACACCAAGGCCGGTCGTCTGACTCAGGCCGAGTTCGAGAAGATCGAGGCTGGCCTTCTCGAGGTTGAGAAGGAGTGGGAGAACGGCACCTTCAAGGTCATCCCCGGCGCCGACGAGGACATCCACACCGCCAACGAGCGCCGGCTGGGCGAGATCATCGGCAAGGACGTCGCCGGAAAGCTGCACACGGGCCGTAGCCGCAACGAGCAGATCGCCACCGACATGCGGCTGTGGCTGCGGGACGAGCTGGACAAGCTGGAGGGCTACCTGACGAGCTTCCTCAAGGTCATTGCCCAGAGGGCCGAGGCCGAGGTCGACTACGTCATGCCCGGATACACACATCTGCAGAGGGCCCAGCCCATCCGCTGGAGCCACTGGATGCTGAGCTACGGCTTCGCGTTCGCCAACGACCTGGAGAGGCTGCGTGAGATCCGCAAGCGTGTCAACCGGAGTCCCCTCGGCTGCGGCGCGCTGGCCGGAAACCCCTTCGGCATCGACCGGGAGATGATGTCCCAGGAGCTGGGCTTCGAGGGCCTGCTGTGGAACTCGATGGGCGCCGTGGCGGACCGTGACTTCGTCCTGGAGACGCTGCAGTGGGGAAGCTTCCTCATGCAGCACATCAGCCGATGGGCTGAGGATCTGATCATTTACTCTTCCGCCGAGTTCGGCTTCGTCAGGCTGGCGGACGCTTACTCGACCGGCAGCTCGCTGATGCCGCAGAAGAAGAACCCCGACAGCCTGGAGCTCCTCCGTGGCAAGAGCGGGCGTGCGTTCGGCCACATGGCAGGCTTCATGATGACCCTGAAGGGCCTGCCCTCTACATACAACAAGGACCTGCAGGAGTCGGTCGAGCCCATGCTGGACCACGTCAAGACGGTGGGTGACAGCATCCAGATCGCCGAGGGCGTGCTGTCCACTCTCGACACAAAACCGGAGAAGATGCGTGCTGCTCTGGACCCTTTCATGCTGGCGACCGATGTCGCGGACTACCTTGTGCGCAAGGGAGTGCCATTCCGAGAGACGCATCACATCTCGGGACAGTGCGTGGCGTTGAGCGAGAAGACGGGCACGCCCATGAACGAGTTGACGTATGAGCAGATGAGGAGTGTGGATGAGAGGTTCGAGGAGGACATTGCCGATACCTTTGACTATGAGAAGAGCGTCGAGATGAGGAGCGCCAAGGGAGGCACGAGCAAAGCTTGTGTGTTGGAGCAGGTCAAGGTTCTAAACCAGATGGCTGCACAGTGATGAGTTTGACACGGTGTTTTGGGAATGGGAAAACAGCAAAAAAAGTTCAGATCTATCTGTGTTGTCTAGATATCCATAGAATATCAATTTTTGCCAATCGAGGTTACAGCTCTTGTCACAGGCATTACCTACCTAGGTACTTAAGTATCCAAATACTGGTGTACTGTAGTGACTTCGGGAATGGCATCGGTTTATCGAGACAGCAGTGACTTGTGGGGAGCCTGCTCCCTTAGGTACTTATGGAAGTGGCCAATTAGAGATTGAAAGACGGTTCTCACCCCGTCGTCGTGTCGCTAGATGATGCCCCGGTCTTACGCTTTGTTGGCAAAAGGATTCATTCATACATAAAAGAAAAGAGAAGGAAGTGACAGAGATCAAGAACAAAATCAAGTCCAAAACTTCCCTCGTCTTGATTACATAATTAGAACGGAGAGAACCCCCTGACTGACCTATTGGCGCTAATTTCACGCGTCTGTTCACACGCTGCGCTAAATCGACATCCAACTTTTCGCGGTCCTTCAACACCAAAAGCACATGTCGCATATGCACAACGATATTTAATCAGCTTGACAAGATCTGGGGCTGCCATTCTTGACCCCTTGGAAATCGCGGGTCGACTCGTCTGATACACACATTTTCAGTTGCCACTATTCACTCTTGCGACCCTCTTGATAATGGCCACTCTCGACAACGAGAGGCTCGGCCTCGTCTTTGCAACCCGCCCGGACATACTCGAGGGCATTCAGGACGCTGCAGGTGTGTATTTGTATATCTGTGGCATCTCGTCACTGCTCCTGCTTCTGCTCCCAACCATCAGAAACTGACATATGGCCTCCTACCTACACAGACACTCCCGAGCGCATAACCCTCTTCAACTCTATCGCCAGCTTCGTCTCCGAACAGCTACAGCAGCAACAGCAACAACTCCCCCTCCACGACCCACCCTCAGCCGAACCCAGCGCAAAACGAAGGCGGATAGATGGCAGCGAAGATGGCGCCGCCCTTGTGGAAAATGGAACCAAGAGTGAACATGGCATGCTTCCACCACCTACCCAACCTGCGACCACGGGCACCCAACAGGCACCAGCCTCGGGCGCCGACTCTCTGCTAATAGACATGGCAAACGCAGCAGCCAAGGAGGTCATCCTCCTCGAGGTCAAGGAGGTCAGCGTGTCCATCCCACAGAGGAAGAAGTATGACCTGTGCTTCACCAAGAACTATTTGTACACAAAGCAGGTTGGCACCACCACCCCGGTGCAGGGTATGGTATATGACTGGAGTCAGATCGGTACGTTTCTCGCACGCAGGAGGTCCAACGGGGTTGTTGACTAAATATTTGTGGCACAGAATATGTCTTCTACGCCCCGATTCCCGAGAAATCCCAGCTCCAATACAACTACATCCTCTTCCCTCGCAACACAGCACTCGCCTCCACCAAAACCTTTCCGCCCGCCGATTTCGAACCTCTCGTCTTCACTGTACCCACCTCCGCCCCCAAACCAGGCGTCGTTGCTGGGTACGCCGCACAGACTGCCGCTCAGGTTTCCGATAGTTACAGCTCCCTGATGCACTGGGCCATCAACTCACAGTTGCAGTCCGTGGGCAACACCACCGCGACCATTGTGGGTACGGACCCCCGCGTGTTTCACAGTATGGTGCGGCAACCACACCGGCCTAACGAGAGGGCTGTACATGTCAAGGCGTTCAGAGGGAGCAAGGACGGATACCTATTCTTCCTGCCGAATGGCATTTTGTGGGGATTCAAGAAACCTCTACTGTTCCTACCTGTCGATAGGATTGTAGCCGTGTCATACGTCAATGTCTTGCAGAGAACATTCAATATGGTGGTCGAGGTGGACGTGAGTCATGCGCCGGTGCAGGAGAAGAGCCCGAATCAACAACAACCCGGTGCACCATGGACGGACGATAATGACGATGATGGCTTGAAGACGGAGGAAATTGAGTTTTCCATGATTGATCAGGAGGACTACCAGAGCATTGACGAGACCTATGTCCGACGACACGGGCTGCACAATCGCTCCATGGCGGAGGGTCGGCGCGCCAAACGGCAATTGCGAGAGAACGCCAAGGGTGCGGCTGCTGTCGCCGCAGGTGATGCTGCGCCCGCGGCGGGTGCGAACGCTGAAGCTGCGGGTGCCGACGAAGACATGACGGAGCTTGAGAAGGCGGAGCAGATGTTGCAGGACGAGGAGGATGACGAAGAAGAGGACTATGATCCGGGCTCCGAGGGAGAGAGTGAAGGGGAGGGGGATTCAAGCGAGGGAGATGATGATGATGATGATGATGATGATGACGAGGACGACGATGAGGCGGAAGGGTATGATGAGGAGGGCGGTGAGGAAGAGGGTTACGTGGAGGAACAAGAGTGAGCTGGTGCTCGAACCTGGACCTTGTGTGCAGGGCTAATGGCCTCTATGTGCCCAGCCCAGGCGAGTTGACCTTTGGTGAATGACTGCTATACTTAAGCGCTTAGTATCATCTCGGGAGTTGTCCATTCCATCTGTAGGCATCAGCCTTGTGTAGAATTAGTAGTATCAGGGTGTCTTGCAAATTGCTTTGGGGGCTGGAGCACACATATTTGGATTGGGTCAATTTGGACGCGAAGTCGGGACGAACTGTCTCGAGGCCTCCAGGGATGATACATACGCCAGGAATACAAGAGATTTCCATATCCTGCTGAACTTCGCTAGCGGATATCTACACAACGGCAGCGACTATTTTAAGGCGCAGGCTCAACCCCAGGCTTATATCAATGCGCGCATGTTGAGTATCCCTGACGGGGTCAAACATGAGATGCTGTGTTTTAGGGATCTCTGACGGTTTCCTTCCTCCGTTTGTGGGTCTTTGGTGGTAATCTTCACTTTTCGAGTTTGGCGAAGGCTTGGCCCACGGGTTTCCTGAGCAAATAAGTCCATAAGGTTTGCTGCTGATCAAACGTTCAACGCCTGGGCCAATATTTTCTGTCAGGCTGTCAGGGAGACTGATCTATCGTGTCGACCACCCGGGTATGACCACTTATTGATGCATCATTAATGAAAACAATGTGCTGGGTGGTGCTACCGTGTGATACATAGAAAGCTACTTAAGTATGCAATTAACTCACCCATTCCCCTCTGTCCTCTATATCTTTTCTGTTCTTATCATCATCACAAGTATACCTCATCTTCCCACGCAAAGCGATGAGTTTCGGGGAGAAATCAAGCCACTGTCGACCAGTCTCCAGTTATTACTACACGAGTTTCATTTCTTCAGTTGGTCTGGGTACCGCTCCATTTGTTCATTACTTCCACATAATGATACAGACCCATCATTTCGATTCCACCGGCAGCATCCCCACAGCCATCATGCTTTTCTCATATACTTTCTTTGCTCCCCCCGAGGTCTCATTGGCATGGCCAACGCCCTGATAAGATGAGCCCCAACAAATACCATAGCACACAGAACAACCACTACAAAATGTCAATGAATCTGATGATCAGCCCACAGGTCACGCCAACAACGTCGCCGAACGGACAGCAACTCAAGAGGACACACTGCAGCTCGCGGCCCTGGGGGGTACAGTTAGTGGTCTGGGTGATACTGTTGGAGGTCTGGTTGACAGTGTCACGGGAGGACTGGGCGTTCGCCAGGGGGGTGATGAGGTGAAACAGGGCAATGGGTAGAGGGCCCTGGGTGATACCGTTGGAGGCCTGCTGGGCGACGTTACTGGCTTGTCTGGGCAGGAGGAGCATGTGATGTTTCATATCGGAATGTGACTTATGCCTCTTCCACAGTATATCCCTGACTCTAAGCCCAAGTGCCAGCACCACCGACTGTCCAGTACGGTTGAGCCATCTCGATACTAACATCATGGGTCTCACGAGAGACGACTCACCCTCACGTATACAGTATTGAAGCTGTCAACGGTTCAATGCGAAAGTCATGAAGCACGAGTGTAGTTTCTATATTTTGTGTGGTTGTCAAGGTGCCAAATTCATGTCTCCGACCGTTCTTCATTGTGACCTTGCTTCTATAATCCCTGGGCATGTGTATTGTGGTTCCCGTCAGCTGTCTATGTCCTTGGGATAACCCGAATGGATCTTTGATGGCGACGTTGGCATAGTGATTTTCAAATAACTCCTTATTGTGATACCCTTCACTGAGATACCCCTATCATTTCCCTGAATCTTGATATATTATCTAGAACAACATTGCTCACTCAAATTCCATTGCATAACCGCCACTTGTCATCTCCTTGTCTTACCACCACCACCAGCGCCCCTTCTTCCTCCCAACGCCGTCTTTCCTCCGCCCGTAAAATTCTGTGCCGCACCAGTAATCTTGGCGCTGACAGGGTTTACAACAAGGTTGGCCAGGATAATCTCCACGAACTGTCTCGCAAAGATGGTTCCAATTGTCCCTTTAGGCTGGAACGACGTCTTCTTGACGACGAAGTCCATGATGGCAGCAGCAGCGCCCGCGGCAATCGTCTTGGGAATGCGCTGCTGCCACGGGATCCGCGTCCCGACTGCGACCTTGATAGCTGCCACGGCGGCAGCATCAAGCCCAACCCTGCCAACGGACTTGACGTCGATGCCTTTGGTCAGTTTCTGCAGAAACGAGTTTGCAGTCTCGCCGTCCGGATCTACCAAACCCGCGGCTGCGTCGCGGGCATTTCTTGATTTCCCACTGTCATTGTCACGAGGACCGCGTCGACTGGATGCTTGTGCCTTGCGTGGTCGTGCTACGGTGGACGACGCATCGTCAGAGTCTCCCCACTCGGACGGTATTGGTGATAGTGAACGGTAATTTGATTCGTGACGAGAGTGAGATGCCGCAGATGCGTTGGAGCGTGGTTTGGATGGGGAGTCTGGACCTCGTCGATCCCGACTGTCTGCTCGACTGCTGGTGGTGTCTGCATTTCCGGAGGAATGTCTTTTTCTTCGGTCACAAGGGTCGCTTCCAGTAGAGGATTCTCGATCCCGACGTCGAACAGGTGAAGATTTGCCCATATAGCGATTGCGAGTGCTCCATCCATTGACAGTTGAGGTGTCACTTTCTTCTTTCCTCGACCTATCTTTCTTTGCATGGCCATCTCTTCTTGATGTGCGGGCCTCGCCGTTTCGAAATGATATGTTCTCATACTCGTCTTCATTCACGTCGATGTAGTACTTGTCCCTGGGGTCGTAGTCTGTATCGCTATCTATATCCTGGTGTTTGTTGTGACCACCATCTTGCTCGTCGAGGCCATTATGTCCTCGAGATGGACTTTTTCGCCTTGAGGATCTGATACGACCCCTGGCGGACTCAACATGATAAGCCCGCGGTGCATCCTCGCGAGAGACCTTGGGTGTCGCTGTTGCAGAGCCCCCGTAACCGCTATCAACGGATGTGTTTGCATGGTCACGCTTGCTACGGTGTGTATCATGGCGATACCGGCCGCGACTCTTGTCGGCTCGATCGACTCGGTCTCGTGACATTGTCAAATGTGCAGAATAACAAATGTAGCGTAGTATCGGTGTATGAAATATGCTTGGAAGCGGGACGGTGGTGCATAGAAAAACGGCCAGATCATTGTTATGAGATATGTTAACGTCGGCTGGAAGGGGGATGGATCATCGGGCAGTTGATATTGGAACTCCTCTTCCAAGGTTTAAATGTGTTGCCACACAACTTGCTCCGGGCAACTGTTGTCGATGACGTCCCCGAACCCCACGTCATCACCCACACACACCTGGACAGTCGCTTACACTGAATACCGTGTAGTAGTATATGATACACATTCGGACATTCCTGACACTCGTGTCTGACCCGAGTTACTAGTCCAAGCAAGTACCAATCAAACCAAGCATGTGCTCCCCGGACCTCGAAACAGCAACGCGGTTGTCCCGCCAAGGAGACTAAATAACGGATGATATCTGGAACAAACCAGGACAGCACAAGGAACATGAGACAAATCAATAGACTGACGAATCAATATATGATAGAACAATCGGGCCACATGATAAATGATTTCTGCAATAATGTCACTGCTATTCCTTGACACTCAGGTCAGATAGACATTTAAATGACATTCAGCCCCGGTGGCCCGTAGCAACTGTGAAAGCGCCCCCGTCGAAGAGACCTACGCCATCAACATCGAGTACCCTCTTCCCACAAGTCATCAAAATCAATACAGTCGGTCTATCTCGGCATCCCGACACTTCTCTAGCTCATCCTCCATCTTCTGGGCTTCCTCCATTTCGGCCAAGCGCCAGTCATCTAGCTCATCCTCAATCTTCTGGGCTTCCTCCATATCGGCCCAGCGACAGTCATCTAGCTCATCCTCAATCTTCTGGGCTTCGTCCATATCAGCCAATCGCCAGTCATCTAGTTCATCCTCAATTGACCTGCGACTCACTGGTTCGGAACGCCATGGCCCAAAGACGTTCTCCTGTGACTGAGGTTGATAATTTGGAGACCGAGCCTCGGTCAAGCGCCACTCCATCTCCCTCTGTGCCTTGCGGAGCCAGTCAGGCGTGATCCTCTTCATGTAGACCGCCTGCAGATCTGGCAGTTTCTTAACATCGTTGACGCAGTATTCGATCGTCTTGGCGTCCATTGGACGCTTGGAGAAGATGCCGGTAGGCATGAGACGGCGAATGTCTTGCTTTGTCCGTAGCCACAGTTGCTGGTCCATGTTTCCCAAGTTGAGATCATAGCGGATCGCATTGTCAAGACTGCTGAGGCGCTGCTTGTTGCAATAGACTGGGCGGGACGCGTTCTCCAAGAGCTGGATGTCAGTGACCCCGGCAACGCTAATTTGGTAGTGAGCCCAAAGAGCGTCGGTGTCGTTTCTCACATCCCACATGCACTTAGGAACGCTGGGGTTCTCCAGGATGGACTTGAGAGACCTTCCATCGGCGGACGAAGTGTTAAAAGCCGAGGATCCCAAGGTCAAGACGTCGATGATCCGAGTCATCTTCTGAGGGTGAACGAGGATGGTGACAAGTGTGATGGTCCCGTTCCTGCTGAGGTTTTCTCCCTCCAGGTCCAGGTAAAGTGTGCTGTCCTGGGGAATTGAGGAAAGAAAAGTCGTCAGCTCCATCATGGATGAGACAACACAGTTTGCAGAAGTAGCAGCAGCCATTTCGACAGAACGCCAATGAGAGGATGGATGTCAATGAAAGAATGCCAAGTTGCTTGGAAAATGACAGATGGAAATGGAGTGACAGAGGCAGTGGTGCTTGTTCGCCCGGGGCTTATATAATATTGGGCGAGGACAGCCAAATTACTTCTGCGCCCAACAAACGGAATATGAATCCAATCGGATGGAGATACGATGCTCAACGAGGAAGAATGTCTGCCACTCGAGCGGGCACCAATCTCACTCAAGAGAACATCTGCAAGCATGCGAGACAGCCTTGCCAGCTTCAGGAAAGATCGCAGCATACAAATAGTCGCGCGACACCGCTTGCTTTTCCAGCGGACGGATTTTCTAGTTTCCTGAGGAGATGCGAGAATCGCGCACCCGGCTGACAAGGTATCTCCGATGATGCAAATGGGGCTAGACAAGGTGGTAAAGAGAAAAAAGAATGAAACGTGTCTGTGCATATTAAATATCCCGTCTCTGGATAGAAGGGCTCCCTATGTGTCAGTAGCTAAACTAGTGGGGTGCTCCAGCTTGAACGATTACTTGATATTAGTCTCACATGGGTTGTTTAAGCCAAGTACTTCATACCCAACAAACCTGTTCATTGCCTTCCTGGGCCATGCTTGATCTCAACAAAGATATACATTCGTTCCGTATCTCCGTTCTGAACACAATAGTGTAAGCGCAGCACTGACATGCCAGACCCTCTGGCAACATCGAGCCTGATGAAACTCGGAATATCGTACACAGGGTGTTACGGCTTGTCTGTATTGGATATTGCACTAATCCGATCTACTGAAGGCCAAGAGGATCAAGTAGGGTACCGCTCGCTGATTCTGTAGGTGGTTTGGTGGGGCGGGTGCTGCTTGAACAACGCCGTTGCCGACACAGTTTGCTTCGTAATTATATCAAATTCCCGTATGTTGAAACTATATATTAACATAATAGTACAGTTTCCTGGATTATCGGATGAAGAAAAGAACGTACACCCGCTCGAAAGGGTTATCGTTGGCAGCGAATTACCTTTCAAACCTGGAACTACATCAGGTACAGGTTTTTGCATTCAAGTCAACTGGTAAGTCACTTACTAGAAAGTGGTCTGAGATCCATTCTCTTTGTCGACCTCGTCTTGCGCTTGCCCTGGTTTCCTGACGGAGTTTCGAGTATTATTGCACCATACCGACGTACCAAGTATCAAAGTTTCCATTCCTCGTTCATCTAGGGGCGTTGACCCTTTTGGTTGGCTGGTTCAGTGGTCTTTTTTGACAAGGACACGTGCCCACATGAGGCTACTCCTCCTCTCTTTGCGGTGCAGACGCCGAGCCGTGAAACTTTGTGTTATGGCGCAGCTCTCTAGGCATGATCTCGTTTGCAAAAGCCATCAGAATATTTCTCCTTGAGCTCGGTCGATGGTTACATCGTAATTTGTGAAGCCCAGGCTATCATGTCAAATAAAGTTCACACAATGCCTTCGGCCGGCGTAGGGGCTGCCCCTCCCCCCTCCCCCGAGCCATCAGAACAATTCACTCCTGAAAGAAATGAACCCTGAAATGGAATGAAATCGGCCGCAGCGGGAAGGTCATATATCCACGAGGGTCAACTGATATCAGGTATATTCCACGATAATTATCGCACATGGCTATTAGAACAGCCCACCCTACCAGTTGTAGCTCGAACTGGATCCGCGAGGCATGAACGCAGTTGCTAGATTAGGTTCGGCCGTGTTGGATTCGTTCGCTGTGGCATCGTTGGGATGATCATTTCATTTGTCATCCTCGAATCCAAATGTCTGAGCTCTGCATTCTGTCTAATTTCCCAGGGCCCAGGGTTGTTTATTTTGTCCTTCATCCTCCTTCTTTCTGCCTCTCTTGGCCTCTCTTGAGTGGCCTCGTCGCATCGCTCACCGTGGTCAAATTAAGAATGGCATCGATAATTCTCAAAACCAGTTGGAAGCGCTCAGAGTTGGCCTTTGGAAGGTCATCGGCTGATTTCTTGGTTCTCTCCATTACACAAAGCGATATAGGCGGGCTGATTCTTCTCGAAGCCTTCCTGGGTGGCCATCATTGGCAGGGTAGCCTCGACCTTATAGTCGAGAAAAATCTTCAGCAGAGCCTTGGTCTGTTCAGCCGTCTAGCCACCGCGTAAAGGGACAAATCAGCATCAGATGCCGACATGGCTGCGGTTACTCGTTGACTGAGTGTTATGAGTTGTGGAGCTTAGATCGAATTCCAAGATTGCGATTGTGAAGCTGACTTCACCTGTAGTACACACGCCTGGAGGCCCACTAGGCAGTTGAGATCAATTGTGCAGGGACCTTATATCTTACCCGTCAATCAGGTGGTTGACAGGCAAAGTGAACACAGTGGCGACGAAGGTTCAGTTCGAGAACGTGACTCCCCTATCATCCATTCTACAGGCGATCAAGGGCCATGAGCCCTACACCACGAAAAATAGGCTACGCTTCATCAGTGTCTACCTAAGGGTAGGTAGTTTCCTTGGGTACATACTAGACATACGGTGTTATGATCTGCGCTGTTACATTATCATATTTGGTGGCGGCTTTCCATCACTATCTACGAGGGAAAGTAGCTGGGTAACTATTACCTACTAAAGCTTTAATCACCTGAGTAGATATTCATGTGTGAGAATATCTCTCTCGAACGGCTTTGGACCTAATGATGCTTCATGTCCTGGGCACCAACGAGACAGATGTTATTTTTCGTTTATATGTGCTTGGCCTACGACTCGGCTGAATTATCATCCCCTACACAGATAATGAGAAGGACGTTATTCATATACATTTCAAATCTACCACAGATTCATGGCTTGGCAAGGTGAGGAAATTCAGCATTAATACATATCTGAGGGAGCACATAGCTTCCGCTTTTTCCTACGCTCCTCTGGTTCCTCTTCCCCAGGTCTGCTTAGCCTCCTTATTGCTTCTATAATTACTGTGCCTTTGATGGTAGTTTATTCAACCCTGGAGAGATTGTTCAGGTCCAAGCAAAGGTTTGCACCCGGAAATTGCATGGGTTAAAGGCCACTAAACAACACCCACGACGTAGGCTGGGAGAATACTTTGCATTGAAAACCAAAGGTCATATGCAACTGGATTGAGACAATCATACGGCCATCAGCGATGATCCACTGCTACACAAGCCTGTGCCACCAAAGAATCAATATTCTCAGAGATCAAAAGGGCTTCTTTGTAGAATCAACCCAAGCCCCACCATCTCAACTCGTAGATATAACCGTCCCAATACAATTCATACGCAGACTAGTATGTATTCACTAGTTCTCTGTTACAATTGAAGGTTAATTAGGGAGCGTAGACCGTCGACACTGGTATAGTTCATTGGAGCCTAGGGACAGGATCCCATGATCAGATACGGAGGTGAATGGCACGGAGATTCACAGTGATATACGAGGGAAGCATTATGGAAAGGTAGCCCAGTCAGGTAAAAGGTGCGAGCGGAAAGCGGTAGAGCACGAACATTTTGTGCGTACCCTGGGGTGATGGGTTGTTTCGCAGATTTCGTGGTGCCTGTTTGGGTGCGTGCTGGACGTTTTGCATGCCGCTCAAGTGCTCCGGTTTACGTTTCAAACTTGGTAAACAAGATATCACTATTTCGGCATCCATTCATCCGCAAATAAAGGGATAGACGTACACATAGTATCTAACCTTGTGTAGATAGTCTAGTCTCCGCATACTCCCGGCAGCGTGTGTTGCAATGATACTTTCCAATTTTGCTTGAGAGGCACCACCGCCACAATATGTACTATGATACCTACAACGCGTATCGAGTCAGCCTTATAGGACAGGATTGTCGCTTATTATACTGAGGCATCATCGGAAAGTAATCCGCAGTGGATGCTCAAGGCTGACGAATAGCCTACAGACTATGGGGCCATCTCCCCCATGTCAACCTGTAGGGTAACTTCAAAGCGACGAGTGGATAAAGTGTTATGATGCTACCCACTGAAACCATAAGGCAACAGCGGGGAAATCAAGGGTGCTGTCAAGGCAAAATTCCACTGGCTCGGTGAACTACCGGGTAATGTTAACGATTTCGTCCGTAGTTCTCCGGACAGGAGAATCCAGACGGAGATGAGGATATGCAAACCAAGAACTGTTCCCCGGCGAAGACTCGACAGCTCATTTCGCTGTCTCGCTCTTCGGGTATGTTTCCTTCACCTTGCCGGCGGAGGATTCAGCGCTATCTTCGGCGATGGCACTCCGTCAAGACTTACCGTATACCGCCTCTCCGCTTGCTATCAGATTACGCCGAGATAGTTAAAGTACGCAGGGTGCGTACACTTGGTCGCGCTTCATATTGTAGATAAAGTTGCGAGGGCCCAGATTAGCTGTAACGTGTCACTGACGGGCATGTGCTGACCGTCGATCATGATGTGTTGGTTCCACTTTTGCAGGTGCTCGCGCGCCGTGGGCTCCTAAGGATCTCTCAGTTTCTCCCTTGGTCACCCACTTCTGCCACCGTATCCATCGCGTGGTCCCCTGCCGAATTGAGTTAGCCTTCCGGACTTGCTGTAGTGTACGTGCATCGTACATAGTATCATGTTGTTGCGTGGGGTTGACAGAAGAAAAAGCCGACAGAACTGGACTTGGCTGTCGCCGCTGGCCCTTTCGATCGGACCCAGATCCATGGTGAAGTTCAGAACAATACCCTCGCCAGAGTTTTCAAGGCCACTTGCAATAAACAGCGCTACAGTACGTGTAAATGTATCAACATAGGGGGTTTCGGTATCGCTGGTGATGCACCACACCAGGCTCCTCCACAAGGGCAGAAGGGTTGGGACATTGGGAAGCTGGGCGGATAGAGATGGAGAGGGTGGACAGAGAGCGACCCAGTGTAACATGTCATGAACAAGTAATTTCGGACCTGGCCCCATCTCTTGGTATGTTGTCCCCTAAACACCAACTTCGAGCTCTTGATTCGGCTTTATTTCCGTTCCAATGTGTCATTATTCGTCTACATATCGCGGCGGGGATGCAGGAAAAAGGGGCGAAGTTGGTCATAAACACTCTCCCCCACCCCCAACCACCATCTTCCACCCCCCCCCCCCTCATGTCGAGCATATCGTGAGATTCAGACGTCGTTCACATCGGCGATATTATTGTCTCTGCACTGCCCTCCGGCGTTTAAACTATGCTGGGTGTATGGATGCAGGCCTCAGCTCGAGGCAACAGCCGGCAGTAGTATGTGCTTCATTGGCCCGGTTTTCCCGGCACCCTTCTCAGTTGGCAGGTTGGCGGCGACTGCCACCGCTGTGTAGCCACACTTCTTGCTGTAACTATCCGAGTCCCAGAGCGGAATTGCTTCCATGGGCCATGTCATGCATAAGCCATGATGGTTTGACTGGCTATTTTACGAATCTGCGGTAGACACATCACCACTGTGGATTGATAATGAGTTGCTCGGTCGGTGGCTGCGGCGCGATGACACAGATGACATAGACGTTTCCAATAGCCGCAGTGAGAATGAAAAAAAGCAACGCCGCAAACCTGCAGCTTTACCTATGTCTCGGGTCTGAGAGATGCAACATCCCTTCGGAGGTAGATTTGGGCCACCAATCAAGTGACCCATATGCGTTTCGCCTTCAACAGTCTTACACACAACCCTGAATGCTTATTACCACAATAGATGTCTGTGGGGAGAGATCTGGGGCGGTGTCAGCCCTGTAAGGAGGTATATCTGGAGACTGGGGCGGGCAGCTTCCTCGCTTGGGAAACAAATCCCCCCCCTGCTCCGTGGCTTGCCTGCCCAGTTTGTGATTATCCCGGCCCGGGCGGCCGGATGCTGACCGTCCCGTTTCGCACCGGTCTGTTCCCTGTCCGTCAAAAGGCATGATATCAAAGGTTTCCGTGCATGAAGCGCGGTATCAACTTGCATGTGCATGAGACGGTAGAGACATAGTAAACCTACCTGATGCGGTGCCGCTCTATCGTCACGAGCCTAGTCTCGAAAGAATTCGTCGGGGCAGAGGGGCTGCATGCTTGCTTCTGTTGTTGATATGCAGGGACGGCTACGTTGTGCAACGGACCGCCGACTGTCTCGTCGACAGGGAAATGGTAGTGTAGTGTACACCAAATTTGGGCATAATAAGTACAGGCATCATAGCCCTCATCAGTGGCTCCAAAAGCAAAATATCTAGCAGGCAGGGCATCAACAGCGGATGACTTGCATGGCTTCAGCTGCGCCATGTGCATGAGATGCTCGACAAAAGACGCGACCTGTGATCGCATAATACTCCCCTTCTCTGCATGGTAGTTGGACTACCTTCCCAGGGTTAGCCGCTCGATATGTCTCGGGAGGAAAACACGTCCCTTTTTGCCTCGTAAGGAATTTGTCCCGGGCCGGCTGCACAGGTAGTGGAAGAAGAAGCAAAAGTCGGTCGAAATTACGCCGACCATGCAAATCTATCCTTCACAAGGAGGCGTCAGAGCTGACGAGATTCATGGTGTTCATTCAATTTCGGGCGTATATCCAGCAATAACAAGGCCCCCTTCCCTCCTGGGGCCACGAATCAAGCCAAATTCGCCACGGCAGATGCTGGGCCACGCTGTGTAGTGTACCATTGCCATGCTCACCTCAACTCACATGCCTTAACTATACTGATGTCACCGCGGTATGGCCAATCAAGGGAATATAACCGCCAAGACGGTGCCACATGGAAGATCCCACGAGATTCCACGTGTGTCCTGAGCGACGCGGTTGGCCGTCGAAGCCGGGATGGCGTCCAGAAGGGGAGAATTGGCGTCACCTGCCGTGGCGACACGGCAGCACGGCTGTCGCCCTGTAGGGAGATATTCTGCTCGTGTTGCCCAGGCGGGAAGGAAGATCAGGACTTAATAGTATAAGGACACCGCCTGCACGCCGCCGGTGATACGGCAGCAGCTTGCCTTGAATGGTTTAGAGCCCCCTCCCCTCCGGGGGGAGGTAGTAGCATGATTCATTGTCTGGAACATCAGATAAGGGTCACACACGATTACAACCAGACTGACTCTATCCATGGATGATTGTGACCCTGAGTGATGTGGGCAGCCAAGTCCAAACCTCGGCATAATAACCCCTGAAGGTTGCCAGCTCTTTAGACTCTTATGGCGTGAATTCATACCGCTTTTTGATAACGAACCACCGCCGCCATCACTGGCCGATGGTTGTAGGCAACAGTTCTCTCTCTCTCTCTCTCTCTCTCTCTCTCTGTCTGATTCCAAACAGGTGAAGTCGAGAGTGGGTCTGCCGCGATCGTCGTGGGTGGGAGGAATCCCACAAACAGTGGATATTAGTGGTGGTGCCCCTGAGCCGCCCCAGAAAAGCTGAGACTCGCAGGCAGCTTGGGCGCGCCTATGTATGTACAAAGTATGTAAGTACTAGGGTACTTTACTGCAGTGGACTGGATCCCTATGTTTGTATATTGCAACCTGCAGGACCACAGAAGACGAACCAAGCCAATACGCGTGCGCGCCATTCAGCTTTGCTGCCGCACTGCCACATTGCGTGTTAGCCGATCTCAACGTTGAATGCTACCCTAACGGCCTAAACTGCCTAATTATCAGGAGGAAAAAGAACAAGCAGACAAGATCTGCGCTGGCCTTCCAGCGATCGTCCCGCCTGCAATTGTAAATCCCCACTTCGGACGAAGGGACTTGGAAATTCCTTCTATATTGCATATGCTGTCACAACAGGCGGGCATGAGAATGGCAACAGACAGCAGACAGAATGGCGAGCAGACAGCAGACAGAATGGCACGTAGAGCGCCTTTGCTCAAGCCAAAGTCACAGTACATTCTGCGGGTCACTATATACATATCTAAGTATCAGCCACGTTTCTAAGTATTTTGGAGACATATGAATCTGTATTGCAACTGAAATACCCATATACCTACCAGTACCACCAACGCCGAATGCCCATAGGGCTGCTACTATGGATGTCATGTTGACCCAACTAAGTAGGTACGGACGTACACTCTGCTAGTCCCGTCATCCTGTCATCCACTCGCCATCGTGCGGTGTCTTGCCAGCGTTTCCCAGATTCACTCTGGAACCGTCGATCGATCCTCCTATACCACCTCGGGTGTTACCTCGTGATAAACTCTATACCACTATCCGTCTGGCTGTGAGCAGCGCGTCGCTCTGTGTGAAACTCTATATGCAAGCGGGCCCCAAGCCAAGAGAGGCAATAATACCATGATACGCCGTTCAGCGTCAATCCGCCGTCACAGATATCGGAGCAGGGAGAGACAGAGTTGCACAACGTGTTCGGGCTGCGGAACCAAATTAGGTATGCACAGCTCTGATTTGCCAGAGTCTAGATAGTACACACTCTCCAGATTCGGATAGGTCCAACCCCAAGATCTCGCATTCGCCCAGCGCGATGCATCATGCAGCTTCCGAACCTTCTCGACCCCTGAGTTAGAACAACTCCTGCCTTACAAGGCCTGGTGGCGAGACCAACCTTCCCGGCCTGAGACCGGTTTCTTGCATGTCAAGGTACGCACTGATGTTATTCTGGACATGTATAGTAGTTCAATCCGTACGTATCCCGATTTGCTGTAACACACCTTGGCGGAAAGGTGACCCATTGTCGTACATATTATTGACCAGGGCATGACCTATAGCCACTGATAGGGCCTGCATATACGTGGGCGACATGTGGCGACGGAGGGAAGATATCCGCGTTGACCCATAGGGGAAGCAAGAAAACAGAAACTAGAACTTTCCTTGACTTAAGGAAGACTCGAGGTTTGCACCAAAGTCAACACCTTGTATTTCTATATATAACATATCCAATACTACCTTTCAGCCAATCTCATAAGCCTTTATGCTCTACAATGCCAAGTTCAGAACACAGCTCATACGTGCGTTATGTCACACTAGTTCGTCCAATTGTTGACGGGGAGATGATGGTTGAGGAATCTTTACATATGTTCGTGTTAAAACACTACTTAACTAGATTACAACAATTGGAATCTCAATCTGCTCGGCTATGACCACACCTGCTAGGTGCTGCATAGAGGACGTCTTACCATGTTGTTTTTGAACTTCGTCTTATCTGGATGCCGTGAAACTACCTAGGTAATTATCACCCTGTCAGGGACAACAAGACCTAGGACCATACCGTGGAGTTTCATGTGTCAACACTGCACCGTACCTATCAAACCTACCTGGTACTGCATTCCATAAATTCGATGCTACCTAGGTACAACAAACATCACCTGGTCTGGCCATTGTTCCAATGAAGTGGGTGGTATTTCAACTCTGCAACATAGAACAATATTACAGGTCTCAAGTGTGAAACATATATATGTCCGCTCTGTTAAACAGCACATATTCAGGCCTTGGGTACTCCTACAAACATTGACAAATATACTGTGGCCAAGCGAGAGTGAAGTGGTGACAATGGATATATATACTATACTGCACATGTGCTTGACGGGTATCTTATCGTCACCTGAACCACTATCCCGTCGAAATTGAGTCTGAGAAAGCGGCCTTCGTGCCTTTCGCTGGCAGAAACCCCGAAAAGACAAGTGAGTTCTTAGCATAATTACTACCTAGGTAGTCATCACACCGTAAGCTCGAGCTGAATTAGTGTTTTGAATCAATTGATGTTGTTTACGCTAATGAATGAAGGCCTGCGATACAAGCATGTCCATAAGGACTCATGATAATACCGAAGTAGCCAGGCGTGGCAAAAATATAAGGTAACAAAAAGTAATTTGGATAGGGGTAAGCTGGGGATGGTGATGAAGAGAACAAGGTTCCCCATATGAGGATCCCCATATGAGGTACTGCCTACCTAGGTAGTCTGACTGACGACATAAAACCCCCCGGAAAAATAGCATCATCGATTCAGGACATGTAGAGCAACAAGTTGGCTAAATAGGGCCAGGATGACCTTACTTCGCGCTGCCCAGGTGTGCGCTTGACGACGACTGAGCAGCTTTAGCGCCGACCCTAATTAGTCCCGTCGTCCGGTGCCCGGCTCCCCATCTAAAAAAGTACTTACATACCAAATTCCAAGGTTAGTAGACAGAAGGACGCGCGCGGTTGCGGCCGCACTGGTCTACGACCTTGTTGCTGAAGATATAACGAACGCCATTCACTTCACTAGACGGCAATGTCTCGCACGTGGCGGCCGCTGTGTTATTAGGTAATATTTACAAGCACTTCGTATTTGACACTGGTCTTTGGCGCTGGTGTTGGCGTTTCATCTTGGAGTCTCTGGCATCAATGCAATGTCAAGATCCTGCTCTCACTCGTACTACTAGAGCGCTACACACATGGCTATTGGAATATCATCAAGTCCTATTTGCAACGGTACCTTTAGAAATGAACAGGATCTTGAAGAGTGGTTCTTGAACGGTCAAAGGTAAGCCGAGATAGGCAACTGACCTGCTTACTTGGATAGCTAAGCGAATGTCGCGAAATGAGGGGTTCTCGATTCTTCCCCACCTAAGTTGCACTCACTCATTCGTGCATCACCAGAAAGCGAAGAGAGATCGGAATGCTCCCTGTCTTCCACAGCTCGTTCCGCACCTCCCGAGATCGCTGTTATCAACAGTGAAAGGTGCTGTACTTGGATTGAACCACAACTTCCCCCGGCCCGATCTGACGGAATAATTCGCACATACAAACATGCCTTCCCGAGTCAGTATCTGCAGCCACAATCGCCGGACATCAGTCAAGTACATCGAAGAGCGAAGACAAGCAGACAAGACGCACCAGGGCCCCGCAAGTTCGCAACTCTACTGTACAATGCATGTATCTACCACTCACCGGGGCAACCCTGCCCTGCAAGGCTTGAACTAGGAGTGCCCTGCAGCAGCTGGATCTTGCCCGACAGGGATCCTGTTTTAGGGCTTTCCCTAATCCCGTCTATGCCACGTCTGCTCACCCCCTCCTCCCTCCACCCCCTCGATCTAGCCCTACTTGGCGGGATCCTGTACGTAGATGTATGTCCTGTAGGCTGGTAGGGCTGAAGAGGGAAAAACTTCAAGAGATCACCCGAGGTATGCCAGGCTGATAAACAAACGAACAACAAGATAGTGGCTTGAGGATCAACAACAGAATTCACTAGCGGCCGCGGAGGGGATTCGACGATTCCGGAGGTTCATCTCCGTAATGTATGTCAACATGTTCCGTATGCGGAGTTGTTGCCATCTTGCCTACGAGAGCACGCCGGCCAGTAATGGTGCAGATGAGCTAATGATGAGATGTTGCAGCGACGACTGGAGGACTACCTAGGTATGTCTTGAATCTACAAATCCGGTTCTCCGCTTGTCGGGCGCCCGTCAACGAAGTTTAGCTGTCAAAACTGGTACGGATGTTCTTTCATCCGGGTCGTGGAGGATGCACAATATAGCATAGTAATCGCTGGCCCAGGCCACACGCCCAACGCTTATCTTTGTCGGCTTGCAAGATAAGTTCTTCTCGTTTGTCTATGTAGATGCCGCCAGGCTTGGGAAGGGCTGTGCGCTAGACTGTCGTCGCGAGGCCTGATGGGCCCGGTTCGGCCAAGCAAATTGTAAACTTGCCTCCTTCCGCGACGATGCAACGACACAAGGAGAAAGCCTAAGGCTTTGGTGCCTCAAGCCAGGCTCCGTGGCAAGAATAAGCGGAAGCACAACGAACCTTAGGTCTCTGGTTTGGGGGCGACGAAATGTCCAAAGAGCGCTAAACGCGGCATGAACCCTTCCATTCCAAGGTCCCCAAAAGTGCAGGAAGGTAGTATTGAGATGTCAATGGCTGGAATACAGCCATCATGGGACGAGAAAGAACCGCTCGAGGACTCGCGTGTCGCCGTTGCCGCCATCTGTAGTTTTGCGGCTCAACGCAAGGTGAAGTCAGAACGCCAGCGCCATTACCGGGCAAGGAACTCCGCGATGACACATGGAAAAAGGAACCAAGAAGCGGCTGACACCGAAAAGCAAAAACAAATAATTAGAAAGGAAAACTTGGAACGCAGTCATGCATGGCATGGAATGGAATGGCACTGCCTTGGATGTGTGATCTTGACATTCCGAACGGGCGATGAACGGCAAGGGTTTGGTGATGATGACGGAAGAAATCCAGGCTTGGGGCCGAGAAGACGGTGAGGAAACCTCGATAAGCCGCCAGGGTCCTTTCTTGATACCTAACCCAGCGAGCGTAAGATCGGTTCGTTCAGACTCAATGAGGCTCTCGTCATCTTCAAGTGGCTGCTACGGTACACAACATGCTCACCTCATGCTGGCTGTCAGTATGTGTCGGGACATTCCTAGTGAAAGAGAAGGGGCAGAAGATGAGGAGAGAGGAGGGGGTTGTCAGCCACGCAAAATGGCGGTCAAGTCGGAAAGAGAGGAAGGGATGGGAAAAAAGAAAGGGATTTGGGGGCGTGATATCGCCCCTTTTGGCCAACCATTGACAAGTAGACAGCTGAAAGGTGTTATCGGGCAGCATCGTGAGTCGTGTCGTGTTGGTGCTGATGCATATACGTCCTCGGTTTTGCACGCATAGTCCTTTTGTGGCAAAGAAAAAAAAAAATACCCCAGGTGGGCGGGTGAACGCATGAGACTCGGGCGAAAAGAGGCCCCTGCGTCGGTCCGCAGAGGAAGAAGTACAGTACAGATTCGTACTCGGTAAGACGGTTAGGATGTCTGGATGTCCCGTCTGTTGGTACCTCTTGAGACAAAAGAAGGTCCAAAAGAGAAAGATTTGAGACAATGACAGCCGCTGACAGGCATCTATACGAATCTCCGTGCTTGGCCGTCGGTTGGACGTTGGAAAAGACGTTCGGCCACCGGGCCCGTGTCCCAGCCAGGGGGTTTTCTATTCCCCGCCAGGCCGGAACTCGAGCAATGCAATATGACCGTGGCAGTAACCTACCAGCCAGCGCGCCTACCTAGCGTACTTACCGTAGCTGTATATGGCCTCTCATACAACCTCGGCCTCTCATACACTTCGGAGTGACTTTCCGTTGCACTAGGCATCTTGGGAGGCACGGGAGGCGATACCCCTAAGACAACAGCATCTCATGGCGAACCTAGGGATTGCCAGAATGACATGCAACGCCGGCAGATCTCTAGTTGCCCAGATTCGAACGTATGAGCGGCGTGCAGCTGAGTATCAAAGCAGTCATGTCGTGCAATGTAGCGTGCCACCACATCTGGGCCAAATCCTCCATCCGTAATGGAAGGTGGTGCATGCTCGATGACACCATCGTGCCGTTGGCTGCCCTTCCTTGCCCTTCGCAGGTCTCGCAACATGTCGCACAGCATACCTCGTCAGAGTCAGTACTGTACCGTACGTAGGCTGGCTGGCTGGCTGGCTGGCAGCAAAGCAAGTCCACCAATCTCTGCTGATGAGATGGACAGTTGGTGTGCAATGCGACCCAGCAGGTGTCCAGGCTGGCTGGCCGAGCTCGCTGACCTCCTGCCTGTTGGCCTCTACCGCCCTGCTGTTCCCGCGCGCCGAATACCGTTGCGCCAGGCCATGATACTAGATCAGTACGTGGCCCGGCCGTCACCCAAATAAGTATCTAGGTACTCACTGTTTGTATCATCTCACTCTCACTTTCCGCAGCTCTCAATCGATGGATGCTATGTATTCAGATGTAACTCGAGACCAATGGTCTATCCTTCTCCGGCCCTTGATCTGATTCTCGTGAGGCTTTGTTTCTCGATGCCCGTCTGATGACAGCGATCCCGCCCCATTTTACCAAAAGCATTTGGGCATGGGTCTGAAGATTAGATTGGGGACTGAGACCCCACTGGGCAAGGCAGACAGGGATGAAACGTGTCTGTTGGGTGAGCGGTTCGCTCCTTTTTTTTTTTGCTTTACTTTTTCCTGCTAGTAGGGCTGCCCGTCAGATTAGCGACCCCAAACCTTCCACTATCATGGGATCTGTATGTATGTATGTATGTATGTATGGGGAGGAGGGGGGCGGTGTGAGAGACAGGGCGAGCCGCAAATCGTCCCAACGGCATGGAAAGGAGATTGATAGTGTTGATGCGGTTGGGTCACTTGGGTATTGGACCGGGAAGATGGCGTGGTGTGGCGCCGTGGCTGGTATGAATGGGATGGATCCGTCGCGTGCGTACTTTTAATCACTCCCTCTCTTCCTCGACAGACTGTGCACCCTTGATCGACATGATACCAAAGCCCGAGCAATTCCCAGGAAGGCAATTCCCTACTAGCTGGATCGTCCCGGAGCCGAGCATGGAGAACCCTTGTCTTTGCTACAAGTCGGTTGGGCGAAGGTCCTGTGACTATGACCCATATTCGTGATGAGGGCATTCGCCCCGTGATCTCCCGCTCCGCTGGACTTTACTATCCATACTCCAGACTCCTGAATCCTGACCGCTGGCACACTGGGACCTCATCCGCCTGCTGCTGTTGGCACAGCGATTTTTGTGCGCGGTACGTACTTTGATCAACTGGTATCTGTGGTTGATAGTAATTACCATGTACTTGTCGAGTTTGACTGCTATGGTCATACTCCTCCTGCTCCTGCTGCTGCTGATGAGGAATGCCCAGGCGAGGATGCGTAATGTGGGACTCTGTATTCGTTGGGCTGAACTTAATGGAGGTGGAATGTCCAGGTTGAAGCGCGAGAGGGACCATGTCGCCGAATTGTGGCTCTGGTTCCTAGTTCCGCTGCGTGCTTGTCCTGGTCCTGGTCCTGGTCTTGTTCCTGGTCCTAGTCCTACTCCTGATCCTGATCCTGATGGTGGTCGTAAACCGGAATGAGAGGAGGGTTTGTTGAGAGTTGATGAGAGGGCTGGAGAGGGGCGTCAATTGGCACCATCAATCATGGTGAAGTTGCATTCGGTTACGTTTTGTAATAGTAATGAACAAGAGGGTTCCAATAGGTTCCATCCGTTGTGGATGATCATCAGTGAGTGGGTTGACCAGATCAGTGTGTGAGTGGTGATGATGAGTGGCCAGGTGGGTTCATTGGCAAGGTCAACATCGCTTTTTGCGCAAGACCCAGTTGCCTCATTGTCGGTGCCAGTGCCAGTGTCAGGACCATGTGTTAGAAGCACCAAAGTGCCAGACGTGGGAGGGCTGGAGAAACAGAGGCGGAGTGAGGTAGCATTAGTCTATGTGAGTATGTACGTAGGTTGATACGTATGTATTCAAAGTTTGACTGACAGGTAGAACAATTCATCCGTTTATTCGTTCTTATGACTGGGGAAACTCTGCAACGCTGATAATCGATGCCTACTTAGGGCATATTGACTGCGTGAGTGAGCGAGAATAACTGATGATGACTGGAGAGAAGCCGTGGAGATGTTCCATTGGAAGCGGATGGCGCTAGTAGACATCTGGAGGCTACTAGCATAAGTAGGCCCCACTTAGCCTGGGCCTTACAGGGAGACAGCCCTGCTCTGCCCTGGAAGGCAGGAGACATCACCCGCCCTAGTTAGCGCTACCTAAGTAGCCCTCTCCTCCACCCGAGACGGTTCAATGCGTGCGTATGTACCTAGGTAGTCTACAAGATCTGCTGTATCTCGGTACCTCAGCCAGTACCTACCTAGGGCAGGTACTTGGGTACCTGTCTGAGTACCTATCAAGTTGTATCACATCTATAGCGTACCACGTAGGCAGCCCTAGAGGCCAGCCACTTGATCGGTGTCTTCAACTGCATGTATCGATACTTTAAAAGAGTAACAAGATACCTTCTTCTCCAAGGACCCATTCCACAGGGGTCTGCCACAGAGTCCAGACAGACGTAGGTATCTACCTAGCTCCTTACCTACCTACCTAGGTACCTAGATAGATACTTGGTTGGGGTATACCTTGTACCATTACCTAGGTTACTATGTACGTCAGGTCTGACTTCTTAAGCTACCTAGGTAAGGACCGACCCTCTCCAGGGCTGTTCTCACTCACTCATCAATGTGTTTATTAGGCACAACCTATAGTGTTGTAGCTCATGATGACTGTTGCTTATGATTTGCTATTAATGACTTTTCGCAATATAATTACTATGACACCACATGCATGGAGAACACCTGCAGCTTTTGCACAGCAGGTAGGAGTGGCCAGGAACCTTGACTTGTTAAGTTTGCTTGTGCGAATGATAGGTACCTAGGTACATAGGGATGTAGGTACATAGGGAACCCGTACCTCGGTACATCGCGTACCCATCTTACTGAATCTGTCGCGACCCGGAACGACTTCAGGACCGTTCAGGGAACTCCAGGACCCCCCTAAGCCCCTGTCCAATATCTCCCACCCCCTGTCACTCGAGCAGTCTTAGCTGTTGCTGGAGGCTTCCCGTTGCGAATTTGGTCTGTAAAATACCCAGCTAAACCCTTTCTAACATACCCTGGCCGCACCAGACATGTGCACTCAAAACTCCACCTAAACTCCCCACTGCTTAACATAACTAAACCATCATCCGCCTTCATTCTTCCTCCTCGGTCATTCTGCCTTGGTCCCCCCTTCTCCCCTCCTCTCCTCAGGCCAGTGAGCGACCCTTTGGGATTTGGATTTCGTCTGTATATTTCCGTCGCATCGCATCGCATTCATTTCTGCTCCATCTTGTTTGTCCTGATTTTGTTGTACCAGGAAACAACACACCACACAATCACACGCCCGCGACACCATCGGACCTCCCGAATACCGATTCGCCCCCCTTACCTCCCTGAAATCTCTGGACTCGCCTCCTCTCCAGACCGAGGAACCACTATTACCGACTTCGCAGCGTCTACCCAATAGCGTTTGACGTGTCCGTGCCTGCCAGCCCTGCCGTTTTCCCTTGGTGTGGCAGCTTGGTCAGATCTCTCTCTGTCCTGTGTCCAAGTCCGCGCCTGAGCCTTGATGGTTTGGGCATCTTGAGCATCAATCGAATTTCAAGCTTGGAGTCCAATACATATAGCACAACTGGTTGAGACTAGGAAATCAAAACCGTTCCTGTCTCTAGATCGTGCCCCAACATGGATATCCGTGGCGCAAGGCCCGCGCCGCCGGACCCAGGCACACCCACCGGCAGATACGACGACGAACGTTACTCCTCCAGCCTCAAGCCCTTTGGCGCACATGGCCCTTTCAACCCCAATTACGAACAAACACTCTCCCCAGTAGGCGTGGGAATCCCCAACGCGTCCTTCCACCAAGCCCCTCCCCCTCTACCACCTCCACGATTTGTCCCTGGGGTAGCGGGGTCCCAACCACCTCCTCACGACGACTACTACAATCGCCAGCGTAAACCATCATACCCCGAAAGTGTTTTCGGGGGGAGGAGCGATAGCGTCTACGGAAGCCTTGGTCAGAGTTGGAGACCTGTGCAAGACGAGGGCCCGGACTACAGGAGGAGGGAAAGCAATACTACCCTTACCGGCCGCGATGAAGGCTACTCGAGTCTATCCAGCTATGCATCTTCAGGGTAATGTACATCTGCATGCCATGCTTCCCAAACTACCAGTCTATCTAACTCATGATGTTCCAGTTCGCGGGAGAAAGTACCTAGCTTTTGCGTACATGACCAGTACCAAGTCCCCTCCAGTATATCTTATGACAATCAGCAACTGAAAAAGCTGGACGCCAAAAGGACCCTGGATAATAGATCGCCGCCTCGTGGCTCTGCCCTGAGCGCATCCATGCGCTCATTACAGGAAGGACCTGCCGGGTGGTCTCCCGGCGACCGACCTCTTATTCAGTTGCCCCAGCTCTCCCTTCCAACTCGATCCAAACCTGGTCCCATATTCGAGTCTCCCAGATATACCGATACGCCCCTGAGTTCTGCAATCTCTCCGCGAAGTACACATTTCGCCCAAATCTCTCGGCCACAGGACTACCGGTCATCACCTATCGAGCCCCCTTCAGCAATCGAGTTCAACCAGAGTCCTTATGCGAGGAGCAGGAGACACAATTCGGGGATTTCACACGATGATTTGACACCAGCGGACGCCTATGACCAAGAGATGGAGTTTCCTTTGGAAGAAACTAGCCGCTTTCGCCAGTTACATATTGACGACGGTCAGCATTCTCGGATGAACAGTTTTGATAACCAATCGGTTGTGAGCCTGAAAAGGCGCGCCTCCAGCCCTCCAATCGAAGACGGTGTACTGCGTCATGTGTCCAGCCAGGGCGATCTTCTTCGGCGTCGCGAAGGGGCGTCAAGGGGTAGCCCAGCGCCTCGGCTCTCGCTGAACCCTCCTCATGGCAGCATCTCATCACTCTCGTCCGATCGTAGTGGCAGCCTTGGTGGGTTGAGTACCGCCACGAGTATGACATCTTCACTTTCATTTGGTCGGAGATCGCCTATTGGATTGTCACCGACAGATACAGCAACATCACCATTCGCCGCGCCGAACTCCTTGACCCTGAGCCCAAGGTCTAACATTACCCCCCGAAATAGTGTGCACCAGCGTGGTCCAAGTGATCAGAGGAATATGGTGAGTCCAAGGAAATTGACGGAACCAACAATGAGACCGACGGCTGGGGTTGGAAAAATACAGGGCTTCTACATGTGCGACTGTTGCCCAAAGAAGCCCAAGAAGTTTGACACTCGAGAGGAACTGAGGTCAGTATTCCATTATGCAATGTTTGCCTTACAGAAAGAGAACGATGCTGATGAGGCAACAGTGCGCATGAGGCAGAAAAGCAATACGAGTGCGCTTACTGCGGGAATCGATTTAAGAACAAGAATGAGGCAGAACGGCATCAGAACTCGCTGCATGTGCGACGGCATTCTTGGTCTTGCTCCGCACTGTCTACCTATGATAGAGCCTTCCACGAGTCAACAACACGACCTGGAGAAGCTGACACTTGTGGATATTGCGGCGAGGAGTTCGCTCGATCTGGCCTCGCCCCTGCGGGCCACGTGCGACACGTCACGGAACAGGATTGGGATGAGCGTGTCCGCCATTTACAGGACCACCATAAATTCAGGGAGTGCAACAGCTCCAAGAAGTTCTACAGGGCTGATCACTTCCGCCAACACCTTAAGCACAGCCACGCGGGAACTAGCGGGAAATGGACCAATATGTTGGAAAACGCATGCATGATGGAAGAGGAGCCACCGCCACCCCCTCCCGGGAGATGATTGGCGATGCAGTTGGGGGAGGGCTGGAAAGCGTGGAGCCAGTCGCGGCACAGCAGTTGATGCGCACAGCCGATGTTGGACAACAGGACACACAGGCCAGAGATTCCAGCTTCTCACCGACGAGAATGGTCAATACAGCAAATTTCCTCGCCAGAGCCGGAATGCCATCAGCACTGACGTGACAAAATCTCTCAGCCGGCTCCGTCCATGACGAAACGCTGCAGATGGCTTGACCGCGTTACAGACAATGAACCACATTTGAAAGCACCAGGCGGACGCACAGACCCCTAGGCATCCATAAGTCTTGGGCTTTATGGTCACCGTCTAAACGCCGCACGACGGCATAGTCCTCCAGCACTCAAGCTGCTCGTCTCTTAGATGCAATAGCAGACTGTGCCAGCACCATAGCACCATATGAGTGCAGCGTGGCCTCATACGTACGTGCCTAGGTACTTAGTCGGTGGGGCGAGACCGAAGGTTTCCACGTTACCACCCCCGGCAGGCACGAGGCAGGAAGGTATTTGCAACGAGACCCGCATAGGAGCAGACAACCGCCCGAAGGATTCAAGCGGGACTGTGCTAGGCCTTTCAGGTGATGAGGACACCGTTCATGTCTGCAGGGGAACTGGGCTGCATCAGAAGCCTGCCTGCCTACCGGCACAATCTTTAGGACCAGCACAGGCCTCAGTATCAGATATTATGTTTCGCTCCGACTGAAAACGTTACAACCGGCAAGTCCAGAGGATTTAACTCCGGATGTTCTTGCTGTTCCTGGGTGAGATCTTCCCAAGGTTCCTGGATAGCTGGAAATGAAATTTACCCTTGGACCTTCGAGCCAACGAATTGGCTGCTTCTTATCACCCAAAAATAATCCGTGGAAAGTCGCTGCCTGGCCTGAAGTCCACGGATTTGGCGCCGTGATGTTTCACGTTCCACCAGCTCTCGATGATCGACCAGCGGATACCTCAACTCGTCTGCCCTGGGCATGCACTAGTCGGCGAGTACAAGCCTCTAGACGAGCTGGATTGAAGGCGATGCTTACTTGGTACTTGCCTTGCTCTGCACTGACTGTCGCTTACATATGCGGACCGCCTCCCGGCCCCAAAACCAGCCTAAATGGGTGTTGCTAGTCGATCCTTCGACGCCAGGCACTCTATCATCATATGGTACATAGATGATCTGTTCCTACGGCTGCATCCGGTCCTGGAGCCCAGATTCAACAAGGCTTTGGCTTAGGAGATCTCATTACCCCGTATATGTTGTAAGCTGGTTCGATTTGCCGGGATGTTCCACAATTCGACGTTGACAGTTGTGGCCGCTGGCCGCAACCCTTATTTGACAAGTGAACCAAACCTCGGTGTCACTACACGGATCAGGCAAGGCATAACCTTTCGAGCCTTACGGAGCAGCAGCTATATCTATGCATGGCGCTCGAGCCTGATCTCCTGTTGCTGTATCGACCGGAATGATCTAGTAGAATATTGCGAGAATCGCGGCAGATTGAAAGACCCAGCAGATGGAAGGAGGCAAGCACATCACAAAGAACAAATGCAAGACCATGCTAAGGTTCTACTTGGCTAGTTGGCTCCTTCGGAAGTCTTTCAGCGGATCCGTTTGGAGGAAAGGTTGGAATCCTAGGGCGGGGACTGCAGCAGACAACGCTCAGAAGGATTTCGCTACCTGCAGAACCGCTGTTCCTGCTGCCCATCGACTCATTTCAATGCGCATCGATCTGCAGACGTTGCTGGATTGTCTGATGTTGACCGGCAGCCGGGCACACGCAGTGAGAAAGGGGAAGAAAAGGAAGGAAAGAGAAGACCACAGTCTTTCCATGCACACACATGGGAATGTTCATGGGGTGTCCGTCACGCATCGTGACAATACCATGCCATGGTTATCTTGAAACTTCATGATCACCCAAGCGCTTCTTATTTTGGTCATCATGTCTCTCGCATGAGGAAACCCGCCACTTGCCACCAGGGGCACAAATGCATACGACCCATCTTTGCTTCCTTTTCATTCATGTGGCCCCTTTTTTTTTCTTTTTTTTTCTTTTTACTATCCGTCATATTGTGTCCCTTACCCGTGAATATACGTTTTGGGACCAGGATCTGGCCATGATCTTTCCTTTGTCTGCATGCCACTTGAAGCAGGATTGTACCGGCACATACGTGCTTATGTTTCTGCCTACGCTTTTGTTTACTTGCTTCTGCCCTTCAGCGAACGCCAGGATTGTGGGATTCACCAGACGGGCTGCGGAATGCGTTGGTTTAGCCATAAGGCTGAGGCATGTGAATGGAGGAGCCAGGCTGATCAACTGATGGTGAGGAAGACATACATACCAACGGCAAGGCGCGGCTGCCGGCTGGCCGTAGATTGACGACAAGCAGAAGCAGCTATTCACAGACAAATGACGATACCAACCAGCACGTTGAGCAAGAGGAACCATGGGTGGTTCTCCTGAAAGCCATGGAGCTGAAGGCCATTTGAGATCGCCACGTACTTATCTTATTTATCAGAGGGTATATCGCAAAACGATGTTACTACCAACCTTGGAGCCTAGTACCACAAAGAATCATTATCGCGAATGTTCGGTCTCGGGACTACCCACCTCATGATTATGAATCAATCTGTCTAGTCCTCCCACGTCACATTACTTTCAATCTGCTAGGTACGGACTACTACTATGTGCCTAGGTATGTATGGACCCATTCAGTACGGCCTACTCCGTGGTCGGGAATGCCCGAGTAGGGGAACCTGCCGGATATTTATGGCAATTGTTGTTGCAAGCTAAAACAGAGTAGGCGTTGAGTCTATGTATGTCGTTCTTAGTGTTACTACTAATCGGCCTAAGTACCGAGGTACCTCGCGTACCAAGGCCACGCAGGCGAGTAGGACAACGAATAAGATCTCACCGCGTAAAAGGACCGTACAGCTAAGGGTAGGGGGAAGCACACGCTGGGGAAGGTCCAGGCGACCTGGGGAAGGTATGTGGCGGAAATCGGAGCCGAGCTCCTCATTGCGAGCGGCGATGGTAGATGAGGGAGGGAGGCTCATCCAGCCTTGCAAAGAAATGAACAAATCGTACGTACCTAAGTACTACATGGTACGGATCCATATAGGGGGAAACCCACATGCAGCATGTGAAGATTACTAGATGTACCTACAGTACTAAACACGGTTCGAGTGAGTTTCAGCCCTACAAAACGGCTGGCCCCCCCTCTTTTTTTTTTTTGTTTGTTTCTTGGTTCTTTACCTGGTAGGGCTGCCGCTGTGTCTGGGCCCAGGCTGAGAATGAATGGGTCTACACTACTCAACGTACATGCAGCATCTTCAAGCCCCCAGAATCCGGCTATCAAAAGGTTATAGATGATTGGGTTGTGGATAACGGGGGAATGAAGAGTTTGATATGGGAGGAGGAGGGCGGAAGAGATTTATACGCGTGTACTGTAGGATACTAGGGAGGGGTAATGTGGTCGGTCATAATCAACCTTGGAGACTTGGGAAATTCAAAAAGCACGTGCCGAGGTACGTACATGGCTGCCCAGGTTACTCAAGTACAAAAGTACCTAGCTACTTAAGTACCTACTTGGGTAGGTACCTACCTAGGTACCTAGGTAGGTAGCTCCTAACCATTGGGCACCTGCAGTTCAATGTTACTAGTATTGATACCCCGCAGTGGGGTCAAGTCGGTCCCCGGCCACTGGTTGATGTTTTGGTGTCAAGTTCTCAAGATGGGGGCCAAAACTGCGGGGCATATGGTTTTTTGACATCACCGCGTGCTTGGTTGGTTGCTTCACCTTAATTTCAGTTCGGCCAATCAGTCACCTTCACTCAGTAGTCACTCGCTCACTCACTCACTCACCTGACCTGAGCTTAAGCTTCCTGTCTCGAAGAATTGGCCCGTGAACGAAGCCCGATTTGAGCTGAGCAGAGCCGAACTAAGTTGAAGCAGAAAAGGCAACGCCGAAAAATTCAATCAGAGCCGACTGCAACGCGACGATACGACACCGCATTCATTATCCTGTCTTGGGTTTGACCGCGCGGGCTTTCCTTTTCCGATCAAGTCTGACACAACACGCCTTGGAGAAACATGAGCTACTGAGGCCTTCATCCAATCGAGACTGAGAATTATGCCATCACCCAACGACCCAGACACACCCGCCTATATAGATATCGACGACGACGCCTGCGGCAGCGACGGCGACGAGGACGACGACAACAACAACAACGACAACAGCAACGACAACGACGACGACGACGATATTGCCCACGACGTGACATCCCTCTCCTTGGGCTGCTGCTCACGCTTTGCCGCCCTGACGGGTTTGGACATCAACGAGATCAAGCGGGAGCTCGCCAACAGCAAACAGTCACCCACCAGTGGCAGCACCAGCAACCGTGGCCATAAGCAGCCCCCGCCGCCACCGGCCCACCTCTGCCACGGCCCGCGCTCCGCCTTCGAGGGCGCCGACCACGCACACCTGCAGTACATCGAGTCCAAGGCCATGGCTCTCTCGCGCATCGACGGCCCCGATGAGCTGTACGTCGGCGGCATCTTTGCCTTGCGCCGCCCGGCCGCCATGGAGGGCAAGGATATTAGGTGTATCTTGAGCATGATCAAGTACAGCTTTGTGGACTGGCAACATGGCTTCGAGGACAAGTTCATTCACCTGTCCGTGGATGTGGACGACGTTGAGGATGAGGACATCGTGGTGCATCTGAGCCAGGCCGTGAGCTTCATCGACAGGGGGTTGAAGGGTGGGGATGCTCCTTGGCCCAAAGGAACAGTGTTGCCAGGTGGGAGGAAGAAACGAGAGGCAGAGGCAAAGGCAAAGGATGAGGCAAGGTGGGAATCAAAAGAGGGCGAGGGTAAAGATCAGAAGCAAACCTCATCACCGGAGGGTGAGACAGATATAACGTCCCCGACAGAAACAGAAGGTGTAAGGCTCGACCCCTCCAAACCAGGCGCCGTCTTCGTCCACTGCGCCATGGGCAAATCTCGCTCCGTCACCGCTGTCGTGGCATTCCTGCTATGGAAATACCCCCACCGCTACGGTCTCACACCATCAGTCCTCAACCCCTCCGTGCTGCAACGTCCTCTCGACGCCGAAACGGCACGCAACGCCGTGCAGGCGGCCCTTGACTGGGTGCGCAAGACAAGAGAAATTGCCGAGCCCAACCCTGGGTTCATGAAACAGCTGGAGATGTGGGTCATGATGGGCATGCCTGCCGATGGCTACGATGCCGTGGAGAAACATCCCATATATCAGAGGTGGATCTGGGAGAGAGAAGTTGAGGAGAGCGCGAAGCTGGGCAAGAGGCCGGAGTGGATCCGCTTCGAGGACGACTACGCCGACGAGAAGCCTAAGGACGAGAAGGATGGGCCAGGCAAGGAGCTGCGATGCAAGAAGTGCCGGCGGGTCCTGGCGACGAAGCAGTTCATCATACCGCACCAGCCACGGGCAGAAGCGAGGAAGACATGCCAGCACCACTTCATCGAGCCGCTCAGCTGGATGAAGCCCGTACTGGACGAGGGCGAGCTCGACGGGAGGCTGATCTGTCCCAACGCCAAGTGCGGCGCGAGCATAGGCCGGTACGCGTGGCAGGGGTTTAAGTGCAGCTGCGGGGAGTGGGTGTGCCCTGCCTTCAGCCTGGGGGCGAGCAGGGTGGATGATGTCGCTGTGCAGGCGAGGAGGCACGGTCCCGGGGCTGTTGGGGATCCGAGGGCGATGGGCATCAGGATGCCGCCTGGGAGGCAGAACCTTTAGGCTACCATTTTGCAACCTCTGAATTGTTCCATGGACAACGGGCGTCACTTTCTGTTTACAGATGTACCTTTTACGTACGATACAATGCATAGAGGATCGGCATGGGACTTGAACACGATCATGATACCTAGCTTGTTCCTTATCCCCGAGACCGCGCCGGTGAGATGGCCCGGTTGTGGACGTGATCCTCTGGCCGCAACCTTTCACCGCTCACCAGTGCAACGTGGACAACCAACCTTTGCATAACCAACCGTCGCTTGAGAAGGAATGGCCTTGTGAATAACCCCGGAGGAAGGATTCCATCTTAATCTCCGTGCCGCGTTCCTGCATATACCACTCGGCCTAATATATGTATGCGTGCCAGACTCTTTTGTTCACCCTGTGGGCCGATCGCATTTTCATGCCTGGCGAGCTGAAGCATGCCTTACTGTGATGCAGGGAAGAGCGGAAAAGGCGCCCCCCCGGGGGGGGGGGTGGCCGCGGAGGTGTGGAATCATGCGCTGCCAAACTGTGGTACTCACACCACATACACACACACTCGCACACAATCGCCGGCTAGGTATCCCTTGGGCATAGTTTCCCTCTTGGGGTGGGGAACGTCTCCTTGCATGATGGTACTCGAGCATGCGACCGGAATCACACAGACGATGGGGCTCGTGAGGCGCCCCAGGGCTCCTTCGGCAACAATAAGCCGACGACATTGGCGAGGAAGGCCCGCCACTTACCGTGTAGACGGACTGCTCTCTTGAAACTCTACATGTCGAACGGTCGGTCTTCAAGAAGAGAAGTATCCCCATGTCGAAATTGAATATACATCAAACTGTTATCAAGGAATTAGAACACTGTCCCGGCTTACCCACGTCAATGCTTCTTCCGCTGCACGTGCATGCTTTCCAAGGTGGAGATGACGGTTTTCGGCGCCGCACTCACGCATATACATAGGGTGACACTTGGGCGGGATGCCTCTAACCAGGCAAACTTCATAGAACAGTTGCCTATCTCGTCGAGTCGTAATATTCGGGGACAATTCATCATTGCAGAATGTCATCGTCGCAATGTGACCTGGGAGTGGGTGGGCGGTCCGGCAACATGCAGGTTCTTTTGTGTATCCTCAAGGGTATTCGGATGGTTTACATGCTGTATGTAGGCACCTGTGACATGTGCGATGCTTTCATGCACGGCGGAACTCTACATGGGTACCGTTTACGGGCAGAATTTGGACTGGTACGAGAAATAGACTCCGTCTGAGCGTTTGCAGGCGGATTAGTGTCGCCTCTGCGCAAGTGACACTTCGCATCTCGACGCCCTAAGATTCTTGCTCTATCCATGGACCATAAGCCCAGTCTTTCATCATCATCCCCATTCTTCGAATTCCAGCAGGCTGGACAATTATCAGTTGACAATGGTCTTCACCTTCTAAATATAACCGATACAAGCCTTACCCATGAAAAAATTCGCCAAAGTCCACCCCCTCTTCGGGGCCTGGGGCTTGCTTACTGCCTCGGCCTTGTGCATATGACCACACGTCGACCCACACAAACCCGTTTTCCACCCACACATTCCCGGATCCTTCGCGGTCTGCTACCGCAGCTCACCTAACCGGCCGGTACGTTGAGGCAGGCAGGCAGTCCCTGCGAAACGAATAGAATCACTCCTTCCTTTCTGAGTCGCTGCGTTTCTTTGGGATCTTCTATAACCAGGTGTCTGTTTCAGTGTGCCCAGCCACCCGGAAGGAAAGCCAAGGACCATGACAACAGGGCAGGATTAGTAAACCACAGCCATTGCCCTCAATATCGATACGGCGACTCGCGGACCTCAAGCAAATATTTGGTTAGACATGTATTAGCAGACCACCCCGCGTGTGTCGATACCCATCTTCTCTACCCATACTCAGGTCGACGTGGCGTGTTGGGAGCTAGTATCCCCGTCGTATCCCTCGAGAACACCAGAGGTGAGGTGTCGAAGACAGGCTGCTCGTGATTCCTTGGTTTGGAAATTGATTATCGTCTCTATAACTCAAGCCACCCACCCACTGACTGACCCACACCTATCTTGCATATGTGGTCTGCCCGCTCATCCTTCGCCCCCAAGGCTCTGGGTCTGAGGAGAAAGCCCCGTCTGACCACACGGCCCGCGCCTATCTAAACCTGAATAGGATTGTCGTTTTTGTCGCTAAAGTAGAGTTACCTCGACGGGATCCTTCCGAAATGATAATCGAAAGCGTCAAGGTACTGTGATGATTCTGCAATTAACAATGCCCGGGGTATGAATGGCTGGCACCCGGGCTCCCTTGCTGGTGTAACGTCACCGCAATAGGGCCTTTGTAACTACCCTTCGTCAGTTTACGACACCGAATCCTCCAGGGACTTTCCAGACTGGTTGGTGTACGAGGTGCAGGTGCGGTGCAGGTCCCCCAGAATCCAGTACTCCACAATACTCAAGCCATGCCTTTCCCGGTTTGGTCTGGGATTCAAGGACCAAGCTCGGAGAAGAAAATATGGTCGTAGGTTCTTAGTCTTCTATATTGACAAATCATCTTCCGATTCACTACGTTATGCCGGATAGAGGAAACTAACCGTCCAAACCCCGTTAGCTGGCCTTCAAGGATTGTAATCATGGGGTGTTGTATTGAGTCTTGGACATCTAATGAGCGCATATGTCGGAATATCTCGTATTTGACATTCATGAGTGACCGAGGGGAAGGGACCAGTGGGAAGAATCCATCCTCTAGATAGTTGTGTACAGTTCGGATGAAGGCAAGTAGATTTACTGTCACTGTGCAACGACTTATTCACAATGCATCCTAGGCACTAAGCAGTAGACCATGAATGGACTGGAAATGTATGCTGCATTGCAGTAATAATCTTTGGAAGCTGTATTGCCTCGCCCAGGAGCGGGTGTCGCGAGGAAAGCATCATCTGCCCTAACCCCATACGAGTCAAGACCAGTTTCAAGACATTTTCTCGGTAGATTCTATGAATTTTCTGAATGGTTAGAAACGTCTTCCTCGATGACAACTCGCTTGTATGCAGATGGAGAGGCGAATTTGGCCATGATCAAAGTGCCTCCAACTATCCGGAGCAGCTCCAGTATACTAGCTGCTTGTAAAGCAGATTGATGATGGCCAAACATATGGTTCAATTGAATCCATCTGGTCTTGGTCGAAAGACAGGACAGTCCTTGCTGGTATGTGGTATGCTTGCTGTTACATGCCCTAGGCTTTTTCACGCATTTATATCATAGTAGCCGTCGTGTGTTCTTAAGGCATATGGCTCACAGATAGTGGTAGGAATAGAACCATCACTACTCATTACCAAGTGTACCTCATAATTATACACAACCCGATAAACTTCAGAACATATAAGTTAAGGTGGTAGTGTCGTTAATAGTCTTATAATCTTTGCCCAGTTACTTGTAGCTTGATTATATCTCGGGGACTGAGGACTTGTGTCCGGATATACAACGAGATAATTGGCACTGGAGACCGTCCTTCATGCCGTATTTCAAAACAGACCAATAGGGCTCACGCCAGACAACCGTATGGGATCCTTCAAATGTATATTTTGAGTCCTGTTATGTCAAAACAATCGATCCTAGCAAATATCCCAGAACTGGGAAACCACACCGCATAGTTCCATGCAAATCTTCGAGTAACCAGTTGATTGTAGTCTCCGATGCTCGAAGCTAAAATCTCTCAGTATAGTACGTATTTTCTGCGCAATATCTATACCCGGAGTATAAAATGATCAAGTTATATTTGAGAGTACTGTTGATCATTATGCCGAAGGGGTTTTCACTTAGGTCGACAATGATATATGTACCATGTGATTATATACTACACCTCCTTTTCCTCAGTTAGAAATCACCGGTAGAACTGTTGTTAACCCAGTCAAGTGCTTTAGATCGTAATAACGATGTCTCCTTTACCCAAGCACTACCATAAAGAGAAAGAGGGTGGTGAAAACCATCCTTATCCTGCGGTGGCTGTTTTGCTTCACTGCCAATCATCAACTCTGGTCTAAATACCATATAATTTTGATTTACTGGCTTACCGGTTTACAGGTTTCAGAGGAAGGTATTGAGACCCATGATGTCCTTACCTTCTTGATCGGTGAGATCCTGTGAAGGTTTCCAGGGTTGGAATTCCACTTATGACCGAAGAAGCATAAAGACTTGGGCTGAATGATAAACACATATGAGTAACACCAGTCCTCTATAGCTAGGTTACAATATCAAGAGCTCCATGTTCAAAGCTTCGGATGGCTCTTACCTTGCAAACTTCGTCATATTGCAGTCCCTAGTGATCCGTATATATTCAGTTGCTAATAAGGCACAACCCTGAGGAAATATAACTCTCCCAAAATCCCTGGTACACAGTACCGTACTGGAGACTAATGTTATCTGGCCTGAGTATCACATACAATCAAATACAAGAGTAAGCATTTCTAATGAGGTAGAACCAGAGGAATGCAGAAACTCTATCTAGTTTGTTGGGAGCAAAGACTGAAAACCCGAGCTACAATTCACTTGAGGCTGTCCTTAACAAATACACGGATTATTTTCATACATATGCTATAAAGAATGTCTGGAGACTTTTTCCTTCATATTGAATGTGCGGCAATATGCAATCCAAGATCTCACTGACGACAACTTGAACATTCTCCCTGTAGTCAACTGTATATCACTTACCGTAACGACAGAGTAATTATAGCTGCACTGGAGACAAAACTCCCACCCTCCGACCCTCCTCCCCCACCCAGCCCTGTTCTCCGTTATCAGGTTCGAGATGTCGCAATACGAAACCATCATAGACCCCCCCCCTCGAGTCTCTGTTACCCAGAGTGGTCTCCATATAGTTATCTGGCTATACGGTACACCGACAGCACAAGCAAAACCCCAAAAGCATGGCATCTGAATCATTACTTGTTCTCCGTAATACCAAATGGGCTTCTTTGGTCAAATATTTACCCTGACAGCCTTCAACACCACTACTCCACCTTGGTCGAGGGCCTAAATTGATGAGGATCATAGATATTTTCCTCCGTTTTCCATTTGTTAGAGGTTCTTTGGGCTGAACGTTACATGCACTACAAATGGTCATTATAAACCATTTTATGTTGATTGAACTCAATGTAACCCCATTATTAACTGTTCACACAGCCTGGTACACCAACTGCATATTCGACTAAACTTTGGATATACTTGGAAGATTCGTCAAAGTGGTCAGGAGAGGGGCTAGGCGGAGAAGTGATGGGTCGGAGCCAACAGTTCTAAGTCCCTGTGACTTCCATGGGTTTCCAGGCAGACTTCCTGCAACTCAGATGCATAGTCATGACCAACGGTGAGTGTGTGGCGTTGTGGTACACTTTTCCCAATACAACCACTTCCTGCCACGAGCTTCGAGGGCCGGTTTCGGGAGTATCTAGAGGGGTATAATGAGACAGGCTGACAGGAGACCGAGAAGGGGGCCAAGAGTGGAACATGGGGGCCGAATGCAAGACAACTCAAGGTCGACCCCAATGGCACTCACACCTACCGGCAGCCTATCAATCCTCCCGTGAGGCAGGACGACGGCCCGCTCGATGTGAGAAGTGGCGCCCATTGGTAGTAGATCATAAGCTCGGCAGGAAAAATATGATTACTCATAGAATGGATTATCCGCGATTGGAACATTGAAGGAACAGCTGAACGATAGTCTTCCACTAGGAACTGCAGCTCGACGGAGCAGTGAGACCACTGTGAGATAGCATATCCAAAGGCGGCTAGATGCATAATTCTTTTGCCGAGTAATTACGCGGCACCTTACTACTAAGCAACATAGCCAAGATAACATAGCTTCCTGTTGTGATTCCCCATTGGAACGACGATCATCTCATCATTGACTTGCATTACAGGCTGGCATGGCACAACGTGCTCCCATCGTGGTCACTGCGTACCACCGAGGCATAACTCAACCAGCCCTATGGAAGTTGATATGTCATATTCGTGTAACATCACTGGGCTCACGTACCAGTACAAATTGCTAGCAATAGCATGTGTTCCTTGTCCCGGATGCTCGGCTTACTCACTTTCGCCCGGGAACTCTTACTTCTCAACTTCCACATCGGGAAATGGCACATACGGGCCAAGTCAGAGTCACTCCGAGTGGGACATCTGTTTACCCCGGCCACTCCACGAGACAATGACAATTCTCCGTACGATACCTTTGACCGAAAGCACGAACGTGAACTGCGTCCTATAGGTTGTTCACAATATCCGGTAGTCCGAGGCAACCGGCTTCTTCAGAGATGCCAAGAGACTGTTGTAAAAGACAGATGTAACCGCATATAAGCACTAGACTCGATGCCGGTTTTTATAACATCCATGCACCGCAGCCGGACCGTGGACCGTTGAAGGGGTTGGGGAAACATTTACCACCCAGGATGTTCACCGGCTAGCGCATGATTTGGCTGATCGCATGTCGGTAACATGCCCTAGGAAAGAATTTCCATGAAGGTGTGCCTGTCCCGGAATGTGGCTCCCAACCCCTTGGAGCCGAAGCCACCAAAGTAACATGTCATGATCTACTGGTATACATCGACGAAAAATCATAGTAAGATGGCTGAGAGATGTTAGAGAATGTTATCAAAGTCCTGTACAAGGAATGAGCAGGTAATAAGCAGGTAACTAGGCATGTTTAGGAAGCAGGCAGCCATGTGCAATAAGCGTGACCTGACGAACTTGGACGGAGAACATGCACAGTTGTGTTGTCTAGATAAGCCAGATGTCGTCAGCACTTGGCCCAGGTGTGCAGAGCCCGCCAGGGTTAATCTGGAATCAACCTGCGAGCTATGGCGTCGACAGACGGTACATCGCTGCGGAGCTGATACTGGGGATTTCAAAATCAGGCGACGACTCCACAAGCAAAGAATCATAATGATTACTCTAAGGTGTTGGAGAACATGCTGTCAACGAACCCTGTAATGTAGGTCAGCGTTGTACTCACACAGAAAATGGAGTACGAATATATATGTAGAGAGTGCACATTTGGGGCACCGAGTGAGTGGGTCCTTGACCTCGGATCCCACAAGCCATGATCCTATCGATCGGTAGGGCAGATCCGGGATTCAAAGAAGGCGGGGAAGTTGTGGCCCTATAAAGCAATTGGTAACAAATTCGCATAAGGCGTGCAAGGTCATGGTGAATACATGGTACCGCAATAAGACCATGTTGTGAGCATGGGGCACGTACATCGGCGCTTACAAGGTACATTCCGTGGAAGTGTCTGTTGTATTTGCAACTTTCAGACCCCATTTCGGTACTCCGCAATCAATGACATGGTTTCCCTCGATCCTTCAGAGATCTACGCCATCGAATTGCACACTTGGCTATGTAGCGCCCCCCCCCCCAAACGCGAGTCTAGCCCTTGATCGATGCAGTACCACCACGATAAATGCCACTCGAGGCCAACAATCTTACAAACGAACAGTGGAGAATTATGTACATGAAAGATATGACTCTTCACTGGAATTACCTTTATTTCTTCCAATACCGACCGCTCATACTGCTCAAGGGTTCCCTTTTGGCACGGAAGGGAAGAAGCTGGGGTTCTGTAGCCTCTCACGGTTGCGTTTCGCTATCTCAGCCTGCCGTTTATGGTCCAGTCGCTTCTGATAGAACGTTCTTGGACAATGTCAGTGTGTTGGCCAGTAATCAAGGTGGGATAGGAGTTCCATACCTATGCAAGGCAAAGACACGAGGCTCCTCTTCCTCTGGCTTCGTCTCCTCTTTCTAAAGACGGCAGGTCAGCAATTTCTGGTCAAGCGTTTTCGAGGCAGGTCATGGAATGCTCTCACCTTTTCTTCCATGGACTCGTCGGCTTTCTTCTCATCATCCTTCTTATCCCCCCCACCATCTTTCCCCTTCTCCTCTTCCTTGTCCTTGTCCTTGTCTTTACCCTTGGACTTTGCACTTTCCTCTTTCTCCTTCTTCTTACGCTGCCGCTCCTCATACTCCTTCCTCACCCTCTCGACCTCCTCTTCCATCTCCCTTTTCTTCTTGGCGTCAATGGCGGCCTGGTCAACGATAGGGGAACAGAACCAGCGATCTTTGAGATGGCTTGGGCAGACATAGAAGAAGTCCTATCAACGGGGAACAATGTCAGGCGAGCACCAATGAAAGCGCTATTTCCCAGTCAGGGAAGCGCACATTCACGCAGGACAAGACAGGCCTGGGATGTATTGGTGATGAGAACGATGGATGAGCCTGATGAGTCACTAACCTGCTTCTCCGGTGTTACAAGAACGCTAGTGCTAGGCTTGTAGCAAAGATCGCATCCTTTGGCTGAAGTTTCTGCTACCTTCCGGTGCATGTAGATGTTGGGCAAGGAAGCCATAACGGCGTGGTGTTGCTTTGTCGGCTAATATCATGTAAGGCGCGGCTCCCGCAGTACAGCTGTCGTTGATGATGAGGTGAGGCGTTGGTGGGGCGTACCGTATAGGCTTGTCGGAATTTGTTACAGATATACTGTGTGCATTAGTCAGTCGCCCACGTGATATCCTTTTTCGCGGCCATACGGTGATTTGAGCACCACAGGTAAAGACCGTAGGAAAAGGTGACCAGAAGAACAAGAGGAGCAATGGCCTGCACGTGGGACTGACTGCTCGGATTAAAAAATGAAGTAGACTTATATCCCTCGTGTCTCGTGTGTTTGTTCAAACCACCTCAGCTTTCGTCAATCCGTGGATGCTCGAGCCAACATATGTCGAAGAATTCGGTTTATCGACATGTTACAGACCTTGTTAAGCTTCGTAGTCGACTGTGCTCAGCTCCGAGGTCCTTTGCAACCCGTCCATGTCATTGGGCCAAGTTTAGTCCCGATATTGGGGGGGGGGTCCTGGACAGGAGAAAAGCTCCAAGAAGGGTTAGGGTCTGCCCCTACGTCGGTTAAAGCTCGGGCACTCTCCAACGTCCTCCGTTTTTCGGTCATAGCATTTGTTGTCCACAAATATTCCTACCATTCGAAATTAGGTGAAATTGTGGAGGATAAAACCGGTTATTAAGTACGTTCCTTCGTTTACCTTATGAAGCGTTCTGCAAGACTTGCGCAGCTACGGCATGTGTATCGATGTGTGGACATGAGTGAAGGAGCCTCCGAGGCACCCCCGCGAGGAGTGGGCAGGTACAGCATATTGGTCAGTATGCCTGTGTGGGTCAGTCAGAGAGATACCTAAGTAGGTAGCTTAGGATGGAGTCAGAAGCTACGCTGGCGCGACTGGCTCTGCGACTAGCTCCCAGCTCCGTCGTTGATCTCCCGAGGTAATATTCGAGAGGCATGCTTGCAACCTTTGGGATCGCCTCAACGTTCGGGAAGACAATTGGCTCGATCACAGGATCAAACCTCATGTTCAGTTTGCTAGTTCTTAGGGGCTTGTCCTAGTCGAAGCAGGTCCTAAAACCTGACATTCCACTTGTCGGACTGGGCCTGATGGAGGCAAGGGGAATGAGGATGAAGTTTACTCTCCATGAATTGGAATGGGCAAAGTACTCCGCCGAATGGGCGTCATAGCCTCTGTCCACCCAAGAAATTACTCCTCATCAGAGAATGTTGTTTCCTGGGCCTGACGCGAGGATTAGGAGTCCTGGTGCTGTAATACACAGAAGGTTTCATCACACTCAAGCTTGAGAGTACCCCCCATCCATACTTGATCAAGGAGTTTTCTTCCAGGTCATTGAAACCATCGCCCACAGAAAGTCACTTTACTCCAATTTGCATCAGATGCAACCGTTTCAATTTCGCGTGCTTTCATCCGCTCCTTTGGTCATAGATCAACAAGCCTTCCCCGTTCATCCTGCAAGCACGGATTCAGCACACACCAGCTTCAATTCCCCTCTACCTCTTATTGCCTCAAACGGACATGGAGACCAATCGTATGCCATACAATACTTTGAAGACTGCCATGGCTCGTCAGCGTGCAACAGTTGACGACCTCTACGGTCTATTGGACGTGTCTCCCAGCGTGGATGAGGTTGGAATCCGTCGTGCATACGAAGCAATCGCGCGAAAGCTGCACCCAGAAGTCCCCAGCAACGTGGTGAGTCCCTTTCACCTATTCCTACATTCCCTCACTCAGATGATCGGCGTTCTAACAGACATGACCAGATCAACGTCGCCTATTCTATCCTAGTAAACCCCTTCAAGCGCGCGCAATACGACCGCGACCGCCTCGAATACCTCTACAAGCACTTCAACGATCACGAATCCTTCCCCTCGACCGCCCGCGACGAGCAGATCCAGGTTTACGCCACCACCCTTGTCGACCGCGTCAAGGACCCCACGGAGGAGAAAAAGAATGCCATAATCCGGCGCATCGCCACCATCCGCAATGAACTCGACGAGTTCAACGAGCTGTCACTCAAGCAGCGGCAGGACTGGGCAACCAGCAACAACCGCGTGTTGCGCATGGCGGGCAACGCGCTCTGCGAGGTGGTTGTCTGCGCGGAGGAGGATCTGCGGATGTTGGAGGACGAGCTGGGCCGTGTTGATGGCGTGCTTGAGCCGAAGGATAAGGATGGTCCTGCGGGGAGGGTCACGAGCGGCCAGTACGGCAGTGAAATTTCCTCCATGAACATGCTGAAGGGCAGACCGAGGGTGCTGATGGACCAGCGCATCCCATTCGTGCCGCGCAGCCCCACGGTGCCAATCCACCCGAAGAGCGCGTCGAAGCTTGGTGTTCAGGGTCAGTATATCAGTGGCAAGAACAAGGACGACACACCATCGAGCGAGGGAAGCGAGGCAGTCACTGAGATCAGGGGCGGCGACCGCGTGGATGATTTCCTCCTGCAGCCTACCAACATTTACATCCACCGTCAGAACCCTACCAATGCCACCAATATTACCTCGAATATAGAGAAGAAACCGCAGCCTCCACCGACTCGTATGTCATCCCAGGTCGAAGCAATCACAAAAGCCAATGCCCAACCAAACCTTGGCGTCGAACTCACCTCTGGTGGCATGTTCATGGGCTTAGTGGACTACCAACGCCTTCACGGTCTCCGCAACCCTGACGAGGATCTGAACAACGACGAGGTCACCAGGCTCGAACACCAAAGAACCCAACACCTTTTCAACCATAACAACAGAGATAGCTCAGCCGAACTGCGCATGAGCCAACCACCGATCCCAGCCTCTGCCTCCTGGAACAGCTCATGGGATCTGTCTTATGGGCTGAGAAGCACTATGGCTCCAGCCCACTCTATTGGATTTCACGTCTCGCAGCCTGCTCTTCGGGGGAGCGCCACTGCTTCGAATACTGCCCTCTTTAAGGAAGCCCAGGAACGAGCTGCCGCTGCAGCTCGAGCTCCTGGACGTTGGATCGTTGGTGGCCCGGGCTTGACAAACTTTAAAGGGTCCTCTGGCCAGGGCAAGGAGGAGTGATCGAATCTCCCTTTTAAATAAGGAGATTTATTCCTACGGAAGTCAATTGTGCGCCATAACTGCGGATTCCGGAATTGTTGGGCCTTCAAAGGTCGTCATATACAAATCGTCTTGGTTGTGGCTTCAAGATGGTCCATGTACAATAAATCAGTTTTACCTCCACCAATAAAACTCGACTAACGACTGGATGGAGGAATGAATCGGAGGATAGGCGCCGGCCATATACAGGCAACCGGGGCTTTTGAGGCTAGACGACGTTAGTGAAGAAGGCTTCTCGGCTAACGAGGAGGCTAGAGCAAGCCTGCTAAAAGAGATCAAAGAGATAGGCAACCTACGTTACAATGAGATAATCGATAGTTCCAAGCAAGTGAGATTAATTTGGTACATATGGTCTATACCGAATCCAGTGCCCACACAGGTTGCTACGTCGGTGACTTCAAATGTTCAGGGATACCACCTACCTGTAGAAGCTCTTCAATGTTGTTTACCTCGCCTTTCGAAGTCTATTTCCCAGCTATGAAGAGCAGATAATGGAAGTACTAGGTGATCAGGAAAATCTAACTGGTTCTTGCACTATGAACGCCCGAAAAATGTACCTGTAAAGGAAAGCACTTCCCGAACGACCATAATATGGATGTGCTTGCTCAACCTAGGTAGGGGGTTGCCTCCCTTAACTCACCATGATGACACTTCGATAGTCTGACCGAAAAAGGTAAAGGTACCTACCAAGTAATAATTAGATAAAAAGTAAGCCAAAATAGTATTCGACACGATACTAACATGTTCCATCTTCCCTCTCTGCACACCCTCTTGTCTTCTACATCATTCACGACGATAACACTGTCTCGAAAATTGCAAACTAGCCCACCAAGCCTATGAACTCGACATTAGAAAACTGCGAGAAGGAGCTGATATCATTAAAGCACCAGCCTGGCTTACAGTTCGCTCGTGTACACAGCAATACTCACCCACCTTTGCTTCGACATCCACCACAGCCAACCGCACTACGATTCAAAAACACACGAAACCACACCACCTCGCCAATTACCATTTCCGACCTGGGATACCTTGCAGACCAACTTAATCGTCTCATTCAAGATCAGGCCACTATTACGTTCCTATACATAGCTCTCGGCCAGGAAAATCATCTCGAGCGGTATTGTTTCAGCCGACGCGAAGCATAGCACTTGAGTGCATACTCAGAAGCTAAGAACACATTACCCGGCCTGGAAGGCCTCGATATCTCCAAGGAGAAGATGCAAGGCCAATTACAAAACAGCAGGAGTAGCAGTGTGACAAGAGCAAAACTTCACTTATGTTTCCAGACCACAACCGCTTGAATCTCGAACCAGATCGTTTCGGCCGGAAGGATTAGGCCTCTGGTCTCGCTCAGTGCTGTGCACCTCTTTGTTAGCAAACACATGCGCGCTGACCAGCTGACGGCTTTGAATTCTGGGACTGATACCAATAGCGGGACGGGCATCACTACGCCAGACGGAATCAACATGTTCGACTGCCCGCCCATCCACGAGATTTCCGCGAATCCGCAGCTAGGTAAATTCAGCAACGAGAAGCGCCTCAGCGGACCAACCGAGTTCATCGGTGGGGAGCAGCACTTAGAAAAGGTGATTCACGTCAGCCAGGTTACTGTTCACAGCTGCTCCAACAACATGCATCAAGCGACATCCCAAATGTTAGAGGAGTGGTGTATGAGAGACAGCCCTGATGATGTCCTCGCCGATACACACTTTCAAAGTCTACAAAATCCATACACAACCAAACCGAATCATCCGCCATCAGAGACAGAGCCCAATTTGCTCTCCCGGAGGATATCCCCATTGTTCGCGCCAGGTGACAGTTCTCAGAATAGCACGGGATCACAGACCGACATCGACGGTAGCACGGTCTCCCTTGGAACCATACTCGGATTCGATGAAGAACCGATTATCGCAGATGACAAAAACAAGCGCAAGCTCCACAAGATCGACATGTCCCAGTTACTCAAGACCAGCAACAGGCTTCTCGACGACGGTAGGCGGCTCCTGGAAGGAAGGAAACGGCAACCAAGACAGAGACAGTCGTACAAGTCCGTGGGTGAGGACTTGACTGGCGAGACCTTCCATAAGGGACCCCAGAGCTCGCAGAGGAGGCTCAGTGGGCGGGAAGGATGGTATGCGTACGAATTGGTGGAGTAAAACCGGTGTTGGCGTTGTGCTGGAAGGGATATTGCACATGGGTCACAGCGGACGCATCTTATCGCCAGACCTGGTGGCTATATATGTATTTTGGGACCGGGAGCAGGCTTCACGAGGTATACCTAGCTAGACACAGGCCAGTAGGTAATAAGGGCAACAGTCGCATACATTGGTTTATCGAGATATCCAGAGAAGAAGGGCGAGGGGGGGGGGGCCGCGCTTGTGAACCAGAGAACCAGAGGCAATAGTCACCTAGGTACATATTTGCCGCCCATATTGTAGTACCGGTTTCCTAGAGCCATCATCTCAGAATGCTTTCTTCTTCCGCAGCACATGCCTCTGCTATGTGATACTGGCTATTAGGCAAGATCCCGCCTCCAACTCCGGAATTAACTCGCAACGGAGTCAAGGCTGTATCCGAATCTGCCATCATTGGCGTGACCCAAATGTGTTGCCTATATCCCCGAAGTTTCCTAGAACTTCTGTGACGGAAAAATAGAACCACTGTTTCTGTGCAAAAGCGACCACCTCATATCGTGGCAGCTTCCCGAGGACCTTGAGGGTGTCCAGTCCAAGGCTCCTCGCCCTCAGGCACGTAGGACTGGGGTATTCGTCCGTTGCGTTCTACTACCCTCCCACCAAAGCGCGCAGTGCCGGTGCTGCGCAACAAATAATACCGGTCATGGAGCCCGCGGCAGATAGCAGAGACAAATAGCTCTGGGAGTAGGAGAAGTCGGGCGACACGGCGTCACGCAGCGCGCCCATTCGTAGGCCCGTGACAACGAGAACACTTTCTCAATGTTAGTATTTGATTGAAGTGTACCAGATTAAGTGAACTCACATGGCTCCCACATCCAATATCACAATTGTCGTTACTATGAAACTGATCGACGTATTAAGCCTCGCAAGTGGTAATACCGGCAACGCGAATATGACTATATCAAGGCCGAGCCCAGTACACTCTAGGATCATGAAAGATAATACCTGATCACCGCAAGTTCCCAAGAGGCGGGGGTCCCACTGTGCAGCGAAAGGTTTGCAGATCAGGAATACCTGAACGATTGATGCTAGAGCCAGTGCAGCGCTGCTGGCCATAATCGTGACAGCAGCCAACCGAAGCTTCGGAGATAGGCCGAATATTCTGTAAACCAAGAGACCCGCTGCAACGCGAAGCAAACCAGTCACCAAAGACCACAGGGCTTCGCCGACAAGAAGCGACTTGGCGGCCTTTGCTAGTTGAGACTCTGAGACGTCTTGCTGATGATATCCTTGGCCCTCGTCCACAATTGCCCATGTTTGCATGCCGACCAGGGCGACTCCAATAACGAACGATGATGAGATAAGAATGTCATCGGCGCCGAGTCGTTTTCGTTTGTGCAAGCAAATAGAGACTATGGCTAGGGATGCGAGGAGAACGAGGGTCCAATTGACTGAGAGTGTGCATATGGCCAGTGAGGTGTATAGGCGCATGGCGAATATAAGGCGTAGAGACGCAGGCGAGTAATGGAAGAGAAGAGAAAAAGGCGAAAGTCCTAATGTGTCAATATACAAAGGGAAAAAGAGGAGGGAAGAGAAAAGAGAGGAGGGAAGAGAAAAGAGAGGAGGAAAAGAAAATTACATATGTAACAGAATCAGATTTTCCTACAGCCGTGATGATTGGTTAGGATCAAATGATCCATAGGTTCATAGACATCGGGCACCAATATGTACTCGGGGGAAGGCCATTCAGCCCTGTGGCTAAGTGCATGCCGATGTGGCAGACGCGTCAACTGGTTGCACGAACAGGCCTGGGAAGCAGCTTCGGCGGGATGCGACCAGGACAAACGTATCAGATAGTCCTGGTGGAGATAAGCGGTATTCATAGCATCTGTATTTGAAATATAGTGGTATTTTCCCTGACATGTATCCGCTTTCCCTGGTTTCCCCATCAGATGAAGTCGACTGTTCTCGTCTTGTGTCGCATACATCACATCGATGGCCCATCCCAGTTCTCTCTTCGTAGGCGGCCGAACCAGGATTGTTTGTGTGGAAAAGTGATTTCCTTTTCCTTGACGAATCCACCTGCTTGAAGATGTTGTATAAACCTGTCAATAGTATGTCAGTCTCAAATTCGGAAACAATATAGGATCGCACCCAAGTATCACGACGACTTACCTCTGGTTGTCAACTCTCGGCTCTATGCAAACACTCATGGTCCTGTTGTCGGCACAGAGCATCCAGTGAACCAAGGAACTCAGCCAAGTCTGAACGCACCCCCTAGCCCACTCCTCACCGATGAAAACGTGGAGTCCACGGTCCCAGTCACTTGCATCAGCATAGCGGCCCAGCACGTCCTCCTTGACCCAGTAAAGCTCAAAGTACCCAAATGGCACACCATCCCACATGCCAATGGCGGGGAAAGAATGTCGACTGGCCAGCACGTTGGTCAGGAAGTTGGGGACGTATCCTCCCCAGAACTTAGCGACACGCGGATTTGATAGCCACATTTGCACCAGCATGATGTCGCACAGTGCTGTAAGGTGCTGGTTTTCGGGAGGAGTGTTGGATACGGGACCAAGATATGGTATGGGGTTTGGGGAGGACGAGGCGACGCGGAAGGATAGGTACTTCCCGACGCTGGGGATGAACCGCGTGTAGAAGACCTCACCCATTCTGGGCGGCTTGGGCCGGACAGGATGGCGGGTGTTGTTGGAGAAAGTATACTGCAGGGGGCTGGGGGGATAGTACGTCGGTAGGTGAGAAGATGAGTAGAACGGACTGATAGGGAAGCTAGGGGCTGATGCCATAGTCTGTGGGGGTGGTGCACCAGGGAGGTCAGCGTGGAGGTGGTGGAGGTTTGGAGACTGCGGGGGCTGATCCTGGGGCTGATGATTCTGGACTGGACTACCGGGCCTCGAGGAGGCCGGTGATACCGGGCGGGAGCCTGTGCCTTTCTGGGCGGGCTGCAAGGTGAAGAGGAAGAGTCGACCAGGGATCTGCCAGAACATCTTCTGTGAGACGAACATGTTGGCCCACTCCTCGCCGCCGTCATCCATGGACGATCCTACTGCGGAGTCCAGGCTGGCAATCAGACCCATGCGCTCCAGCTTGGGAATCAGATTCCGTCCTCTCAGCACACCATCCCTCTTGATGTTGATGCGCCAGTCCCCACGAGGCCTTCCCTCAGGTGCAGTGCATCTCGAGGCCTCGGTGTCTGGGAGGAGCTTCGATGGAGATGGCTGATGGAAGTACCAGTACAGTGTGACCCACAGCATCATGGCAATCTGACGGGTTGGTGAGGCAGCAGGCTTAAAGTGGGCAGATGAAGGGTTGGAGATGGAAGAGATGTATATAGTGTCATTGTGGAGGGTCGGACTGATGAAGGAGTGTGTGCAGACTCTGCGCAGGGGCTCTGCATATGGATCTTGGTCTTGATCGGAGTCGGCTGTACGATCGGCATCCGTATACTCCTCATCACGACGATTGTTGTTATTGTTGTTGGCGATCCTGGTATGGTCGTCTTCGGTGTTCATGACGACTGTCCATCCGATCGGAAAGGGGGAGGGGTGATTCTTATTGAGCTCGCGGCTCTTGAAGAAGAGACCTCCGAAGACGGGCTGGACGGTGTATGTCTGGCCGTCTGGCAGGTGGATGGTGGAGGGCTTCATGGCGACCCTTGTCCGAGTTGTTCTGGCTTCAATTTTTTCTTCTCTTCTATATCCGTCTGGTCCGAGTGGCAGTACGAGGACAAGGTGATGAGATCAACAGCAATCAGGTCAGTGTTGAATCTGGGGGTGCGTGGTGCTTGTACCCTTTGGGCGGCCGTGTCTGACTCTGGGAGCAAATTTTGGTATGCTGACTTGAAGGGTGAGCTGCACTGAGCTTGAGAAAAGCGATCAAGACGGATGGAAAAGATGGTTGTGATAGTAGTACGGATGGAAGGGAGACGACGGGATTTGCTCATATGCTTATGTAGAAATTACTTCATGCACATACATACCTAAGTAGAGTACCGTATCAATCTGATAACCCAAACCTCGGAAGGCTCATTGAGGGGTTGAGCAGTGAATGCAGAGCAGGAAAAGGAGCCGACTGTGATGACTGATGAGGGGTTATGCGATGAGATGAGGGGTCGTGTCACACACCAATAACGAGAAGCCGGGCTGAAACCGTGTTTGCCGTCCCTCTCCGTTTCTTTTAGACGCTGGAAAGCTTGTTTAGCGGGGTCGTCACGGGTTATTGCGGCCATTAGGCCATGTCTAACCCTTCTTCAGCTCCTAAATCAACTGGGACTCCCCGACACAGCCCAAGCTTGTTCCCCAACCAGGCTGTCCCCAATTGTCAGCAGCGTCCCGTCTCCAGGGCTCTCCCTTGTAATCTTCCCGCCAATGCTGAGCTGATCGCAATTGTATTACACCGTATTGGCTTCTTGCCTCGCCGTGAATACCGGGAATGCGTGCAGCTGGCCCCACAATAGAGATCTGCTTCGGGGATCCTCCGTTAATCATCCGCTATCTCTTGTCTCGACCATAGACAGCACCGAGACTTAGGCCGGTGTACGCATGTCCAAGAGCCGGAAACAATGAAGGGAACATCTTCCAGGTCGTTGCCGAGGATGGGCATGATTAGGAGGTGTGGGCAGTCGGAGCCTTGATAGCATATGCTCAACGTTATTGATGTTTCCTCCTAAATTCTGTCGAATCAACGGTCCCGGAACCCGCTAACCGTTGGAGCCTTTTCGATCTTTGTGTTTGATCTCTGGAGGATTTCCTCAATACTACCTACCTAAGGCACTTGCTTGCTATATAGTCTCCACCAAGTTATGCACAAGCACATACGACCATACGCAGTGGAAAATTCGGCACCCCGTCCGCTCTGCCCGAGACAAGCCACTGACGGCTGGATTAGTAGTTGGGTCGGTGACGACCAGCGAATACCCGGTGTTGTATGTTCAAATGTTGTGTATTATTTTTACTCTTGGTATAGCGCCCTGAACAAAGAGCTCGAGAAACTCTACTCAGCCCGGAGCCCCTGTTGTGAGCTTTTTTTTCATTGATTGTTGGAAGATGGGAAATATTAGGTACTGTACAAGCACATAACGTTGACACATGCAACATACTTAATTAACGATACTACCACTTGTGAATATTTTATTCAAAGTCCCTGTAGTCCTCTCACGAAACTTTGAACAGTCCCATTCAATGTTTCCATATCGGAAAACTGAGTATTTATCACATATCTGTTTGCCGGTTTCCCCATACCTACCCTAGGGTAGGTAATACACATAAAAATAATGATTATATCGAGAGTTCGCAACTGTACCAGCACAGGAGTTCGTGCGGCACTCCAAATGTCCCCACCTGGGCACGCTTCGATTCACATCAACCCGTCGTGGTACCCTTTAGCTTTGCGTTTTCCCCCTCACTCCTCCAGCTGCTCTCAATTAAAATGATTTTCAAGCTCTTATAGGCTCTTGCTGGCGTAACATAGGGAATACGGTGGGACCTTATTCAGGCTTTAAAGGATCCTTCAATTCACGTTTCCAGCCAAAACCATGGAACTTACTTAGGTATGCAGTGGTGACGAGACTTGAGTGACTAACGGAGCTTGAAAACATCGCGATTAGCTGGGAAAAGCTAGCAGCTCTTGCTACTACATACAGTCCTAAGCCTTCCACTCACAATATCGCAGAAAGTAATATTTTACGTTCAGTCAACTACACACAAGTGTACTTGGATACTATTTCATATTGCTCAAAGGCCGTCGTTCCACTTCCAACCCTAAAGACACCCGGGGAACCTATACCTTACGATAATTCTTAGTTAGTTCTTTCCATGCCTTCTTCCTCTCTTCCTTCCCTCCCTAGAACAAGCCACTAGCTTTTTGTTCCTGCTTAACTAGAAAAAGTAAATATAGTTCAAGCTGTCAAGTGCCTACCGCTGGTCAAGTTGGATTTCTCATTAGCTTAAGCCTATGGTATGCCTTAATACCTCTATATCTTGCTTAATATAACGACGTTCTACACTATTCGGCTAATTCAATCTGAATATCAAACTAGCTATCCCGGCGTTTATCAAAGGCTTAGTCCTGAATCTCTCCGTCAAGATACTAGCCCTGCAGAGGAAGACTAGCCCAGTCTTGACGCCAATCCTTGCTCCCTTCCTTAGGGGGCCATACACGGCGAAAGACGTGCACGGCTGAAGTAGCTGGAAAACGTGAATCCCCCTGCCAATCGTACAAGTCTGTTAAGTATTCATCGCGGCCCTCCCTAGCTCGTTGTCCTAGCTCCTTCACAATGGCTTTATTGTCATCATCTCTCACACTCCGCTCGATCAACCACGAGCGACTCAGGTGCTCGACAAAGTCAGAATAGTCACCGTGGCTCGCGGTATCGCCGAACATGCCGCCCCCGGTGGTATATAGCTTAAGAGACTCCAACGGTCTACCCACTTTAACCCGACAGATGGTGTCCCAGATCGATCGCGCTAGCGCCTCGTCCACTGCGCAGTTTAAGAAAGCGTCTCGCAGGTGGCCCCTCTTCAAGCACGGATTACTGCTGTTGAATAATCTGCGATCGTCTTCATCGAATGAAGGGTCGTCTGCCAAGGTGCTACATCGAGTAACCCGCCAGTCAGAACAGTCCAGGGTGAGGCAGAGCGACCGTAAATGCTCTATCTTGCCAAAGCTTCTGTACATCTCAGCCTCAAGCCCATCGGATTTTGTGCGTTTGACTGGAACAGCTAGGTCTCGCAATAGCGGACACTCTGCTTGAATACGCATAATATGCTCCTTCTTGAAGACCATAGGTATATGCCGAGTGAATCGAACAGACATGTTGTTGTTGAATGGATTTTCTGACGGACTGAGACTAAGCTTTCTCAACGCGCAGCCGTGTGTGGAGAGTATAGCATCTAGTATGTCTGGTTCCAGTGGACCGGAAACTGTAAGCTCATTGAGAGGCTCGAATGCCTTGAAAAAGGCGATGGTGTCGTTGACGTAGTTGGGTTTCTCGACCCTCTTGTCGTCGCGTGCAAGACGGATATAAAGCGTTTCCAAACAAGGGAGCTGACAATGCTCAACGATCCAACACATTGTCTCACCATTAATTCCGTCGGGACATTCCCAGCCTCCACCTAAGACCAAGTGACGCAGAGAGTTGAAGCTTGTGTGCTTACTCCAGTTCTGAAGAAATTGCGGCGAGAAGTCCTCCGCCCCTACAAGTGATAGGGAGGTCAACGATCCGGTCGCACTACCTGAGACAAAGCCCGGAAGTCCTCGCCATGGCCCTCGTGGGATACGGCGCCCACGACTGCCTAGCGTCGGACTGACATAAACCATGACAAGTTCTTTCAAGTTAGGGGCAAGGCCGGCCACAAGCTCCAGCATCGCCTCCTGGTTGAAGTCATCTTCGGCATTCGAATCCCGCCAAGCGCATCTGACCTTGGCAAAATATAGACACGGGGACGTAGCTATAGCCATCTCGTGGAGGTCCGGGGTTTCCCATCCGAGGCTTCGCAACCGGAACGTGAGGTGGTAGAGTTTGCAATGCGGATGGTGGCTGTGGAGGACATTGAGGAGGCTGGGCGGAAATTGGTTGCGGCAGTCGTACAACAGCTTTGTCAGATGCGGTAGTGCTTTCACGAGATTGACCACTGGTGCCCATGCCATGTCCTCCTCGGGGGGGACCTCGACAGGTCCGTGGTCACTATGCCATCCATGCACGAATGGTTCTTCGTCGCCGAAAACCTCGTCTCGGCCGGTCCCCTTAAACCACCTGTAATCATCATCCCACTTTCCTTCACCAGTCTCCTCAACATTCATGAGCAAAGAGCCTCTGATACTAAAGGAGCGGACGTGGCGGGCGGCCTCTGTACGGGACAACGCTTTGACAAGTGCATTGACATCACCATGCAAAGCCTTGCAGTGTCGGACTGTAAGGTGGATTTCCCGGAAGATTGACGGGACTGTGGCCCTATAGCAGATCTTGCTTGCCAAACCAAATGAATAAAGGCTCGGCCTGTGGGTGTCGTGAAGATGGCTCGCGATCTGTTGTAGCGTCTCGAGTGGTAATTGCTCCAGATCTCCATGATTCATCTCCATTTCCACGGCCGTCAATTGAAGGTGGCAAAAGCTAGGGTTGATAATTTTTGTGATTGAGTACGGATAGAATAAGTGTGCTAAACAGTGTTTCGATTTGTGAAATGGAGAGGGCGAATGATTCGGTGAGCCATTCAGGTGAGCAACGTGTCGAATAAATAGGTAGGTCCGGGGGCGTGCTATTTGTACGCCTTTTAGTTAGTCATGTTTAAATTTAGTAGGTACAAGGGCCACTTTCCGTTAGCCTGGTTAGGGGGGTCGTTTAATCCACCCGTCTGCATGCCAGGGCCGGAGGCCCTCCTATCAGGTAGTATTCAATGTTGCATCCTATAACGGCACAGTAATATCAAGTCATAAAAAAGCATGCACACCGAAAGACAAAAGAATAGAACCGTTCAAGAATCAACATTAAATCTAGACGCCTAACGCCTAAAACTAAAATACAAACTGTCCGCCTGCGGACTCTATCTGCTTCAAAGTATACCTACCGAAATAGGGATGGTTCTCTGCTAGCAAACTTCCATCTCGACTTCGCCAAAAATCTAATCCTATCCCTTGCCTCATTCACAACTGTACTCGGTAACCGCTACGGCTCTGCTGCCAGGCTTGTTAAGCATCTTGAACCGTTGCAGCCTGTCCTGGGTGTTGAGTGCGTACGTGCCCGTGCCTGCTTCCTTTATATCACGAATGACCGACTTGATCATTCCCTCAATGTCCTTGATCTTTCGTGGAGATGCGGCATAAATCGAGTAGAAATCTGTGGTGCCCGCTGCCTTGGCTGATTGCACGGCCGCCACGACTTCGGACGCCTCCTTACCAGCGCTAATGTGATAGGCGGAGGTCTTGCCAGAGTTGCTGAAGAAGAAGAGGCCAGAGCAGCCGCTGATGTCCATGATAGCTATGGATTGACCGTCTTTGACCATGGTTGCCGGGCAGGACTCGCTCTCGAGCACCCACCATTCGTTGTCTTCAAGCATGTCGGCATTAGTCCTGCGGCTAAGCTCACCACGCTTTTGCATGCCGCATTTAGGCACCTTTCTGGTGCCTGTAGACTTGCCCGCAGTAGTCGTCTTCTTGGCTGTGGCTCTATTTCGGAGGAATGCGGTTCCGGTGAATGGGATGTCCGAAGCGAAGCTGTCCAGTTTGGCGTCGTAGGCACCGTTGTCATGGTTGACGAGCTGATCATTGCCTCTACACCACGTCAATGATAGTTAGCATCGAAATCCGACTCTGTTATAAGGCTGGAAAGCCTTCTTCATTTGAGTCTAGGTACTATACCGGATGTCGATGTCTTGCAATGCGCTTGTGATACCAACGACAGCAGCCAATGCTGTAAAGATCTGGGCGAAACGCATTTTGAGGATTTTTTGAGCGACCGATACCTTGCGCCGTGAATTACTGGAAAATGGTGATGGTGATGGTGGTAATGAATATGCAGATGATGATGGTGGTAATGAATATGCAGATGATGAAGATGAAGATGAAGATGAAGATGAAGAAGGAAATCCGATTGCGAGTTGAACGGAAGCTTTAGAGGCTATTTAACTATTTCATTACCGTAGTCATTCTTCCCGTGTGAACCGACTACCCGCCATCTACATTCTGGCCTTGAGATGCAAAATGCAGGTCAAGTGCAATGCAGCCAAGGCTTACAGGTCTAGTCGATATGTAGAGAAGTTGACCATAGCTGGCCCGGCTGGACCAGGGCCGCCACCAGTTGACGGCTTACATGAAACCTGGCCTCTGGATGGCTGAGAGACCAACCCTCATCCTAATACGACCTGAGTTAGTCGCATCGCCATTTGCCGGCCTTACCAGCGGCGGTATCATGAAGTTTTGACTCAGATTTTACACCTGAAGCAACCAAGTTGCTTGTAGGCCTCAGGACCGTATCAAAATCAGGGCCCTAGACAATATGCCCAAGTTTACTCTTATTTATTCAATCGACGAGTGCAGTAAGAAGACTACACTTGCGTGAAATAACTGTTTTGCATTCAAGCCTAGTGCAAATATGTTCTGCGGGCTAATATTAGATGCATACCGATGTTAGTACCCACTACGGGCAACGCCCGTTGTTGGCACAGCAGTCTACGGCCTCTCAGCCTCGAATACCCACATTATTCAACCCGGGTAGGCCAAACCAACTGCATTGTTACTATTTCAAGCAGCTATCATGTATCAGCTTATAATATTCTTACCCAGTAGATGTGTTTTTGTGATGAATGTAGTCAATACCATTAGAAACCCTCCCTATGCAACTTTGGGGTCTGAATATGTACGTACTAGCATTCAGGACGGAAGTTTACAGCTCACCAGTCCTAATGCTTTAAGGATAGCTAATTTGTATTTGTGTTTTCTTTTTGTGTACGAAATGCTATATCACACAGTTCCATCTAAAGAAAAAAACCAAATATAGTGTTCTAAATAGCTTTTTAAAAAGGGTAACATCAAGGCTAAAGAAGGATCTTAGGGCAGAGCTAGGGTTATGTTTTGCAGCACCCCCCTACATTAATCGTCTTCCGACCTACTACAACAAATAACCCCCAAAAACATGAAAAAACGGTTGTTCTTAATGGCGATATGAAAAATAATGTGTTTAAAACAAACACAATGTTTTTAGCCATCTCCATAATGCTTTAGCATTGCAGGTAATTAGACAGCTTCTATACTATGGAGGATCGATAGCTCTGTCTTTTAGAGGCGGTTAGCAAGTTAATGAAAGCAGGAACTGGTAAGCGCCTTTTCTTCAAAGTCTATCACACTAGAAGGATCTATTGCTTGTTTTCACAATTGACTCTAGGATCTACGCTACTACTTGCTACAGTATATACACCTTAAGGTTTTTCGGCATCCAACGGCCTGATGGTCTAGCGGTATGATTCGTGCTTCGGGTTTTTATATTCTCGACAACAGGCAACTGTTGCTATTGTGCGAGGTCCGTAAGTATTAGTCTTGAGTTCGAATGTGAATAATGCACATAATTCTAACTAAACTATAGCGGGTTCAATCCCCGGTCAGGCCCACTTGACACTGTTTCTTTTTCTACTTTTCTTTTGGATTTTAGTTCTCGCTATGTTTTTTTTTTTTTTTTTTTTTTTTTTTTTAGTGCCTAGCGAATAATGGCTGCTTAAGAGTAGGCTGCTGTCCTCTACACCTAGACATATCTTAGATATTAACAACTCGAAATCCGGGTTACTTATGTAATATGTAGAGTAATGTCGCTCATTGTTCTATATGTTTAAATGGGTATCGATACAACCCCCCCCCCTTTTGCTTGAACACTTTACTTTTCCTCCTTCTTGACGCCCTGGTCCCGTTGGACCATCTCATCCTTCACCCTCTTCTCCTCTTCCATAGCCTCCACCTCATCCTCCTCTTCATCATGAACAGATCCCCGCTTATTCCTCTCGTTCTCCAGCGCCTTCTTCACTTGTTTGGAGTACGCTAAATCCTTCATCTCATCCCAGTCTACGTCGTATTCTCCAGCAATGGTCTTGATCTCACTGCGCAGGGCATTTGCCTCCTGCACAACCTGCTCCCAGCGGTGCATGTCGAAGCCTTTGCCCTCATACAGCGCATTCTGCCTCCTGCTCACAGTGACATTCATCGCCGCCTTGTACGAAAGGTCGCGGCTGATATACAGGAACCAGAGATAACCTCCCATGATGGTCGTCAACCCGACCAGGTACGTCACAGGCTCAACCAGGTCCCAACCCATGTCCGTCTGGAAAGTGACATAGTACACAACCCCCCACCAGCCTGCCATGAGGCCAAATCCGCCCTGGGCAAGCCGGTGTGCAGATTTGTACGCCAGCTCATCGCACCCCTTCTTGATGGTCGCAAGTTCATCAATCTGCCGGGACATGCGGCGGAGCCGCATTCGCATGTAGTACGTCCGGTCATTGAAACTCGGCACAGAGACACGCATCTCAAAGTTATAACCCTCGACTTCAATGGCAAATTCCCTGCCCCTAGCAGCGTCCCTGATGAAGTCGCCCATCTCGGTTGAGCTGCTCCACCGTACCCAGGACTTGGTTTCCTCTTTGTCCTCTTTGGCCTCGTGGCCGAGGCCGGAGTAACTGGCGACATGGGGGTTCTTTTCGGCAGACTGTGCCTCTTTCTTGTCCGCGGCGCGGGCTTCGCCGCGGGTGGTAGGCCGATTAGCAGACGCGGCAGAGTCTTCGGCGCGGAAGTAAATATTGGGTATCTTTTCCTTCCCTTCTTCGACCACGGGTGGTAGTTCGGCTTGGATGAGACGCTCGACGTAGGATAAGGGTTGTTGAGGGTGAACGAGAAGCGCGAGGGGCTGGATGGTATCGTTGACTGATCTTGCTCGACCGTAGTCTCCTGTGCTCGTGTCGTTGTTGTCCTTGTCCTTCTCAACGCGGATCGGAAGGGGGAGAATCAGTTTTAGAAGTCGTGTCGGCGTCGTTAGGAGTTTTCCTGTGTCCGAAGGTGCTAGTTAGCCAGAGGTGTGCATAGCAGGGTCATCTTCTGCCAGGCGACTTGCCTTTGGTTCGTCCGCTTGTCGTCGGTCCTTGCTCTGCAGGAGGTTTGTCTGCATCTTCGCGAAGCCATGGCCTCTTGACCTGCTTCTGCTTCACCCTGACCTCCTGCTCTTCCTCGTCCAGGCCCTTCTGGTTCAACTTTCGGGCCTTCGCATCGGCACTTTCCTGGCGTATCAATGGAGAACTATTGAATGTCCGGGCAGTCCCGGCCGTAAATGGGAGACTTGGTACTGTTCTGTGTCTCCAGCGTATTGAGCCTGTAACTGAGGACGAAACTGTAGGCGATATAGGCCGGGACAGCCAGGCCAATTGGCAAGGGACGCGACGGAATGCGCAGTTCATTGTGGTTTTATGCACCCAGCTCAAGAGGGCGTTCGAGTCTCGAGACCTGGATCATTATTTATCTCAAATAATGAGGGTTGAATAGCATACTTCAATCATGCATTTATCAGTCGTGGGAAGTGGGAAGTTGGTAAGTGATGCTGGCGTCCAGTTACTGGTGGACGCTACGAAGCTGTGACGTCACCCAGCAGTGCCCGGTCTCGGCACCGAAGACCATCGTCATCGGCTCCCTCCGAAGTAAGTTCCAAGTCTTGTAGATAGCATCTTTGTTTCAACCACATATTCTCAATCATATCCTGTTGGTCCGTCGCAGGTAGTCGTTATGTTGTCTTCACATCCCAACGTTACATGACACATTGCACGAACCCTTGGAACGGCCAACACTAAACCAAACATTGAAGGAGTCCCCCCCCCCATGCAAGCCACGGTTTGATGTGGAATGCTGTATCTCAAGTGCTCCGTGTCTCCCTAGGTAGCGTATAACATTTGAACTGAACGTTTGATGTGTAATAAATTCCCAGGACTACCGGGCCAGGCCCCTAAACTTGTGAGTCTAGTATGTCGCCTGGAACTATTGCTTCCTTCTGCATTTGCGTCTTCCATGTCGTCTTGACCGCCACGTTACAGTCCCACCAGACATGCACACCATGTCACTATATAAACATCACCGTCCCGCCACCTACAATGTATTTGAGTAACCCTTTTCTCCTTGTAACAACAAAGTATACTGCACCAGACCATAGTTCCCATGCAGCGCCGAGACACACCACTCAGCTTACATGTAAGAAGAATCGTAGAAGCCCTCACTGGCATAGCTGCTGCCCAGAATTGTCGAGATACTGACGGGAGAGCTCAGGACAGTTTCAAAGGAGCGGCTGCCAGAAGCCCCTGCGCCACTGTTCTGATACTCACCAAAGACGGCATTGGTTGTCCGTTCGTCACCGTTGGCCCAGATGTGCCATCCTGCGCTGTTTATGACTGAACTCATGGAGGTCTTCTGGAAAGCGACGCGGGCGTATGCTCCCCACGGCCTTCCGAGGTAGTACGCGCCATTGGTGACAGTGTTACCGCTCGCGGCCGCGATGTTGCAATTGTTGAATACGTAGTAGGATGAGCCGTCTGAGGATGCGCGGCCATTGGCTGGTTTTGACAGTAATCATTAGCCTTCCATGAACATCTAATGGGAGTATCACTGCAGGGAGTCTTACCTGTGACATAACCCACACTGGCCGACAGAACTCTTATATCACAGTCTTCAAACCACGCCGCCGCATTTTGACCGAATACGAAATCCGTAGCACCCTCGATCATGCACCCTGCGTACAGCTGGTAGCCCATCTGTGCCAGCAACGTATCCTGATACCCCGTGAAGGCGCAAGCATAGTAACCCGAGTCCGCAAAGGCAGAGAGCGCGACGGCCTGGCTGCCCTGGCCGTATGTGTTTGCCACGTTGACGTTGTACATCTTGAAATTGGCGGCCTTGACCCGCAGAGTAGCTGTCCCATCGTTGTTCAGCCCGTCGGCCTGGCTTAGCGACCCAGTGATGGTGACTTGATTGGAGGAATAGGTGGAGATGTCGCTCGTGTACCCGTATATGGTCAACTGAGCAGCGCGGGAGGATACTGTAACTTGCTCGGAGTACTTTCCGGGCTTGATGAAGATGCATTGCGCTGTCGAAGATGTGGTTGAAAGCGAGTTCACAGCGGACTGGATCGTGCTGTAGCTGCCTCCCGAGCCGACCGTGATGCACCCAGCAGGGGCAGAGGTCCGGCCGGTCGCTAGAGCGGCCGTGACAGTGGCGAGAAGGGTAAGAAGGTGCTTCATGTTGTATGCTTTGTCAAGAAGATAGGAAAGAATAAAATGATGAGGGTGAGGATAGAGTGATGAGAGGCGGTGATAATGGGTCAAGAGCAAAGACAGGGAAATCGAGGTTTATATCTTGCCCAGGTGATCGCCAGCGGCTTGCTCAAGATCTCGGTCAGGACCCCATTGATCGTGCCTCTCTTCTCACCGGCACGGTGAAGATACCTAAGTAGGCTTTTCGTGCGAACTGATACGGACCCTCGGGGACCTAAAGATCGTATTGATGCCGTCCATGGATCCCGAGGCCTTGGCAATCGAGATGCAGTTAGCCTTACTGCCTCAGAGGCTGTCAGTGGATGACTATCCCCAAGAAGAGCCCATTAATCGTGTGTCACTTCTCACCGCATGGTAGAGATAGGCTTTGCTGGCGAATCAATGCCACCTGGAGATCGTACTGGTGGGTGGTGACTACGGGTCCCGAGGTTCTTGGCAATCGCTTGAATAGTGGGATTCAGTATGTATCAGCGGATGAATATCCCCGAACAAGAGGCCATTGAATGTAAATCGCGTGTCACTCCTCACCGCATAGGTAAAAGACTTTTCCCACGCACCAATACGAGCTAAAGATCGACCTAGTGCCGTCTTGGCGATCGCTTGAGATGGTGGGATGCAGTCAGCCGCACTAGCACTGGAAGAATATTGGACCTCGTGCCATGGCTGGGTCTCCCGGCTGCGTGCCTCGGCCCTTTGATGGGATAATGAGCCGATAGATGCTGTCGACCCATTGAAGCTGCCCTGTATATCCCAAATAATGACTTTAAGGTTTGCAAGTGTGTCGCAGTGCAGATACGACCTGGCTTCCAGCCGTATGGCTCTGACCTCTTAGCTCCGCATTAGCTTCGATCTGCGTTGGATCTTCTGGTCAGTTCGGATGCACTCCCGTCGACTCGGATACACTCCCGTCGACTCGGATACACTACCGTCGAGTCCAGACCTGCTCCGCAGTTCTGCTCCGCAGTGAGTCTTTATCAGCTTCCCAAGGGCAAGGGTTGGGAAGGGCAAGACAATGCTAAGTTTTTGCCTAGTCGACTCCAGTATTACATCTAGCGGGAAATGCCAACATTCCAATGAAGAGGTAGAGGTAATATTATAATAGACGGCGCTAATGCGAAACTAGAAGGTCAGATCTACACGGTTAAAGACTTTATCTCGGGAAGGTGGGAAACACTGGGGCACCCTATAGTGCACGTGTACGTACCTACACTAGGCAGACTTCTCGATTGCGTAAGAAGATTAAGTAGCTCTGAGCTTATATAAGCACCCTACCAAAACATCCACGAGGAATCTCACGAATTCCCACTCAAATCCACCCACCTACGCTACAATGTGCAGTGGAAAAGATTAATGGGGCTGAAAATAACAAGCTGATTTCCACCTATTCCATGCGGTAGTGGACTGTGGGTAACTGGTCATTTCTTACTTGGTGGAAGAAAGGGACCTCGGGACTCGTCGGTTAATACCACTTGGAATAACCAGGCTTGCATATGTGAACGTGATTTCCGCGAGCTTGAGAGGCGGTTACGTTCGAATTAGCAGCTAAGATAGCATAAATTGATGGCACCATTGATGAACTGTGGCCGGTCGATCTTGCACGCGAGAGCCCCTGGTTGACCGTAGTCGCCATCTCAGCATTTAAAATTTGATCACAGTAGGACACGATACATGTAACGAGAGGTTCGACTCAAGTGCTGTCTCGATTGAACGGAATCACAACATACAGGTATTTACATTTCACTAGCTATTCTGGTAATGTTTTCCTGTGTCTTGCTGATTGTTTGGACAGACGGTCTCATAGGTGACTCGCAACCGTTCTCCTGGTTTGGGCAGCTCTTATTGACACTGGCGACCTGGAACGAGATTGAATTTAAAGATGAAGTTCCGGAAGAGAAACTAGATGACGTTGCGGAAAAGAAACGTTGACCGGAGCAAGTTGCCTCGATGAACTATCATCTAGAGAGATCATGGCAGCGGTGACTGCCGGCTTCATAATGATCTACAGAGTAGCTGTCTAGATGACTAAATTGATTTGGAAGTAACCAGGTAGCGCGCACTTATAATCTCAATAGATACTGCCTAGGTACAGCAACTTGGATATCTTTGTATGGCGAAAATATATATTTATGGTCAGCGCCAACCAATCAAGGTCGAGCTGAACACAATTCTATAATACAGTACAGCAAAATTCTGTGTAACATCATCCACGACACAAATCTAGTTCAATGCAATCGTAAAACCTTCCCTAGAGATGCCTTCCTTGACACGGCGAACTCCTTAGGTCCAAACTCATCGAAATGGCCACAAGAGCCTCGAAACAAACCACATGACAGCGCATGCAATGCGATAAATCACCGCAACCCACAGAAGTATGACATTGTGAATAAGATATCCCGACGCATTCCGCACGTCTTTGACCGCACCTTTGGGATCGATCCGTGCCTTTTGCACGATTCGTAAGGCCCAGTTGAAATCCGCAATGGCGTCGTTCATGCCTTCTTTGAGGAGGGAGGCCTTCTTTGGAGGTTGTTGGACCTTGGGCCATGCGCCGGGGAAAGTAGCGGGACCATTGTGTTTCCCTTGAAAGTCTTTCGCCGTCAAGGTGTGGTCTTCATGGTTCCGCTGTTGCACGCTCTCCTTGGTAAGTTTGGAGCGGAGTCGTTCTTTCTCCTCGGGCGGGTGGGCTTCCCACCAGGCCTTGACGGTGTCGAACATATACTGCTGGATGGGCGTCTTGCTGTCTGGGAAGGCCGGGTGATGCAAGACCGTAAGTATTTTATCAACGACGAGCTCTGCGTCAATATCCGGGTCATCCCAACACTTGACAACTTGCTGTGTGGTCCAGTTGGTTGTGATGGTTCCGACGAGACCGGCGGGTTGGTTGAGGACGTTGGTGAAGTGGTCCTTGGACAGATCGGAATGGCTCGGGTCGGACGCCGAGGAGCCTTCTGGGAAGATCTCGGCAGAGATTGACTTGGCGGCTTCCTCGTCAACTTTCTCCTTGGCGGCCTTTACCGCGTTCCGCAACTCCTTCACGGAAGATTCAATCATGACGGCTAGATACTTGAAGACGAGCTGGTTGGTGTACTCCCCGAGCTGTCCATGGGTATAGTCTTGGGTCGACTCTTCTGCATCTTCTTGGTCCTCTTGTAGATACTTGGACACAATATCGTGGAGGTAGATGACCGGCTCAATAGTCTGCCACAACATGTTGGCATCGGTCACACCTTCAGACTTGGTGCTTTCATTGTCACTCGGGGCATACTTCTTGAAGATGTCCCCAACAGTTTGTAGTTGTCTCAGGATAGGATCAACATCGGCATGGATCTTGCTCAGTTGCTCAACGCCAGCCTTGATCAGCTGGAACAATTGCTCGAACGCCACACTGCCATAGTTAAGCTTCTGTTTTTTTTCTTTAGGTCAGTTCCGGGACCGGCGCAATTTGACTTGAGACTTACGCTTTCGAGTTCGCCGAGAGTGCCCTTGGATTGCAGGACCGCCTTATCATCCGCTTCACCGAGCAATGAATGGAAAATGTCCAACATGCCAAAGGTGCCCGTGACAATGGGCGCAACTTTTCTGCCCTTCCCATTCCCGTTAGGGATTTCGACCTGGCATTTGTCACCGACAAATGCGAACACACCTCTTTCTCCGAGTTCATGCAAACACAACTCGACGAAATTGCTGTGCGCAGAAAAATCTTCAAGCGTGTGTAAAGCTGCTCCGAGACGATGAAATGCCTCTTTCCTCGCAGTGGTTCCATGCTTGAGGCGGCCCTTGCGCCCAAAGTCGATGCACAACAAGAGCTGGTTGCGTAGGTAGTCTGAGGCGGTCCCCCAGCCTTGCCCAGTGTTGGCGATGTAATTCTTCAAACCGGTGTCGGGGTCAATGTGCAGCTCCCTCGGGTCGACCGGACCTCGCAGCCGCGCGTCGACCTCCTTGGCATTATCGGGATATCCTCTTGGATTGTCAATGTGCTCGACATGAGTGTAGCACCCAAGTCGGTCCCTTGTGACGTCAAATTCGTCTGTAGCGAAACCAAACTCCATGAAGGCCATCACTGACACGATGGCGCGCAGGATAGGCTCAGGCACATTTTCGAGACATGTTGTATCGATGACCTGAGAGAAGTCGCGCAGCCAGTTGCCGAAGTAGATCTGTTTCCGCTGCAGTTTCGTGAATCTGTAGCCGGTGATGAAGCTACTGGGAAGATATTTAAGGACCTCGGCAAGGTCGCCATGACGCCACACAAAACCCTTGAACTCGCTACCTGCGGGCACCTCGCCTGCGCCGAATGCTGACACTGGGCTAGCGAACAGCAGCAGGCAGATGAGCAAGAGGATGAGAAGGAAATTCGTATGGGACATCGTATAGTTGTTGCGCTGCCATAGTTGAGAGAATGGAGTTAGGCCGGGACAAAATGGAGAGGATTTAATTGATAAGGAGTCCAAGTGACGTTGTTTCGGCCTTCAAAGTTAGCCGGCGCCGGAACGTTTACTCCTGGAAGTGGGCTCATCTGTGGCGCTTGTGGCGCAGCACTGGAATTAGAGAGTGCACGGACTTCGGGAGTGGCGTCTCACAGGTGTAGTCTATTTCGACTTCATCTGTTCAATATACAAAGGTTTGCATATTGGTTCTTTACAGACGAGCCATTTGTTCCAACCACATACTGTACCTCTTTCTTACTAGTAAATACCTATAAGAAGGTCTGCAAGGTTCAAAAACCCGAGTCCATAACCTCTTGCTGTTTCATTACATATGTACGTTGAGAGATCACGCCCGGGCCCTGTTCAACATATATGTATGAAAATAAATAGAAATAATCTTAATATACGTCAGTTCTGGACTATCTTGCTGCCTGAAGGGCCCGAGTAGTAATAAATCTACTGATGAGGGCCTTAAGGCTGCCCATTCCATTCTTGCTCATACACTTGACAGCAGTGGGGAGGGTTCTGTATGATCCCAATAGCTTGAAAAGTTGTGTTCTGTCTGACTAACTCTGAATCCATCGCTGAAAGATGTTCAAGTCTTATATGAATAAGTCTTAGTCTGTTGTGGAAAACTACCCAACCCTAACCCGGCTTACAAGTAAGTCAAACACCCTATTAGTAGAACACCCCCTTTAGTAGAACACCCTTCCTACACCGCTATTACGATAACTACCTATATATAACTCCCTTATTTCTTAGCTAAATCTAGTCTAAATTAATTTATTTTTATATTATTTAATTCCCTTTATCTTAATGCCTACTTATACCGAAGATAACGTTAATAATACTATTAAGGCTATTATAAACGGGAAGTCTTTTCGATAAGCTTCCTGAGAATAGTCTATACTAACTACTACTCTTTATAATAGAATTTCTAGCCGTTAACTACGTTAAATCGCTTATAAGACTAAATAAAAGCTTTCTTACTGTTAAGAAAACTATTTAGTTAAATAGGTAATAACTTAAAGCGACTTAAGCCTTTTATTAACTTACGCTTAAGTTAAGGAATTTACTAAAAGAATCTTAGCTATTTAAAGTAACTTAAAGCTTATTAGCTACTACTAAATAAACGATTTTTAAATAGAAATCTATTTATTCGAACTTAGAGAAGCTAAATAATAGTAGCTGTAAAGGCAGATAATACGTATACAGCTATAATTAAGCCTTAGTTTTATTATTTAGCCTTCCCTTATATTAAAGCTATTAAGACCGAGAATCGTTATAATATAGATAAAGCTAAGTTAATAAAAAGCTAAGGATTTAATAGTTTTATTCTCGGAAGTTTTAAAAGCCTTTCTTCTATTAGTTATATTTAAAAGCTAAATAGTTTAATAATAATAGTTTTAAAACGATATTTAAAGTAAACCTAAGTATAAATACTAGCAGTTTATAGCGATAAAAAAAGGCTAGATAATAAACTTAACGGCTATTAAGTAGCTTAAAAAGATTTTTATTTTATATATTTAACCGTTAGTCCGTTTAAAAGCCTGTTTATTAGTTTTAGATAGCTATAGAAGTTATATAAAAGACGATTTTATATAGCTTTACTTCTTAAATAATATATACTTTCTTTTCTTTTTTGCCTATACTTTTTACGTTTTTTAATCTTTTAATCTCTTAGTCTTCTTTATATTTAAAAGGGCTTACCGAAAGTACCTTTTAAGTTTAAGCTGTTATAACAGCTCTTCGGTTATAGGAAAGAGAAACTTTCTTTTCTACTTCGAAAAGGCTTAAAGGGAAGGTTTAACGTCTTTAAATATTAAAAGTAGCTAAAAGGCGGCCGGGTTATAGCTAGTCTTTATAGCTAAGTTATTAATAAGTCCTTTTCTTTTTAAAAATCGAAATATAACGGTATAAAGACCTTATACGCCTTTACGATTATTATAACGATTTTCTCCGATTAAATCTAATTAGAATAGTTATAATAAAAGCTTAAGATTTATTTAGTTTATCTTTAGAAAGACTGTAAACCTTTAAGCTTAACTATATATCTTTTTAACTATTAAAGGCTATAATAATCGTACGTAAAGGCTATTATTTAAAAAGGTTAAAAATAGCTAGGACTATAAGGATATCGAATTAGTAGAAGCTAAAAGGAAGAACGAAGATTTAAAAGGTTAATTAGAAATTTTAAGGCCTTTTAAACGAAGAAAGGTCGACGTAAACTTTAATACCTCGTTTACTAATATTAAAGCTATTTATAAGTCGAAGATAAAAGCTAATAGCTTTAAAATTAGTTTTAATAAATCAGACAGGTTTAATTACCTTACAGATAAAGATTTCTATATTAAAGTTAGTTAGTTATTAAGAGATTAAGTAGTGATTAAAGGGCTAGTTATAGTAGTGATTATTTAAGAAACCGTTCTACTAAAGGGGGTGTTCTACTAATAAGGTGTTTAACTTAAATAAATTCTGTATTGCGGCTACTAAGAAGCTAAAGATACTGGGGAACGGCGGTAGGACCGCCTGCCGAGAAGGCCTTCCGTTAGGAAGGATCGGAAACTTAATAGCTAGTTAGTTAGATAGTTAAATACGCCGCTTAAGCTGCTCCGGATCCGATAGAGTAACGCCTTTCGGGCGTTACTCTATCGTCTCCTCTGCAGCCTTAAGCAGCGAGATAATTAACTAACTAACTAACTTACTAGCTACTTTACTAACTAACCTATTAGCTAACTTACTTATATACTTACCTACTTACTTACTTACTTAATAACTAAATAACTAACTTATTAGCTATTTTAATAGCTAACTTACTAGCTAACTTATTAGTTAAATTACTTATTAACTTACTTATTTACTTACTTACTTACTTACTTACTTACTTACTTACTTAATTCGAATTTAAAGGCTTATATATGCCTTCGGTAAAGAAGAAAGGAAGGAAAGGCTAGGGTTCGGGTTAAGAACTTAAGAAACCTAAGAAACATAAGGAATTAGAGCTATTAGCTTTAATAGTAAGCCTACCTTAAGGGCTACAATCTAATTCAATATACCGTTTAATAGGCCGTTTTCTACAGATTCAGACTTAGGTAACTACTTTTTAATCGAATCAAAACTCGAGCGTGCATCTTAGTATAAACCTAAGGTCTTCGGTAAAGAGGAAGGAAAGGAAAGGCTAGGGTTCGGGTTAAGAACCTTAAGAACCTAAAGAACTGGGGAACGGCGGTAGGACCGCCTGCCGAAAAGGCCTTCCGTTAGGAAGGATCGGAAATTTAATAGCTATTTAGTTAGATAGTTAGATACGCCGCTTAGGCTGCTCCGGATCCGATAGAGTAACGCCCTTCAGGCGTTACTCTATCGTCTCCTCCGCAGCCTTAAGCGGCGAAATATTTATTTATTTACTTTATAACTAACTACTTTATTAGCTAATTTATATATTTACTTACTTACTTACTAACTTACTTACTTACTAACTTACTTACTTATTAACTTACTTACTTATTAACTTACTTACTTACTAACTTACCTACTTACTTACTTACTTACTTACTTATTTACTTACTTATTAGTTAATTTAATAGCTAATTTACTAACTAACCTACTTACTTACTTATTAATCTACTTACTTACTTACTAACTTACTAGCTAACTTACTAACTAACCTACTAACTAACTAACTTACTTACTTATCTACTTACTTACTTATTAACTTACTTAATAGCTAATTTACTAGCAAACTAGCTTACTTACTTACCTACTTACTTACCTACTTACTTACTTACTTACCTATTTAATTACTTATTTACGTATTTAATAGCAAAGTTACTTACTTACTTACTTACTTACTTACTTACTTACTTACTTACCTACTTACTTACTTACTTAATAGCTAACTAACTAACTTACTAACTAACTTACTAAGTACTTTATTAGCTAACCTACTAGCTAACTAACTTATTTACTTACTTACTTATTTATTTATTTATTTACTTACTAGTTAATTTAATAGCTAATTTAATAGCTAACCTTTTAACTAACCTACTTACTTACTTACCTACTTACTTACTTACCTACTTACTTACTTACCTACTTACTTACTTACTTACTTACTTACTTACCTACTTACTTACTTACCTACTTACTTACTCACCTACTTACTTACTTACCTACTAAGTTACTAGCTAACTTACTAACTAACTTACTAACTAACTTACTAACTACTTTACTTATTTACTTACTTACTTACTTACTTACTTACTTACCTACTTACCTACTTACTTACTTACTTACTTACTTACTTACTTACTTATTTACTTATTTAATAGCGAATTTACTTACTAGCTAACTTACTAACTACTTTACTTATTTACTTACTTACTTACTTACTTACTTACTTACCTACTTACTTATTTACTTACTTACTTATTTATTTACTTATTTAATAGCGAATTTACTTACTAGCTAACTTACTAACTAACTTATTAACTAACTAACTTACTTACTTACTTACTTACTTACTTACTTATTTATTTATTTATTTATTTACTTACTAGTTAATTTAATAGCTAATTTAATAGCTAACCTTTTAACTAACCTACTTACTTACTTACTTACTTACTTACTTACTTACTTACTTACTTACTTACTTACTTACTTACTTACTTACTTACTTACTTACTTAATTCGAATCTAAAGGCTTATATAAGCCTTCGGTAAAGAAGAAAGGAGGGAAAGGCTAGGGTTCGGGTTAAGAACCTTAAGAACTTACAGAATTAGAACTATTAGCTTTAATAGTAAGCCTACCTTAAAGGCTACGATTTAATTAAATATACCGTTTAATAGCCCTTTTTCTACAGATTCAGATTTAGGTAAGTACGTCTTAATCGGATTAAAACTCGAGCGTGCATCTTAGTTCAAACCTAAGGTCTATAGTAAAAGCCTTATCGTAGGCCTTATCGTAATCGGTCTTATCGTAAGCCTTAAAGTAACCGTAAGCCTTCCGGCAGGCATTAAAAGGCCTAACAATCTCTAGTTCTCTTAGCCGTTCGACGGTTAAAATCACTACTTTTCACAGCTAATCAGGTACTTTAAACGGGTACTATAGCGAATCAGTATAATTGTAATTTAGAGCTAATCAGAATTAAAAACAGGTAGTATAATCCTAAAAGCAATAATTTCTATATACTCGCCCGCCTTATAAAACAAACATTAACCTTCTTAACGGAAAGCATTAGAACTATTAGCTTTAATACTAAGCCTACCTTAAGGGCTACGATTTAATTAAATATACCGTTTAATAGCCCTTTTTCTACAGATTCAGATTTAGGTAACTACGTTTTAATCGGATTAAAACTCAGGCGTACATCTTAGTTCTTCTATAGAAGGTCTTATCGTAAGCCTTATCGTAAGCTAGGTCTTAAAGTAACTGTAAGCCTTCCGGCAGGCATTCAAAGGCCTTAAAGTAACTGTAAGTCTTCCGGCAGGCATTAAAAAGCTTTACAATCTCTAGTTCTCTTAGCTGTTCGACGGCTAAAATAACTGCTTTTTCTAGCCAATCAGATCCTCTAGACGGGTGCTATAGCGAATCAGCATGATTATAATTCAGAGCTAATCAGAATTAAAAACAGGTAGCATAAATCTCAAGGGCAACAATTTTCTATTATGCTCGCCCGCCTTGTAAAACAAACATCAACCTTCCTAACGGAAGGCAAGTACAGAATTTCCCGAGTCTGTAAGATTGATTGATCGCGGTTTTCCAATATTCACCAAAGCGGCCCAAAATATTCCATCACTCAACTGGCTCTCGAAATCATCCCAATGGCTGGCAAAATGGAACCGATTTGAATGGGGTAAAAGAGTGGATTGATCGCGATGGGCAGAAGAGAAGCCCTCATCAGATCTTGAGCCCTTCTGCCCTACTATTTGTATGCTATTTGAGTTTATCAGGCGGTCCCGGGGTCTCTGCTCGGGGCCGAGGTGGCTGACATATAGATTAACTGTCCCAGACAGCTGAATCTTTGCCGTGCCTCGGCCGTGCCGTTTGCTGTCCCTTCAAATGTTGCGTAAGGGGCTTGGGCCATCAATTACAATGGGAGGAGAACGATTCCGCTGAAGTTAAGTCAAGGGATTGTGCGAACGTGCAAATTGGTCTTGGCATGTGAGTCCTTAGTTGCATATGATGCCTCTTCGTACTTGTACAAGGCCGGTATAGCATCTTCGTAATATATTCTCGCAGAGCAAGCACTGTGGGCTTTTGAACCACGAAGCTCTACCTCCGAGATAAGTATGACATACGTCGTCAACACCTATCGGCTGGCCAGCAACAGGGCTGTATAGGTTTGACTCTACACACATAGCATCCTATCGTTCATTTGACATAATTGAGACAGACCCGGAGGCAGCTCCACCAACTACCTGGTAATCCCTACGGCTTTCTCTGGAGTCATTGGTCGAAAACCATTATAAGACGATCCAGAGCAGGGCACATCGAATGGAGCAACTTGACTGCCATTGTACACTATTTACAATGGGCGTGGGAAGCTCCCTTATATGGACCATATCAGAAGCGAGCTCCACATTTGAGTGGGCCCAGATATGCCCAGATACGTGACACATTATGAAGTGTGGCGGCCAGTTTCGAATAGAAAATGGGAAGTCATTTGCCAAGAGGATACTGATACCCGACTGAATATCTATCTGTACTTGAGATGATATTGAAATATCTATAAGAGATGAATACTCGCAAAGGAAAAATATACTATCTGCGTGATATCTTGAGGTCTGACGCGATGGTGAAGCTTGCATCATCGACGCGGGCGTAGTCGTACTTCTAAGCCGGAATAGTTCCAATTCAAAAATGCTTTCCCAGCGCCAGGTTTGACCAAGTCCACATTGTAGTTGTAAAAGAACTGTTTCAAGTATTAGCTATTGCCTAACCAATTGGAACATAGGGGCTTACCTGCACAATGGCCTTGCATGTGATCAAGTGGCTCAAAGTCTGGCCAATGCAATGGCGCGGCCCATAGCCAAAAGTAAAATCGTAACGAGCCGCCCTGGCAAGCCACTCCGGTGATGAATCACTATAGCGCTCGGGGCGAAAAGACTGTACATCATCCCCAAAGAAGTCGCGATTGCGGCTGATCACATATGGCGAGCAAGCCACCTCGACACCTACTGGCACAAGGCGGCCGCACAGCTCTACGCCGCCTGGGCTGTCGACCCACCGAGGCAGAAAGCTTACAATGGGCGGGTCATGACGCAGAGACTCGCGAATGCAGGCAGACAAGTAAGGCATCTGGGAGTTGATGTATGCGAACTGGATGCTGTCAATGCCGCCATTCTTCGTAACCGCGTCGTCAATCTCTCCACGAAGTCGGGCGAGGCAAGGTGGGTTCTGCAGCAGGTTGCGTACGAGGCAGCGGATGCCGTGACCGGTTGTGTCACTGGCCCCAAGGCTGGTGGGTTAGGTGAGTTAGTACGTCGTAGATATAATAGCATTGCGAACAATACTGACATGACGAAAAGAACATCTTCCTTAAACTCTTCGTGGTTGAAGGCATCATCGTTGATGTTGTTGAGCAGGATCCTGCCCGAGATACGTATTAGCGTTTGCACTATGTAGTATTCGGGGGTGACTGCGGATCTTCGAACATGCCGGTCCAACCAAATATTAGAATCACGAGCCTCCGTAGAAAGCCTCTCCTTATAGAGATCATCTCGGTGCTAAAACTTGATCGTAAGCTACATTGGACTTACGTAGCATGCATCATGATCTCACCTTGAGAACATTCCCCAGACCAGATCCGTCACCAGCGGTTGGCACGAGAAATCTGCCCAAAGACCGAAGTAGAAACATCTTCAGCCGTGGGAGCCTCGCGAGGGCGTGGATAGCTGGACCGTTGGCGCGGGTACTGCTCAGCAGACTGTTCACATCTCCATGCTCGAGAAAGCCCATCTCTTGGCCGAAGAACGACTTGGTGACTATGTCAAGGACCAGGTAGCTAGGACATTGGGTCAGCCTTCGCGCTAGATCACAAGGACGCCCAGGAAAACCTATACGTACTTTCCCCAGTCTGAAAAGTCGAAGATATCGCCAGTAGTGGCAAAGCGGGCACGCATGGCACCAATCCATTGATGTAAAAAACGATCCACTATTGCTTCGTTATTCAGAACCGACTTGTGAGAGAACTGCGAATCATTGAAATCAGCTTGGAGTGTTCGTATGGTGCGATCGATGGACTATCTAATTACTGCAGGATCTAATCGGTGACGCTTTGCCCGGTGTTTCTGCCAGTCATTCTCTTCGACCATACCCTTGGCGTCGCTTGGGGAGTGGTTGTAGTGTGGTGTTTTATTTGCACGGAGGTGATAGATCTTAGGTAGCATTGCCGGGTCGTTAATGAGCAGCATGTTGGGCTGCCATCGCACGATGGGCCCTACGAACTGATGAGCTGGTGGGTCAAGAGATGAGATATTGGGATACCTTTGAACGGACCATATTTTTCGTGTGCCTCTAACAGTTTCTCGTGCTCATTGCCAGTAAGTACGGCCGCAACTGAATACAGGCGAGTCCACGCAGCGAGGCGCGGTCCGGGAAATGACGAAAGGCGATTGTTGCCTGTCCATATGATTGCGACGAGGGCTAGGGGGAGTACAACGAAAGTAACGGCCACAAAGGCTATTTTGCATATGGCCGTGTCGCGACCAAGCCAAACTTGAACAGGCTCCATACTTAGTTAGTCTTTGTTACAGATGTGACATTTCAACACACGGCACCTGGGGACTATCCTGTCTTTATAGGAGATACGGCATCCCACGATATCGGTATATCAGGAACCCGAAGATCCAGCACAGTCAGGGCACACTGTGCACTTTGTCCTCTCACAGCGTTATCTATTCAATCGAGATCCTGGCAACGAAAAGTATTCCGGGTTATTCCCGAAACGGAAATCTGCGAACTTGAGTTTTGAGTCCTTGCAATCCTCATCTTTGGTTTCGTTCTATATAATCACGGTCATAATCATAAGACAAGAACATGGTCTTCCCTTCCTTATTTTCTGATCAGACTGGGAGCGCTTATTTTTAACTATTAGTGTGTTGCTTGGTCATGAACATCAGTCGGTGAGATAGAGGCAGGAAGGAAAGATCTTGTGGGACGGAGATCAAAGGCAAATGAATGATATGTTGAGAATTAGCGGGCTGTCTCTTATTTACGACCGTCCAGAGAGACATCAAAGTACTATCGAAATACCCGGGCATGCAAGTCCTCGGTTTGATCTCAGGCCGGAGTGAGAGGGTGGGGGGCGTCTGGAGGGGAGGGTTCGTCTGGGAACATTGAACGAGAACGGGATGTAATGACAAGTGTGTTAATATCACCTCTATATATCGCCAACAGCACGAATATCTCGTGTTACACGGACGTAGAATCACATTGTGTCTGGTCTTGGCTCCCCAAGCGCATCTCAATGAAACACCTAATGCCAAAGTCGTTCAGCGCCCGGGGGCGTGCTCTCGCGAGGTACCGCGACTCCACTAACATTCCCGACCCCGTATCTGTGCCACTTTACTCTTTGGCGCCTTCCCATATTGTGTATGTTTGTGAAATGTAGAATCTTGGTGTACTGACGGTCGCTAGGATGTACTTCAATATTGGGCAGCGTCAACCGCGTCTTGGGCAACGACGGGCTCACTGTGGTTAGCGTATCATCCCATGGGATTTTGTATCCGGATAAATCAGCGGCTAAAAGGGTAGCGCGGCTTGACTGGGCCTTCAATAGACAGATAGCGATGTACTGGTACTTGCTACTGGTGTAAGTGCAACCGAAGAATTAGGAAGGTGGGATCCCATGCATGAAGGATGGTGACTGTTGGCTGGAAGTCTGCACCCTTGAACAAGCTTTTTGTCGCAGCCTGCTCGGGTACTCGGTATCCGGGTTAGGTAGAATCTCACCAATCTCACGATTGAGGATTCAAGACACAGAAAGACCAGGGCTCAGTACTGCGGTGGAGCCACGCCGGCCAGCGGAATAGCGTCAATGGGCTGATATGCTACGTTGGATCCTAATCTGCCAACATTTTCCTGACGGTTAGGATCATGCCGACAAGCCGAATTTTTGATTGAGTACCGAAGTTCTTTCCTAGTATGTCCCTTCTGGGCAGATGGCAAGGGACTAAATGCCCCCAACCGCCCCCAGCCGCCCCCGATCGCCCCCAATCTGTGGACCGCCCGGAATTGAAGGATTCACGGATCTAGCGCAAGCAAACAAGTGTCTCAATTCGCAGCGTATATATATAAGAAAGTCATGGGAAATAATTGATAATTCTTTTGGGATCCAACGGCGCACTCAAATCATTGCCAAACCAATTGAGATCAAATCTGACGCTATGTCTTTGTTACTTCTAGTTGCTGCAGTGACTACGCTGGTTCTTGGAACCACAGCAGTCAGCCCCGTCTCCGAGCAAGGTATTGTGGACAGTACATGCAGAAAGCTGGCACACCTAATGCCAGAGGCAGTCTATGTACCATCTAGCACGAATTACAGCTCTCTGGCCAACGAGAACTGGTCTGTTAAATATCTTCTTCCGCACTTCCTGGTTGAATGCTGACCTTACAAACGTGATATAGGTCCGCTACCGCTCGTGCTAGTCCCTCGTGCATCATACAGCCCGCTACTGCATCAGGGATCCAGATTATCGTGAAGCTCCTGGTGAAAGAGAAAGTCCCGTTTGCTATTCGTTCTGGTGGTCATAGTCCTTCCCCTGGGGCAGCGAATATCGACAACGGTGTCCTCATTGACTTAGCTGCTCTCAACGAAGTGAGCTACGATGCTGCTTCGAACACGGTTAAGGTTGGTGCGGGTAATACATGGGGCACAGTCTACAATGCCCTCAACACCTACAATGTCACCGCTGTTGGTGCGAGAGATCTCAATGTTGGAGTTGGCGGATTTCTCCTCCAAAGTAGGTATACAACACAAACAATCCGTCCTTCCTTATTTGAATAACTGCTGACACCGTCTGAATCACTCTAGGCGGCCTGTCATACTTATCGGATCTATATGGCCTAGGCTGCGATAATGTGGTTGAACATGAGGTTGGTCTCACCGATGTCGTCGCTGCTCTTTTCTAGATGTAATACTGACCAAGCCACAGGTGGTGCTTGCAAATGGGTCACTAGTCATTGCAAGTGCCCACCAACATCCTGACCTGCATTGGGCGCTGAAAGGCGGAGCTAATAATTTTGGTCAGTGAAAGCCCCATGTCTATAGGTTCTCGGGCTAAAATTCATACTGTGTCATAGGCATTGTCACCTCGTTCAAGATTAATACATATCCTATCCATCTAGTATGGGGTGGCTTCAAGTACTATTCTCTCGACCAGCTGCCAGCCCTCTACGCTGCTATGGCTCAGTACCAAGCTGCTCCAAACAAAGATCCCTACGCCAACATTATGCTTCAGGCTTTCACTACAAACGCAAGCGATGGTGCCGTTCTTGACATGGTATATCTAAAGCCTGAGATGAACCCCACCGCCTTTGCACCCTTCTACTCTATCCCGACCACTGGCGATACCACCCATATCCAGACACTCACCGAAATGTTGGGCGGCCAGTACGTACCCGACGTTCCCCGTTTAGACTGGTTTACGACGAGCTTCTTGCCCAACGCGACGCTATACGAGGCTATCAATAATATCACAACGTCAGCCATGAATTTGGCGCCGATCGAGTCACTTACAGAAGGGTCCCTTGCCATCGGCCTGCAGCCTATTTCGGCCAGCGCAGTCCTCGCCGGTCAAGAGCGCGGTGGGAATGTTTTTGGACTCTCGGCTGTCAATCAGACTTGGTTTGTGTTAGATGTAGGTTGGTATGAGTCCTCGTCCGACCTTGCGGCACATAACGACACGCTCGTCGTCCGTGACGCTATCTGGAATGCTGCTTTAGGGCGGGGATTGGAAGTGGACTATCTATTTGCCAATGATGCGAGCTACAGCCAGCCTGTATTGAACAGTTACGGTCCTGAAAATGTGTTGAAGATGAAGGAAGTTCGGGCACGCTACGACCCGCAGCTCGTATTCCAGACATTGGTACCGGGAGGGTTTAAGCTGGGGCGGTGAACAAAGGAGACCTCGAGACTTTATTAGGGAGAAACTTGGGACTCCGAGAAGTCTACTTACAGATGTCGGTCGAAGGTCAACAATCCGCATACCTTACCCATAGCTTCCAAGGTGATCACAGTCTATTCCTTGACTTATATAGTCTCAGTGTTTGGATCGAGGAAACCCATATAGTTAGTTTAAGTGTAATCAAATATCGAAGGCCATGCAGACACTTTACCTGATCACTTTGGAGGACTTGAGATATATACTATGATGTTGCAGACAAGTTTAGAAGGAATCCAGTGACAGCCCCTACAACCACCTCGGTTTCAATGTTGGGCTTTTCAAAATCCTTGATGCAGAACATTTGTTTTTAGCAACACTTACACTGGAATAAGGATTCCAGTAATCAACTCAAGTTATGCAAACTAATAGTCTATAATACCACACTCAAATCCGGCACAAAAGCCAGCATCAAGTTTTCAAGGTTCACGGTGTTAAGTCTAAGCCCCTCTCCTTAGAACCCGTCTCCCGTCCTAGGAGAGTATGAGTGGTAAGAGAAGTGCCTTCCGTTAGGAAGGTTGATGTTTGTTTTACAAGGCGGGCGAGCACATAGAAATTGTTGCCCTTGAGATTGTGCCACCTGTTTTTAATTCTGATTAGCTCTGAATTACAATCATGCTGATTCGCTACAGCACCCGTTTAGAGGATCTGATTGGCTGCTGAAAGCAGTGTTTTTAGCCGTCGAACGGCTAAGAGAACTAGACATTGTAAGGCCTTTAATGCCTGCCGGAAGGCTTACGGTCACTTTAAGGTCTAGATAAGGTCAGACTTACGATAAGGCTTCGAACTAAGATACACGCTCGAGTTTTGATCCGATTAAAACGTACTTACCTAAATCTGAATCCTTAGAAAAAGGGCTATTAAACGGTATATTTTATTAAACCGTAGCCTTTAAATTAGGGTTACTATTAAAGCTAATAGTCTTAATTCCTTAGGTTTCTAAAGTTCTTAACCCGAACCCTAGCCTTTCCCTCCTTTCCTCTTTACCGGAGACCTTAAGTTCGAACTAAAATGTACGCTCGAGTTTTAATCCGATTAAGACGTAAGTACCTAAATCTGAATATGTAGAAGAAGGGCTATTAAACGGTATATTTAATTAAATCGTAGCCCTTAAAGTAGGTCTACTATTAGAGCTAATAGTTTTAATTCTCTAGGTTCTTAAGGTTCTTAACCCGAACCCTAGACTTTCCCTTTCTTTTTCTTTACTAAAGGCTTATATAAGCCTTTAGATTCGAATTAAGTTAATAAGTAAGTAAGTAAGTAAGTAAGTAAGTAAGTAAGTTAGTAAGTTAGCTAGTAAGTAAATTCGCTATTAAATAAGTAAATAAGTAATTAAATAGGTAAGTAAGTAAGTAAGTAAGTAAGTAAGTAAGCAGGTAAGTTCGCTAGTAAATTAGCTAGTAAGTAAATTAGCTATTAAGTAAGTAAATTAGCTATTAAGTACGTAAATAAGTAAGTAAGTAGATAAGTAAGTAAGTAAGCTATTTAGTAAGTTAGCTATTAAGTAAGTAAGTAAGTAGGTAAATAAGTAGGTAATATAAAGGGCTAGCCTACGGTTAGGAATCTGGTAAGTGCCTACTAAAAGTATTATTCGAGCTACTTAGAAAGGAGAGAGAATACCTAAGAAGGCTAAGTACCTAAAATAACTAGATATACTAATTAGCATCTTATATACCGATAACTAATCATATACGCCTTAAAAGGCACTAGCCTATAATATATCCCTTTTTTCTATTAATACGATATAAATATATTACGAGATATTACAGAATACGTTCGTGTTAAAAGAAATAAAAGGTAATATAAAGTTTCGAAAACGTTATAACGCTATAAATATACAGTTCTTTATTATACTGTAAAACGCTTTTTAACTAAAATAATAGTTTTAATCTTAAGCTAGTATAGATAAAGTACTTCTTTTTTAAAAGATCGCTTAATTAATATATATATATCCTTTACTATACGCTTAACGGAAGGTTAAAAAATATACCTACCTTATTTAGCTAATTAAATCGCTATATATACTATAAGGCCGCTATAAGTATTTAAAGAATATCGTTAATAGTACTACTATAGAAATCTAGCTAAGTAACGTAACCTTATAGTACTTTAACTAACGACGGTCCGATTTCGGTTCGTACCTTTTATATATAACGCTTTAATTTAAATTTATTATTTAAAATTAAAATCGTTACCTTCTGTAATCCTTATTATAGATATATTCGTCTTGCCCCGCTTCTACTTTAGATAATCTTATCGAAGGTAATTTATATTACCGTAAGTATAATATTATCTTTTCGGAACTTATACGGTATCGATATATATCAGATCGGGGTAGTTTAAATTAAAGATAGTAGAAGTAGTCGGTATAAAAGAGTTAAAAGAGAAAAACACTCTGTTAAAACTACGTAAACAGCTAATAAACTTAAAGTAAATATCTAGCTACGTTTTTTTTTTAGCCGTTTATATACTATATACGATATATTTATAGTTAAAAGGATAATTTTATAATTATTAAGTTAAGCTTTAGCCTTAATTTTAAAAACGGTTTACTTTTACCGATTTATATATAAACCTATTCTCTTTACGCTTAGTTTTATAATAATAAAGCGGAGTATAGCTTTCTGCTATTAATAAAGTTCGTTTAAAATCTTATTTATATACTAAAAAAAGTAGCCGGCTAATTATCTAAGCTTATAATATATAAAACGTATAGTAAAAATAACGTTTATAAAAAGCTATTTAGTTAACTAAATATATAGAAAAACTAAACTTAAAAACTCTTAATAATATTTCTATTTATTATAAACTTCGTATATATTAAGACTAGCTATAACTATAAGTTTTTATAATATATTAACTATTTAAGAAAAGAAAGAACTTATCGGTTTAATTTTATAATAAATAAAAACGGCTTTTCTGTAACATTTAATACGATTTTAATAAGGCCGGTTAAAAAAAGAGCTTAAATAAATATAAAAGGCTAGCTTATAGTTAAAAATCTAATAAGTACCTACTAAAAGTATTATTTAAGCTACTTAAAAAAGAAAAAGAATAATTAAAAAAGCTAAGTACCTAAAATAACTAAATATACTAATTAATATCCTATATACCGCTAACTAATCCTATACGCCTTAAAGGGCACTAGCTTATAACAGGTAAGTAAGTAAGTAAGTAAGTAGGTAAGTAGGTAAGTAGGTAAGTAGGTAAGTAGGTAAGTAGGTAAGTAAGTAAGTAAGTTAGTTAGTAAGTTAACTAGTAAGTTAGCTAGTAAATTAGCTAGTAAAGTAGTTAGTAAATTAGCTAGTAAGTAAGTAAATAAATAGGTAAGTAAGTAGGTAGGTAAGTAGGTTAGCTAGTAGGTTAGTTAATAAAGTAGTTAGTAAGTTAGTTAATTAATTATTAAGTAAGTATTATAAGCTAGTGCCCTTTAAGGCGTGTAGGATTAGTTACCGATATATAGGTTACTATTTAATATATTTAGTTATCTTAAGTACCTAGCCTTTTTAAGCATTCTCTCTCCTTTTAAAATAGCTTGAATAATACTTCCTTTAAGCACCTACTAGATTCTTAACTGTAAGCTAACGTTTTATAATAAGTTAGTGTCGCAGAGGCAAGTGACCCTTATAAAGGACTAAAAGCTACCGGCCTCGCTGCGTTAAGGTTAATTAAGAGTAAGCCCGAAGGCCTATACTTTCGAACGACCGTCGGCTACAGAAATAAAGGCAGAGAGACGAAAGGGATAATGTTTAGGTCTGATTACGTCGGGATAAGTATAGGCAGTAAAACTTCGTTATATATTGTTCTTATTTAAATAAAAAGAGTAATTAAAACGAGCACTCGAGATGCCTTTTAAAAGACACCGATATAGGGTTAATAGGTCTAGTACTACTAGCTACCGCGTTATTAGTAAGTAAATAAGTAAGTAAGTAAGTAGGTAACTAGGTAACTAGGTAACTAGGTAACTAGGTAACTAGGTAACTAGGTAAGTAGGTAAGTAGGTAAGTAGGTAAGTAAGTAAGTAAGTAAGTAAGTAAGTAAGTTAGCTAGTAAGTTAGCTAGTAAATTAGCTAGTAAAGTAGTTAGTAAAGTAGCTAGTAATTTAGTTTTTTAATTATTAAGTAAGTAAGTAAGTAACTAAGTAAGCTAGTTAGTAAGTAAGTAAGTAAATTAGAAAGTAGTTAAATTAAAAGTAAGTTAGTAAGTAAATAAGTTAATAAATAGGTTAGTTAGCTAGTAAATAAGCTAGTAAATAAATAAGTAAGTAAAGTAAGTTAATAAGCTAGTAAATAAGTTTAAGCGTTACTCTATCGGATTTAAAGTAGCTTAAGCGGCGTATCTAACTATCTAACTAAGTATCTATTAAGTTTGCAATCCTTCTTAACAGAAGGCCTTCTCGGCAGGCGGTCGTACCGCCGTTCCCTAGTATAATAAAGTTTTACTACCTATACTTATCTTAACGTAATTAAACTTAAATATTATTCTTTTTATCTCTTTACCTTTATTTCTATAGCCGACGGTCGTTTAAGAGTATAGGCCTTCGGGCTTACTCTTAATTAACCTTAACGTAGTAAGGCCGGTAGCTTTTAGTCCTTTATAAAGGTCACTCTCCTCTGCGATAGTAAGTCTTCCGGCAGGTATTAAAAGGCTTTATAATCTCTAGTTCTCTTAACTTTTCGACAGCTAAAATCACTGCTTTTAACAGCTAATCAGATCCTTTAAACAGGTACTATAGTAAATTAGTATAATTATAATTTAAAGCTAATCAGAATTAAAAACAGGTAGTATAAATCTTAAAGGTAACATTTTCTATATACTCGCCTGCCTTATAAAATAAATATTAACCTTCTTAACGGAAGGTAAACACTATCCTTTTTTATTTATTCTTTTTTAATCGTAAAAGGGCCGGCTAGCTCGTCCGGCGAGAGGCCGGTACAGCCGTACCCGAGTTCTTAAAGGTTTAACTAGGGATGTTTTTAAGAGGGAGCCCTAGCAACCGGAGCGTTACCTCGAAGATACTAGTATAAGTTTAGTCTTTTCGTTTGCTGTTAGCGCGTCGCTTATTCTCGCGTAGCTTCGCTTAGACTCGTTTAAAGTATCACGGTGCTTTCAATGATCCGTGCCCGACAGGGTGTAAGCGACAGGGTGTAACAATTACCGCACTCTGCCCCCCGAGAGCTCTTGATTGTTTCTTATCTGGCTGTCTGGATAGTGATAAGTCCAAAAGCAGACATGATCGCTACTATTAGTATATGATGCGTCGAGAAAAGTGGGGTACCAAGGTGTTGTTATGCGGTACCGTACATGTGTAGCAACTTCAATCGGGCTACTTCCGCTGCGGCTCATATGATTCTAGAGATATACAACAGTACTACAACGACCCATTATATTCCGATATGTGCACAGAATGGCTTGTCTCAGTGAGTCTTTGAGCACAGGGGCGCATAAGCACTGGTCTATCTGATATGCATTATCCACAGTAAGGCCCCGTTCTGTTTTCTGGTCTTATCTTGTGAAGGGGGAGAGGGGGTGGAAGAACTTGAGCCACATGTAGTTAAAAGTTTCTCTTTCGGTTTCCCAACTGCATATTCGGTTCCTCGCCTAACTACGCCTCACATATGCATGGATACACGTAAGCTCAGCATGATTCCATGCAACTGAAAGGGCCGAACATTCCTACTGAAGGATCAAGTATGTACGTGTTGGTTCTGTCGGTTGGTCGACAAGGAATGCCCAATTGTACACAGTACACAGTACACTACCTAGGTACAGTACATGTGCATGCATGATCATGTGCCGTACAGTACAGTGTTTATCCTTATGCAGTTCAGCCAGTGATGAGGAGGAACACTAGGTTCGATTGGCATGATATTTACTCCAGCCCTAGCCCTAATTTGGGAGTCATATGAGGTGGTAGAGAGTTCGGTGCCTACCGAGCTGAGAGTTTTCCGGGTCAAACGGTCCCCCGCTTACTCTGTGCCTCACGGTCTTTCTTTCCCCTTCCAACTTCAATCTTCACAGTCTGTTACTCAGTGGTTCCTTTGGTCATTATAGTACGCCAATATGGACGCAATCAACGATTCAGCTTTGTCGGTGTTGCTATCATATTCTTTTGGTCAAGTAATCTTGGCTCTCGGCGTGGTATTATTGCTGACGTGGGCACTCGGCCAAGCGACATCACCCCCAAGAACCAATGGACGCCACATCCCATACGTACCGGAAACGATCCCCTATGTATCCAATACAATCCACTGCTTGACGGATATGGGGGCTTTTCTGGACCGAGTGAGGTGAGATTCCCTATTGTACTTGCACATTTCCCTGGCTACTCTGACACTCATACGTACAGCGAACTATTCAAGTCTACCAATAGTGACGTTATCAAGTCCTATATTGGTCTTCGGCCTTTCTATTTCGTTGCCGGCCAACAAAATATCCAGAGATTGTTTGGATCACCCGAGATTCTCGATGGGGACTTCCTCCATTTCATCCTCATGGGCAAGCAATGGGGAATGACTAAAGCCGAGTTGGCCAAGTTCCGGGAGGACAAATCTGGTAGATTAGCGAAGCCTTTGCCCGGATCCGAGAACCTAGACCCAGAAAAAAGGTATTGGCGCAACCACAATGGCCTCTACACCGACTACTTAACTGACACGAAGCACTCGGGGGCCCTGGTGGCCGAATTTTCACGCCGCTTCTTGGGACGACTCGATCAACAAGTGGTAGATGTTGACGACGGATGGACCACAGTGAGCCTGCTGGAAACTGTCAGAACGCATATGTTCGAGTGCGCGGTTGAGACCCTCTTTGGAACTCAAGTTTTCGAACTCAATCCTGGCTTCACGAAATGCTATTGGGAATACGATGAGGTGGCGCCCCGGTTCCTCGGAGGGCTGCCTCCCTTTTTGCAGCCGCGAAATGCCCGTATCAAGGCTCGTATCCACGCCATGGTACGTAGGCATATAGATGCTGCTTGGGCTAACTTCGACTGGGACGGCCCACCCGCCCAGAGTCTCTGGGAGCCGCACTTTGGCTCTCGCCTGTCGCGAGAAAGCGCGCGCTGGCTTCGCGAGCAGGGCTTTTCGGACCATGTTATTGCTGGACACACAACTGCTACTCTCTTTGGGTGAGTGTTGGATCTTTTGGTCTCCCTACGCCTCCCTGGACATCCATCCTCCACCTCTTGTCTCGAAACTGTCATAATGCTAATGAAAACCCTCATTACCCAGTCTCAACGGAAACTCGGTACCTATTACGGCTTGGGCCCTGGCGGAGCTCCTTCAAGACCCTTCACTTCTTGCCGCGCTACGATCAGAGATCTTGACCGGGGCACTTGACACCGAGACCGGCGAATTGGACGCGCAGCTCGTCTTCGGACTTCCGCTGCTGCTATCAATCTACACGGAGATCATGCGGTTGCACGTGTCATTCAGTGTCTCACGAGAGGTACGCCGTGGTCCTTTCGAGTTCTCGCCAGGGTGTTGGGCCGAGACAGGCGCCATTGTATCGGCAAGCACAACCAACGCCCACTTAGACGAGAAGATCTGGGGTGTTGAAGGGCACCCTGCTAGCCAGTTCTGGGCCTATCGACACGTCCGAACGGAGGAAGCTCGGGATGAGCGGACCGGGCAGACGGTGTCCCTGAAAAAGTTTGCCATGCGTGGGAGGCCGACCGCCTTTTTCCCTTATGGTTAGCAAACCCTTTTCTGTTACAGGTCATAATCTCTTGCCCGGTTGGCTGACAAACTGCAGGGGGCGGGTACTGGGTATGCCCGGGACGACAGTTCGCCAAAATGGAGATTATGTTGGCACTGGCCCTTATCGTGACAAAGCGCGATCTTGAGTTTGTTGGATGGACCAATCTGGACGGCACCAACTCAGATCGGCCGGCACGGAATGATTTGCGTTATGCGGGGAGCATCGCCATGTTCCCAGATCGGGATGTTTGCCTCCGCTGGCGGAAGGCTAGATGAATACGCGAGGAAGTGTTCTCTTGGCACTACCTAAATATACTCTGTGACACGGTGAATAGATTCGAAATCAACCACAATTTTCACGCTGCTGTAGTCTGTATACATTGGTATATTTCAAGTCCTATTCCTATGAGCGCTGTCCTCCGTTGGTCGAAAGCTCTGTTCGACTTCCCCGTTTTGCACCTTTCTGCTGCATCCTCCATCAGACCCTGGAATAAGTATCTGATGCGTGCCATGCCACCTCAGTTTTGACAGTAATGGACTGTGGCTGAATGATGCCAAACTGATGGAGCTCTACATTCTGCTCACCGACCCCGACAGTGGCAGTTGTTTTACCATGCTGTTCCTCGGGCCAACCACCTAGTTGATTCAATGAGTTCTGATCGTTGTCCAAGCTTCTGGTCGTTGTGTAGCCAATCCTCTTTTGGCGTCCGCCACCCCTACCAAATGTGATGATCGATGGCTTGCCGGGAGTATTGGCTCCATCAGACACGTCTTTCGTCAGTCCAACACGGTGTAGTATGAAGCTCAGGATTGGACGGAGAGTGGGAAGACAGGCTGAGATTATTCCCAAACAGGGCTCGACTTCCACCCAGATGATCAGCGGCGCCAGGTAATCTGCGAGAAAGATAGTTAGCCAGGATAAAGAAAAGGGGGTTTGTACTGGTTTGCACACAAGTAACATCGGCACTGGAGCCCATCTTATACAAGTTTATCATCACCGTCAGCTTGATAACGCTGGCTATAATGACGATTGAGCCGATCAAGAAGTTGGCGGCAATGGCAACCTTGAGCTTTCGCGACACATGAAGTTTGTAGACCTCGTATATCGGCAGACAGAGGATCGCGGCATCCATGGCGATATTGGGCACGCCGTTGGTGCTAATGTAGAAAATGTTGGCGTTTACACAAGAACCAGGGGCGGTAAGATCCCAATATTTATGGACGGGTGAGCACTGGAAGGTGGCCACGAGCATGACGGCAACCCACCAGGCACCCGTCATGGAGCCCAGCACGATATATCCCCACTTCATGAAGCGTGTCGGGAAGAGGCGGTAGTACATGGCCAGTATACTCCATTTGATGAGGGCGAGGCCAGTGAAGAAGATAAGTTCACCGGCAAACATGTACTGAACCATCATACAACCCAAGTCAGCTCTGGTAGTGGACTCTGGTAGTGGACATTGGTAAGGGGGAGGAGGGCTGTTGCTCACAATGAATGTGTTTCTGAGGGCATTGGGCTTGCGAGCAAGGGCGATTGGAAGATGAAGTCCGACGCCACCGAGCTTGATGCACAGATAGCCGTCGACATATTCGCACCATTCAACAATGAGCGCAGCCACGGCGAGCCAGTCGTCCAAAGCCAAGCCGACACGGCGATGCATTCGAACGGCGATACGGAGCCCAACGAAGACAGTCGCCAGGACGATGACAGCCGTCATGGTGCGAATGACAGCAGGACCACCATCGTATCTCTCGTACTCGGGTGAAAACTCAGTAGAGTTGGAAGTCATGTTTGAATCGGTCCTATCTGAGATCGATGCTGGATATTCCCTAAATGGGTTAGAAGCAGATCACGTAGATTGCGTCGTCTCTTCCAGGGTTTTGCAGTGATGGTTGACGACGAGGTTTTATATCACATAGAGGCGACAACCTAGACCACCTAGATCGGCAGAGATACAGATGTCCATGTCAAAGGGTCTCGACCGGTGAGAATTCGTGCATGAGGAACTGTAAGTGAGCACTAATTATACCCTTGGCGCACCTCCTTTGCTGACCCCTGTCATCTTCCTTTTCTTCGTACCCAGGTACCCTTTCTTTTCCAATTCGGGAAGATGGTAATCAGTGCAGATGCAGGGGACTGCAGCCGCCCCCAAGGTTGGTATCTCTGGTAGCCATGGATCAGGCCAGACTTTCGGCCAAATACCCAATAGTACAACCGGCCATCAGGGGACAGAGACAGGGGTTATGCACATTTGAAGTCACTCTACTTCTCTACTCGTCACACCATGGCATGTTGGTCGCCGTTGTTGGTGCACGTTGGGAAGAGGCCTGGCTTATGGTCCGTTTATATCAAAACGGACCATGCTTCATCGTTCCTTTCTCCTTCCCTCATTCATGTGCCGCACGAAAGCATTGATCTCGAGTGTTCCTTTACTCAACACCTACTCACTTTCAGTGCCGACTACGCTCTTCGTGACAATGTCCGATTATAAGCTCACCGATTTCGAGGTACGTCTGTACTCTCTCCAGCGCGGCCCCATGCCGGCTGTCAATCTAACAGAGACATCAGACTTTCCACAATGTGATCGACAACAAGCTCACGAACACGGCGAAGACTCGTCGGGCGATTGACCCAAGCACTGAACAGTACCTTGCCGAGGTGCCCGTCTCGACTCAAGAAGACGTCGACCGAGCTGTGGCGGCAGCCCAAGCGGCTTTCCCAGCGTGGCGCGACCTCTCTCAGGACGATCGAGCTGCCTATCTACTCAAATTCGTCGATGCAATCGACGCCAACCAGCAGGGGTTTGCGCAACTGCTGGGCAAGGAGGCTGGCAAGCCTCCTCAGGGCGTCGGCATCGAGCTGTTCTTGCTCAGCCACCAGATTCGCGAGACTCTCAAGCACAGGCTGACCGAGGAGAAGATCGAGGAAAGTGAAGAGGTATGTGTTCGGACGAGGTGTGCACCAACACAGTTTCCATTCTCCATGGCATTGTATCTGGCCCTAATTGACTTGCTTTTGTCTTACAGCGAAGCATCGTGCTACGTTACCTTCCCGTTGGCGTAGGTGTCGGAATCGTTCCATGGAACTTCCCCATGCTGCTAGGAGGTATCAAGATTGTCTCCGCCCTGCTTGTCGGTAATACTTTCATCTGGAAGCCCTCGCCGTACAGTCCGTACACTGCCCTGAAACTTGGAGAGCTGGCTGCCAAGATCTTCCCGAGGGGGGTCGTCAATGTTCTCAGTGGCGAAGAAGACCTGGGCCCCATGTTGACAGCTCACCCGGGTGTTGCGAAAATAAGCTTCACCGGATCGTTAGCTACTGGAAAGAAAGTCATGCAGGCCTGTGCCTCTACCCTGAAGCGTGTTACTCTCGAGCTAGGAGGTAATGATGCCGCCATTGTGTGCCCCGACGTCGATATCGCAGCGGTTGTGCCCAAGGTGAGTAGGCCCAAAACCTTTCGGTTGGTTGACTCCAGCTTACCACCGAACCTTAAACAGATTGCATCTATAGCTTTCCTGCATAGCGGCCAAGTATGCTTCTGCATCAAACGCGTCTATGTGCACGAAGATATCTACGAGGCCTTCCTCACAGCCTTCGTCGACTTCGTCAAAAACATGAAGAGCGGTGGTCCTACGGACGCTGAAGCCGTACTCGGGCCTTCCCAGAACAGCATGCAGTATGCTAAACTGTTGGACATGTACAGCCACGTGTCCAAGGATGGTTTGAAGGTTGCCCTTGGTGGTGAGCCTTTGTCCTCCAAGGCGGGTAGCGGCTTCTTCCTCCCGCCTACGGTGGTTGATAACCCCCCCGACGGTTCCCGTATTGTTGTTGAGGAGCAGTTCGGACCCATTGTGCCTCTTCTCAAATGGTCTGATGAGGAGGATGTCCTGCGGCGTGCCAACGCGTCCTCCATGGGATTAGGTGGCTCGGTTTGGAGCACCGACTTGGAGCGAGCCGAGGGTATCACGCGGCGTCTGGAGGCTGGGACCGTCTGGGTGAACTGTCACTTCCAGGTCGGTCCTCAGGTTTCCTTTGGAGGCCATAAAAACAGCGGGATCGGGGTTGAATCTGGTCTGGACGGGCTCAAGGGGTGGTGCAATGCGCAAACGGTGTGGATCACAAAGTAAAACGGGTGCCCTAGGGTAGTCTCCTTCGGTGATGTCAGTATATGCCTTATCTATTGACTAGTTTCATATGTTATCTTCACCACTGTACCTCTTCACTCTGTCACAACGAAAGCGTGATGATAGTGTTGCTTCGCAGAATTGATCGTATTCTGGCTGCTCGAGCCTCAAGCCTGGAGCTCAAAGAGCCCACTGTGTAGATGATGACCACCTTACGAAAGTAAAAGTTAATATATTATTCCCTAGACCGCAGGACTATTAGTGTTCTATTTTACTCAGTAAGGATTCCCTGTCCCTCATTTTGCACATATATATATACGCAGGGGTGTCTCGACAAAGGATCGCGACATTGCTGTTGTGTTTAATGTAGGAGTGAGGATCTGAGCCTCAGTATGATGTGTTCTGTATGCTATTATCAACCAAGTCCCTGTAAGTATAGACATATATACCCTACGGGTATGGAGCGCCGAATTGATCACATTCCTGCTTTCTAGTTGCCTCGCCAAAGAACCCCAATGACAGAGTGCACAGATTGCTTAGGCGTTACAATAGACTCAATCTGGAACCGCTGGTCTGATTGGGATATAAGTTTAATCCACTCGTCTCTCGTCCTCTCCTTCGCGTTCATTGCCATCTTCACACACAGATCGTGGCCACTAATAAGTATAATATATTAGCATGCGACTGACCTGGTCTCTGTGCTACAGATTGAAAATCTATACATACCATTGTGCTTGGTGGATCATGGAATTCCTTGTTGGTCGATCCTCAATGCATATGTCGTTGATGAGTATTCTCGCTCCCGGCTTTAGTGCAGGTATCTGATTCTGCAGCATCTGAACGGCATAGCGGTCCGACCAGTCGTGAAAAACATTACTGAAAATGTACACATCAGCATCCTTGACAACCTGTTCGGTGAAGAAATCGTAAGCTTGATACTGGATACGCTGGAAAAGTTCACCAGGAATGCCGCGGTCAAGGTTGGTTCTGGTAACTTCGGGGAGGTCTTGAACAATTGCCTTTTCGATCCCGGGGTAATTCCGCAAAAGGGCCTCTCCAAGGTCGCCATATGAGCCACCCACATCCACCACAACCTTGGGACATTCAGAACATTGTTTACCGTGCTGAGTGTTGGGTGACCAGGGGACGTTGTCCACGAAATGAACGAACGAAGTCTCGGGCACCGTCATCATAAACGACATGGCATTAGCGAGCCGCTTGACACGATCCGTGTCGTGAGAGATGAGAGAGAAGATGTCGCGGTCCCCATTGCTGCCATTGGCGATTGAAACTGCCGATTCCCCTGCCCTGTCGGAGCCTGGGAAACGACGAAGAGTATATGGCAGATTGAGAGCAGCTGGCATGTACTCTTGTGTGAAGAAGCCTAGCCCATCATGAGTGAGTGTGTTGGTCATGACCTTGGAAATTGCATTATGCGTGACACATCCTTCGTCGTTCTCATTGAAGATCCGTAGAGATATTGCGGCCCTGACAATGCGTCTTGTATCAGACTCGTTCAGGCCACAACGTAGTGCCAGCTCAGAATAAGTGATGTCGCCATTAACGGGGACGTGGTCTGCAATCCGATATGTGTACAGCACATTGAAAGTTGCGGTCCATGAAGGCTGCGGCAGACGTCGATCAGAGCACGTCCATTGTGTACCATATTATGGGTGTCATGGCAGAGAAAACATACGCTGAGAACCGAGTTGAAGTACACGTAGGAAGTGGGCCCAAGAATAAGCGTCCGCAATTCGTCTAGTGCTTCAAGGAGCTCCGCCCGGCTGTCTTGGATAGCTCTGGGGTACACGGTTGGATGAAACGGGGCTTCTTGGGATAACGTTGGTTGCGGTAATTCGGCTTCGTCTAAATGCTCAAACACGGAGTTTGTGCAGGACTGGATGATTTGTCCAAGCTCGGGCAACGATCTTGAATGCGACATGTTGTTTGAGGAGACTAGTTGTCTAGCAAAGGCAGCCAGATCCGTAGACAAGGTTGGACAATGTGCTTTTATGTTTGTAAAGATCGCTTTCTAGCTCTGTCACGGCTCCTACGAACCTGGAAGCCAGGAGATCTTGACTAAGATCCCCGACCGTAGGTGTACCTAGGTACTTCAAGTAGCTAGAATGCCTACTGCAGTAACCATGTAAGTGGCTGTACCCCTACGCAAAATAAAACAGATCATATGCCTCATAACTGGACAAGACGCGGCTACCTAGTCTGCCCCTCCCACTATGGAGGGTGCATGGCAGGGTATAACTTTGCAGGGTATATATCGCGGAATGCATGCTGCACGGTATTTTGGTGTGGTGACACTACATAGATATGTATTTACTTTCACTTGTACTGTACGCATTAGGGTGGGTGGAACCAAAATCGGCGTCTCCACTCGAGTAGATTCATATGTACCCTAGGGTATTAGTTGCGATTCTTATTCAGACTGGACGAGAATAGTGATGGTCGGATATGCAGATAAAGCCAATGATCTGTATGGCATGTGAAGGACGATCCATGCAGTTCTGATCACATTCAGTCTCCAGAGCGTGATATCGCACTAGCTACAACAAAGCCAAAAGACGTCTCCGCACTTGGGTGTGGAAATAAGAAGGTTTGCAGAAATCCGATACGTTTGGTTATGAGTGTCAGTATCCTAGATCTTCCGAAGCAGAAACCCGTCATTCTGAAGGGTCTGGAAGACCTGTTTAGGGTCATACTTCAGTGCGATAGCCTTTAGCTTTGCAATATTGGCCTCCCCATACGTTGCAATTGGGCTCTGGTCTCTCGATGCATCGTTCGTATACTGGTAGTCGATATGAACCCCACGTTCCTCACCGAACTGCTTCCACTTTTCTGTTGTCGCAATCGACACGCTTCGGACTACGTCGTCATCGGCTGCATTCTCCCAGTCGATAAGTGTCGTCCACCCTGGGTTGGACTGTCATCAGCTTGTGCAACATAAAGTCACTGGACATAACGTGAGTGCTCACATTGATGGTTCTCTTTGGGGATTCCCATCGGATTCCCCCCTCTCGCCTCGCCAGCCTCCGCGAGTTCGCGGGGGATTGGCTGCAGGGCAAAGGTTTGGTTGGCTCCAGTGGCAGTATGCATTGCCATGGCTTGCTCTAGCCAAAAGTCGTAGACATCCTTGTACAGCTGGGCGTCAACCTTGGAGGCGGCAGATCGGTAGTCGTGACTATTTGTTTTGATATTATCAGCAAACCGGTTCCAGATACTGCAATCGACCCGTAGGACTGGGCTGGTATAATTATACGTACCGCGCAACAGAAGAAGTCAGACTGAGAATGGCAGAGATGGAAGCAACCGTGCCGTTCGTTGGTGGAACAGCCGTTACTAGGGGTGTGATGCCGTTGAAGGCAGCAAAGATGGCCGGTCTTTCGGCTACTGGCTCAGAATAAATGAAACCTAGTGTAATCGATTGAAGTCCCAAGACAAGGGCAACAGTTCCTTTGGTATCTGATGAAGCGGTGGTATTCTGCCAAAGAGCGAATGCATCCAGGACGGCGTGCGCATCGTCGTTGCTAACAGCTAGGACTTCGTACCATATTTCATGAACGGGTACGGTGTAGAGGTCGTAACGCGTTACAATGCCTGGTGCTGGTATCAGTAAGCGCGCTCTACAAAGCTGGAGACCGAGTTCATTACGGGAGTCCTACCGAAGTTAGGTCCGCCCCCTTTCAGTGCCCAGAATAGGTCACTGTTCTGTGTGGTAGTCGCTGTTTTGATGGTGCCATCTGCGAGGACCACCTTGAGGTATGTGTTAACTAAGTTGACATCATCGTCGCTGAATTCGAAAAGACGTACCTCGAAGCCTTTGGCATTGTCCGCTGCGAGACCATACCTCGCGGAGAAGTGATGGTATCCTCCTGTAGAGCATATGTCAGGGACATTCAGTTCTTCTACGTGCCTTGATGTGACGCCCTGTACTGACCTCCGAGCATCAAGCCTCCGACACCGACATTGGGTATGCGTCCTCCAATGACGCTCACCCCGTAAGGATCCAAGGCATCATAGACATTACCCCAACGCTGACCTGGTCCAATACTAACCGTCTCCTTGTCACCGCTGACGCTAATCTCATTGAGGCCAGAGAGGTCAATGAGGATGCCAGGTTCTGTGATGCTGGAATAACCCGGGTTTGGCGAATGACCGCCGCTGCGAACGGCGAATTGTGCTTTGAACTGGATGATGATTTTCAGCGCTGTAGCAACGTCCTGCGCCGTCTTAGGCTGTATGATACAGGTGGGCTGTTCCCAACATGCTTCAGACCTAGATTATTGTGTGTCAGCTTTCTGTTGTTGTGCTCGTATGGATGGAAGGACGGACGCACCAGTTCGCATCAACTGCGGTTTGGTTCAGGGGTGCTGTGTCCACGACTTCCGATCCCAGTATTCTCTGTGCCACTATGCACACCGGACTTGTTGCATTTGTTTGTGACTCTCGCGCGAGCTCCGCTTCCAAGTTTGCGGCCTCGGCCGGACGAAGTCCGAGTGATTCCACGAATATCTCAAAGGACTCTGGCATAATGATCGAGGCTCGTTCTGGAATGGTCGAGGGTAAATGCGAAGCAGAGTGGGCCAGGGCCGTCTTCAGCAAGAAGACACAGCCAACAAATATTGTCGAAGAGGAGAGTATGGGGGCCATGGCCGTCTAGGATCACACTTGGTTCAGTACGTATTGTAACGGCTGCCTGTGTACAACCGTACAGTTGGTATGCTGTACAACACGTCTCGCGAGCAGTGATCTTACTTACACCTCCGTTGGTGCAGGTAGACGATACTTCCGAGGTACTGCTCTACTTTTGACGAACTTGGAACCCATCAGGGTCGCAGTCACACGGCATATGCTTCTTATATCAGTCGATATAATCCATGCATGGAACCAGTAATATTGCAACGACCTATTTTTAGCGTTTCTTTCTTCCTTCTCCAATGAGAGAAATCCTTCGATAACAAGAGGGCGTTGATTTTCGGGCGTGATTGGAATGATTGGCAGACAGTCTTTGAACAGTGGTGCTTCTAATTCGACAAGTCAACACATTCTTAGTGGAAGGCGAAGGAATATTGAACTAGCCAAATGGAAGTATAACCACCCTGGTCATTGCAATGGAATCCCGGCATATGTGGCCTTTTATTGGCTGTGTTAAGTCACATCACTGTTGGGGGCCATTTACACAACCAACCTGGATTCACCCCGGAACTGACACTAGTGGTTGCATGGGGCGGCGAAACTGTCAGCCCAGGTCCAGGTAGCCCAGATTACGAGGATATTGCCCGACGCGGCTGCGACTGATCACGGCTTTAGCGAGGGGGTGGCGATGTTGCAATATTTCAACGCACAATTGTCCACGTAAAGAAAGCATCGGATGAAAGTCGAGTTGCATCTTGGGATCAGCCGAGTGGCGTTATTGCAACCTTTTGTGCAATAGCTAGCAGGGTGCCTTTTCTTATGATTCTGGATGGACCCAACACTGAGCCTCGGCGACCAGCGATCCATGACTTGGCTCGGCAGCTTCGGAAGTGTCAGAGGTAGAAATTCCGCGGTCCCAAATTGCAATGCGCGTGCATAAGTTTCACAGAGGTCCGCTTAACCTTGCTGTTTCGGAATCTATGAGTACTTTGGAGTACTTTGGCGAGCCATTTGATCACTGCAAGCTTCAATGTTGGTTCTTAGTTGCTGACGGATAGATTACGCGTTGCAACATCGTATTCCTGATTATGCACATTCAGATCACGCGATTCCATGTCACCCTATTGTATGCAAAACTGCGATGTTAATACGCCGGGCCGTTGGACCATTCTGGCTATCACATGCAGCAGCTTGACCCTAGTGGTTCCAAGGTTACATTCCTTGCAGGTTTCCAGACTGGGGCTTTCACCAACGACTTCATGCAGTCGGTCACAATCCAGGTTTACCTACTGCATGCAGCAGCACTTAGCTCTGGCCCCCAATGTTGCGAAAGGCGGGAGCGTATACTGTATTTGGACAGACAGACGCGGTGCCAGCAATGTGGTTTACTATATACAAGGTATGTAACCATTGTGGGTTGAATGCCTATCGGTGGACCTGATATCAATGTTGGTAGAAGCCTTGCAAAGCCACGAACGGAAGAACCCACATTGCTATCACTGCTATAGCTGCAGCATCAATTTGCCCCCAAAAGTTAGAATCGTCTCGTCAGCGAGTTCAATATCACGAGACCGCCAAGAACAGTCAGGACCGACCCCACTCTGTGACCATCCTCCCAGACCTCCATAGTACGTCGTATGAGCCCTCTCCCTCAGTGCTCTTCAGCCATGGCCACCGGGCAGAACCTGGACAAGGATATGACCTGGCACGCCATCTGCTTCCGGTGAAGACATGTGCAAGCCCACCTTGAAGACTATAATACGTATACTAACTATGATTAAGAATCCTCCCGATTCTCTGTATATTTCGCGTCTACAAAGCGCCAGTGTCGATCTAGGTTCGCTTTGTAATCATTCGTCCTCCGTCGAACCATTGCCAAGTCATCACCCGAGCTGAACTATTGCCATGTCCAACTCCACAGCCTCGCTCATTCCACCACCCGCGGATGTGGATGACACCCACAAGGTTTATTCCATTGCCATTGCCCTTGGGGTTCTTTGCGGAGTTACGACGGTGACCGGGCTCGCGCGCCTTTTCATCAGATGGAACAGCAGCGGCTTCGGCCTTGACGACTATGCCTTCATACCTGCCCTTGTGAGTCACCAGAAAGCCATGCATCATCAAGTAGGGCACTGTGTCTAACCAATATTATTCTCCTCACAAGATGTTTTACTGGGGCTGGTCGGCCATGGCCATATACGTCAACCTTCATGCCGGTGTGGGAAAACCACTCTGGGAAATAACATTGGGGGAATTCTCTGTCTGGTTTCAGGTATGTACAGCCCAAAGTCAGCAACTGTTAACAGGTGGTCTCCTCAACAATACGCTGTTTTCTAAACTTAGCTTTTGACAGGGCGTCATCGGGTCCATGTGGCTCTACCCGGCCATGACCTTCTGTATACGTGTATCTATTCTCCTTTTCTACCGACGAATATTCTCCATTCCAGGGTCCAGATTCAGGGTCGTGGTATATGTCCTTCTCGCATTTCAGGGTCTTTACTTGGTCGTGTACTCGATCTTGCCGGGATTCGTCGGCCACCCTCTGTACAAACTTTGGAACCCACTCGAGCGGGAGGAGCACATGAATGACTATTACTACTACTACACCCAAGTAGCACTGTACAGCACGAGCCTGGCATTTGATGCAATTCTTTTGTTCCTTCCTATATGGCCTTTGTGGAAACTGCAGATGCCTCTCCGCCGCCGAGTGGGTATAGCCGTGGTGTTCATGATGGGCGCTGCGTATGCACCCTACACCCTTTAGTCCCACGTCTCGTACACATATCACTGACATTCTTTTCAGAGCCAGTGTCGTGGCTGCCTACAAACTATCGATATACGTCATCGAGTTCTATCGATTCACGGATATCGACCCGCGGTGTACGTTGAATCCTGTATGTGAAATTTACTGACAGAGTGCGTTACTAATATGAAATGGACTACCAGGGATGAACTATGAGATGAGTAGACTCATACCACCGCAGTTTGACAGGTATGGGGTAACATTTTGGATTCCCTCACAAGTCGAGCCGACAGTGGCGTTGATCGGGGCTTCTCTGCCGGCATTACGGGCGGCCTTCATGACCGTCGCGCCGCGCCTCTCGCATATCTGGGCCTCTCTGACTTGGTCAACACGACGCACTGAACTCAATGGGAACAGCCTCGGAAAGTTAGACCAGAGTCCGTCAGCTTCGGAGAGCAAGAAGCCATCTTCGTCTAGTGCAAACGATTCCACTCGGATCCTGAGACCCCAGCAGCAAGCGGAGGATCGGCATGGACCATACATACAGCTACAAGAATGGAGGCAGTGATTTAGATACCACGGTATCAGAGGGTTGTACTCGTTTTCGGCTGTGGTCTAAGTTTAGGTAGACAGTACTAGAGGCCCATATGAAGCCGTACACAGTCGAGAAACCATCCGCAAACATGGTCTCAATGAGCGCCCAAAACACAAATGTGCAAACAATTTGTTAATATTTGTACCAATCCAAACAATCTGACTTTATTACTTCTTCATAGCCTTCCTCGCCCTTCCTCTGTGCTGCTGTTGCTTGTATCTGGAAGTTGAGGAATGCAGCCGCGATTTCAGAGGCGTCTCCGCCTACGAATAACTTTGATACAAATAGCAGAGTCTAACAACCGGGGGTCGACTGAGATTCATCATGTACGGTTTTCATCAAACTTATATGTTGCCAGGACACATGCGGATGGTGGGTGCGAGCCAAAGTCACTCCAAGACATCTGGTATATGTAACGAGGGACCACGTGGTGAAGTGCTTACACATACACGGGCGGCACAGAACGATCATTCATCCGTTGCGTCGACACTGTTTACGACCTATCTGTGAAAACCATCTGAGCATGTAAACAAACAAAACGAAAGGTCCCACACCCAGATCTCAATCTGGTCAAAATTCCCCCGCCTCCATTAGTAGCCTATCTCCTACTCAAACTGTTGATTCAAGAGATGTGTCCTGAGCTGTAATCCCGACCCATTGGGCGCTCTGGATCCAGAGATGCTCTTGCTTCCGCTCATCCAGGCTTTCCGGTGGACTTTCGTCTTTCTTCAGAAGGGTGAAGTAACCCCGCTCGCTCGGTACTGCCTCATTGATGGCCAGACGGGCAACATCTTGGCCAGCCTCTGCCGCTGTACGTATAGTTGGATCCATGAGTTGAAGCAAAGGCTTCAGGGGTCGTATGATGATTTTGGACAGGTATTGTACCATGGCTGGGGTGTTGACTCTCAAAGCCCTTGAGTCGCTGAGGCTGCCCGGGTGGATGGCCACCGCAGTGATGTGCTTCAACTTCGCATCCTGCTTGAGATCAATACTAGGTCAATTTGAAATGCGTCATTATTGTCTCACCTTCTCCAGACGACGGTTCAGCGCGTGAGTCCATGCGACGATGGCTAGTTTCGTATTCGCATATCTGAGAAAACCATAGGCCATGTTGTCGTTCTTCGCATCCGGAGGGGGGTGTGCAAGAAAGTCCAGATCATCAGGGATTGCGGGCGGGATCTTTTCCAGGCCGTTCTTGCCCGGGAAAATGGCATCGCTTCCGAAAAGCACAATGCGACCTGGTTGCTCCGGATGGAAACTGTCGATCAGACGGAGGACGAGGGCGACATGGGCCAGATGACCGATCTGGAATGTTTTCTCGAAGCCATCCTCGGTAGTGACCTCTAGGGGGCGGGACAAGTTCCAGTAGTAGGCGTTGCAGACGATGCTCACGAGAGGGGGCAGGTCGCCCTTGGAGATCTCAGTAGCTATGTTTCGGGCAAACGCGTGCACTGAGTTGAGGCTGGTCAAGTCAAGCGGACGAACTGTAGCACGGGCCTGCTGAGGATACTGCGCAAGGACGCCACGCAGGGCTTTGGTGTTTGGATCTTCATCCGAGGCGTTGCGTACGGTCAACACCAGAGTATATTCAGGGTAGTGAGCCAAAAGTTGACGGACGGCATGAATAGCCAGCGATCCGTTGGAGCCAGTGACGATGATAGTACCAGTCATGTTGACAAGGGTCTAGATATTTTCTCAGCCTGTGAAAAAGTCCTGGGGTTTTGTAGGTGTTGTGGAGGCCAGTGTGGTTATGGTGAAGGGCCGTGGAGTGAGACTTTGATCACCTGGGCTGCCTTAGCATCTCATCAACTACGCAGAGCCTACCTCCCCACACCAATATGTACTCTGAGTACCTGGGCGGCTCGTGCATCGGGGTAGACCAATCTAGGCATCCCGCGCGCGGCCGGAATCTTGTGCCGTTGCTCACGGTTAGACAACCTAGAACGTAATCCTAGCAGGTGACACAAAGAGGTACATCCCTGCATGGCTGTCACGCAGCCTGGACACTAAGGTTTTCAATAATTAATAAAACAAATGAAACTACACCATTGCAGGGGCGGTGTGGCGAATCCGAGGTGAAATCGGCTGTCTTTATCTCGTACTGGTACTCGTACGTGCCTTTACGGAAATAGGTTTTATGCAGCTCCTTAAGTACTTGTACTGAGTTAGTACTTGGTGAAGTAATTCCGTTGCATCCTCTTGAGTACTAGGTAGCCCGTGCCATATGTACATGTGCATGCAGTCACTTCGTCACATTGGTTAAAAAACAGCTGAGTGAGCGGATGGTTGCATTGATATACCTAGCCTAGCGACAAGTCAAATATGGGCCCCCCCCCTACGCCTCTACCCTCGCCGAACCTCCGCTGCAAGCCGAACCACCCCCAATTTGACAGGTCACCATCTGGGCGAGAATAAGACCCTTTCGTGCGTTTCCTGTCAAAAGTGTACCCCACACCATGCCTCAACAGCACTAGTGTGAAAGGGATGGAAGATACTGTGTAAGCAACCCGAGGGCGATAGCCCAGCCCACCGTCCAGAATCCGTGCTTGAACCACCACCAGCAATTCGCCGAGTCCTCGATATTAACCCGAAGGATCATGGCCCCCAGGACCACTAAGGACCCAGTCATTGAGGGTACATAATACAGTAGTCCAAACCCGAAATGACTGCCGCAGTAAGCTAGCGAGCAGAGCATCCCAGTAAGCAGTAATCCGAGGGCTGGCTTGATGTGACCCCGAAGCAAGACCGCCATGCTCTTCATGCCCAACTTGATATCATCCTCGACATCCTGATAGGCGTAAATGCTGTCATAGATAACTGTCCAGAGGACACAAGCCAGGAACAGGGACACGGTCCCAACATCGACATGGGCGGTGTCATAGCCTATGTCTAAGTCCCCTTGAGCCTCTGCAAGCCTGAGATACCTCCATGTGAACGGCTCGTGCCCGAGAGCGACTGAGCCTATGAAGACTCCCCAGGCCAGACAGACGCCTAGCACCACCTGGGCAAAGTGTGTATGCCGCTTCGCCCAGGGGTAGTACGTAATGGCGAAGATGTTAGGCAGCGCAAACCAGACTGCCCCGGGCGGGAAAAATGCGAGAAGAACAGCGAGCGCGCCGGCGGCTTGCGAGACAGCGAAGAGGAGTGCGGCTCTTCGGGAGACAGCGCCCCGGGCGATAGGTCTCTTGCGGGTGCGGGCAACGGCCCGGTCGATGGGCTCGTCGACAATGTCATTCCATGCATGTGCGGTATTAGAAAGGAAGAAGCTCCCTATGAGCAGGACAAGAGCCGCTCGGGCCGCAGTGCCAAGCGACGCGTTCGTCACGGTGGCCCCCAGGACGGCCCCGAAGAAGTGTGGAAAGTAGATGAGGAAGAGACCCGCCGGTGGGCTGAGACGGGCTAACTGGACGTAAGGAATCCAACAGACTGGCAAGGCTGTCACCCAGCTTCCTGTGTGGCTGCCACCATACTGCTGGGCCAAGGTCGCAGTGCTTGGGGTAGAAATTTCGTCCTGGGAGGATTTCAATGTTTCAGGCATGTCTGCCTTTGCATCAGCAAGGGATGATGTTCTCGGCATTGCTGATACTTTTGAAGACTTTGGTAAAGGTTTGAACAGGTAGTCGTCTAAAGGAATTTGGATGCGGCAATGATTGTGAGACAGTAAACTCGGGCCTTGGAGAAGTATTTGAGCTGGGAGGACTGGATCACTTGGGTATTTACATGTTTTCATCGGCATGCCGGCTTCATGTCTCAGCCGAACAACCTTTTCGAGCCCTCACCCTAATCTGTGTGAAAGTAGCTTTACGAGTTTGCCCTTTTGGAGGTTTCCGATGAATCATGGACTACCAGGAACTGCATGTGACGGCTATCATGTCTCCTAAAGCAATATATTGTCATGCGGAATGATGCCGTTGGAAAGCTAGGTGTGACCAACCTACGCTACATACTGATATGTAGCCAGTGTTGTGTAAAAACAAATGGTGGGGTTGACCACACCACCAGACCGTGGACCCGGTCTTCACACCCGGTTATCACTGCATACGTACCTAGGTAAATAAGGCAAGTATTCCGAGAGTTTCGGAGAGTCCATTCTGCTTCTCAGAATGGCATGCATGTGGCTTGCATAAGTACCATACTTGAGTAGATAAGCAAACGGGGACCACGGATTTGGTCTGGGCTTGTGCCAGGGTCTGACCTGTGGAGATGAGCTCCAAACGTCGAATGTGTTCATGGAATATGACCGAAATGTATGACTAGACCTAATTGGAAAAATAAACCAAAGAGGTACTTAGGTAGCACCGCAGCCACGCCTTCCGTTGTTCCCAAAGTCTGCAGGTTCCGCAGCGATATGCAATGAGTGAATCCTTCATTCCAGAAGAGACGTAAGTTATTGCATTTCTGGCTCTTGTCAATATTCGGACATTGTTTTCAACACTAACCGTCTGCAAGACTAGAAACGATCCCTCCCACTCGATACTACTTAGTACTGTGATAAGCCGACAACAATGTCCGGGCCGAGACGAGTTCCCCTCAACCTAAGCGATGTTGAAGGTCAACTTGTCATAACAGCGTATGTCTCAAGTCTTAGTTCATCCAAAACAGTCTCGAATTTGCGGGGAGAAATTCATACATCTGCCCTGTAGTGATCCAGTCCTTGTGTTGTTAGATTCTCTGCGCCGATATTAAACTCAACCTATCCAGATTTGACGGTGCCATTGCCGTGCGCATTCTTGCCCCTCCCAAAGATCGCGCTTTCGCCTTCGAGGTCACCTTTCGACTAGACCATCCTCGTCTCGTGGCACTCGCGAGCCAGAAGCCACCCCTACACTTCCACCCTAGCCAAGAGGAGTACATGCAAGTTCTTGAAGGTCGCTTGTGTGTCGACGTTGACGGCCAGCCACGCGTCCTGACGAAGGAAGACGGTGAAATCTGCGTCCTCCCGTGGGTCCATCACCGGCTGTATCCGCCACAGCTGGACTCTTCACTGGACGGCGCTGAGACCCAGCGCACAGTCTTCTTGTTATCCGGCAGTGAGGCTGATCAACTGTTCAAGTTGGACCTAATATTTTTTGAGAACTGGTACGCATATCAGGATGAAATTGTTGTGGGTGGAAATCGACCCAACGTCTTCCAAGTTCTGAGTGTAAGTGGTCTTTTTACAAATCCATATTCAACTTGTTCTGCATAATAGTGGCTGATTCGCCGTGTTGGCAGATGTTTGATGCTGGTGGTTCCTATCTTTCTTTCCCGCCTTGGATTCCTTTCGGAAAGTACCTGTCTATAGCCGCGGGAATCTTCGTGGGACGATGGATGGGTGGGCTTCTAGGCTACCAACCATTTTATCGTGAGTGGACGACTGCAGATGATTGGGAGGCGGCCTGTCACAAAATGGAAAGCTCGGTTTTCCAGAGACGTTTTGCCAAGCATAGAAAGCAAACATGAAAGGCCTATTAGATGAGTCAGTTTTGACCAATACAGCATTTTATTTTTGGTGTGCTTTTCTTTCGTAGAATCAGATCGTATCCCCGACGCTTGAACCATCAGGCCTGACCAGCATGACTGAACACATCCCAGTCTCTTCAACAGCTTTCCTAGGTTCACGTAGTACCGTATCATTAGTATATGTTCGCTGCAGCGTTTTCTGTCCTTAGGTCCTGTCATTGTGGATACACCCCGTGGTGGCCAAGGGTGAGTGGAAACTTATGTACAGTACTCAAGTGAGGAGTAAGTACTTAAGTAAGTACTTAGGTACCTAGGTAGGTTTAGTCCGTGGCCCTGTTATGTGGTACTGTATTGAACCCAAGCACCCCCTTGTCCCCTTATCACGGCCCCCAGGCGCCCGCCTATATTTCAACCGAAAAAGTCGCTTGGGGGTCTCGGCTTTGCGTACTGAGTGGGCCTTAGTGCTACTCGCCTCATTTATGCAGTCGATTTATGATACTACTTAAAATTACATACCTGCAGCTCAAGCACACCTGCAATAAACCTTCAAGTGATTGCAACGCTGCCCCCAGACGAGTGGTATGACCAAGGCGGCTGGTTCTATCCCGGACCCAATGGGGGCTACATGTAGCCATCCCTGTGTCATATCACCAACGGCGAAGTTAACCCTGGTCACAGCTGCATGGTAGTTCAGTCGAAAAGAGGCGCAGAACCTCGGGGAAGCAGCATACCATCGAACTGTACATAGTACTGGGACAAGGCTCCACCATTTTCTCGCTGGCCCACCTCATCCATGGGCGGCTGCACATGTGGTCAATTGCAGCGTCAGCAAGCCTACAATCGATAATATGAAGAGAAGTAAACTTATGACCCTGATGGACGAAAACCTCTCCGGCATCATGAGGTGGATGATTCTATCAACCTTGAGCACAAAATGTTTAATCCACTAAGTTCAGTCTGCCTTTTCACGGCATTTGCATCCTCAGGCCTGTCCGCCGCTACTGTAACAGCGGGCCCGACAACTTTATCACAGGGAGCATGCCAATACTTCAGTGAGACGCTCTCCGATATCACCACGCTACCTTCAGGAGACAATTACACTTATCTGAGCACGGAGAACTGGTAGGAAATCGTCGCGCCCTTTTGAATCTCTCACACAGCTTTTGAATCTAATGGTCTCCAAGGTCTGCTACGGCATGGGCTGATCCCACCTGCATCGTCCAGCCTGCCTCCTTGGCCGATGTTCAGCAAGTCATCAAGGAGTTAACAACCTTGAAAGTGCAGTTCGCTCTTAGGTCTGGGGGACATCTGGCTTCGCCTCTTGGAGCAAACATCAACACCGGTGTGCTCATCGACCTCTCCGATCTTGATGAGATCACATACAACCCCTTATCAGGGACAGTCACTGTCGGAACAGGCAACACATGGGGTGCTGTTTATTCTGCCCTCGATCCATACAATACCACCGTGGCTGGTGGAAGGGTCCTGGACGTTGGTGTCGGCGGTCTCACACTTGGCGGTACGTCGAACCCTTTTCTGTGGCGAGCTTCGAGCTCCCCCCAGCACTCTGCCGCTCCTACAACTACTCATCAATTTGTTTAGGCGGGCTTTCCTATATGTCTGATATATACGGTCTTGTTTGCGATAATGTGGCTGAACATGAGGTATTGTTTCTAGCAAAATGTTCCCCGGTTGCTAGGCGCTGAGCAGCTAACATTTGTCAGGTCGTGCTCGCTAATGGGTCCCTCGTCCGGGCCAGTGAGCACGAGAACTCTGACCTACATTGGGCACTTAAGGGAGGCGGCAATAATTTTGGTAAGTGCCAACATGGTCTATTCAAAATCTCAGAAACAACGGCCCAAAGTCTGTTGGTTGTCCTCTGATAATTGTGACAGGTGTTGTGACCTCTTTCAAGTTCTACACCATTCCTCTTAACCAGGTATGGGGTGGCATCAAAGTATACAGTCTAGATCAGCTTCCAGCGGTCTATGCAGCTTTGGCCGAGTACCAGGCCTCTCCTAATAAAGACCCCTACGCGAACCTGGATCTACAAGCCGCAACAACTAACTCTTCCATTGGAGTGTTGTTGAACTTGATCTATCTTAAGCCTGTGGAGTCCCCGCCCGCCTTTACTGCCTTCTACGAGATCCCAACAGTGGCGGACACCACCAAGATTCGCACCTTAACTGATTTCTTGGCCAATGGGGTGCTCCCTTCCATTCCAAGGTGAATATATTCACAGTGTCTCCACGCCTCTCAATATTCAGCAGCACCTTTGAATTTGTCCTCTTCTAATTACTATCCAGATGGGACTGGTTCACCACCACCTTTACTCCCAGCTCTGGATTATACACACAGCTTGGCGACATCCTGACGAGATCCTCAGAATTATCCCAAATCCAGGCCTTGACAGAGGGTACATTTGTAGTAGGCATGCAGCCTATTTCAGCGAGCGCAGTGCTCGCCGGCCGCGCACGAGGTGGGAACGCGTTGGGGCTTCAGGCTGTGAACCAAACATGGATGGTCCTGGATATCGGCTGGTACTCCAGCGAGGGGGACACTTCTGCCCACAGTGCTGGGACGTCTATCAACAAGGCGGCGAGGGATGCTGCAATACAGGCTGGACAACACCTCCCTTACATTTTCATGAATGATGCCAGCTACGATGAGCCTGTCATCGCGAGCTATGGGACAGAGAATGTGGGCAGACTGAGGGCGGTGCAGCGGAAGTATGACCCGGATCAGGTGTTTCAGAAGTTGGTTCCGGGAGGCTTCAAGCTTCCATGAAAGCTCACTCAATCAGCAGTGATCAAGAAAGTGATGTTGCCAAAGATCACTAGTAGACGCGGAGCTTGTTCAGGTGGAAGGGAAGTCAACGACCTGCACACGGGGGATGAGAATGATCCGTTACATGTTATACGTCACATCCTACGTGACAAGCCAACAATCAATATAAGCTTGCAAATAATCCACTTCTATAAGTGTCCCGACTCCAAGCCACCTGCATTTTTACCCGGCCTAAGATGGAGGTCTCAAATCTATGGTCTTTCCCGACTCACAAATGGTCAGTGACGTAGTGCGTGTTGTATACCTAAGTATAGAGACCCAGTTGATGGAAGAGAATGTGAGATCGGATGGTAAGATAAGAAATAAGAGAATAACCGCCAGCAAATTACTGGACGATTCAGGGTGACAGGTGGGTGGTTCTCTTTCTCATCGCTGCTCGTGGTGTCCGTGTACATGTCAGGAAGGCCTTAGAGAATGAGAAGGAACTAGGCACAATTTTGGGGTTTTACAGGAACTCAATCACAAAGTGGGTGTCTTGTATATCGAAGGGAAATACGTTAACAAACAGGCCTAAAGGGAAGGGAAGGAGAAGGGCGTAAGTGAAGCAAGTAACACTGACGTAAGCTAACTTAACAGTACACATTGATTGCATCCAGATCTACGTACTTAGGTATTCCTTGAGACATCTGCAAATCAATATATGAAGATTGTGGCCTGTGGTCTGAAATAGTAGTTACCATTTGCTTACGCCTTCTTGCCCTCAGACTATGGCCAGTTACCACTTCGCTCAGTTCCCTGGGGCAGCGTTTGGTGTCGTGGTAAGAAACAACACATTGACGATAACGAGCCCAGGCGACACTAGAATCGATTCGAGCACAGTGTGTCGTAATATCCATCAGATTAGAAGGGAAATATACTTTAGCCAGCCTCTGATGGGGCTAGGGGACTAGCCATCTGGGAAACCTGAGGGAAGTCTAGTCGCTTGATAAGAATGCTGGTTCGCCACCCTTCACTGTGGAAGTCTAACCAGCCTCTTTATTGTTTCAACAATCGCTGTGAGTTGTGGATTATGTACTAAGTTCGAATTGCGCTAGTTGCACCTAGAGCATAACAGCTTAGTATAAACGATTATAGAATACATCGAAGTATCTAGCTGAAACTAGACACATTTAAGTCTTCGGAAACGTAGCTTAGCTACAGCTCTTCCGAAGTTAAAATAGTCTTACCTCGGTCTTATTTCATTTATTTATATAGCCTTATTGTTTTATTCTTTTATAAGATTATAATTTGCCTTTTTATCTATTTTATTATATATTTACATTTAAAGTAAATCTTATATTATTAGCTTATAAGTAATATTAAATATACTAATAATACCTTTTAAGTTTAAACTTATATATTTTAAACTTTAAAAAGTAATAAACTAAAGTAACTAAGGAACGGCGGTAAGACCCTGCCGAGAAGGCCTTCTGTTAAGAAGGATCGGAATATTAATAACTACTTAAGTAGATACGTCGCTTAAGTTGCTTTAGATCCGATAGAGTAATGCAGAGTAACGCTCTTTCGGGCGTTACTCTACCGTCTCCTCTGTAGCCTTAAGCGGCGAAGTAATTAACTAACTAACTAACTTATTATTTATTATATTTATTTATATATTTACTTACCTCTTTAGTTACTAACTTATTAACTTACCTACTTACTTACTTACTTAATAAGTAAGTAACTAACTTATTAGCTACTTTAATAACTAAATTATTACCTAACCTATTAGTTAACTTACTTACTAACTTACTTACTTACTTACTTACTTACTTAATAACTAACTAGCTAACTTACTAACTACGTTACTAACTAATATATTAACTAACCTACTTACTTACTTACTAACTTATTAGCTAACTTATTAGCTAACCTATTAGTTAACTTATTTACTAAATTACTTATTAGATTAACTATTTACTTCCTTTATAACTTACTTACTTACCTACTTATTTATTTACTTACTTACTTACTTAGTACTTAGCTTATTTAGTAACTTACTAACCTACTTCTTAACTTACTTATTTACTTACTTATTTACTTAATAAATAACTAATTAAACTATTAACTACTTAATTAACTAACTTATTAGCTAACCTATTAACTACCTTACTTATTAACTTACTTACTTATTTACTTATTTACTTATTTACTTACTAGCTAATTTACTTTTTAATTTAATAGCTATATATTATATTTATTTAGTTACTTACCTCCTTACCTACTTATTTACTTACTTAATAACTAATTTAATAGCTAATTTACTAGCTAATTTACTAACTTACCTATTAGTTAACTTATCTACTACCTTACTTACTACCTTATTTACTTACTTACTTAATAATTAACTAGCTAGCTTAATAATTATTCTACTAGCTAACCTACTAGCTAACCTACTTACCTACTTACTTATCTACTTACTTACTTACTTACTTACTTACTTACTTACTTACTTACTTACTTACTTACTTACTTACTTACTTACTTACTTACTAACTTACTTACCTACTTATTAGCTTACTTACTTACTTATTAACTTAATTCGAATCTACAGGCTTATATAAGCCTTCGGTAAAGAAAAAGGAAGGGAAAGGCTAGGCTTTAGGTTAAAAACCTTAAGAACCTAGAGAATTAAAACTATTAGCTTTAATAGTAAGCCTACCTTAAAGGCTACGATTTAATTAAATATACCGTCTAATAGCCCTTTTACTATAGATTTAAATTTAGGTAAGTTTTATGTAATCGGATTAAAACTAGAGCGTGTATCTTAGTTTAAACTTAAAGTCTATTACAGACGACCTTATCGTAGGCCTTAAAGTAACTATATTAGGCGTATATTTTAGTTTAAATCTAAGGTCTTTTATAGACGGCCTTATCGTAGGTCCGACCTTATTTAAGCTTTGAAGTAACTGTAAGTCTTCCGGCAGGTATTAAAAGGCTTTATAATCTCTAGTTCTCTTAGCCGTTCGACGGCTAAAAACACTACTTTTAGCAGCTAATTAGATCCTTTAAATAAGTGCTATAGCGAATCAGTATAATTATAATTTAAAGCTAATTAGAATTAAAAACAGGTGGTATAAATCTTAAAAGTAATAATTTCTATATACTCGCCCGCCTTATAAAACAAACAACAACCTTCTTAACGGAAGGCATATGAAATTTCATACTCGAAACATTATGAACCCCGCCTAGTGCCGCAATGAAACAGTCTATCTTTAACAATAAGATTCTGGAAATGCACAAGAGGCCACTTAACCCGGTCCGAAATAGGACATAAACTCCGTCACCTAAGTCAAGACCATATATTCAGGCACAGTATCAAATGTCAATGTTATCGAGTTGACATAACTTCATCACACTGGGGAACGGCGGTAGGACCGCCTGCCGAGAAGGCCTTCCGTTAGGAAGGATCGGAAATTTAATAGGTATTTAGTTAGATAGTTAGATACGCCGCTTAAGCTGCTCCGGATCCGATAGAGTAACGCCCTTCGGGCGTTACTCTATCGTCTCCTCCGCAGCCTTAAGCGGCGAAATATTTATTTATTTACTTTATAACTAACTACTTTATTAGCTAATTTATATATTTACTTACTTACTTACTAACTTACTTACTTATTAACTTACTTACTTATTAACTTACTTACTTACTAACTTACTTACTTACTAACTTACTTACTTACTTACTTACTTACTTACTAGTTAATTTAATAGCTAATTTACTAGCTAACCTACTTACTTACTTATCTACTTACTTACCTACTTACTTACCTACCTACTTACTTACTTACTTACCTATTTAATTACTTATTTACTTATTTAATAGCGAAGTTACTTACTAGCTAACTTACTAACTAACTTACTAACTAACTTACTTACTTACTTACTTACCTACTTACTTACTTACCTACTTACTTACTTACTTAATAGCTAACTAGCTAACTTAGTAGCTACCTTACTAGCTAATATATTAATTAACTTACTTAGTTACTTACTTAATAATTAAATAGCTAACTAACTAGCTACCTTACTAGCTAATATATTAGCTAACCTACTTATATATCTACTTACTTAGTTATCTACTTACTTATTTACTTATTTACTAATTAATTTAATATCTAATATACTAGCTAACTTAATTATTTATTTACTTACTTACTTACTTACTTACTTACTTACCTACTCACTTACTTAATAGCTAACTTACTAAATAACTTACTTACTTACTTATTTACTTATTTACTAATTAATTTAATATCTAATATACTAGCTAACTTAATTATTTATTTACTTACTTACTTACTTACTTACTTACTTACCTACTTACTTACTTAATAGCTAACTTACTAAATAACTTACTTATTTACTTATTTACTAATTAATTTAATATCTAATATACTAGCTAACTTAATTATGTATTTACTTACTTACTTACTTACTTACTTACTTACTTACCTACTTACTTACTTAATAGCTAACTTACTAACTAACTAACTTACTTACTTACTTCTCTACCTATTTACTTACTTATTTACTTATTTAATAGCGAATTTACTTACTAACTAACTTAGTAACTAACTTACTAACTAACCTACGGTAGGCTACCTACTTACTTACTTAGTTACTTAATTACTTTATAATTATCTAGCTAACTAACTAGCTAACTTACTAGCTAACTTACTAGCTACCGTACTAGTTTACCTACTTACTTACTTACCTACCTACCTACTTACTTACTTACTTACTTAATAGCTAACTTACTAAATAACTTACTTACTTACTTATTTACTTACTTAATAGCTAATTTACTTACTAGCTAACTTACTAGCTAACTTACTTACCTACTTACTTACTTACTTACTTACTTAGTTAATAGTTAACTTACTAAATAGCTTATATACTTACTTACCTACTTACTTACTTATTTACTTACTTACTTAAATAGTAAATACTTAAATTACTAGCTACTTTACTAACTACTTTACTAGCTAACTTACTTACTTATTAACTAACCTACTTAGTTACTTAGTTAATTAATAACTTAATAATTAAATAACTAAATTACTAGCTACTTTATTAACTACTTTACTAGCTAACTTACTAGCTAAGCTATTAACTAACGTACTAGCTAACTTACTAACTAACTAACTAACTTACTTACTTACTTACTTACTTATTTACTTATTTAATAGCGAATTTACTTACTAGCTAACTTACTAACTAACTTACTATTTAAATTACTAACTAACTTACTAACTAACTTACTAATTAACTTACTAACTAACTTACTAACTAACTTACTTACTTACTTACCTACTTACTTACCTACTTACTTACTTACTTACTTACTTACTTACTTACCTACTTACTTACTTACCTACTTACTTAATTACTTACTTACTTACTTACTTACTTACTTACTTATTAGTTAACTAGCTAGCCTACTTACCTACCTACTTACTTACTTACTTACTTACTTACTTACTTACTTACTTAATTCGAATTTAAAGGCTTATATAAGCCTTCGGTAAAGAAGAAAGGAGAGAAAGGCTAGGGTTCGGGTTAAGAACCTAAGAAACCTAAGAAACGTAAGGAATTAAAACTATTAGCTTTAATAGTAAGCCTACCTTAAGGGCTACGATTTAATTAAATATACTGTTTAATAGCCCTTTTTCTACAGATTTAGATTTAGGTTAGTTTTATTTAATCGGACTAAAACTCGAGCGTGCATCTTAGTATAAACCTAAAGGCCTAGGTAAGTAAAGAGGAAGGGAAAGGCTAGGGTTCGGGTTAAGAACCTTAAGAACCTACAGAATTAGAACTGTTAGCTTTAATACTAAGCCTACCTTAAGGGCTACGATTTAATTAAATATACCGTTTAATAGCCCTTTTTCTACAGATTCAGATTTAGGTAAGTACGTCTTAATCAGATTAAAACTCGAGCGTGTATCTTAGTTCGAAGCCTTATCGTAAGTCTGACCTTATCTAGGCCTTAAAGTGACCGTAAGCCTTCCGGCAGGCATTCAAAGACCTTACAATCTCTAGTTCTCTTAGCCGTTCGACGGTTAAAATCACTGCTTTTCACAGCCAATCAGATCCTCTAGACGGGTGCTGTAGCGAATCAGCATGATTGTAATTCAGAGCCAATCAGAATCAAAAACAGGTGGCACAATCTCAAGGGCAACAATTTTCTATTGTGCTCGCCCGCCTTGTAAAACAAACATCAACCTTCCTAACGGAAGGCATAAGCCTCTGAGAAAAGGTTAGTATCGAACCTTTGCGCACAAGTCGTTATTAATGTCCCAGCGTCACTCACCAAAAGCAGCATCAGCGATGCTCTCAGCATTACGATAAGGCTCGACAAGATCATCATAGTCGCCCTCTTTCCCCTGCTGCCAGATCTGCGCCAAATTTCGAGACTGAAGAGGAGGATTATTCTGAGGATTGACCCCCGCCACATCCTCCGTAGCATGCGTATCGAAGTCACCGCCATCGTCATGGACACTGGGATAGGCGGCCGCCGCAGCCAACGCATCAAGGTGTGTCATCTCGTGCAAAAGCGTGATGCCACCGACCGAGAAGTCCTTGAACTTGTTGCCGGGCTGGCACCAGGAGTTATCACGGCGACCTGGGTTGATCTTGTACTCCTTAGACGTTGTGCTCAGCTTGGTAGTGGCATCAGTGAAGTACTTGGGGCAGATCTTGATCTGCCGGGGGGTGCCGTCGACTTCCGGCTGAGCATCTGTAATAGCGAAGCTCTCGGTGGTTCTGCATAATACCGCTACCAGTCAGTGGAATTTGTGGTGGAGAGAGGCCGGGTCATGTGCTACCTACCGGTCGGCACATTCCTCATCATCTTGGGCCGCACAGCGCACAGTGAATGTGTACGCCGAATTCGTGGGGTCGTTGTTGGACCCTATTGCGCTCCACATATGTTGGGCCATTTCGAGATCTGTGGTTCTTCCGTCGCCGGATGTCCTAAAATAGTGCTTGAAGCTGTTGCGCAATCCATCGTCAGTTCTCACACGGTTATTACAGCCATATGGGCTCCCGAATATGTGGTTTCTTACGCATTGCTGTCCTCATCGATTTCATCATACGCCGTGTTCCCAAAAGCAGCTGCGTCGGCGAAATCCTGCCCGACTTTCGCTTCGTTGTCACCGCAGTCGATGATGCTTTGTATGTAGCGTGGTTTGATCGTAATCCCGACGTTCCTGTCAGTAGGAGAGGCACTGGTCAGACTAAGACCCAGGAAGAGGACCGCCACAGTGATAAAAGACATGATGGAGATTGAGGAGAAGTGCTCAGAAGTTCGGACTGCAGATACGATACGAAGGAGTGCTTTGAAAATGTACTTCTTGCGCCGTTGTTGCGAGACAAAATCGAGACCCGGGTTTACTCTTTTGAATCTGCTCTGTATCTCGACGCTCATTTGGATTCTGCGTGCTCCCTTTTATATATACAAATACGTGGAACATCCGGTAGCCAACATCTTATTGTACACGGTGAGCATGACTAAAAGGCTCTGAATGCCCTAGGGGCCAACAGTTCTCGTCATAGCCCCTAGGGCGCGCAGGTTGTTTCAACATCGCATGACAGCTGGACGGGCGAAGTAGGAGAAGGATCGCTATTGTGGAACAAATATGTTCTGGATGTCAGCCTACCTACGACAAGGCTGAGTGTGCATTATGTTATGTCAATCCTTAGGGGCCAGAATTTCTCGTCATGGCCCCCAGGGCTCGCGGGTTGTGTGAACATCGCATAATAGCTGGATGGGCGAAGTGGGAGATGGGTCGCAGTTGTGAAACAAAGATATTCTGCATGTCAGCTTACCTACGATGAAGCTGAGTGTGCATTAACTCAATAAGGATATAGATGGCCGACAGTCAGCTTCAGCTCAAGCGATCGACAGGTTGCTGCCTTCCAAGTGTCAAGGCAGCTTGTGCAACCAACGTGCTCTGAAATATGGAACATGTGAGCCTCAGCCGCAAGAATCGACGTCATTGCTGACTGGTGACGGATACATGATGCGACTCGTCCTTCCAGTAATTTTTCATCAATCTTTTACAAGCCACGGCCCACCCTGAGATCGACAATTGGCTACTGTGCATTTCCGTAAATGTATCAACTTAAAGGGATCTGCTGCCCTTGACTGCATGAGGTCTTTGTGCTATCTGGAGCCGCTATGATTGTTCGACCCTCTTTTCATCCACTCTTCAACAAACATTGCTCAGATCTCGCTCTAGCTGTCTTTAAATCCTCATAGGGAGCCAGAAAAGGAACAGCCCCCACCAGTTATTACTTACCTACCACCTATATTGCCGTTCCTGCAACCTCTCGGGAATTCCAACCTTCAAAATGGCAACGGACAGCCACGTAAAGTTGGACGTCTCCCTCAGAGTGTCACCTAGCCTCTCTCTTCATGACGCTCAAGCGACACTAGACGTGGGGCTTGACGTTAAATTAGCAGAGTCGACGAGGCCCGGAGTACCGATCACTATCATGCTTTACCGCAATGTCTTCGAAGTCATAGAGCCTGGACAAGGTCTCGACATGTTCGCCCGGGGTGCTTTCGCACCTCTCAAAGGCGTCGACGACGCTGAAGGCCGCAAAATCCGCTTAGGTGGTCATCTCCGAATCAACGAGAGGATGAGGACCGATGTACTGGACTTGAAAGAACGAGGGATCCAGTTCGCGACCATTCCGGGAGACTCGTCTGAGATCAATTTCACCCATCATTTGGACTGGGATAGAGTCTTCAAGTATGCGGACAATCCTGGCAGTATCCACAGGAAAGACGATCTAGTCCCTGGGGAAAAGTTCCGAATCTGTGCCAATAAGAGGTTCTTGAAGGTTCTCTGGTGGTGTTTCGGAGATCTCAACGGTGATCTACGCGATAAGAAGTTTCATCCGTGGTTGCTAGATTCTTCACAAGAGTCGGACCGACCGAGTGATGACTTCCTCAGGGATGGTGGCTGGGTACTGGGAGAAGAGGAGAACGAAGAGGGTCCAAAGTTAGACGTCGTGTTACAGAACCAAGACGCAGTCTTCGAGATTGTTAAGTAGCAAAACTACCCTAGGGTAGGTCTTCTCGCGAAACCTTATAAGCTATAGTTTACACTACAGCTTAATGCTATTGTTGATTAGAATAAGCTTCTATACGAACGGCAAGGATAGCCAGCGATCCGTTAGAGCTAGTGATGTGAGAGAATGACATAAGTAGCTGCCCACTTGGCAGCAATAAGCGGGAGGTGCTAAACATAAAATACGTCAGGGATTAGTTGCTATCGAGAACAACATGCTATTCTAACACTCGTGCCGAGGGTGCGATCTAGGCAATGAAGGTAATATGCGTTCAACTGGTAGAAGTAAACAGGTGCTTTAATGTTAGCGAGCTTAACTCACGAGATGGTTAGGTTTCCGCGTGTCTGTAACCTAAAAAAGGAGATAAACATATCCTAGACCACTTCTTCTTTTCCTTCTCACCCTATAAATAGACTGTCACGTATCTAGGCATATCTAGGCCTACTCTATTATAGAGCTCGCTACTGATATAGTCTATATAAAGGAGCTTCTTACGCCTATTATAAATAGTATATAATAGTAGTTAAGTTGCTTTATTCGATATACCTTACTTTAAATCGATTTAGTTATAAACCCGGCTTTTTAAACCTTTTTAGTAAAAATCTATGGAACACTTTTTTCTCGTCGTTTAAATACTCTTTTCTTATAAAATAATTACTTTAATTATATCTTTTAACAGCTTAAAATTTATTTTTATAAGCTCGGTACTTTTATACGATCGTAAAAGCTACTTAACTTAATTTTTTTAACTTAAATTCTATTATATATTCCGCAGTATTTAAAAGAAGGTCGATTTTAAAAAGCCTAATTAGCTAAACTCTTTAATTAATATTTTTATATAATCTATATTTAAAAGTATACTTAATTTTAAAAGAGCAGCTATTTAGATAAACTATATTAAATAGCTTAAAAACTAAAACTAAAGCGATTAAGCTACTTACGATATAGCTTTAGTTAAGCCGAAAGAATTTAATTATAATAAAACCGTTTTAAAGCTCGATTAGTTTTAAAAATAGTAAAATATAAGTAATATAGTTACTTCGATCGTTTTAAACCGTTACTTTATAGTTTAAAACTAAGTAAACTATATAGTAAACGTTAGTCTGTTTACTTTTACTTAAATTAAAATCGTTATATAAAGTACTACTATACTTTAAAAAGTTATCCGAGTACTAAAAGATTATCTAGCCTCTTTTCTTTCGAACGTAAGAATAACTGTTATAAAAGAATACCGGATAATATTTAAAATAATAAAAGTAAAAAAGAAAGACTTTTTTAAATAATATACTTAATAACACTAAGTATTTCTTTATACCTAGATATATAATTTAATAAATATAGATAATATACTTACTATTAAAGACTTTATTAATATAGTTAACGAACGTATAGTTTTAAATTAAGCTAGCTATACTATATAAAACTTTATTAAAGATAATAAGCTAAATAACCTTATACTTACTTTAAAGTAGCTTAATATATAGTTTATTATTTTTAGCTATAAAAAAACTAACCGCTTTTTTAAAAAACCTGTTATATTTACTACGTTTTTAAATTAGGTATTTTAAAAAAGATCTTATAATAATAGGCCGAAAGTTCTTTATCCGTATAGCTAAATATATCTATAATAACCTAAAAATTATATTAAGCTTAAAATAATAACGAAAAGCTTTTTAAAGCTCGTTTAAAAGCTCGGAAAAAGCTTACTTACGCCTTTATAAGTAAACGAAATATATAAGCGTTTTAAAAAAATAAGTTAGTTTATATTTAAAAAACGGCTTTTTAATAAAAGATAGATTAAAAATAAAAGTAAAACCGAATAAGGTTAGTTTATATATCTTAAAAAGATTAATACCTTTTTCCGGAAATACTTTACTTTTATTAAATAAAATATTTACTTAACTATTTACACCTTTTCTTACTAGTTTTTATATAGTATTTTAATTAATAACTATAAAGCTTCTTACTTAGTTAATACTATAAATCTGCTTTCTTTCGACTCGGTTTAAAAAGCCGAGCTTAAAAATATAGTAAAAGCTAGTATTACTACCTTTCCGATTACTATTAAAAAGACTCGAGTAATTAAAAACGTTCTTAATAAAGCTCGGGGACTTAATATAAAAGACTTAGTCTTTAAAAACGTCGTATATATAAAAGGCTTTTATATTAATATTATTTCGAAAGCTCGTTTAAAATAAGCTAATATATAGTATATAAGACTAAACTATACCTTTCGGTATAAAGTATTCGATAAGAATATAGTAGTTAAGCAGTTAATACGCTATTATAACCTAGTTTTCTTTAAATATAAGCTTCTTTCTACTTATATAAATAACTAAATAGTAATTCTGATAAGTAACGTTAATATTATTATATATATAATACTTATAGTAACCTAAAAAAAGAACATGTAGACTTTACTAATTAAAGAAGATTTAAAGTATTTCTAATACTTATAATTAAAGTATTTAAAGCTAAAAGCTTTAAAAGTAATAATTTAAGCTATATAAAAAGTAAAAATTAATAGTATATAACGTATAAAGTATAAATACTACGTAATAGCGTATACCTTATATATAATATTAGAATAAGTCTTTAAAAACTACTTATTACGCCTGTTTTAATATATTAACTAAAATCTGTTTAATTTCCTATATAAGCTAAACGGCTTATCTTAACTACTAATAATTAAAGACAAGTTCTTAAAGGTACTTTACGTAAAAGCACTTCCGTTAAAAAGTAAAAGAAATATATTTCCTACGTTTAAAGAGTTTTAAAGTATAATAAAGATTAAATATAAGCTTACAGTTTATAAGGTCTATTAAAATAACGAAAAAGCGGTAATTTTTAAATATAGTAATACTAACTATATAAAGTAATACGTATATAAAGAAATCGAACTCGAGCTTATACCGACTTATACTTATAAGCCGAATAAAGGTAGTAAACACGTAAAAAAAAAGGTTATTACTAAATCGATTAAAATATATACCGCGGCTAATCTGTTTAAAAAACTATAGCTATAAATAAGTACGGTAGCTATATATCTTTATAACCGATCTCTTTACTAAAAAAGAACGTAAACGTTTTTAAACAAAGTATTCGAAGTATAGTTCGCTTAATATTTCTGTTAATATACTTTTTACCGAGTTTATAAGCTTATAGTAAACCTATACTCTAATTAAAGAAATATATATATATATAGATACCGAGCGTATCCTTTAATTAAAAACCGAAAAGTAAAACGTAATAAACGTTTATTTAAAATATAACTAAAAGCGTATATCGGCTATTTAATAAGCTTTAAAACGTTTAATATTTACTTAATTTAAGTCTTTATAATCGACTAAGTAATTACTATATATAACGTTATTTTCGATAAAAAGCTTTTTTATAAGTTAAAGAAAAAAGCCGATAGTCTAATTATACTCGAACGTATAAATATACTACTCGAAATTATAGATAATAAAGTAATAGATATAATTCTAGTTATTAAAGTATTTAAAATTTTTAACAGTTCCGAAAAGTAGGCCGTTATAATATACTTACTAGAAACTAAGCTTTTAAATAAGCTATTCGAAAGCTTAAAGGTAAAAAGTAAGCGATTATTAATAAAACTACCGAGCCTTAAAAATATACTTAATCTACTATTTAAAACGATAGAAGGTAATAAGCTACTCGCTTTAAATAAAAAAGGCTAGTAAAACTTAGCTTATAATAAACAGAATACTTAAAACCTTTAATATAAAGATAACGAAGTCTCGGATATAAATATACGACTTCTTTCGTTAAACGAAAAAACGACCGGTAATACTATTATAATACGTATTAATAATCTACTATAAGTAAGATCTTTTCGGTTTAAACGCTTTTAATAAGTAAAATAAAAACTAAGAATAAAAGTAAGCCGGCGCTAATAAAAGCTTTTATTAAAACGCGACAGAGCTTTTATAATAATACTTTTCGAAAACGAACTAATTAACGTCTTAAAAAAACATAGGTAGTTAACTTTATTTAATACCTTTATACCTAATTAACAGAAAGCTTTAAATAAAAATAACCGAATATATAAAACGTTATATATAGTTTTATTTATAGCGGTATAATAATATTTAGCTATTTATAAAAGTATAAGACTTATTTATTCTTTTTTATACCGAGATAAGCTTATTAAACCGTTACTAGATAATTAAAAAAAGCTTTAAAATTATCCGGTAGCTAAGCTCTTTATAAAAACTATATACTTAAAATTTTAAACTTTAATTATAAAAAAAAACGTAATAAAAGATAAATAAAAACGTAGTCGATAGCCGGCTATTTTCTTTTAAATAGGTTTTTATATATAAATAGAATAAAGACAGCTTTTTAAAACGCGAAAAAGTATAAATATATATACGTAATAATCTTTAGCCGGTTAATACGTTTTAAAGTACTTATATAGCTACGTTCGCTATATAGTCGTTTCGAATTATTATTATTATAATTACTTAGTTTAATCTTAAAATTAAGTAATTCGATATAGTAAACGCTTTTTTAAACGCTTTACTTAAAAGTAAACCGGTTTATTATAAGCTTTTAAATAATTTTAAAAAGTTTAAAAAATATATATAGCTATTAAACACGTTATATAAACTATAAGACGCTTTATTACTATAGTATAAAGAATTTATATTTATATTTAAAAAGCTCGGTTTAAAACTTAATAGAAAAAAGTAATTTATTTTTTAAAATAAGTATAAAACTATTATTATAGTATTTTATATAAACGATTACCTTATAATCTATTATAAATATAACTAATAAAAAGCTTATAAAATAATCGATAAGCTTATATAAGTATATAAAGTAAAGGCTTAAAAAGTAACGGAATAATATTTAAAAGTTTATATTATTAAAGATAAAGTAGCGGAATATATTTACCTTACTTACGATTTTTATATCGAAAAGATTATTAAACGTTTTAGGTTAATAAAATAGAAATTTCCGAGTATTTTTTTACTATCTATACCGTTTAAAAAGTATAAAAAAGTAATAATAAAAAAGTAGATTAAAACGTATTAAAAGTAAATTAAATTACTTTTATACTTAACGATAATAATCTAAGTAAACGTAACTTTTTTTTCTACTTAGTTTTCTTACTTCTTAATAAATCCCGGCTTAAAGTATTTAAATACTATCGAATAAAATATTTTATATCTCTATAGCTTATATACGCTTTCGATTCGGTATAAAAATAATTAAAAAGAATCTTTATTTTTATAATAAATACTTTTTTTATAAATAATAAAGAATTTAAACGATCGTTTTATAGGTATATTATAATACTTTATAAAAAGTTTATTTATTAATAAGCTATTTAGTAAAATACTATAACTACGTTAACTATTAAAGTAAAGCTTTTAAATATAGTTATATAGTAAAAAAGCTTATAATAATTAAAAAGCTATTCCGAAATTTAATTTTTAATATTAAGAGCTTATAAAACCTTTATAATAATAACTAGTAAACTCTTAAGCTAATTGTTAAAGATAATAAAAAAATAACTATAAAACTCTATTACATTAATATTTATAATATATAGCTTAAATAAAAGTATATTAAAAGCTTATTTTATATATAATATATATTAACTAAGCTTATACCGGTTAATAAGCTTATAAAAAACCTATTAAATATATAATTCGAGTACTTTAAAATATTACTAAATCTTTATAATATTATATAATTATTTAAAACGAATATAAGAAAAGACTTTTAATTTTAAAAAGATTACCTTTTATTAGTATTATAAAGCTTAAAATATAAACTTTTACTTAAAAGAGCAGGTTAATTAAAGTATATAAGCCTTCTTTTACCTTATATTTAAATATAACGCGTTTCTCGTTCTTATCTTTATCTTACTTTTTTTTTTCGTTTTTTTTTTCCTTTTACTTATTATAAGCGGAAAAGCCGTTTTTATCTTTTTCGTTTTTTTTATCTTTAACTTCGCTAAGTAGTATTTTTATATAAAAATAAGCGGTAAATATAGCTTTAAAAGTCGTATTACCTTTTTCGAAAAGCTTAATAAGTTCGGTAATAATATAAATAGTAAGCTTAAAGACCGGCTTATATTTATACTTCGAAATATACCGAATATAATAAATAAAATAACCGAGGTTAACTTAATCGAAGTAAATACCGGTTAAACGGCCGGCGAAAGTAAAGTAAAAGTAGCTAATATAAAAAATATCCCGGTAAACGTCGAAATTACTATCGTTATTATCCGACTAAATAATAAGCTACTTAAAGTAATTAGTAAAAAACGTTTAAAAACTTAAAATAAGTAGTACGTATATAAGTAGCTAGCTTATATTAAGCTTACTACTTTTTTAAAGAGCGTTTAAAAAAAGGACTACTAAGGTAAGGAATCTTTTTAATAAGCTTACCTTACTTTTAAAGTTAGTTCCGAACTAAAAAAAAGTTCGGAAAAGGCTTACTTATCTTTTTTATAGCTAACACGAACATTCTAATAAAGGTAAAAAGCAGTATTTTATATATATATATATATATATATATATACGTATATATAGGTTTATTAGCTTAAAAAATATAGAAAGATATAGTATAGAAAGAAAAGGAGCCTTTATAAGTTTAAAAAAAGTATTTAAAAGGTATATAATAAACGCTATTTTATTATATTATATCTATTTAAAAGCGTTATTATAGCTATTAAAGCCCTTTATAGTTATATTTCCTTTATTATTATTTAAAACATTATAATAGCAAGCTTACAATATATATAGTAGACGATTCGAGTATCGTCTAAAAGGTATATTACGTATCTAGGTATATCTAGGCCTACTTTATTATAAAGCTTACTACTAATATAGTCTATATAAGAGAGCTTCTTACGCTTATTATAAATAGTGTATAATAGTAGTTAAGTTACTCTATTCGATATGCCTTGCTCTAAATCGTCTTATAGACCTAAGTATTTATATTCTATATAATAAATATGAAAATAAAGGGTATAATTTAACCGATTACCGTGTTAATAATCTAACTGTTCTTTAGTAAGTTGCTTATAGCGCTTTAAAGTATCAGGTTGCCGAGAAACGACGTTATAATAAAATAGCGGCCTTTTATAGCGCCGGCGAAAAAAAAAAGGATAATAACGTCCGGGTACTAAAGCTTATCGGCGCCGTCGAGTTAAAGTATAACACGCGATCTTATTCTTATTCTCGTACTTAAAACCGGTAGTAGTAATAGACTTAAGTATTATAAGGTGTAACTTAATAAGGCTGTTAAGGTATTAGCTAGCTTTTATAAAGAAGGAGTCGGTAAAGATATGTAAGGTAAACTATAAGAGGGTATAAGTACTATAACCGGCTATTAGAGAATGTATATAAGACAGAGACTATTAAGATAATATGCTTTACAGCAGGCTAGGGCTTTTAAGTCGAGAGTTGTTGCTTTTCTAAGCGAAGGAGGCGCTAGGCTAATCAGCCCTTCCTATATATCGTAGATCTTCCTTCTGAGTTAAAGGCAAGATCTGATTGACTTTTTATCGTGAATCGCGAAAGTCCCTTAACACTCTGCTTATAGGATAAAAATAAATTAGACTTATAAAAGATCATATAATTTATACATTCTCTTTCAACTGAATGATACAGTGTCTTGGTGCAGTTACTAGGGAGTTACACGTCTCCCTATTAGCTCGCTCGTTCGGGATGTCAACACAATCGAAAGACTAAACCAACAGAGCCAGAACGATCCGCAGCTCGAGATAGCCTAATCTCTTCCCCCAACATCCCCTATTGCCAGCGCTTAAGGCCAGTGTTAGCCCAGCCGCACTATCAAAACGATTTTCATTTAACTAACGCGCCGGCTGGAACTCCCCCGGCGCTGCATCGTCCCAATTCTGTCGGGATATCGAGGGCGCATGAGCCCTCGACTTATCACGACGGTCTGCCTCAGCGACAGCCACCGACGGCTGATTAAGTGCCGGGCTTGCCAGATTAAGAAAGACACGCGTATCAACAGGGATCCGGTGGCCAAGAACAGCAGCGTCGTAGCGCGTCGTGACCATGATGTTCACTACCGGAGTGTCACAGCGTAACGTCTCCTCGATGAAGGCGTCCAGGTAGGGCGAGTGTACTCTGACGAGCTCCGTGGCGGTAGGAAGCCGGCCCGCGCGCCAGGCCTCCGAGTAGGTGACCCTCAGGCTGTTACGCACGCGGACCTGTTCCGCTGGATGGGTGACGAGCCGCCTGATCAGCCACAACAGCGAGCCCGATGACGTGTCGTGCCCAGCGATCAGGTAGCCGTAGATGGGTTCCAGGATGCGCGGGTCTGCGAGCTTAGGTGCGCGGCCGTCCTTGGCGGCCGCCCGCAGCTCGCGCTGGATCACGAAATCTAGCGCACACTGAGGATCCCTGGATCCCTCGGCCAGCCCGGGACCTGACCGGGCGATCTGTGACGCGATTTAGTCAAGCATGGTGCGCCTGGCAGCCCGCACAGATGGCCGCAGGTTGTTAAGACGGTGGTATAGCGACGGCCATGGTACCACGAACGCTTTGTAAAGACTGTCCTCGTCGACGCGGAGCGCGGCGAACTTCGCCGAGCGCGAGTGTGCATGGAAGGATACAGGTGTGTCAAGCTTGCCGCCTACGCCTTTGCTGGGAATGGCACTGCCCTCACTGGCATGTTTGGCGAGCTCCTCGTGCTGGTGCTGGATGTCACCGCCCTCGGGTCCTAGGCCCAGGGCTGCACTGAGGATGGCATCGAATGAAAATTCGCTGATGTCGTCCGCGACATCATACGGGTGTCCCGCAGCGATACGGGACTTTATCCGCCATAAATCCAGGAGATGGAAACCGATATCGTAGATGCGAGGGGCGTTGACCTTTCCTAAATTCGTATCAATCAGCAAGATCGAGTTGTGTGTGGATCGAGTTATCCGAACACTGGAACACTCACCGTGTAGCATGGACAACGTCATCAAGTCCCTCGCTAGATTTTGACTGCTCTGGAATTCAGGATCGAAGGTCTCTATGGCCGGGGAGGCATGTGGAAGGATGCTGCGCAAGGCATCGACTTTGCGCCCGCGGTTGAAGTCGACAGCGTCCCGGTGGCTTAGATTGTCGTTGACCTCGCGATAGTCAGACAGAATGACGGCTGCCTTGAAGAAGGGGCCCAGGAAGACCTGCGTGATGGCCGAATTCCAAGGTTGTGTCGGTATGCCTGACCTAAGAACCAGGTCTGGAAGCTCTCACCTTTCTTCGTGTACTCAGCAATCTCGGGGATGTCGCCATAAATTCGATTCGTGGCGGCCTTGTTGTAAGGAATCCCAGGAAGTGGCTGGGGGTATAGTCTCTGGAAAAAAAGACAGCTAACTGCAAGCGCCAGAATGGCTGTGATAGCCACTGCTGGCAGGTACAAGGATTAAAGATCGTAGAGTAAGCGTTAGTGTACGAGGTTCGCTATATCTACGACTTGCTGGTAGCTTTTGGAACGCCTAGACCCATCCACCACGCGCGAGAAGAAAGAATAAGCTCTCGAGTCCTTTAAATAACAGAGTCGTGGTTCGTCGCATCTATCATTCGGTGAGGAGCGCCGGGCAGTGGCTTAACCCGATGTTCGGATAATTATGTTAAAGTGTACCGAGGAACAAATCAGACATAAGCACGAATCATCTAAGATCAGCTAGGACATAAAGTGTTATGTAACGGTCTCCGCAGGCAATATGCACGGAAGAGGCCCAGCATCCAATGCTTAAGCTGTTATTAGCAGCAGGTCTTACACACATACTATAGCTCTAGGTTACTTAAAATCCCCTGTTATATACCTCTGTTAGCGGCGATTACAGATTCCGAAACCTATACAGGTTATATAGTATAGTCTAAACATATTATATAATTTTTTAACCACTTTTATTCTTTTATATATATAAGCTTTATATTTTTATTTAATAGTTATATTATTATTTTTTATTAATAAAACCTTTAAATATTAATAGCTTATTACTTAATAAACCTTTTATTATATAAAAATAATTTTATATTAATAGCTATTATATATTTTATATTATAATTAACATTTTATTTTAATTTATTATTTTATATACTTATACTACTTAGTTTTAAAAGATAATCTAAGTATTATAATATTATATAGTTATTATAACATTATATAGCTATAGTATTTTATATTATATTTATTTAATAAAACTTATATAATATATAATATAAAGAATTTATATATATTATAACGTTTAAAATATATTATAATAAAACTTTAAATAATATTTATTAACTTTATAATATTACTTACTTATAATAAATAAGTTTTAATTTTAAAAATAGTTTTTAAATATTTATATTTAATATAATTATAATAACTAGTTATTATCTTTAATTAAAGTAGCTTTAAAGTAATTATAAGTTTTTTAAAATATAAATTAAAAGCTTTATAATTTTTAATTATTTTAAATATTTTATAATTAAAGATAATATTTTTAATAATTAATTATATTTTTAAAATAAATATTATAGTAAATTAATATAATTATAATTTAAACCTAATTAAAATTAAAAATAAATAATATAAATCTTAAAAGTATAATTTCTATATACTTACTTATATTCTAAAATAAATAATAACCTTTTTAATAAATATTATAAAAGTTATAATAAAAATAATAATAATTATTAAAAAACGCGTATTAGTTATAAGTTTAATAAACTTACTTATTTAAAAGCTTTAAAAGACTATATCGGTAAATTCTATTTATAAAAGTAATAAAGATATAAGGACCGATGTACTATATATAACGACAGACGGGCCGCTTGCTAACTTCTTTAAGAGACATTAACGTGATCTTATTGTTACGCATTTCACGAAATGCTAGCTAGGTCGCCACCCCCTGCGCAAACTCTCTTTCCCTCTTTTCTCCTCTCTTCACCAGGTCTGATCTGGCTTTGATGTGTTTCCCACACTGGCTCCTGGACTCTGTACATCCCAGTTGAACATGGCGGCGCGTCAGTTCGATGTGAGCCCACAGAGGCAAGCGAACTTTCCTCTCTACATGTATCGCCAGCTCACCGCCAAGCCCCAAGTCGTAAAGGATACCGACCTCCACGGCAGGACAGCCTTAGTGACCGGGTCCAACTGCGGTGTTGGGTTCCACACGAGCCGCCAGCTGCTCGATTTAGGTGTGAGCAAGCTGATCTTGGCCGTACGCGACGAGGAGAAGGGCAGGGCCGCCGCCGCGGACTTGCTAGCCGACCGGAAGGATACCCCGCCGGATACTATAGAGGTCTGGAAACTCGACCTATCCGCCTATGACTCAGTTGTATCCTTCGCAGAGCGCGCTGCGAAGACGCTGACACGGCTCGACATCGCCATCCTCAACGCAGGCTTTGGCCCGGCGAAACGCATCGTCAACACATCGACTGGCCACGACGAGATCATCCAGGTGAACTACCTATCCACCGCACTGCTGGCCGTCCTGCTACTACCCGTCGCAAAGCGTGTACGGGATAACCAGCCACAGGCGACACGGATCACGTTAACCTTGTCCGAGGTAGCTGCGTGGGCGCGCTTCCCGGTCGGCAAGGACGTGCCCATCCTGGCGGCACTCGACGCACCCGGAGAGCTCGCCGAGAACACGAACGACCGCATGTTCGTGTCAAAGCTCCTGGGCCACTATTTCGTCAAGTCCCTCGCCAAGCAGGTGCCCCCTTCAGTGGCCATCATCAACGCTGCCTCACCCGGCTCGATCCACGACTCCCAGTTCAATCGCGATATTGACAAGACGCCTGCAGGGCCAATTGTGAGAATGATCCTCCGGCGTGTCGGGAACTCGTCATCTGTGGGTGCACGCATGATTACAGATGCGGCCGTACACCACGGGGAGGAAACCCACGGGCAGTTCCTGTCGTTCCAGAAGCTTGTGCCGTAAGTGTCCCACCATCTCTATCTACCGCTTCGCACGAGGCTAAACATATATGCTTTACCCCAGCATGCCTCCCATCATCTACACGGATGAGGGCGCAAGGATTTCGGGTCAGCTTTGGAAAGAGACGATGGAAGAACTATCCTTCGCGAACACAGCAACAATCGTGGAAGATATGAACAAATGAACCATGAATGGGGTAATTTGTAATCTAGCTAGCCGATAATGTGTTTAAATATCGTGACACATGAATACATACTATAGTATGCCACCTCCATCCGGTCCAGAAGGTACTTGTCCAAATAACCAATCGACACGCTACGTACGTACAATCCCTTATAGGTTGATAGAAGAAGACATAAATAAACACACAGAAAAACCGCACTGCACTTATGTGAAGGACTGATTTCTGAATTGTCGACCAAGAGAATGTCTCGCATGGCGGGACATTCTCTCCCGAATGACCGCCAGCCGGCATCCATCAATGATCATCGCCTCCCCGCGGCTTCAAGCCCCGTATTCACTCTGGTGTGACATGCTGCGCGAGGCCCGCGGCGATGTCCCTCGTAGTAGCGCTGTCTATGAACTCCACGACCTCCCTGATCTGCGTTCCATCATCGGTCATCTTGAGCACTATCATGTACTCGTTGGCGTAGGGGCCAAAGTCCGTCTCGCCGGTAGACGTGAGATGCAGCAGGACTTTGCGCGATATCTCATCGACAAGCATGTCCTCTCCCTTAACGAGGCTGATCCGGACGTTGCGCAGCATTTTGAATCCAGGTACGACGAAGCCTTGATATTCCTCGTTGGTACGAGGTGGGCTGTTCCATGGCGGAGGGACGTTGGACGGAAAGATGACTTGTTTGCAGTCTGCTGTGCGGCTGGCTATGACTCCTTTAGCAGTATTGGTATTGAAACCGGCTATGTAGTTGTTGGATGTTTGGATGAGTGTGTCACGGATAGGAGACATTTTGCAGTAGAAACTGTGGAATTGATGTGTATTAAAGAAATAAAACAAAAAACGTCTGATCGTTAGGGAAGACTGGGCAGAATCGGGGGGAAGCTGTATATATTTATAAGAAGCACGGTACTTTTATCTAACAGTTATTGTTAACTGGAATGAGGTCCCGTTCCAATTACCCCCTAACAGTTATTGTTAACTGGAATCAGGTCCCGTTCTAATTACCCCCTGCAGGCGGGGCCGGAGGTAGGGCGCTGATTGGCTAGTCCGGGGGCCTGGTTTTGGAACCGGCCTTCCACGCCGAGTTTAGCTCCGAATTAAATAATTTAACCTAAATCGGAATCCTTACGAAAAGGGCTATAAAACCCTATTTTTATTTATTTTTTATCTTATCAGAAGGGGTAGATATTCGAAACTCTAAGGTAAACTCTACAGATTCGCCCTCCGCCCCCTCCGTTACAGCCCTAACCCTAGCCTTTTTTATAGCCTTACTTTTTATTAATATAGTTTAATATATTATTATAATAACTATAATTAATTAAAGCTTATTACTATAATAACCGCTACTGTAAGAAGCTTATTATTAATATAGCTATAGTATATTTACTATAGAATTAACGATTTAAAGTTTAATTCTTAATATAATTAAATAAATAAAATATATTCTAATAATATACATTTAACGCTTTAAAACGATATTTTTATTATTTTTATATCTAATTTAATAAAATAGATATTATTATTATTATAGTAAATATTCTATTATAGCTATTATACCTTTTATTCTTAATATAATAAAACGATTTAAATATTTATAAAAAGCTAAAAATAAAACAAATAAAACCCTATCGGCTATTATTAAATATTTAACTTAATATAATAGATATTATTATTACTATAGTAAATATTCTATTATAGCTACTATATCTATTATTCTTAATATAATAAAACGATTTAAGTATTTATAAAAAGCTAAAAATTAAACGAATAAAACCTTATTAGTTATTTTTTAATATTTAACTTAATATAATAAATATTATTATTACTATAGTAAATATTCTATTATAGCTATTATACCTTTTATTTTTAATATAATAAAACGATTTAAAGATTTATAAAACGCTAAAAATAAAACGAATAAAACCTTATCGGTAGTTTTTTAATATTTAACTTAATATAATAGATATTATTATTACTATAGTAAATATTCTATTATAGCTACTATATCTATTATTCTTAATATAATAAAACGATTTAAGTATTTATAAAAAGCTAAAAATTAAACGAATAAAACCTTATTAGTTATTTTTTAATATTTAACTTAATATAATAAATATTATTATTACTATAGTAAATATTCTATTATAGCTATTATACCTTTTATTTTTAATATAATAAAACGATTTAAAGATTTATAAAACGCTAAAAATAAAACGAATAAAACCTTATCGGTAGTTTTTTAATATTTAACTTAATATAATAGATATTATTATTACTATAGTAAATATTCTATTATAGCTATTATACCTTTTATTCTTAATATAATAAAACGATTTAAATATCTATAAAAAGCTAATATTAATATAAATATAACTTTATCTTTATATTTTTAATATTTAAGTTAATATAAAAGATATTACTATAGTTAAAATAAGTATACTATTATTATTATTATAATTCTTATTTTTAATATAATAAAATAATTTAAATATTTTTAAAAAGCTAAAATTAAAAAGAATAAAACTATATCTTTAGTTTTTTAATACTTACTTTAATAGAATATATATTACTATTATTATAAAAAACTAATTATTATAATTATTATAATTATTATTTTTATTATACTAATATAATTTAAATATATTTAAAAGTTAAAATTAAAAGAAATAAAACTATATTATTAATTATATAATATTTAAATATATTATATTAAGTAAATAAGTAAGTAAATAAATAAAAATATATATAAGTAATATATTATATAAATACTTTAATAAGTAAGTAAGTAAGTAAGTAAGTAAGTAAGTAACTAAGTAAGTATATATATATAAATAATATATTATATAAATACTTTATTAAATAAGTAAGTAACTAAGTAAGTATATATATATATAAATAATATATTATATAAATACTTTATTAAATAAGTAAGTAACTAAGTAAGTAAGTAAGTAAATATATATTTATATATAAAAAAGATATTATATACTATATATATATATAATAAAAGTAAAAAGAAAAAAAAAGAAATTTTAATTAATTTAATTATAATTTTATTTAATTAAATTACAAATTATTTAAATTTACGATTTTATTTTATTTAATTTACGAATTTTTACAATTTTAATTTTATTACGAAAAGTACTGTATAAGGGATTTAAACTAAGGACCTTTAAATTACTATATTTATTATATAACTACCGACTATACTATCTAATCTACTATAGAATCTATTTAATTATAAATTTACTTACTTTAAACCCCTTATAAGAAGAGTTGCTTTTTAAATTAGTAAGGGGGAGGGGTAGAAGGGATTTATTTACTAAAGGGTTTTATTAGGTTTTCTTTTTAAGCTGTTTATATTAATAAAATCGGGTAAAAAAAATACTATAAAATCGAATAAAATTAAACGTATATAATATTAAATTTAATAGTTAGAAAGTATATAAATAAGCAGGCTAGCCTGTATTTTAAAGTCGAATTAATTTAAAAAAATAATATTTTACTTATACGTTACCGGTAATATATAGCCGAAGGGTATATATAAAAATAAAGTAAGTATACAGGTTTATAGGTAAAATATAATAGTATTAGTAAAATAAAAAAAGAACTAATAAAACTTAAATTTAAAAAGAGTTAAGTCTTTTAAGAAATAATAAATATAAATATTATTTACTATTTTAATACTTTATACCGCTTATATAAGAAAATTAAAATATATATTTTATACCGTTATTTAAAAGAAGAAACAGGCTTTATTATAGTATACTTTATTATATATTAATATTAACTTTAAGTAGTAAAGTAGTATTAAAAAAAAACAAAAATATTAAAAACTCTTTTAAATTAAGCCTATTAAAGCTAATAACTTAATACCAGGTATATATATAAATAAAGTAACTTAATATATATATAATAAAGCTATAAACGACTAATAATAAAAAGAAAAAAGTATAACTTTTCGAAACTCGAACTTAATACCTTTACTATAGTATTTACATAAGTACTATATTTTTTAGCTAATCTAATAGTATCGATATTTAGCTTAATACTAGGAATAAAAATAAACTAAAAATAAGGTTTAGATTACTTTAAGCTTATAAACCCGATTTAGGTAGTCCGGAATCGATATCTATTTTATTTAATTTTTAAATATAGGTTAAAGTTATAGAACTAAATTTACCTTACTATTAGCCGCTCTATAAATCGCAAGGAATAGCCTTTATAAGCTGTTTTTTAAGCCCTTTTCTCGTGTAAAGTAATATAGTTAGTTAAAGCGTAGGCTCGAATTAGCGAAATTACTACGTATAGGCCTTATAGAAAAAAAATAATTTTAATAGGCTTATTAACAGGATTTATTTACTACCTTCCGTAGTAAAGAAGGTTTTAAAAATATTTCCTTATTAAGAGTATAAAAGGTTTATCCGAATTATTTAATCTTAAAAGTATAAAAGGGTTATCCGAATTATTAATCTTTTAATTCGATGTTTATAATACTTTGTTTACTTATTAATTTATTTTTAGCCTTACTTAGTTTTAAATTAATAAGCCTTAAGCCCTCCCTTTTTTTATTTTTTTAATAAACATAATATATAGTAATATAAAGTTAATTTTACTATAATTTTATATATAGGTTAATTAACTAAAAAAGCATTTTTTTCTTATTTTCCTTATCTTTTAAACTAATTCCTTCTTCTTTATAATTTACTATTTCTCTTTATTTATACCGGTCTTTTTGTTTTTTATATTAAATTAATAAATACAAATTAATTTAAATAAATAAATAAAATAAACTTATTATAAATAAGCTATATATATAGCTATTTTCTCTAAAACCCTTTTAATTTCGGCTATAAAAGTACGGTTTTACCGGTAGATTTCTTTTATATTTAATAGACTTTTACTATAACGAATAAATTTAGGCTTAAAAGGAAGGTAAATCTATAAAAAAACCTACCTTCTACCTTTTAAAAAGTATTATAAAAGGTTTTATTTAAATTTAAAGCTGTATTTAATTTTATAAGCTTTAAAATCGATTTTAGCCTTTTCGAAAAGGGCTTTTATTATTTTAAATTTAATAATAAGCTAGCAGATATTTCTATAGCTTTCGTTAAGTTTCGAATAAAGATAATTAAAATAATAATTAATATAAGAATTTAAAAGGGTATCGGGACCTTTTAAATTAATATAAAAAAATGCTTTTATTATAGTAAATTATTAGGTATAAAAACCTAATATTACTAAAAGCTAAAAAAAGAAAAAAGAAAAAGAAATTAAAAAAAAAGAAAAAAAGAAAAGTTTTATTTTTATAAAAGAAAATTTAAATTTTTACTTAATAAGTACGCTTATTAATTAAGGCTAATTAGTAATTAAATTTTTCTTTATTATTATAATTTAATAATTTAGTATTTACCTTTAATTAGTTAATAAAAAGAATAAATAAATTATTTAAATTATTATTAAGTTTATTAGTTTTATTATTTATTTGAAGTATTTTAATTAGGGTTAGGGTTAGGGTTAGGGTTAGGGTTAGGGTTAGGGTTAGGGTTAGGGTTAGGGTTAGGGTTAGGGTTAGGGTTAGGGTTAGGGTTAGGGTTAGGGTTAGGGTTAG